>JAJTUV010000266.1:685000-1285000 GCA_021653895.1 Mastomys natalensis | reverse complement strand
TCATGTGTGGTTGCACACTCCTATATAGCAAGTTATAGAACAGGAAGAAATTCATGACTAGAAAACAGAGATGACTGTAAATTACATGAATTTGTTTTAAAGTGGGCAATGCAATAAATAGTACCATATTTTTTCAGTACCACATTAATTTATCTATCTCTCCCTCTCCCTCTCTTAATCTCTGTGTGTGTGTGTGTGAGAGAGAGAGAGAGAGCGCGCGGGTATGCGTGCACATGCTCACCAGGGTATGCATGCAGAAGGCAGAGGACAATTTGATGTATTGTGCTCTTTGCTTTTACCAAGTGGTTCCTGAGGATTAAACTCAGTTTATCAAACTTGCCAATAAGTACCCTTACCTCCTGAGACATCTCACTGGCCCATACAGGCCTACTTTTTTTTTTTTTTTTTTTTTTTTTTTTGGTTTTTCGAGACAGGGTTTCTCTGTATAGCCCTGGCTGTCCTGGAACTCACTTGGTAGACCAGGCTGGCCTCGAACTCAGAAATCCGCCTGCCTCTGCCTCCCAAGTGCTGGGATTAAAGGCGTGCGCCACCACCGCCCGGCACAGGCCTACTTTTAATACAAAGTTCAAGCTTAATTATACTGTGTAATATCAGTTAACAAATTAGCTTAAGTTCTTAAATTTAGGCAAAATATAAAAATTTTTAATCGATGTATTCATTAGCAATTTCAACTTCATTTTCTCAATGGTGTCTGAAATTTATCTGTGCCAATTATTGTATGAATAAAGATAACTATATACCTGGCGATCCAGGTCAACATAGGCATCATTTCCAGCAGAGACAGGAGACTCTTTACTCATCAGCTGAAATTAAGATATAAATCATTATAACTATGAGGCAAAACTATATTCTAAGTAATACAAAAACTATAAGAATCCAGAAAGAACTAAAACAGCAACAAAAAATTAAAACTCAAAAGCAAGCAACTGTTTTCTGTAATTGATTTTTCTGACTGGTTTTCACTCCAGGTGATGTCCACACTTCAAATCAGACGTGAATTTTGGTGCTCATTTCCACTGAGAGCCCAGCTGTAAGAATCAGGTCTAACTTATTCTTATCATTGTGTTAAGACAGTGGCTGGACAGCTAAACACAGTGAGTGTCAGTAACAAGAGCAACACCAAGTACTCCTGTCATTCTAGATGATAACCGTATACGGGAGTCGCTTTCTTCATGGTGTGTCACTGCTAAGCTGCCCATGCTCTGCACACACTCCAATAAACACAGTGGATAACAAAATAGCTACAGCAACAAAACTCACAAAAGTTATGAACATAGGACCAGGATTTGTTGGGAAAGAGTTCAGTGGGAGGAGAATGAGGAATAACAATGGGGCGGGGGCTGTCAAAGGACCAAACTGCATGCGTGTGTAAACCATCAAAGGCTAAGACTGAAAAGTGTGAGGCCAGAAGTCTCTCAGCAGCACAGTGCTTGTCGAGCACGTGCAAGACCCAGGGCCACAAACAGAACTGCAGCAGCAGCAAACTGGAAAACGACATTTCCTTTTATGGAGATGACATAATGAAACCCATTACTTTGTGTGTTAAGTTTTAGAAAGAACAAACATGAACATCAGTGTCACCCCAAAGTAACCACAGCGCACGCACCTTCCCCATCTATCTTACACTCAGAGAGGGTGAGAGAGGCTGGGAAGCAAGGACCCAGAATTCTGATCATAAAAGCAGTGGGAGCAGACTCAAATGCCCAGTGTTTATGTTCTGTGTGGAGGACAGAAGGGGGAGGACAATTAGAAATATGAAGATGCTACATTGAGAGATCTTTTGATTTCAGCCATCACTCTATTGAGAATATTAAAATTTACAAGACACCTTTTGAGTAATAAAAGTAGTACCCATGTAGAAGAAAAATTCCAAATAAGTTATTTGATCACCCAGAAAAAGTCAGTTTGAAAAATTTGAGATATGTGGGAATTAAGCTATGTATACTAGCCATGGCCCAGGAGGAGTACAAGTAAAAAAAGGCAAATACAGTAATATATGATACAATCTGTGACAGAGCCTTGGATGAGGGCAGGGTCTGGAGAAGAGTGGATGCAAGAGCGGTGAAGGGAAGCAAGGATCAGACATGGGAAGTCACTCGCTTCAGACAGGACAGACAGGAAGCACATCTCGGCATGGCTTCTCCTACTCTGACAACTTTTGTCTCTTTCAAGCTTTATTTTTACACAAAACCATTTCCTCAGAAATTTTATGCATTGACTACACCAGTTTTCAAAATAATTTACTTCTAAAGTCTTCCTTGATTACATAAGAATATTGAAAGAGGAACAAAGAGAGAAAACAGCAATTTTATAAGAACTATAAAATTAATATTATGATAAAATCAACTTTCTTTAACATCAGTATCTTCTTCCTTAAGATTGGTGTTGTAAAGCCTTGTGGTTACAGAAATCCTAGTCAGGATGACTCTATTTGACTTTGATTTGTTTCAGTTTGGCATGAGATTAATAGATCAAAAGTTATTTCCTACTACCTATTATATCAAACAACTTTCTATAGAAGTTCAACCTTTAACCCTTATTTAATTCTCCTTTTCCTTCTCTATATTTCTTTTAGACTTGGCATAAGACCACCATCCTTTCTCTTTGATTCTTAAGGTACTGTGCAGCCCGTTAGCTTAAGCAAGGGAGGTCTATCCGTAAAGTTCTGGTCTGAGAAGTCTGCTCAGAAGGCAGACAGTTCACTGAGCCAGGATGCCTTCCTCTGGGCCTCTATCTTGACCCTGTTTCAATATGATTCCTATCTTTATTACTAGTCTGTAAAGAACAGAAGAACATCAGCGTTCCTAAAACTGCTTACTTTGGCCTTCATGAAGACACCAAAGTTTGTCATAAACCTTCATGGTCACAATCTCTTCCTATTCATACAAGTTCCTAGTTTCTAAAGTTGAACATTAAAAACCTAGCAATTCAATCACAGCATGTCAGTTTCTAAAATTTCCTTAAGTTTTTCTTCTTTAATAATAATAACTCTTCTAAAATCCTCTTTCTCATAAGTAGTAACAACATTCATTAGTGAACTGAATATTTATTTAAGTAATAAATTCTTAGAAGCGACTCAATTTTCTGCATAACTGTTTTTTCCAGAGAATGTTCATTGATTTCAGTCTTGTTTTCACTAGCTTTTTGTTGTCCCAGCTCTAGCTTTCGGAGAGAGGCCTTTAACAGTAAGAAGCATAAGTATAGTAAAAAGTGTACAGCAAGTATCCACCAAGGGCAGTGAAGGGTCAGTCCAGATTGTCCAAGTACTGAAACTTTGTCAAACAGGACACTTGGCTTCAGGACACTTGGCATCACCAACACAGGCAAAACATCTAATTCAAAGGTAGGGACAAATGACTGTCTGGTCTTTTTTCCTATTTTCATCCTTATCACAACACAGCAGCTGATACAATAGAAAAAGCTAAACATGATATTCTAACTGCACCTTCTCTCACTGCAGGCCTCTTATCCAGTTCCATGCAGAGCTGCTCCTCAGCCCCACAGCTCCCAGGCAGGTGCTAGCATACTTTCCCTTCTGTTGCCAGCTCTCTTGGTCATTAGTCTCAGACTTCATAGGTAACAGTTTAATTGGCTTTCTTCTGTTACTATCATCTTCTGGGACTTTCTCTCCTTCCATTAGGAGTCCATAGTTCTTGTTTGTGTGTTTTCTCCTACTCCCTTTTGTTAAGATATGGTTTCTTATAGATAAGACTTGACCTTGAAATCCCTAGAGAGCTGAACATAATTTTAGCTTCTTTAAAAATAATTATTTTATTTATTTAGAAAATAAAAGACTATATTATTTTTGGTATATAGCATGTTTTGGCATACATATTGTGGTATAATAGCTAAATCAAGCTAAGTAACATATTCATTTTCTCACAGTGAGACAACACATTACAGTTATTGACACATTAATTGCACAGATGAGCTTTACTGTATTGTTTCCATAATGCATAAATAGTGAACTGATACTTTCTTTCTTCTCTCTCACCCTCCTCCCTTCCAGACTGCTGCAACCTTTCTTTCAGGTTCTGTTTCTGTTCGTTTTTGGTTGAGATAGAATTTCATGTAGCCCAAACTTGCCTTAAATTCACTTTGCAGCCAAGGGTGACTTTAGACTACTGATTTTTTTAGTTTCCACATAGGAGAGAAAATATGTGATATTTGTCTTCAGCTTATTTTCCTAAATACGGTATCTTCAAGTTTTTTCAAGTTACCTTCTAATCTTGTGTCTACTTCCTGACTTTGGGCATGTATATACGATTCAGCCTGGTTTATGTGGTAGGGACAGAATGCAGGTTTTTATGCATGTCAGACAAGAGCTCCACCACCTGAGTGATTCTTAGTTCTATCATTTATTTATCCAACTACCTTCTCTAGTAAACCTAAATTTCATAACGTATTGCTTCTAAGTGACTTTCATCAATGTTCTAATGACTTCATTATTTCTAAGCAGCAAAAAATCTCAATTCAAGATCAACCCAATCAAAGATCAATCCAACTTTCTATTTTCTGCCTGTATATCTTAACTAGTTAAGTGCTGAGAGGAGGAAAACAAAACGACAGGAACAAAAGAACCCCCCCCCACAAAAAACACTCCATAATAAACCCAAAACCAACAAAAGAAGTATTACTATAAATGTTTCTAGTCTCCACCAAACTTCAAAGTTGCCTGAAAGTTTAAAAAAAAAAACAACAACAAAAAAACCCTTCCCTGACAGCAACCTCTTTAGATTCTTTCAACTTTTCCCCCAACCGTTTATCATTTGATGGACATGAGTGTTTGTCTACATGTATGTCTATGCACCACATTCATTTCTGGTGCTTACAAAGGCTGGAACAAGGCTGTTGGATCTCCATGGGACTACAGTTATAGACAGTTTTGAGCCACCATGTAGGCACCTGGAATGAAATCCTGTGGAAGAGCAATAAGTGCTCTTAACCACTGAGCTCTCCAGCCCCCTTTCAGTCCTTTCTATTTCCTAAACCTGATTAACTCCCTACAGTCCATAAATTTTTGTAAATCTACAAACCCAGTAGCACCTTTTCCCTTCTCTCCTGCTACACACGGGAGATTCTTCCCATCCAAAGCCACTCTCACTATCTGTCTTCTCCACTTGGTCCATTGCAAGCTTCCCCAAATCCTGTTCAACTGATTAGCTCAAGTGGGAACTTCTGGTTTCTCTGTAAAGTCAGTTATCTCAAAGGATGTTTTCCTGAAGCAGACACAGGTGAGAGGACGTTTTGCTAAAGCAGACACGTGAAAAGATGCATGATGTTAAAGAAGGAAGGTAAATAAATATAACCCAACAGAAGGCAGACGACGTTGGATGGTATTGGTACGCCTTGCCATTCCTTACGAGTCATCGTTTGTCTTACTTAATGTCCCCATGAAAGCTGTTACTTCAGATGGTCCTGCATTTCCCCTTTTATGATAGTTTTAAAACTATATGAATTCTTGTTTAACCACATTCCTGAGACTCTGAGAGGGATCAGAGAACTTTGGTATCTTTTCACAATTGTATCCCTAGTAACTGGTGTACTTTGGGCTTGAACTAAGTATTTTCTAAATAAATAAAATCAATATGCATACAACAGACACAATGAAAACTTAAAAACTTAATTAGGATATAGGGCATTCACAATAAAAAATGATTTTTTAAGGTTGCTGTTTCTCTTGTGTTAACTAGTTTTCTCCATTCCTTTGTTACAAGCCGTTAAGTGCAAAGCTCTAATCAACATACCTCTTGAATGGCTGTCATGACGACATGCTGGACAGATTCCTCCATCATCATAATGGCTTGAATGTACTCTGAAAACAAGATAACCTGGGATGTCACTGTTCAAGTTAAAAGATGTCGAGAAGCTGCAGGCTAATACTTTATAAACCATTACTATCAGTTTTCTGGTTTGACTCTTCAGTATCTCCCTTTCATGGCTGCTCTGTCCCAAATGTGTGCCACAGGTAAACAAAAACTGAAAACCAAATTTTAACTTTGTTACAAAGTTTTGTCTGACATTTATTCATTTGATTGAGTCTGGGTCTCGTCAGCTGCCCTCCAATGCACTTTGAATCCTAGGTTGGCCTTGAACTTGTGATCTTCCTGTCTTAATCTTTCAGAGTATACTCTGAATATACTACCACACTTGGCTCCTTTTACCATTTCCTATAAAGCTGAGGCTGTAGGTAAAGCTCAAGGAACCCAGCTTCAACACGAGTACATATCAGACTAAATCAGTGAAATAGTGAGACCCAAAGTCAGGGCTAAAAAGAACCAAATCACCTTTTCTACACTCTGTTATCCTTTAGATGCGTCTTTGTTGCATGGTAAAAATACTCTGGTTTTATTCTAATGTGATCAAAGCACTAAGTTATATAAATTCTTACCTTAATTTTGTGTTTACTATATAGAACAGAAATAACTAAACTGAATTTAAGATACTCACTGAACCCGTAATTGAAAGAATATATAACCCTGGGCTTTAAACTACAGTTCTACACCTCGTATGTAAAGCAAGAGGCACACCAGTCTCACGCTCATCACTCCCAAACCAGGAGGATCTCAGCTGTTAAGAGTAAAATCACTCTGAATGCAGTATCTCTTTCCTCGGACAAAGCCCTGCTAATAGTTTTCATTATTCCCAGACACAACAACGGATTTCAGAAGTGGTTTAAGCATCAAAATAAATTAACATGGCAGGTACCCTTAGAGCTGTACTTATGAAATGTATAAGCATTGTCATTAGATTCATCTACAGGAATTTTCTGCCCAGCAGATAACGTGATTTGTTTAGTTTTGTTTTAAATATTTTAACACCACTTGTGACATTATGACATCAACAATAAGAACCAGCACATCTAGGATGATTGACAAGTCCTCAAAATTAAAGCCTATGGATGAGCATGGAGGAGAAGAAGCAGTGGCGTGGGGTATGGGAGGGAAGGCTTAATGGCAACTACTGGAAATGAAGGCAGTAACAGTGACAGAGATCAGGACATTAGTAGGTACGAAGAGGGAAGCGTTAGTTAAGAAGCGGTGTTGCCACGTCAAGGCCCTTCCCCGCGAACACCGTAAAGTACTAATGAGAAAATGGTGACGGCAGCTAAATTCACGTGCACTACTTTTCAAACCTTAAAGTTAAAAATACAGTTCTGTATGACTGTTGGTACACACCCATGAGGCAATGCTGAAGAATGAGGCATACTATATAACGGAGTTTACCCTCAATTTTATCTGTTTAAAATATGTTTAGTATGGTTTAATACAGAGAATATAAAGTTTAAAGGGTGAAGAAATAAGTTTCTATATCTAGCCCATTCATTAGAAATAAGGTATTTGGTAAATCCTATAATATCTGTAAGTCTCAGCCTTCTAATCTATGACAGGTATTTTTTGCTGTTACTGCTTAAAAGAATAATAGACTGAAGGCAGACACCATGGTGTTGTTGCCTGATGGGTATCAGTTGAGAGATGGCTCAGTGAGTAAAGGTGTGTGCCAACAAGCCTGATGATTGGACTTTAATCCCAGGATCCACACAGTAGAAAGAAAGAACTGAGTCCACAAGTTGCCCGCTGATCTCCACATGCACTCTGCGGCACATGCTGTGCCTCCCACGTCTGGACAAAAACACCTACAGCCTTCCCTCACTTCCACTAACAAGCCCAAAACACAAGGTTGATGTTATTGTCAGTGTGCCTTCTACTGCTAGCCTCTGCCTTTTAAAATTTACCTCTACTTTATTTACCCAATTAGAGGTCAGCAAAGACTAACAAATACACAGCCAGGCTCTCACCAATTGCTTTTAACTTCTTCCAACTTGTAAGGATGGCTAAACACAGGGCAAATGTAAAACAGAGTTTCACTAAGTCTTCATTAATGAAGAGACTTGGGGAATAAGGACAAAGGCAGAGTATATCTCATCCACAGTTAGGAAGTACTGAGGCACTTCAGAGAGCCTCCGAATCTACCTACCCACATTATACACTCACAGTGACAGTTAATGACTAACAATTTAGAAACTCGTTTACATGATTCTTAGCTCTCTACTGAATTTCTGAAACCAGAGAATACCTCAAATATGGGTAAGTGAGAGATTAAAAAGCTGGTTCAGCTGGACGCTTCCTTCTTTACCGGCTAGCTTTTATAATGCTGGAATGTGCTGTACAGGGCACTATGGGATATTAGTCACCAACTGTTTTACCCAGCTGTGAACTCTGCTAATAGTATCACCTTGCTAGACAAGATGTGACCACAAGTGCAGTAGTGGCCAGAGTGTTATTGCAGAAATCAATCACGTCCTACCTGGATTTTGGACCTGCTCCACAGGAAGAAATCGTACTTGGTATTGTAAACCTGGTCAAAAGCCCATGGCTAGGGAGGTCACAGTCCCTGGATGGAAGGACCTTACTACTGTTATTTTATTATATAGTTTCCTAAATCCTTATCCTTACACATATAGATTAGTGCTGTTCTCATTCCTGGTCAGAACAGTTTCTGTTTTCAGTGGGCAATGATTAACACAGGGAGTCGTGAATGAGTGAGTGACTGATGAGAGCGCAGTCGTAAACTGAGACCTGCACGCCCCTCCGAAGTCCTGGGAACCTTGTGGAAGAGGGGCAAGAAGGGACGTAAGCACTAGCCAGTGGGAAGGGGTGCTGTCATGTGCTATTTTCTGGACACAGCACATCTGGTACACCAATGATGGCTTTGGGGTGATCAACGTGCCATCATTAGAAAAAAAATTTTTTTAAAGAAATACAGAAAAGTAAAGCAATCTGAAGAGTGGGAGTCAGCCAGTAGGCTGAGGGAAAGGCCCCCAAAGTCTATACTGTCTATCATTAAACTTACTCAGTATTAGAATATGAAAAAAGTACAAAAACAAATAAATATAAACTTGTTTTACATTACCAGATGCAGAGGAAAATAGTATGAATGGAGTTGGGGACCTTTGAACTAAAATAATAAAAATAAAAGATTAAAAACTGAGCTTTAATTTAAAATAATTACAAAATACTATTTATGATTTTGAATAGCCTTTCATTTCCTATTCTCCAGCAATATTGTTCTCAATTCTGTCTTTACCATACTATAATTATAATTTTGAGGGGTTTTTAAGGTTCTCACATATAACTTTAATCTTTCTTACTCTGAGTAATTCTTAGCTCATTATCCTTCTCTGCTTTACTTAAATAATTTCCCTAACACCATGTCTAGACTCTGCAATTACATTTCACCTTTGGAGCACTTACCATAACTCTGTAATTACTTGTGCTATGATTTAATGGATTCAATGTCCGCTCAAGTCCTATGAAGGAAAGCAAGCTTTGTGTCTATTTTGTCTGGTACTGTGGTTCTCTTCCATAATATATCAGATTAATAAATATTTGTGAAATAAATGCAATCTAGGAATGTCTAGCATCCAAATCAAAGATTGGGATAGCTACACAACACTGTAACTCCAGAACTGGGAGCAAAGACAAGCAGATATTAGGAGCTCTCTGGCTACCCAGCCTAGCCAAAACAAGGAGATTCAAGTTTATGACACAAAGAGTGAAGTAGAGGAAGATAGAGGACAATAGCCAATGTTCCTTCTCTGGCCTCTGTGTGCATATGCATGAGAGGCACACACCCATGTGCATGTACCACACACATACATATATGAGAAAGCACACCCTCAAAGCAAAAATAACTTATCTACTTTATGTACAGTAAATATGAATATATTTTAAAGAAGTGATCCCCATACAAATAAGTCGTCTTTTACAAAGGGGTAAAAAAGATCCTAAAAAAAAAAAAAATGACATTATTACCTACATATCAAAGCTGGTCTTCAAGTAACTTGAGCAATACCACAAATATGTGAGCTTGGAGTTGCTATATACATAAAAACCCTAGACTTTTTCTAGTATCTACAAGCTGAATTCCAGTTACTAAGTCTAATTAGAAGTTTTACCAATTTATAGTTGATACAGTCATAGAATAAGTATGACTCACCCCATAAATACGACCTAAGAAGTGACATTTTAAAATGGAAAAATTAGTTTTCTCCAATGGGTCTCACTGGGTATATTAAAGCACACCAAAAAGCAGGCCCCAAGCCCAGCACTAGATAGCCAACACAAAATGAACTCAATGATATTGTTGTAGACTTCTTGCCTCATATTGCTTTTTGGGACAAAATTTTTTGTCATATTTGTTTTTTGCCTGCATGTTATGGCTACTCATCTTATATTTATGGATTTCAGTTGTGTATGTTTCTTGTTTTTATTTCTTTATTCCTTTATTTATTGTTTGCCTTTATGGAGAGAGAGAAAGGAGCAGTTGGTGAGTGGGGAGATGGGAAGGATATGAGAGGAGCTGGGGAGAGAAAAATCATGATCAGAATATAGTGTATGAAACAATTTTCAGTAAAATAAATTGTGGATATGGTAAGTATGGTGGCATATGCCTATAATTCCAGCACTCAGGATACAATGGCAGGCAGATTTCTGTGAGTTTCAGGCTAACATGGCCTAATTCTAGGCCAGCTAGGGCTCATAGAGAGACCCTGCCCTAAAAAAAAAAAAAAAAAAAAAAAAACAAACCCAAAAACCAAAAAGCAATTTGTCTTATAAGAACACATAATAGATACATGAAATGGAATTATTGTTTAAAACACTATCTAATATACATATCGTTAAAAAATCACATTTCCATGACATTAAAACTGCTTGAAACATTATTTTGGGTAAGATATTGTGCTGTTTTACTTGTTGTATTACTTAGATCCCTAATGATCTTATGAGGTAGGTACTAAATGTTCATTTACTGAGAAACTGGAAAACAAAGACAAGATTTACCCAGTTTGTAAGAGAGCAACTGGATTTAAACATAGGTTGACTAGGCACTGCAGCCTGTGCTCTTATTCTGAAGCACAAAAATATTTCCTAAGCTATCATCTTACAAACTACACTAGTAAGTATCTTAATAATAACCATAAATGGCAGCATAGCCAATGTAGTTAACATGCACTAAAAGGAATATACTTAGGCTGAGGGTATAGCTCAGTTCACTAGTACAGTACATGCGTAGTATGAACATGGCACCAGGTTCCACAGCAGCATAAAACTTGAACATAACACAATCAATATAAAAACTATGCAATTATATAGTCTTACAGAAAGGGAAGAATATGACCATTATCAAATTTAGACTACCTTTTAGAGCTCACTTAAATCTGAAGGCAAATTACCAGCAAGACTGTAGATGATGGGCAAGATGGGTAGTTATGGAAAGATGTTATTTATCCTGGGGCTTTCTATATGAAGTACACAATATATATTACATTCATTAGTTACCTTGCTTCTGTTCACAGTTCACGGCACAGCCTAGAATGAGCTGGAGCATCCTCCCGAGCTCTGCGGCATCAGAATGCTCCCCAATTAGGTTCACATCAGGAAGGGTAAAATCATTAATCTGCTGTCCTAAAATCTGAATGGAGACAAGCAGATTAAAATCACATTCCTGGTTATAGTGCCAAATAAAACATTTAATAGAGATCAATTTGCTATCACCAAAGACTCAGTGTCAAAGGCCAGAGCTGCTCGGCCAACCTCACTCCCAATTTCTATTCTCTCTCATACCTAAGTTACAAATATCTCGTGTCATGGCAACTTTGTCCCTAGTCTGGTATGTGCTATGTATATATACTATCGATTCTTCTGCTGTTCTAAGAAAGCTTGGATGTTTGATCTCTGATGAATTATAACCAGAACAGTCTAAACGAAAGGACATCCAAAATACTTGGGATTAAAGAGGAATTCTCATTAGCAACATAAGCTTCTCCCTTGCTACCTTCACTTCGTCTCTAAAAAACGCTGGCAGTAAGATACTCTCAACAGGAAAAAGAATGGGACATCCTTTAATGGAAATTTTGGTTTCAAACGAAATCCCATGCAAACAAGTGGGGATCTCTGCTGTATAACCTGCCAGTGGAAGCTCTGCAGGGGCTAGGGATGTAGACCAGCGGGTAGAGCACCAGCCTTCTTCCATCCTCAGAACTGCATCAAACCATGCATGGTGGTGCATGCTATACTCCCAGTACTCAGGAAGAGGCAGAGAATCAGATGTTCAAGGTTACGCTTGGATAAACAGAAATACATCATCAACCCAGATTAAATTTAATTCCTTCTTTGTAGAGGTAAATCAATCTCCAGAAGTAATTAAAATCCAGAAAAAAGAAACCATTCCACAGTTCATGATGGAGATCTTGAAAACCAGCAGTTTTATTTTTTGTCCTTCAGTCAAGTATGTACTTGGTTCTGTCCTGACCAGAGGCCAGAAACACTAAAAATCACTCAGGGGTACTGGTTTATGTTCTATATTTTTTGTTATCATTTTTCTAGGTTTACACAGAAACTTAATGAGCACAGCTGCCTGGAAGCTATGTGTGATCAGGTGCTTCTCTGATCCTGGAAGGGGTGCCAAAATCCCAGTCTAGCCACCAGGATGGGAAGGCGTTAATGAATACCTTGTGGGTGGGACAACTGGTCCAACAAGCTCGACTCCCATGCTTCAACCCAGTAAAGCAGGGACATCAGTGGCAACCCTTTCTTGCTTCCTTTCTCTTAAGCTAGTTTCTATAATAAGCTCCTATCTAAAATTTACCCCTCTGTTGTTTGTGAAATTCATCTTTGAGTTTGCAACACAAAAGACATAGAAGCCACTAACCTGGTGTAGCTTTGTTGGCCTGAAACCCTAGTCCCTAAGTAATGATGTCACATGAGTCAAAAAGGACTGTCATATTTGAATGCCTTCTCTTAAATTAATTAAATTAATATTTCATCAAATTATTAAACACCAATTATTAAATTATTAAATATTTTAATTAATCATTAAATGTTTAATTAAATAGTATTTAAATACATACTTTATATAGTTAAAAATTGCAACAGAGATGTCTACTGGGAAGAAACTGAACAGAGGGGGTGGAAAATGAATAAAATAAAGATAAGCTCATAGAAATAAAAAATGTAATAGGAATGAAAGCTGCAGTGGACAAGCAAGAAAGGTGTGCAGTTATCTCAAGAAGTAGATGGAAAACAAGCAGTAAAAAGAAAAACTGATTGCATAATTAAAGAAATCTGAGTAATTAAAAGATCAATCCAGGAGGCTTAAAGGCTCAGTAGAAGTTCTACAGAATAAACAGAAAAAAATTAAGTAGAAAAATTTCCCTAAAACTAAAACTAGTAGGTATTCAGTTTTTAAGAATTTGCTAAGTACTAAGCATAAGAAAACAAAATCCAAGATCAAAATGCAACTAGCATTAGAACACATTATCATGAATCTTTAGGGATAAATAAATCCTAAATGAAGAAGCTGCCAATAGGAATGGCAGTCCACATGAGAAGCCTCAACAGCAAACGTAGAGGAAGCTGGTGAGCACTGCTGCAATGGCCTTCAGACACAGACTTCATGGCCAACCTAACTCTCAAGAAACAAAGAAATGTAAGGCCTATATTTTAGCATGTACTTTTCTGAAGGTAGCATTATTAAAATGTGCTCACCAGTATAAAAGTAAATGAGAAGCTGGACATGGTGGACAGCACTCAGGAGGCAGAGGCAGGTGGATCTCTGTGAGTTTGAGGCCAACCTGGTCTATACAGTATATGAGATCTTATTTCAAACACAAAAAAGTAAACCAGAAAAGAGAAATTCAAGTATATAAGAATAAGTAGGAGAATGTGACAGAACAGAGACACAGGAATTCTCAGACTGAGTGTGAAAGTTAATGACAGAACATAAGCTTATTTACTATTCTTGCTGATGCTAATTAAGAATGAAAAGCCTTATGCTTTGTTGTAGGAATCTCAATACAACAGGTACTAACCCAGAACCCTCTGGAAATATTTACAAAATACAGGATATAGTATCATGTTACTTTTCTAGAGCTTGAGAAATATTGAATTTGAAAATGACCCTTACCTAAAGGATCTGAGTGAGACTGTGGACATTCATAAATGGCACATTTATGTAGATGCTACAAAAGTGCTAACATATTGCATATAAAGTCTTAATAAAAAATTTATGGTTCAAACTATTTGCCTAATAAATATTTAATAATTTGTTGCCAGACATTTGACTTATTTTTAATTTTGCAACCTATAAAATAACATGGAGGCAGTTTTATTTAAAATATTAATAATATAATGATATAGTATAAATAACATGGAGGTAGTTTTATTTATAAATAGTTTTATTTTATTCTTTTTTGTTTGTTTGTTTGTTTGAGTCCTGGGCTTCACTTTGTTACCCAAGCTGGCTTTAAACTCCTAGGATCAAGCGATGTTCCTGCCTTACCCTATGAGTAGCTGCATAGTTTAGATAAATTCTTACTATGAAGTTACTATGGTAGTTTGAATAGGTATGGCTCCCACAGACTCATGTGTTTGAATCCTTGGCCCATAGGGAGTGGCACTATTAGGAATTGTGGCCTTACTGGAGTGGGTGTGGCCTTGTTGGAGAAAGTGTGCCACTGTTGGGCCAGGCTTTGAAATCTCATGTTCAAATACACTCAGTGTGGCTCAGTTTCCTGCTGTTGCCTGCATATGAAACTGTAGAACTCTTGGCTCCTCCCGCACCATGTCCACCTAGATCCTTGCCATGCTTCCCACCATGGACTATACCTCTGCAACTGTAAGCCAACCCCAACTGAATGTTTTCCTTTTTAAGGTTGCCTTGGTCATATCTCTTCACAGCAACAGACACCCTAACTAAGAGTTACTATGTCAGGGTTGGAATGCCTCAGCTTCAGGAACAAGAGTCAGGAGAATGAGAAATTCAGTGCCATCCCTGGGTATATAAAGACTAGAGGCCAGCCTGTCTACATACTGTCATACTGAATACATACATACTGAATAAAATAAAATAAAAAGATGTATTTACAAAGCTTTTAAATACAAACAAGTATTGTACCTTCATGAAGCATATGGAGTACGTAAAAGATGTATAAAGCAAATAACGTAACAGCAGGAAAAAGACACAATTATGAATTACAGCCAGTGATAAAAAGGGAAAAAGAACACTGGATAACGGGGTTAAGGGGAGCCTGGCAGTGAGTCATGGAGCAGAGACTCACTATGTGCAGCTGCAGAACAAATACCAATGCTGAATGCTCCAGCTCTCCTCATAAGCATGTAACATGCAACTAGACTTTTAAAGCACATAAGCAAAGTTCCAAAGATGCTGGTCACCTGTGGAGGGACAATTTACCTCCTCCCTAAGGATGATAAGATGGGTCATGCTGGCTGGGGCACAGAATGATGCTACAGACTGGAAGTCCAAAGCATCACCAAGAAAGGTCTTGTGGAGCATGGTGGGGCACAAGGACGAGAAAAACAAAATGATAACAGAGAAAGAGAAAAGCGGAATGTAGAGAGGGCATCTGAGCCTGGGTTTCTCACTGGGAAATACTAATAGCAGCCCTCCACTTGGTCAGAGTGCAGCACCAAACTTGCAGTGACATTCAGCAAAGAAGTTTCTAAAAAATCACCATGATCTTTTCTGACATAAATTTTCTATTTCCTTTCCACACTGACACTTTACTGAAAAAATATAATTTTAATTAACAAAATAAGTGAATTTGCTGCTAAGGACAAAAATGATTATTTCTCATAATCTTAAAAGATCTAGTAAATATTGCTTCTTAGTACCCTTATAAAAAACTTCTGGTCAAACAACAAACAAAAGAAAGCCACCTCAGTAGTTCCAGTCTTTTGCATGTTTGCTGGGAGTGGGTGTGTGGGGGCACGTCCTCATAGAAGCAGGAGGAGGGGAGGGATAAGGGGCTTCTGGGTGGGTGGGTGGGGAATGGGGAAAGGGGAAAACATCTGAAATGTAAATAAAATCCAGTAAAAAATTAATTAGAAAAAAGAAGTTTAATACTTACTCCATGTATTCTTTTACATATTTTAAAAAACAATTTTCTTGAAAATTAGTACTGAGTTTTAAGTTATGTGAAATAATTACAAAATTAAGTGTGATTGTCAGGTTTGGCCCCAACATCATTTCATGACTAATAATAGAAGGACTGAGACAACCAAATAAATATGTATAAACAAGAATGCAGCAGATTGTTCCTCAATATAAGCAGAAACCATGTAAGCTGGGGCTGGAGGCATAGGCCTATAATCCCAGCTGCTTGAGAGACTGGTGCAGAAGTGTATCAAATTCAAATCCTGCCTGAGTTAAATTTTAAGGCAAATCAATGAAACCATTCTCATCTAAGAAGAAACAGATGGCTAGGGGTATAGCTCATGTGAGAACATTTACCTAACAGGACAGCACAAATAACCTAAAGAAATAAGGAAGACTTCAACATGAAATCAGTGTAATCTGTTTTACTTCTTATAATCACCTTGGCTTGACAGAACTACAGAACAGCCAAAGTAAAATTCCTCACCAGTTACTATGTTAGCAGTCTAAGTACAAACTCAAGGCAACCTGGTGATGGGTGATAGCAGCAGAACTGGAGAAAGCTCTGTTTGGACGGTTTAACAGGTTTTGTTGATGATACTAAAAGAAAGACATCCAAGCACTCAAGAAGTGAAAGCAGGAAGATCAGAAGTTCAAGGTCACCCTTAGCTACATATTGAGCTAGAAGCCAGCCAATGCTACATAAAACTCTCTCATTTGCAAATTCATTTGGAATAACAAAAAACTCAGGATAGCAAGAACTATTCTCAACAATAAAAGAACTTCTGGGGGAATCACCATCCCTGACCTCAAGCTGTACTATAGAGCAATAGTGATAAAAACTGCATGGTATTAGTACAGAGACAGGCAGCAAGATCAATGGAATAGAATTGAAGATCCAGAAATGAACCCACATACCTATGGTCACTTGATCTTTGACAAAGGAGCTAAAACCATCCAGTGGAAAAAAGGACAGCATTTTCAACAAATGGTGCTGGTTCAACTAGAGGTCAGCTTGTAGAAGAATGCAAATCGATCCATTCTTATCTCCTTGTACAAAGCTTATGTCCAAGTAGATAAAGGACCTTCACATAAAACCAGATACACAGAAACTAATCGAAGAGAAAGTGGGGAAGACCCTTGAATACCTAGGCACAGGGGAAAAGTTCCTGAACAGAACACCAATGGCTTATGCTCTAAGATCAAGAATTGACAAATGGACCTCATAAAATTGCAAAGCTTCTGTAAGGCAAAGGACACTGTCAATAGGACAGAACGGCAACCAACAGATTGGGAAAAGATCTTTACCAATCCCACATCCGATAGAGGGCTAATATACAATATATACAAAGAACTCAAGAAATTAGACTCCATACAACCAAATAACCCTATTAAAAAATGGGGTACAGAGCTAAACAAAGAATTCTCAACTGAGGAAACTTGAATGGCCGAGAAACACCTAAAGAAATGTTCAATATCCTTAGTCGTCATGGAAATGCAAATCAAAACAACCCTGGGATTCCACCTCACACCAGTCAGAATGGCCAAGATCAAAAACTGAGAAAAAAAAAAAAAGAAGAAGAAGAAAAAGAGAAAAAAAAGAGAAAAAAGAAGAAAAAAAAAAACCTGAGGTAATAGTAGATGCTGGTGAGGATGTGGAGAAAGAGGAACACTCCTCCATTGTTGGTGGGATTGCAAGATGGTACAACCACTCTGGAAATCAGTCTGGTGGTTCCTCAGAAAACTGGACATAGCATTACCTGAGGACCCAGCTATACCACTCCTGGGCATATACCCAGAAGATGCTCTAACATATAACAAGGACATATGCTCCACTATGTTCATAGCAGCCTTATTTATAATAGCCAGAAGCTGGAAACAACCCAGATGTTCTTCAACAGAGGAATGGATACAGAAAATGTGGTACATTTACACAATGGAGTATTACTCAGCTATTAAAAACAATGAATTCAAGAAATTCTTAGGTAAATGGATGGAACTAGAAAATATCATCCTGAGTGAGGTAACCCAATCACAAAAGAACACACATGGTTTGCACTCACTGATAATTGGATATTAGCCCAAAAGCTCGAAATATCCAAGATACAACTCACAGACCACATGAA
Organism: Mastomys natalensis; assembly: GCA_021653895.1. Taxonomy (NCBI): domain Eukaryota; kingdom Metazoa; phylum Chordata; class Mammalia; order Rodentia; family Muridae; genus Mastomys; species Mastomys natalensis. Next base: position 1,266,896 of record JAJTUV010000266.1, on the reverse strand, counting down.
GCTCATAAACAAGGAAGACCAAAGTGTGGGTGCTTCGGTCCTTCTTAGAAGGGGTAAAATAATCATGGGAGCAAGTATGGAGACAAAGCGTGGGACAGAAACTGAAGGAGGGGCTGTCCAGTGACTGCTCCACCTGAGTATCCATCCCTTGTGCAGTCACCAAAGGTAGACTTTGTGGATTCCAGGAAGTGCATGCTGACAGGAGCCTGATATAGCTGTCTCCTTAGAGGTCTGCCAAGAGCCTGAAATATACAGAGGAGGATGCTCACAGCTAACCATTGAGCTGATCATGGGGTTCCCAGTGGAGGAGTGAGAGAGAAGATGGAAGAAGCTGAAAGGGTTTGCAGCCCCATGGGGAGAGCAACAATACCAACCAACCAGAGTTCCCAGGTCTAAACCACAGGGAGCACACAGGGAGGGACCCATGGTCCCAGCTGTATATGTAGGGGAGGATGACATTGTCAGGCATAGGTGGGTGAGAAGTCCTTGGTCCAGTGAAGGCTGGACGCCCTAGTGTGGGGGAAATCATGGGTGGGGAAGTGGGAGTGGGAGGGTGGGTGGGGCATATCCTCATAGAAGCAGGAGGAGGGGGGATGGGATAGGGATTCCTGGGTTGGGGGGAAAGGGGATTACATCTGAAATGTAAATAAAATATCCAATAAAAAATTAAAAAAAAATACATAAATAGGAAAACCAAACCAAACCAAAAAAAAAAAAAAAACATAAAAAACATTGAGCAGGATACGGTAGGTCATGCCTAGGATACTGGCATAAGAAGTGGAGGCAGGAGGACTGTCTTTTGAGTTGGAGGCTAGCCTAGGTGTGCTGAGAGATTGTCTTCTGAGTCAAGAACAGCTATCTCGGAGCATTTGGCTATACTTCTTCACAAAAGATCACCCAGCTGAACCTGTTGATGATGATTTATACCCTAAGGAGAGGGGTGAGAGAGCAGATGCTCACCTGAGTATCCAGCTGCTCCCTACCACCTACTGTGCGCAACTCTGCCTTAACTGCACACCACCTGGGGAAGGAGCAGTATATATAGGCCAGGGAAGACTAGATCTATCTATGTGGCTACAGGGAAGCCCTCATCCCTGCTGGGTAAAGGCTTTTCACGTGTGGCCTTTTTTTTTAAGCAGTGGGGAGAGAACCACTCACATCACTTTAATAATCCACTACCCATGCTCTGTAAGAAAGCCCAATAAACTCATTGGTTCTTGAAGAATGAACTTTGGTGGAATTATGCCTCTGCTTGTCACTGGGACTTTAGTAGAAAGGGTAGATGTTGCTTTTATCTCTTCCTGGAAAGATTGTTAGTAACCCCAGACTACAAAGTGAGTTTCTAGCCAGCCTGTACTACAGTGCAAGCCCCGTACAAAAAAAACAAAGAAAGGACTATAGCATGATACCAAGGTTTGAAACTTGGATTCTAGGTTGAATGTGACAGAGCAGTAGTTCTCAATCTTCCTAATGCTGCGACTCATTTAATACAGCTCCTCACGTTGTGGTGACACCAACCATAAAATTATCTTCATTGCTATTTCATAGCTGGAACTTTGGTACTATTATGAATCATAATATAAATACCTGATATCCAGGATATTTGATATGTGACCCCCAAAGGGGTCATGACCCACAAGTTGAGAACCACCATGGTAGAGTCACTTATTACATAGATGTGATAGATGATATAGATATAAATGTGGGTTTAAATGTAAGAAAGCTTGCAGGAAAAAATGCGAAGAAAATAATGCATGTTTCTAGGCAGTATTATTGTCCTTTTGTCATCTGTGAACATGAAACCAAGAGCTCTGCTGTGTGAGTATGTCCCTAGCAACGCCTGTGTTCTGATATGGACTCCAAGGATGAGGTGAGTTTACCTGGGGCCAGGGCCTTACCAATGAGTAAAACACAAGCAGTAGGGCCAATCACAACAGTCCATCAGCTCTAACCCATCTTTATAAGTATAGGGTGAAGGAAGACATGGAATAAAATTCAACACATTTTAATAATTATTCACAAACTACTCATGTCAAAGGAAAGTGACTGATCTGCTCAACACCTAAGAAATGACTGGTTATCTGACTCAATATCCACAAAGCAACACAGGGGAAGATAGTCTATTAATTTTGAAATGTTTTTTCTTAAGCTTGAAACTCTAATTTGAAATTATTCTATAATATTTCCAAGTAGAAGGAAAAAAAAACTTACCTCATGATTGTAATCCAAGATGCCTTTTAAAATTTTCTTTAAATTGCTAATCTGTTTAGAGAGAGAAAAAAAGTGGGTGAAAGGCATGCACAGATCTCAGTACAGATTAACACTAAAACTCGAGAGAATCTTAGAGCAAGTACAAGCTGAACAGTCGCAGACCACAACTCAAGTGGGCTGAACTCCAAAGCCCTGTGAGCAGCATGTTGGTACTTTAAAACACTGGACTCTGGAAGTTCTCAGAGTTAAGATCTTGAGATTACAGACATTTAACTGGTCAGTCAAGTTTATGCAACTCTTCTACATTAACCAACCAACCCACCCACCCACCCTAAATACCCCCAAAAACCTCTTCTAAAATCTGAAACACTCCTGGTCCAATTCACATAATGAATATTTAAACTGTATAAAAAAAAAATAAAACTTAATAGGATATTTGAAATTTAAAGTAACAACATCAGAAAAAGACCATTGCTTAGTAACAACACTATGCGATAATGAACATCTAACAGATTATTCAGATTTTGGTAAAGTAAAGGAAATAAAATGTATTATTCTTAAAGACTTGAACTTAAATTTGTGCTATTTTCTGTAACTTAAGATTATTAAACAAAAACTATTGCCAAAATTATTTTTGGGTATCTTTTAAAAAATTTAAAACTAGTTTATATGCATGTGTGTTTTGCTTGTATTTATGTTGGCTTCCCTGGAACTGGACCCACAGAAGGTTCTGATTGGTCATGGAGGTGCAGGGAATTGAACCTAGGTCCTATGGAAGAGCAGCCAGTGTGCCCTTAACTGCCAAGCCCTCTCTCCAGGTTCTTGTCTTATTCCAGTAAATACATCTCCAAATTCCTCCACTATTAAGAAAAGGCTGCTGTTTGGCTGAATACCAAACAGTACTATAAGGAGGAGCACAGATGAGAAGAGGAGACAGTGACCCATGGTGAGTGAGGGCAGACTCACACTAGAACCTAAGTTCACTGGCCATCTTATCTAGGTGAAATGAGAGGCAGAGCCACTGCAGCATTTGATAAAAAGCTCCTTCAGTTCTCTCCTGCTTCTGCCTAAGTTTTCATCAGAGTAAAGGTGCCATATTCTGCTGATCATCCTTTCCATCTGGCGGCTGAAGCTGCTCAGTGTTAGTACAGATCAACTCTTCCTTATCTGAAATGCTTGGGATCAGATGTGTTTTAGGATTGATGAGATCAACTTGTAGTTGAATATATCCTCGAACAACAGACAATGCAGTCTGGGTCATCAAATGAAAGGGGATGAATTATTTAGTTATAACCTTCTGGTTTAAAATATTTTAGAGATTATTTTATTTTATGTGTATGTGTTTCTGCCTTCATGTATGCATGTGCACTATGTATGTGCCCGGTGTTCTCCAAAGTCAGAAGAAGATATTGAATCCTTGGAACTGGAGTTACAGGTGGTTTTTGAGTCACCGTGTTGATTGCCCGGCACCTAACCTAGGTCCTTGCAAGAGCAACAAGTGCTCTAACTGCTGAGCAATCTTTCCAGACCCTGAAACATTTATTTTTAAGAGAAAAATAAATCAAAAAGTTGCTTATTTAGTAAAAACAAAAACAAGCATGGTATGCTTGCTTATGTCTGTTAATCCAAGTACTAAGAGGTAATGGCAGGAAACTGAATTCAAGGCAGGTCTAGGCTATACAGAAAAAAAACAAAACAAAACAAAACAAAAAACAAATCAACAGTATCATAAATAAAATTAACAAATTAAATTAAAATGTGTATTTCAGGAAAATTTTGGATTTGGGAAATTCATTTATTTCCTTTATTGATCTTCTAAGCTGCTTCTTTTTCATACTTCCAACATCTGAAAGTGGACCACCTTCAAACTGATGTGTTTATTTAAAATAGTGGTTTTCCCCGTTGCAAATGCAATCTTATTTTGATCAATGGCATCATAAAACTGAAGAAGCAATGCATAGAAGGTTATAGTACTTGCCTATAGAGAGTAAACTGTAGAGCTAGTGTGGACACAGGCTTCCCAATTCCAAAAGTCAGCCCCTTGCTGGCTTTACTGATTTTACAGGATGGCATATTCTGGCAGGCAGTGTCAAATTATTACTAATCTTCAATTCCAGATTATTTTACTAGAGGATACCTAAATAAACTTCTAATCTCACTGGAAATATCAGACTTTTAAAATATATTTTATACTGCACAAATACTTGAAAATTTAACAGCTGTTAAAAACAAAAAGAAGTACCTTTAACCTCCAATTGTCTCCTACTTCAGTTTTGATTCTGTTTAGCCAATTATCATCGAAATATGCAGGATCTCTGCAAGTAAAGAAAGGCTGGATTAAGATCATGTAGCTTTCACACTTACACAAACACCCAATGCCATCATTTAAGTGAGCCATAAAAACATGGGTATGCCACATACCAGTTACTAAATAATTCATGAGACAGATGTAGCAGCACATTTTCTAAAATTAGTTTGATTAGTTTTGGAAATAAACTACAGTTTATTTGTACTACATGTATTATATATGTGTGTGTGTGTGTGTGTGCATGTATATATGTGTATGTGTGTGTGTGTGCATGTATATATGTGTATGTGTGTGTGTGTGTGTGTATATATATATATATATGGTGTACTATAAAATAGGTATATTATTTTAAAAGCACTAAAAGGCAAAATGGTAAGATATAGTTCATATATTCTAAAAGTGAGTTATAGTTGAATATATAAAGCTAGATTGTTGATGGAATAAAACTATCCCAAACCAGTCAACACCAATGATACACTTTTTAAAAAGATATACTGTCACAAGAAAGAAAGAATGAGTTTATATGGACAAATATAGTCAAACAAGGGCAGACCCTAAATATACACATCCTCATTTTTCCTAGGAAATTCTCCAACCAACCAACCAACCAACCAAGGCTACTCAAACTTCCCAAATTCAGCATGAGTATCACTTTAAGTTTTACTTGATTAAGTTCACATATTTATTAATTCATTTAGAATATACAAATCACTTCAGAATACAATACTGAGAGAGCGGCATGATTGTCACCATCATGTTAAATTATCTGCATCTTCATAGAAAAAGAACCTTAGGTGATGGAGATAGTTCAGTGGATAAGTGTCTATTGTATAGTAATAACGGCCTGAGTTTACATCCTCAGCATCCAAATAAAAGCCAGGAGCAGAGGTATGTGTCTAACCCAAGCACTGAGGGAGCAGAGTACACAGGGGAAGGGGATGGTGGAGACAAGTGGATCCCATGATAGAAACAGTGCACTCTAAATTTAAAAGTATGAGTCCCTGTCCCCAAAATCAAGGTATAGAAGCTACTGAGGTCAGATATCCAATGCTAGTCTTTGGCATACACGTGTATATACACATGTAAGAGCACCCACATATACAAGACAAAGAAACAATAAGATAATAAGCCATGTATTTACTAACCATCTTCTCATTTCTTTATTTTCCCACCCCTGAAAATTACTAATCTAACTTTCTTCGTTCTTTGCCCTGAACATTTTAGTAAACTATATGTGAACAAAATAATAAACCATATGACCATTTACATCTGACTTCTCTCTCAGTATGATTTTAAGGTTTTTCTATAATGTAGCATGTATTGAGGCTTGCCTTCTTTATTGGTATATGGCCAAGCACCACATTAACATTGCGGTTCAGTGAATGCACAATATTGTATGGGCTACTCTGTGTTTGCACAAGATACATTTCTCACAAACTACCTCGTAAGTGACTACCACATTATGTTTATCAATTCATCAGCTGATGAATAATTTGGATTGTTTTTACTTTTGAGCTATTGAAATTATGCTTAATAGTCATTTATCAGTCTCTGAATGGACATGTTCATTTGGGGTAAGATTGCTGGGTCACACAATTCTGCTTAATATAAAATTTGCCTGTGGTGGGTCATTCCTGTAATTTTAGCCTTCTTTTTACTTTAAAAACTTTATTTGTGTGTATGTGTACACATGTATGTATGCAAGTGCTCATGGAAATCAGGAGAGGGAACTGGATCCTTAGGAGCTGGATACACAGTTTTACACAGTCCAACACGGGTTTTTAGAAACTGAAGCCTAGTCCTCCACAAGAACAGCAAGCACTATTCACCCATGAGCTGTCCTGCTAGCCCCTTTCGCTTTCTTTTTAATTTCTCTTGAACTTCTTTTTTATTTTATGAGATGAATATTTGCCTCAATGTATGCAAGTACACTATGTGGATACCTGATGCCTGGAGAAGCTAGACCAGAGTATTAAATCCACTGGAACTGGAGTTACAGATGGTCTTGAGCCATGATGTAGGTTTTAAAACTGAACTTCCAGGGTCCTCTGTAAGAGCAACAGATGCCTCTAACCCCTAAGCCATCTCTCCAGTCCTTCCTTTTCACCTTCTTAATAGCATATTGTACACACAAAGGTTTTAAAGCTTGAAAAAATTCAATGTATTCATCTTGTACTTACGGCATTTTTATCTAGAATATGTCTGCCAACATTACATAGACTTACTGCTTTTTTTTTTTTCCTTTTTGTAGTTTTTGCTCTTATATTAAGGTCTCTGATTCATTTCTATGTAGTAGAAGAGAGCTAACTTCGTTGATTGGCATGTGGATATTCATACTCATCTATTTTGTTTTTAAGCTTAATTTAGTGTTTCCAGGCAAGGTTCTCTGTACCAAGAGAAACCAATTCAGGTAATCTGATGCCAAAAGAAGAGGCGTGTACTAGTACTAAAGAGATGGCTGGGTCTCACAGATATTGCAAGAAGATTTTGGACTGCTTTCTTGTACATTCCCCCCCACCCCCACCATCTACATCATTTTCTCTTTGTAGATTAACCTCCCTCTTCCTGTTTCTCCAATACAAAGGTAAAAATGGCTATCGATATGTTTTTAAGTCCTTACAACTTCTAATTAAGACTGGCTGTTATTGCCTCGTCATAATCTCCAGAAAGCTCAAATGGTCTAGCCAAGGTCTATTTTCATCCTTGATCCTATTACATGTGGTTAAAGGAGGGACAGCCACAAGTAGGACACATCCATCATTGTGGGAAAAGCACTGAGCCTGTCAAAGATAGGTAAGTTCTCAGAGAAGTGGACTTCCAAGAACTGGGCAAACATGTCCCTCCTGCAAGCACTCTTTGCTTCAAATTGTGTAGAAAACAGACAATGTAAAGAAAACAAAGGGGATTTTACTGTAACAGCAAAAAAATTATTATAAAGATCAATTCAGATGTTAAAATATTAAATTTTGGCCGGGCGGTGGTGGCGCACGCCTTTAATCCCAGCACTTGGGAGGCAGAGGCAGGCGGATTTCTGAGTTCGAGGCCAGCCTGGTCTACCGAGCGAGTTCCAGGACAGCCCGGACTACACAGAGAAACCCTGTCTCGAAAACACCAAAAAAAAAAAAAAAAAAAAATTAAATTTTATTTTTGACAGTTAAATCATCTGAAAGGCACAATTACTGGCAATAAAATATTAATCTTTGCAATAATGAAAGATTGTGACTTTCCTCCTATGTAGCTGACTGCTCAAAGTCATAGACACTGAACCAGTAAGACCTTTAAAAATGTTTAAAAACACTGTATGGTTTAGATATTAAGTAGTTTCCAAAAAGATTTGTGTGAGGGCTTGGCCCAGAGTTTGAGGTACTATAAATAGGTAATTATATGATCAGGGTGTTGAGTTCATCATGAATTATGAGGTATTAGGAAGGCTGATTGGAGAATGCAGGTCACTGGATTCAAGTTTTGAATGGTGTATTTCACTCTGAGCTCTTCTGTCTCTGCTTCCTGACATGCTTGCTCTGACATCAGCAACTCTGATCACCTATACCCTCTTGCAGCCACAATAGCTTTTCTCACCACAGGTTCACAGCAGGAGCAATAGACCATGAACCAAGACCTCTGAAAATGTGAGCCGAAATAAGTCCTTTCCCTTTTATTTTATTTATTTATGCATTTATTAATTCAGGTTTCCCTTTTTGAGGCAGGGTCTCACGTAGCCCAGGATGGCCTTAAACTTGCTATTTTGGAACTTGAGACTGGCTTTGAACTTCTGATCCTCCCCTTTCTGCCTTCTAAATACTGCAGGTGTTCTAGGATTAAACACCCCACCCCACCGCCTCCGGCTAGGGTTAAACCCAGGGCCTTGTGCATACTGGGTAAGTACTTTACCACTGAGCTGTATTATAACTTGACCTCTCCTTCTTTAAAATAGTTTCTCTCAGGTATCTGTCACAGCCAGATAACCAATAGAAAGTTATCTTTAGAATTCTTAAAACTTGATACAGGTAAGAACTATCAGAGTTAGAAATGAAGCAATTTCCCCAAGTTCAATCACAGTTAAGAACCAGAGTTGAGAACACAAGCTTTTGTTAAAAACAAATAAGCAGAACTCAACATATGATTCTAGCAAACATCTCAGTAAACTGTCGAAATGGAAAAAAGAAACATCACTCATGGCACCCTCTATTAATTACATCTTGGCACTTGTTAGTCACTGTTATACCACCTCAAGTCTGCCACAGGAGTGTCCCAGTACATCTACACAAAGTAGTTAGCATGTATTTAGTAAGCTTCTAATCTACTACTTCAGCAGAAGGTACCAAAAATAGTCTGAACATCAGGCACAGTGGCACAAAGCTTTAATCATAGCATTTAGGAGGCAGAGGCTGGGGTAAAAGGAAGGTGAATTTGGGGCCAGTCTGGGTTACATAGTAAATTTCAGGTAAATCTGAGCCATATAGCAAAATCCTATTGGAAAAAACCCAGAATATTCATCTGCAACTTACTTTCTGTTTTTTTCCCCAATGCAGCTTTTCCTAGAAATAAACTTTGACTCTATATGCATGTCTCTAGTTGCTTTAGCAGTTTGTTGTTGGGAACCAACACTAGCAGAGAGCAGCTATCATCTTTGCAGCCATCTCGAGCCATATACCCTGACAAGAGACTTGTTTTCAATAGTCTACAACAGCTGAGAACTCTCTGATAAACATCCTGTTTTTCTCTCATATCTTGTTTTGTTGTTTAATGCCCCCAGCTGCAAGACGCACGTGGTAAAGTGTTTTCAGCTGCATCCCCCTGCTTATGCTTCTATATACCCAGGATTTCCTTTCAATAAATAGGACTTGAACAGACACCCTGTCTTGTCTCCATCCCCACTCTCTCTCTCTTGCTAGACCCACTGACTGATCCCTCAGACCAGGATATAGTGGTCCCCAAACGTGGGGCAGAACGGGTCGTTACAGTTTGTAATTCCAGAATTGCTAAATATTCCTAATTAATGGTCTTAGGCTACAATCACACAGCATAAAGTCAATTTCCTCACAACTCTTTAAAAGATTATGGCTTTATATTGATAAGTAAATAATTTTATTAGGAATATTTTCACAAATAACAAATTATCCATCTATGCTCTAACACTTGTTAAAAGCCAGCTCCTTAACCAGCAGTACACTTATTTACCTGTGCTTACACCTGTAACAACTCAGATAAAGGAAAAGCACATTAGTTTTGATCTTTAACATAATTCCAGAAATAAATTGTTTTCTTATTGTAAACTCCCTTCAACAACAAAAAAATTAAACTTTATTTCTACTGCTCAAATTTTAAATAATGTAACAATCTCTACAAATGCTTACAAATTAATATAGGTTCCAACATGAATGTATTTAGAGTCTGTTCTTTAAAAAGATGTTTCTGTTTGTTTTTTGAGACAGGGTCTCACTATGTAGCCATGGCTGATCTCTAAAACCCAGAGATCCCTCGCCTCTGCCTCGAGTACTGGGACTAAAGGTGTGTGCCATGATGCTCAGCCCAGTTAAGACGACATTTTCATCAGCAAACTTTTAGGGGTTTTGCTGTTTGTTTTTAAATCCTTGGTGCTAGATAAAATTTATCAGGCCTGGTCTGCTTTGGATTGAGCTTATACTAGGGTCAGCTAGAACAAACCAAATCTAGTCACGATCAGTTAGCCAAAAGTAAGGGATTAAATTTTCCAAGAACTCATGAGAATGAGAGACAATCTCTAATTCTAACTGGCATGATAAGGTAGTTAATTTTGCCTTCTGCTTTAACCTTCAGAAAAGATGTAGCCAGGGACCCCATGTGGCAGAAAAAAAGACCCAAATCCTCCAAATTGTCCTCTGATCTACACACACACACACACACACACACACACACACACCACACACACACACACATATATGTATGTTCATGAGCACACTAAATAAATCCTCCCCACAAAACAGACTAAACCAAAACAAATAAACCAAAACCCACCAAAACCTCAAACTTAAACAACAAAATAACAAACCATCTAATCAATAAAAAAGCCACAAAAATATTTCTCAAAGGAAGAAATACAAGTAGGTAGTAAATATTTTAAGAAGTTGCACACACACTTAGATAACAGAGAAACAAAAAATTTACACTACAGCAATTACCTTCCCCTGAGTCAGAATGCTATCCTGAACAACACCCTAGGAGAGGGAAAAAAAATTTAAATCTTGCTACAGCCTAGTTCCTCTTGAACACTGGAAACATATGTACTGTAAGAATGAGGGCAATTTAAAAAACATCCAAACAACTTAACCTCAGATGTGCAAATCACAATGCAAAAACATATGAAACATTAAAAAATGGAAATTATAACTACTTTGAAATTTACTAATCTTGTACTAATGGCCCCTAATGATAGTTGATTATAAAAAGTCCAGAAAAATAATTGAAAAGTGTGATTATAAGTGTGTACATAGAAACAAAAATGACATAACTGTTCCCTTATTCATTTTATTTTATTTTATTTTATTTTGGTTTTTTGAGACAGGGTTTCTCTGTGTAGCCCGGGCTGTCCTGGAACTCACTCTGTAGACCAGGCCTGCCTCTGCCTCCCAAGTGCTGGGATTAAAGGCGTGTGCCACCAGCGCCAGGCTTCATTTTATTTTTTAAAATATAATTATATCCTCCACCCCTTCCCTTTCCTCCCTCCAACACCTCCAATATCTCCCTTTGCTCAATCTTAAATTCATGACTTCTCTTTAATTGTTATTGTTATGCATATATGTTATATGTAACATATGCTCCATTTAGTGTTACTAGTATGTATATGATTTCAGGACTGACCCCAAAATAACCAATCAGGGGACTTGTCCTCTCATTTGCAGCATTCTTTAGTCGGCTGTAGTTCTTTGTACAGGGATTGGACATTATGAGATTTCTCCCTTCCATGTTGGATCTGAACAAAAGAAACACTGCAACCTCCATGCATGCACACATCCAGAAACACTGGATGAAAATTCAGCAAGTCAGGGCTGGAGAGATGGCTCAGAGGTTAATAGCACTGCCTGCTTTTCCAGAGGTCCTGAGTTCAGTTCCCAGCAACCACATGGTGGCTCACAACCATCTGTAGTGGGATCTGATGCCCTCTTCTGGTGTGTCTGAAGATAGCTACAGTGTTCTCACATACATAAAATAAATAAATCTTTAAAAAAAAAAAAAAAATAGAAAACTCAGCAAGTCAAAGAAAAGGCCCCATGGAGATATCCACCAACAGAATGGGCAAAAGAAAGGATTGAAGACAAGAGAGAGGTATTATCTAAAAGATGAAGACAATGATAATATATTATTATAATATATTAATATATATAGATAAATTAATAAGGAAACACAGAACATTTGTGATCTATAGGACACTGTGAAAATACTAAATTCATGAATCATGAGCACAAGAGAGAACTGCACACAAAAGGTAAAAAAAAAATTTTCAATAAAATAAAACTCAAAAGGGGTAATCCTTATTTGTAGATTATATCATTCTATATAAAATACACTGAATATTCTTAGTGAGAACTGATCAGTAAAGTGGCAGACAATAAAAAAATCACACAAAAATCAGTAGCCTTCCTATGTGTCACAACAAACACGGTGAAGAAAAAAGAAACAAATCTCCAACAGATAAGGTGAAGGAGAGTAATGCTGTTGTAGAGACATGGCAGAGGGGCACTAGACAGAAAAGGCTACAGAAGTTTCCAAAAATCTGGCTTCCATGAAAGAAATTTTGTGTGGTAGAAAAGAAAAAGAACTCCAGGGGTACCCTTTTTGGAACTCCTCCCTCCTCAGAAGTCTAACATGTTTTAAATATATGTTTGTCCTGTTCAAAACAGGAAGACACAAAGAATGAAGAAACAGCAGAGGCAGGAGCTCAACTTGCTTATGAGCCATGAAGCAGCAGTCTCCTCAGAACCATGGCGCTGACTCACAGCTCATGGACTTAGCAGGCAAAAAGACAAGGGTCAAATTTTCCAGAATATAAAATCAAAAAAAGAAATCTTACTGTTGAATAATCTGTCCCCATCAGAATACTTTGTTTGTGGTACTAAAAAGGCAAATAATCTCCACAAAAGCTTTAAATTGTGGGAAAATAAGAGGATGTAAAAAATAACTTTTTGTGTGTGCTCTGAACACTTCTAAATGTCTTCCAATATGCCGAAATGCCAACCTTTTACATACCTTTGGATGTTATGGCTATATTCAAAGATTTATTTAAGACACATTTCTTAGTCCAGAATTTTTGAAACAGCATTACAATAAAGTTTTCAATGAATATGAGAAATTATTTCATTTAAAAAACTATATGCCAAAGCAAGAATCACTGAAGCTTCTTAATGGAAATAAGATACAACTTTATAATCAGATGACGTTTAGTAGTAAATCTGAGAACCTTAAATCAATGACACACCTATTAACACAAAAGTTGTAACATCTAGTTTGGGGCATTTTATATTTTCAATGTACTTATGGCTAACCCCCAAAAGAGGAAGTCCATCTTGGACATCCTCAAAACCTAAACCTCTCATTTAGTTCTTTGGAAAAATTCAGAGCAGGCCCACAGATAGGCAGTTTAACAGTGAGGAAAAAGAAGACCCACTTAAACAGATGTGAAGAAACTAGCTCAGCAAAATGCCAAGTATACAATAAACAACTACAAGCCTCAATCCAAACTCATCATTTCCTGCTAGCTCTTTAACATCAGGCACTCTTTTTCGTGAGGGACATTACTGCTAATCTGCTAAATCCATGGTTTTTCATTTGTAGTTTTGAGTCCAGATCAGACTTCAAGTGTTGCTGCTTGCACACTAGAGCACGCATGGGCTTTTCCCTGCTCCCTGTATCATGGCAGAATTCAAAGATTACATTAGCTACAGGACTGTGAACAAAGCGGGGTTCATGAAGGCAAAGATACGATGAGAGTTGTATAGAGAAGAGGGCACTGATCACAGCAGGCGACACCTACATTCATTCACCGGTTTGGTGAGGATGTCACGCAGCATGGCATGCAGCACACATCTGACATGCTCAAGTGACAGTGCCTGTCTAGGCTGAAGGAAGACAGTGCACAAAGATCCCTGTTGGAGATCTGAGGGGACTATGTATACAGGTGAGCTTCGGGAGCATAAAACTGATGTGAAAATTTCTTGATCCTGAAACTTAGCAATATCCTGAAATGTGCTTTCACAAGGTCCTAAAGAAAATGTGAATTTGTTTTTTACAGTTTTCTAGAATTCTTTGACATGTGATTTTTCTAAGACTGTGGACCTGGATATACTGAAAGGTATCTGCTAATTTTACTTTTGAAAGCACTATAAAACAGTAGAGCTAGTAGTGATACTTTGCATTTTATTTCAACTCCACTTACAGGTTTTCTCTTCTAATTCTCAAAATAACCTTTTCTTTCAAATGGTTTAATGTGTACAAAAAAAGGAATTACTATAGTAGTTCACTGCTATTACCTAATGCTGTATACCTAATGCGTACACACACACACACACACACACACACGCACACACACACGCACACACACACACCAACCAAAAAAACCCAAAACCCAAACCAAACAAACAAATAAAAAACAAAAACAAGAATGCTTACATCTAATTAAAATGCTTCAGATTACAGATATAAAAGCAAACTACTCCTTTGTTCTCAATTATGTAATAGGGTGCCATGTAAGCTGGAACTACTGGAGCTGTTTTCTATGCTTTCTTACATAATATTGATCTTATTCATTAAGATGACTCTTAGCTTTGGCAGATCTATGAATGACATGAATTATGCTAAAACCATTCTGATGTGTGTGTGTGTGTGTCTGTGTGTATAAGGGGCTTTGCAGGGGTTCTTTCTTAAATTATTCCAGTTATAACAGGCATGAAATGGAATAATTAAACTTTGGCCTTTCTTAAGAAGAGTTTCTAATCATAAGTGTTCACTGTGGAAAATTTAAAAAGCCCTTGTGGTGGTCTGAATGAGAACAACTCCCATAGGCTCATATATTTGAGTGCTTGGTTCCAGCTAGTGGAACTGTTTGGGAAGGGTTAGGAGATAGGCCGTGTTGGAGGAGTGTATCACTAGAGAGCTTAGAAGCTTTGTCATATTCAGTTTCTCTCACTCTGCCTCCTAGGTGCAGACAAGATTTCAGCTCCTAGCTACTGCTCCAGAGCCTGGTGCTTGCTGTCACACTCCCCACCATGATGTTCATGAACTCACCTCTGAAACTTTAGCCAGCCCCCAATTAAATGCTTTATTTTATAAATAGCTTTGGCCATCTTCACAGTAACAGAGAAATAACTAAGACAGCTCTGTACAAATTATTATAAATTATTAGTTTTCAAAAGTAATTGAATGGCTCAAATGGTGGTGGGATGTCTCAAAGGGTAAAATAACTGCTGTGCAAACCTGATGACTTGAACTTGATCCTGGCTTCTAAAATTGTCCTTTGATTCCCTGTGGTATGACTGTACCCATGAGTGCATGCACATGCACACACACAAATATTAATAAATAAAATTATTAAAAGTATTTTTAAAAGGTAACTTATTTTTCTGGTGATCTCAGCAAGGAACATCTCCAAGTCTATCTACATAAAGGTATCTGAATGATAGCTGTCTATTTTGGTGATATACAGATTACAACCAACAACTAAGCAGAGTAGTGCCAAGTCAACATAGCAATTAAGAAATCTACATAATTATTCTTTGCTATCCTGTCTAACTAAATTACTCATTGGCCAGTAAAACAAACCTTTAAACAGGTGTTTTAGTAAGACCTGAGGTCTCCTTCAACAGGTGTAAGTCAGAAAGCCCACTCTAGAAAACACAGACAATTTTATTTAGCTTAATTTAAATGAAAGTATACACTACTTTCTTTTGAGGCTGTCTTTACTGGAATCCATGAAAAATAACTCATGATTTGAATAGAAACAGAAAACAACATTCTGATCCTGAAATAATCACTTAGGTAAGCTGGGCAGAGCTAAGCATTCTAGACTTTGTGTTCTAGTGCTGTGTGCCCTGTGAAAACAACAAAATGGAATGTCTCCTTGCTGAACTAGTTCTTAGAATGCCAAACAACAAAACAGCTTCCACTCTGGCAATCATAGGGTAGCATTAGAGATTTTCATAAGGAAGATGTGGGCGTGTGATGTGTCAAAGAAAACACAGTATGTTACTACTGTACTAGCAGCTGAAGACAGGTAAGACTTTCTGGGTTTGTCTTTAAACAAACCATTATTAACACAAAGTTGAAAAGTTGTATTTTATATATGATCATGTAATACACTTATACTTAAATTGTTACACTGGAAGTGGTTTCTTTTTATGTTATAAAGATTCAATTTTTACTTAAGACAGTTATTTACTATGATTTTTTTAACACGTTAACAAATGTGGTAGGGCCAGGGAGCTGGTTCAGTGGGTACAAGCATTTGCTGTGGAAGCCCAACAGCCTTAGTCCAAGGTGGAAGGAGAGAATGGACTCCCCAAATTGCCCTCTGATCTCCACACATGCATCATGGCATATATGTGGCATACACACACTAAAAAGAATTATTAAAAATGTAGAGATTTATACAGCTATTAGTTTATTAATATCACAGAAGTATCTTTATCCTGGGGAAAAATGAATATTAGAGTAGCAGGCTTTGTAATTTAAAGTAAAATTTAAAAAATTTAAAAAGGCAAACAGGGCTGGTGAAATGGTTCAACACTTCAGAGCACTTCCTGCTTTATCAGAGAGTCAGAGTTTGCATCCTAGCATCCACATAAGGTGGATGTGGAGTTAGACATGTAC
This sequence comes from Mastomys natalensis, assembly GCA_021653895.1. Lineage (NCBI taxonomy): Eukaryota > Metazoa > Chordata > Mammalia > Rodentia > Muridae > Mastomys > Mastomys natalensis. Next base: position 1,250,536 of record JAJTUV010000266.1, on the reverse strand, counting down.
CTCCAGCTCCAAACGACCTGATGCCCGCTTCTAGCTTCCTTTGGTACTCATATATACATGGACATGAATAAATAAAATAAAACTTAAGAAAAACAACAAATGCTGATAAGGATGTGGACAAATGGTACCTTACACACTGCTGGTGGGCAAACTAGCACAGTTGCTGTTAGAATCAGCACACAGGTTTCTCTAAACACTAAAACGAGATCTCCATATGAGCATCTGTACTTCCTTAGGGATTCACTCAAAGAACTCATCAACACAACACAGAGATATTCTACATTAATGTTTATTACAGCACTATACAAATAGCTAAGTTATAGTCCAACCCTAGGTAAAGAAAATGTATAATTTATAAATATATAAACTGGTTATCCAATGGTCAGCCCTGTAAACATATATACAAGTAACATTAGGTAGACTGAGCAACTTATATTTATGAATATAGATGTGTGTATACATCCATATATGAATATAACAACAGTAATGAAAAAGAACACCATTAACTTTAAAGAGAATAAGGAGGCATACATGGGAGGGAGGTAATGGAAGGGAGAAATGATGTACTTATGTTATGATCTCAAAAATGAAAAAAAAATTATACTTATTACATCTAACAAAAAGAAAGTATGGTAAATCCATAATGGAATTATTTTTCAGCATGAAGAATAATGAAGCCATGTCATTTATAGAAAAATAGATGCAACTGGAGAAAATGAGTTAAGTCAACATCAGAAGGACAAATAGTGTACATTTCCTTTCTTTGTTTCCTAAGCTTTACCCTGATACATAAAATCATGTATATAGAGACATGGCAGTAAAAGTGAAACCATCCAGGGGATTAGTGGGAGGGAGAACAGTGAGAAATTAGAGGACTGGAAGGTATAAGGGGTGGAATATGTTCACACCTATGTGTGTGTGTGTGTGTGTGTGTGTGTGTGTGTGTATTACACTACTATGGACAAAGAATATACACAATGAAAATTAAAAAAAAAAAAAAAAGAAATCAAATGCGAAAGGAACTTAAAATTCAGATCAGGGCAATTTATTAACTGTTCCTAGACACATGCATGTAGGCACACCAAGAATCACAGGTTCTGCCAGGTATGGTGTACACCTTTAGTTTCAGCACTCAGGAAACAGAGGCTGGTAGATCTCCCTGAGTTCAAGGCCAGCCTGGTCCACATAGTGAATTCCAGGACAGTCGGGACTAAGTACCAAAACCCTGTCTCAAACAAAATGAACAAACAAGCAAACAAATCACAGGTCTGAGAGCATCAGTCATCAATTCTAATTCTTACTGTCTCATAAGAAATGCTATGCTAAAAAAAAAAAAAAAAAAAAAAAAAAAAAAAAGAAATGCTATGCTTTTGAAGGAGCTAGAAGCAGAGTTGTTCAGCTCTCATACAAATCTTTTTGCGTTCCATTAAATAAAAAAGTGTGCCCATGGCCTGCAAACAGATGCATGAACTAGCACTAAGTTACAGAAGAAAGTAAAAACTATAGTTTTCATACATGCATTCACATTCTCAACACACAAAGAAGGTTCTTTGAAACATTTTAGCAACTTCTCTCATGTATGACTCATATAAACTCACAGAAGGTAATAATATACAGATTTTACTTAAAAATGATACTGATTTTTAATAGAACTGGAGAAAAATCCCATGGAGTCATATACAAATCTTTTAATATCAGCTCACAAGAACTCACGGCTTCAAAGCATAAAACCATCTAAAAATCATGCGAATGGGCTAGTGAGATGGCTCAGTGGTTAAGAGCACCGACTACTCTTCAGGAGGTCATGAGTTCAAATCCCAGCAACCACATGGTGGCTCACAACCATCCCTAACGAGATCTGATACCTTCATATGAGTGTCTGAAGACAGTGACAGTGTACTTTGGGCCAGAGCGCACAGGGCTGGAACGAGCAGAGGTCTTGGGAAGGGAGAAAATGGGGGGAGAGGGAACAGGGGAAGGAGCAAGAGGGAGAAGGGAAGGGGGGGAAAATCATGCTGAACCCAATTCACACATAATGCTTTAAATAAAAGAAATTCCTGGGCCAGGCATGTTGGGGCACACCTCTATTCGCAGCATTCAGGAAGCAGAGACAAGGCAGAACTCTGAAAATTCAAGGCAACATGGTCTACATCGAAAGTTCCAGGCCAGTCAGGGCTACATGTGAGACTTTATCTCAAACAAACAAAAAAAAGAAATCCTAAGTCAAAAGTTGATTGTAAACTTTACAGCATTATGTTTTCAAAGTATTTAGTTAAAAATAATAAAATATGTTGCATAGATCTCTAATAAAGATTTGATTCTTTTAGTCATGGATGAGCACCTACAACAACATATTGAATCAGAGAATTATTGATATCTGACCTCTTTGAAACTGCAAAGAATGATAATTTCATACGGTTCAATAAAACAAAAACAAACAAGCATTTTCTTTGTTGCTAGGATGCAAGAGAGAAAAACAAGCTTTCATAAAACTTAACAAACTTGGACTGTGTGTTTCCGGGGACAGAGGTGGTCAAAAGCAAATAACCAAGTAACGCACATAAGATACTAGATAGTTCAGAGGATAACTCAAAAAGTTAAGGAAGCAGAGACTATAAGACAATGCTATATACCACACTGGATCTCAGTGTTAAGATTACAATGGTATTCTATAAGAGATAGGATTCTCAGTTTGTCCTATAATGACAAAATCTGGTCATCAACCTAAGTTGGCATAACAACCACTGCCCTGACGAAACTTGCAAGCAGTCTATACTGAGTAAGTAAGGACATGCCATCAAAATAATATCCCCATGGCTGTTACTGGTTTCATTTCACATGCAACCCAAGGTTGTGAAAACAGTTTAGTGTAGTTTATATCTGAAATGATCCCAAAGATGCATGTAAAGTTTTGGTCCCTGCTTGTGATTGTTGAGAGATGGTAGACCCTTTATGAAGAAAGGCCTACTTGAGAGGAGGCAAGATTACTGAGGGCTCACCTTGAAGAAACTTCTTAGGAGCCTTTAAAAATCCTGTTTTGCTTCTTCTACTTTTTAAATTTCCTTTATTTCATCCTATGAATGTTCTGCTTGAATATATGTATGTGTACTAGAAGAGGGCACTGGATCCCTTGGAACTGGAGTTACCAGTGGCTGTGAGCCACTGTGCAGGAGCCTGGGTCCCCTGTAGGAGCAACAAGTGCTCTTAACCACGAACCCATCCCTGCAGCATCTTGACTGCTGTGAGAGAAGTTGTTTCTGCCAAGGCTTCTACCACAGTGCTGCCTTGTCAGAGGCCCAAGAGCAATGGGACAGATGATCAAAAGCTGAAATACCCCAAACTGTACACTAAAACAAATCTTTCTTTCGTATGAATCGCTTATCTCATTTTATCAGTGATAGAAAACTCTCACACTACCTTTTTTAATCCTTTTCAGTCTAAGAAAAATTTATATGTAAGACCAAATATAAAGGCAAACAATTTATTCTTACATCTTCTGAAGAACCTGGGACATCACAACACCATTCGTTAAATCTTCCACGGTCTGGCATGGTGTATCCACATTAAAGGTCTGGATCTAAAGGAAGAAAATATCTAATGGTTAATAATAAATATATTAAGGTTTTTACATTTGTGTGATTATCTCATCTTGAGGATTGAAAACAAATTTAAAAGATAATCATAATTTTCTTCCCATATAGGTAAAGGAGAAATTGTGGTAGACACTGGCTGGTTTCTCTTCATATTACTCACAGATGACGGCCTAAGAAGATGATAGTCCTTCAGTGCGTCTACCAGTGACAACTGACTCAAGAATAAAAAGGGCAAGGACAGTATGGACCAAAGAGATATTTGTTGAAGAGCAGGATCAATTTCTTACTAATGTGAACATTCATGTTACATCACTTACATTGGCAGCCATTACTTAAGAGAATAATTTATCATTTTATCATTATTGTTTGAGTGCAGGTGTTTGTGCCACTGTATGCATGTGGAGGTCAATGTAGGAGTTGGTTCTCTCCTACCATGTGGGTCCAAGGGACATCACGAAACTTGGTGACAGGCACCTTTATTGACTGAACCATCCCTCCAGGCCAGAAATAAGTCTTAAGGGCTGTGTAATGGGCAATGGAAGACAGAGAGGAAGGATACAAAGAACTAAGTCTTTGAGATAAAGGTTAACCACTGAACTTAAAAATATGGGATCTCCTATTATGTAGAATAAATTTATTACTTAAGCCAAGCCGGGTTGAGATTTCCGGTACTCAACGGCAAACATATCTTTATATGAATATAGAATCCATATCATCATATTGTCATCAAGTTGGATACTCAATTCATTTTAATTTCAAATATATACTGAATCACAATCAACTCTGTATTAGTTAAGAGAAATTTAAGAAATGAACCTAAGCAGGGCTTAGGGGCGCATACTGTAATTCTAGCACTTGGAAAGTGAAAATAGAAGTTCAGTGGTTCAAGCCCACCTGGGACCAAAAAAGAAAAAAACAAGTGCAGATTACAGTGATAACCAGTAGTCCAACCTGGATTTAAAAGGAAATAAATCACTGAGGATAGACAGATAAAGGCCATTCTGGTACAGAGCTCTTAATGTATTATGTAAGCATTGTGGGATGTATGGACAAAGATTTCAGCTGAGATCATGATATGTTGTAGGGATGAGACGAAGCCTGGTATGGATAGATGAAATTATAGGAAGAAATGGCACAGAGAGGAATATAAAATATGTGAAAGACAGAACTAAAGAAAGAAGTATTGTTTGGCAAGACTTAATAAGTCACATTGGAGTTTATCCTAAGAGTAACAGTAGTTTGTAAGTAAAGGATTTCAAGCAAGACAGTGAGATCTGAACTGCACAAACCAAACTGGATGCAATATGAAGGAAGCACTGGAGTGAAAGAGAGGAAACCCTGCTGCGGCAGTCTGTAACACTGACAAGGCTCACCAAGATAGTGACAATGGAAACACTGAGATAACACCCACGTGACCACCTATCTTTCTTATTATTGAGTTAGAGAAAAATAGCCAAATTAATGTATATATTCATTTTAAAGTTTTTTTAAACATACATTGCCAAATAAATTGTGAAGCAATTTACTGTTACTAAAAATGGGCAAATATCTGTTTCTTTGTACCATACCATCCATAAAAGTCAGGGTCTCATGTAGCCCAGGCTACCCTCCAACTCATTATGTATCAGAGGTCATGGTGACCTTGAGCTCCTGATTCTCCTGCCTCTATTCCTAAGTGCTGAGAAAATATCTATTAATGGTACAGTTATAACTTCCTATTTTATATAGGACAGAGGTCTTCCAGTTATTGAGTAGGCTGAGGCAAGAGGACTCTAAATTCAATGTCAGCCCTGAAATATAGTGAGACTCTATGAGGTAGGGGCATATAAGAAAATGAATGAAGAGCACAAATCAAACAAGTGAGTATCATCTCAGGTCTGAACTTAAACTTTAGTCTACCTGAAACTGCCTCCACACTGGTTAAGCTAAAGAAAATAAAGCACCTGTTTTCATTGTATAGGTGCTAAGTGAATGGCCCATTTAAAGCAATCTGGTTTTGTAGATTTATATATGGAGAGACAGAGGGAGAGAGGGAGAGAGAGAGAGAGAAAGGGAGAGGGAAGGGGAGAGAGGAAACAGTGCCAATCACATATTACACCTTACTTACTTGGTACACCACCTCAAAATAAGGGGCTTAAAGATTAAGCTCAATGAAAAATGCTTGCAATGTAATGAATCAATTTGAATCCCTTGTTTTACTTCTGATTTATCATATAACCTGGGGTATTTTACCTCATCTCTTTTAATATCTTTTTTTTTTTCCATATAAAGACTGGGAGGGTATTAATATTAGTGGTTTCCAAACCTAGGTGTGCATTCAATCATCTAGGAAGTTTTCATTTTTGAGATATATTTCTTTTCCGTAGCTCCACCAAGTGAATCATATATGATCCCTACATTGTGTTTAGGAAGCTAAAATCTCTCATCAATCAATCAATCAATCAATCTCTGTTTCTCTCTCTCTTTGTGTATGTGTGTGTGTGTGTTTGTGTGTGTTGCTGGGAGACTGAACCCAGAGCCTTGCACATGCTAGGTTGAAAACTGAGCTATATCCCCATCTTATTTAAAATTCTGACTATTTTTAATGTGTAGGAATGTTTTGCACAGATTTATGTCTGTGCACTATGTGCATGTAGTGATTTTAGAGGCCATCATATCTTCTAAAACTGGAGTCACAGACAGCTATGAGCTGTAATACAGGTGCTCAGAACTGAACCTGTGTCCTCTGGAAGAGCAGCCAGTAAGTACTCTTAACTGCTGAGCAATCTCTTTTGCCTTTTTATATTTTTCTGAAACAAGAGTCTTGCTAAGCTAATTAGCCTTGAACTCACTCTGTAGTTTCTACAAACTTTTAAGTTGCAATCCTCCTGCCTCAGCCTCCTGAGTAGCTGAGATTACAAATCTGTACAAATAAGTTAAACTTTGTTAATCTATTTTAACAAATGCATCAAATAATTAATATGTACCCAGGCACTATTTTTAGCATCTGGAGACCTTTAAAGTACTGACAAGGTTAAGTAATGCCAGCTTGTTTCCCTTCTACGCCAAGCTGAGAATGGAACTCAGGACCTTGTCCATGCAAGGCCAGTGTTCTAGTATTGAGTTACATTCATACTCATGATTACAAAATTGTCACTGGTCAGTGAGAAGAAGCAACATAATAAAAAGCAAATAGTTTCATGTATGTATGTATGTATGTATGTATGTATGTATGTACTTACAGAGTTTCATGTATCCGAGGATGGCCTGAAACTCACTATCAAAAACAAGGATGACATAAAACTCCCCAATCCTCCTACCTCCACCTCCTGACTGGGAGAATTAGAGATTATAGGTGTGTACCACCACATCTGGTTACACATTGATAAAACAAGGCTTTGTGCAAGCTAGGCAAGTACTCTACAAACTGGGCTACGTGCTTAATCCTTTGGAAAGAATTTTAAAAAAGAGTAATTTAACACTATCTAGTGTGTTGTCTGCTGCATCCCCCACCCTTGCTCTTAAGACTCACAGCTAAATTTTCATTCTGATTTTTAAGACAGAGCTTCTAAACAATTATTTTCTGTTTTAGCCCTTCAGGTACACAGGTACTTATGAGAACTTGAGAACATTGACCTCTGCTTTCAGAACAGACAGATTTCAATTAATAAACGTTATCGACCTATCAGGTCTGAGTTGCAACATTTCAGGATAGTAATACAGTAAAACAGAAAGATAACTGCACTTAACTTATATTAAAGCACAAATTCTACCTGGAGGGTCATAATCCTTCTTGTAATTTCAAGAAGCTCTGAGAACACATTTCAACCTCTCCCCAGTCCAGCAAAAGCACTAGAAGAGTAAAGTGTGAGATCACAGGGAATCAGCAACTCGAGGGCAGTGGTTCTCTACTAGGAGTGATTTTGCTCCCTAGGAGAGTCAGGAATAGCAGGGTAAGTACTATTATTTTGTAAAGAGAAGACAGCAATGCTTCTACTAAATACCCTAAAATACACAGAACAGTGCACCTAACAATTACAAAATTCAGTACAAAATATCAAACAGAAGTAAGCAGTAAGTAAGTTAAAACCCTGCTCTAAAGCAATGGTTCTCAAATGTTGTCTTGAGGTTACTAACTACACATTGCCTGGGAGTATGTCAGAAATGCAAATCTCAGATCCTGTCCCAGACCTAGAAACTCTAGCCCCAGAGCCTAGTAAATTGATCTGATAAAGGTTCCAGGTGATGTTGATCAACGAGTATGTATGGGAACCACTGCTGGAGCCAGCAACCACCATGCTACTCAGACTTTTCCAGGTGCTTCAAACTTTTGTACTTCAGAAATCTCTTTATTCTCCCGTAGAGGATCAAATCTGTTGGCAGGATGGAATTAGGCAAAGGAGGGAAGATGGAATGGCACTAGTTGCATTCCATAGGCTCCCACATAAGTAATATGAAAATAAGGACACCTAAGACTGCTGTGTTCCACAGAAGTGAGCCACAACTACAATTCTTTTCCCACTAGTTTTATGTCATCTGATAGCATTCTAGATTCTTTTTAAATATGTTTTAAAACTAACACACATATATTTAAAACTATATGTGTGTGATTGTTTTGCCTACATGTATGTGCACCACATGCATGTCTCATGCCCATGCACTGGGTCATCTAGAACTGGGGCTGTAGATGGTTTTGAGCCACTGTGTGGGTTCTAGGAACTAAATACATCAAGGTCCTCTACAAGGACAACAAATCCTAACTGTGGAGCCATCTCTCCAGCTCCTCTAGATTTTTTCTCCTGTTCCAGTTTCTTGGGTAACTGGTTGGAATTATACAGGTCAGTTGTACAGTTAAAGCACAACGCCCCAGGTCTAATCCTCAGCACTGTTACTAAGATCTGGGAGAATGCAATCATTTTATCATGATTCCCACAGAGTTCAAGAAACTGGGCTTGAGCAGTACTGGATTGGGTTACTCATCTTTGAGCTACTAGTTAAAGGAGGATCCCATGGGTTCATAAAACAATACAGGCTATTGTCACTGGAATTAAGACCCTATTGCTAAAGACACCATATTCTCAAGCCGTGTAAGCATAGGTATTGACCTGAAGTTTCATCCCCATGCTGCTGGGACAGAAAATGAACAGTCTTACCCAGCTGTGAACCCTGTGAGCTACAGTGACAAATGGACTGGTGTAACAGTGCCATCAGTGTTTTGGGAATATGCAATTGTTTTCTGATTGGATCTAAAGTCCACCCTACAAGACAGAATTCATGCTTTGTGTTATTAACTGGGCCAAGAAGACATGCTGGGTAGGTCATAGACCCTAGGAGAGAACCTATTTCTTTGCTAAATGGACATAGTATCAAACTGCCTTCTAAATACTTACCTTTATATCCACTGAATAGCATAGCTCCCAACCCTCCCAATAAGCAGAGAAGCCTACTTCTGTAGTAGAGGGCAATTAATATACAGACTCACAACTGGTCAGTCCAGAGAATAAGAAATGGTGGAGTGTGTCCAATGCTAATGGCACATCTATATCCCAGCCCTTTGTTCTAAGACTCAAGAGATCACTGCAGAAGAAGGGGCAGAAAGACTAAGAATCAGAAGTTGTAGAGTGCTACAAAAAAGTGTTTTCTGGATATGACAGGGATGGTGTACATAAGAACTCACAGTGGCTATGCTGAGGCTGTATGCCCAAGATCTGTACAAGATTAAGTTAGCCAAAATTCTAGAATGAATGGAGAAGAGGTCATTTTGCTGAGAAGCTACTGGTGACTGGAGGAGTCAGTAAAAATAAATAAATAAATAAATACTGGAAACACTAAGTGGATTCAATAGGTTAAAAAGAAAAAAAGAGTGTATGAACTTGGGAGGGACAAGTGGTGGCACAATATAGGAGGAATTGGAGGGGAGGAGTAAATCTGACCAACAAACACACACACACACACACACATCACATATGCAATTCTCAAAAAAAAAACTCAAGTAGAGAGAACTGACTCCCCTAAGTTATTCAATGCCCTCCACAAAAGGGCTGTGATACATTTATGTGTGCACACATCCCCATGCAAATAAATATAAATTATTTAAAAATAAAATGATTCTCATTAAAAACCAAACAGGCTGTTGAAATGGCTCAGTGGGTGAGGGTGCTTACACACCAATCTGGTGATTATGACCTGAGTTTGCTGCTTGGAAAACATGGAAAGGCAGCAACTCCAAAAAGCTGATGATTGACCTCCATCTGCATGTGGCACCAACTGTGCCTATGGGCACACAGCACAGTTACACACAGGGGAATTTTTTAAAAGGGGACTGACAGATGTAATAGCATAGGTTTTTGTGTTTTGTTTTGTTAACCCTATTAGGTAGGAATATATTTTGCTTCAGGGGTTAGGAAGAGGAGATAAGGTTTAATTTTTAAGTACATTCTGTTGGGCTTGTTTGTTATATACTGCCAGGGCATGAAACATTTTCCATCTTTTTAAAAGTCTTCCTGGTTTAAATAATAATTTGGAACTTGGCTGAGGTGTAGCTCCACTGTGTAACCTATCACCATTCTCTATTTGAAGCACAGCAGTGGAGCCTACCTTCAGGCTTAAGTTAGAACGTACAGAGTATGTTAACTATACATCATTTCCAGTGATCTGAAATGACAAGATGACCAAATACAAAACCAAACCATAAAGGTATACATTCAAAGGACACAATCAGATTCATGACATACCCAGTTTATAAAAAAAAAAAAAAACCTCAAGCTGGGTGTAGTGGTGCAGGCAGATGCTACAAATTCAAGATCCTAGTTTGAGGTCAAAACGGGCCACATAGCAAGAGCCTATCTCAAATGCACACACGTCTGTAGATTCTACTTTTCTTACATTTATTACAACCAACCTAAGTTAACAGTTCTCAAACTTCTCCGCAGTGTTCCTGCATAAAACAGTGATGGCTAGCTTCCAGAGATCTGAACCTCTAACCTAAGACACCGTTCAATCGAATTTTTTGCTATTTGCATTTTACCTTCGAAGTGACTAAGATGGGGAGATGAATAGCTTAGTGGTAGAGCCTTCCCTTAGAATGCAGGAGGCCCGATTACCACCATCTCCCCCAATATGCAGACAACATTAACATGTGTTATAATAGCCACCGTAAATGTATCCCTGTTCTTCTAAAAAGAACAGTTAACGTTTTTAGCAATAATAAAATGAGTGTTCCTGATGAGGCTCTTAGTTTATTCCATGGCTCTGCATATATGCCTGTACCCACCTCCACCAAGCATATGAAACCAAAAACAAACACAGTTAACCGTCCAGCTACTGAAAAGGGCTGCTTAAGCCGTGACTATTGACATTAAAATCCTGCATATTTACTTTACAATTCGATGACCTCAACCTCATCATTTCCAAATTAGAATCTCATGGTGCTTTAAAAATGTGTTTCGGTTCCATTACTAAATCCCTAAATCTTTCCAGTTCAAAATGTTTATCCTTGATACCTTTTATAGGTACCATCACATCATTTATAACAGACAAAACGCATCTCGCGTTTTAAATGTTTTGCCTCCTGAGAGATTCTTCATGTTTTGTCTATCCACCCTGCCAATGCACTATTTTCCAATGGGCAGGGCTTCATCCATCCCTCAAGGGGCTACGCTCCATCCTGGCTGAATGCTACAACAAAGGCGAGCAGCATCATAACTAAGGGTCCCGAGTGCCTCTACCGGGCGCCCAGGCAGAACCGACGCTTTGGATCACTGGGAGCTTGGGAGCGAAACGCCAGCGCCTCATCAAGGCAAACAGTCCTAATTACAGTGTCGCCTGCACCCCATCATTAGCCCCCACCGGGCAGGTTTCCTCTCGGACAGCAGCCAACATCTCAGGCCGGACAAGTTCCTCCTGGACCCTGGGCCCAGCCTGTCTGAGCCCGGCCGCTCCCTGCTGACCCTGACCCGGCCGCGGGTGTAGACCGGCCGCACCGGCTCCTCCGCTCCGCCCGTCCCAAGCCCCGGATGTGACGGCAGGTCGCCCCGGGCGCTCGCCCCCCGGGACGAGCACCGGTGTCCGCGAAAGGTTGCGGAGTTTTTCCACCGGCCCGCTGCCCACCACGTACCCAAGTGAGCAGGCTCTCGCACAGCTCCACCCGCTCCACAGACTCCACGTTAAACATCTTCCTGAGGTGGCCGCAGCGTCTCCTCAACCAACCAGAAGCCGCGGCCGCTCGGCTCGGGGTTGAGTCCGAAGGGTCAGGCAGCCGACCGGCGTCTGGCGAACCTTCTCTTCCGTCCGGCCGCTCCCGAGGCGCGGACGCTGGCAATCGCTCCGCACTGTCACCGGCCCCTCCTTCCCTGGCTCGGGGCCGCGCGCTCCCTGCGCGCACCCGGCGCCGCCAGCCCACGCCCTCTTGCGCGGGCGCAGCGTAGCGCGAGCCCAGGCCCGAGTGCCACTGCGCACGCTCGCGTTCGCTCAGCCCCGCCCCTAAAGGCGCGCTCCCGGCGCCAGGCCACTACCCGTGGGCGCGCGCCCTAGCCGGGCCCTGCGGCGGTGGCCGGGGTTTCAGTGAGGCTCCGCACTGCGCGTGCGCCGACGCCGGCGCTCTCGCTTAAGAAGCCGCCTGTAGTTGCACGGGAAGAGTAGCTAGGTAGTCCCCGGAAATGAACTCTGTTCTGTCAAACGGACTGGCACGGTAGTTCCTCTGCCGCGACGAGGTACGCGCCCCCCTCTCCGGCCGCCGGCGTGTGCCAGGCCACGCCCCCGCACGGGCCCGCTGAGGGCCGGGACGGCGGGACTCGGCGCGGTGGGGGGCTGCGGGACCGCGCGAGGGTGGGCTCCGCGCGCCGCTAGCCTCCGGAAGCCTGGGCTCAGCTCTGAATCGCCGGAGCCGGCCCAGACTCTCTGGCAGAAGGTGGAACGACTGACGTGGGCGCGTCTCGGCGGCTGTGGACCGGTTTGGCCCGGCTGTGGAGAGCCCGGCGTTCCTCCTTGGAGCCCCCTTCTCCCAGAAAACTTTACCCGAAGTGAGAGAGGGTGGACGCCAGTTCACCAGTGCGTAAGGACCCCTACTGTTCCTAAGGCCTGTTTCTTGTGTTGGGAGTTGGCTCCACTGAGGTGCATCCTTGTCCGACTTCGGATTTTTTATACAGGCATTGTAGGGTTTCATAGACGTTTTTAAGTTGCGTGCAGAACAGTGCGTAGGAGTGTGTTTGGGGAATATTAATAAAATGAATTGCCACATTCCCAAGAGTTCTTTCCATCCATACCATTTCTAACCTGATTTTTGTGACAGGCGCTTTATTGCCTTCCCTTTTAGCTTTTTACCAGATGAGTTTGCCTGTAGTATAATTTCCTTTGTTTGATTTTGAACTTTTATGAATGGATATGTATTGTGGTTTTGGCTTTTAAATAATATTAAATTATCTGTAAAATCCCATGATTGTCTAATACCCCATTGTGTGATACATACTTGTACCCATTCTACTATTGATGTACACTTTGTTCCAGTTTAGGGTATCTAAGAATAATGCTATAATAAACATTCTTCTACCTGGACCTTAATGCAAAGATATTGACATTTCCAAGACACCAAGATACAAGATATATATATATGCTTTGGAGTCCTAGGAGAATTGTGGATTCAAAGGTATGCATAACTACCAGATCTGCAAATTTTCATTAGCAGTGCTTGGGAAGTTAACTTCCCAGGACACACCTTCACTTTTTTTTTTTTTGCAGTTTCTGGAGATTTCTCCTTTTCCATTACAAGTCGATTTTCTCGGTGACCTTTTAGAACTTCCAAAAAGCATTGCATTTTTGTTCTGTTTTGCTTGCTTGTTGGTTTTTTATATGTAGTCCTGGCTATTCTGGAATTTGCTCTGCAAACCGGGCTGGCCACAAAGTCAGAGATCTGCCTGCCTCTGCTTCCTGAGTGTTGGGATCAAAGGCTTACCACCGCTGGCAGCATTGGATTTTTAAATCCTTTTATCACCTACTGCTTGATTACATATAATCGATTGTTTTATAGATTTGAAAAGTCTTGGGCTGAGGATGTAGTGCTAGATTCACTACCCTAGCTATCATCAGGACCTGAGTTCAATCTCTGGTACCAAAAATAAAAATAAATATGAATGAATGAATCTTATCTGAGTCTTTTCAAAGGTTTTTATTGCAAACATTCTTAATAGGAGCAGAAACACCTTTAGAAATCCTAACTTTGAGTCTCCTGTATTTATAGCATCTCTGTGGGTGTCTCTGGATCTTTGTCAGACTAGAGGTCCAGCATTCCATGCTAAAATGTTTCTGTAGAACAGGTGTCTCCTTTCAGTGACTAAATCTTATTAGGTAAGCAGATAGTAAGTATATGTTACATTGACTTTGGCCATGTCTTTAGCTTCAAGACCACACAGGTTTTGGAGGGACTGTGGTATCTGTCCAGTAACCACCTTTACTCTAGCTCCTCAGGGCTTCAAATCTGGGATAGAGTTGATTTAAAGTACATCATTTCAAATCTATGAGTCCACGGTGCTTTTATACCCCATGTAGCATTACTGGTTTATTTTATGCTTCTAATTACTTTGGGGGGCAGAAATGATATTAAGAACTCCTTGAAAGTGATTACAGAAGCCATCTGACCATCAAGATGCTACATGAATCTGGTGGGGGGGGCAGTAAGGGGAAGACCATTTTTCCTTTGTTATGGGAAATCCTAGTATTCCTACTAGGCAAGGGTAGCCCTTTCCATGATATTGTTAGAAGAAGACCCAAGAGAGGTGAGTTGGGACTTTTCTGACCTGTCTTTGTAGGCCTTACTCAATCCAAGTGGAAGTTAGTTCTCAGCTACAGCAGTCTATGAGTTCAGGAGAAGATGATGCTATTACATATGACAAATTTTGGATTTGGTTGTGAGCACATGTGTCAGAAACAGATGAGCATGTTTGTGTCATTCTAAAATTCGGCTTTATTGAATAACAATAAATATACAAAGTTCAGTGACATTTGATATATAATCCTACCTACTTCGAGGCAAAAGTAAGTTCTTTTATTCCAGTCTTAATTAGTAACATTAACTCTCCTGTGATATATCACAAGGCACAGTAACTGTGTGTATGTGTGTGTTACAGTTAAAGAGGCTGCATCTGAGTTCAAAATATTTCAGAAAAGGTCTGAGAAACTGTACTGATAGATAACTAAACAGACCAGTGCAAGGAAGGAGTTGCTGGAGTCAGGGTTTAAGAGTGAAGCTATAGTCCATTTGCAAGGTAAAAGTCAAACTGAATGCTCAGGAAATGGTGGGCTCCTGCATAGGTTCAGATGGGTGAATAGGCTGGCTGTGTTGATAATGGGTCCAAGCCAAGCTGAAACTCCAGAGATGATTAGGGAGTCCTTTGCTTGTTGATCTTTGATTTGAGCACCAGGACCATGGCATCCCTGTGTTAGGTGTCTATTTATTGGCTCCAGGGGAGAGAGAGTTACACTTTCTTTGCTCTGGCATGTCAGATAAGTTCTTGTTCCTGGTGTCCCTGATAGGACTTTAATATGCCCTTGTGCCCTTACACTTTAAATTTAGTCCAATAAACTAGTAAGATGGCTCCCTATCTACTTTCAGGAATAAGTCATATATTAGTCTGTGCTGTGTGGGTGGTACCTGATACATGGTGTTGTTTACAGATCTGTCCCATGGCTTCAGTTACTATGTGAGGTATAGCATAGGGGAAATAAGTAATGATACTAACTGTAATGTCTGAGCCAATGTCCTTAGCTTGCAAAGCACTGCTTTCTATGGTTTTTTTTTTTCTTTTTTCTTTTTCTCTTTCTTTTCCTTCTTTCTTCTCTCTTCTCTCTCTTTTTTTTTTTTTTTTTTTGAGACAGGGTTTCTGTACATAACCGTGGCTGTCTTAGAACCCACTACTTAGACCCAGCCCTCCCCAAATCATAGATATCTGCCTGCCTCTACCACCTGACTGTTGGAATCAAAGGCACACCACCACACCCTGCCTACAAATCCATACATTATTTTGAGACAGGTCTTATGTAGCCAAGGATAGCCTTGAACTTCTAAACCTCATATCTCTATCTTCCCAGTATGTCTACGTGGTGCTAGTAATGGAACCCAGAGCTTTATGCATGCTAAGCAAGCACTCTATCAGCTAAGCTACATTCCCAGCCCTGTCTTTAGGACTTTGATCTCAGCCATAGCATTTCTAATTTAAAAAAAGAATACCTAATAAAGGAAAAGTCTTATACTGACTGTCTGGCCTATCCTTAGATCAAATGCTTTCTTTCCCCAGCTTCAGCTGGTAGTTCATTTGGCTATTTTTAAATGAAAGTACAAGTAGAGTGCATGCTGTCTGTCTGTCTGTCTCTCTCTGGCTCTTGCGTTCCTAGTCTGTAGTTTCATAATGGGCATTTTACAGTGGGAATTTGAAACCTGTCCTTGGTTACGTGTGTATCAGGCTGGTGCTCTATGTAAAGTTGATGATCCCTACCCTTGATACATTTCTTTGCTTAGGTTTTTACACCAGAGATAATTTGCTAGCAGCTGATTTAGATCCACTTCAAGCGTATTGGTTTTTCACACTCAGTATTTTTTTCTCAAGAGAGATCAAATGGATGATTTTGGATAGAACTTTTTGAGATGGGCATATGCCTCCTAAGCTAGTATCAGTTGTGTCTTGCTGTGTTGCCAAGGATGACCTTGAACTATTTGATCCTCCCATCTCTATCTCCCAAGTGCTGGGATTCCAGGTGTGGGCCAGTTTATTTTGTGGTAGGGATTGAAATGAAATGTTGGGAAAGCACTCTGTCATCTGCGATAGATCCTCAGCCCTGGATAAAACCTTTCAGTCCAATAATGTATATAAATTCAGAATTTTATTTAGACTATTACATACTTAATTGAATATTCCCATCATTTCCCTTTAGTTATCATATAAGGCTTTGAGCTTTGTTCACTGAGGGGTCGGGGAGAATTACCTGTGATTAACCTACAGTGTGGTTGAGTTGTCTCCTCTCATAGTTGTAGTATTGGGTACTATCATTTTTCTCTAGAATTTAGGAAGGAGTATTCCTTCTTTACGGCATATACATACTCTCAAAGCGATTCCTTTATGCCATGTCGTTCAAGGAAATTTAACCATAACTGAGCTTCATTCTGGTTTCACCTAATAGTTTTCAAACTCCAGACTTGCATTAATTCAAATGGTCTTACTAGAAAGATAAATGTCTTGCTGCCTAAGTGAATTCTGCTTTTCAAGTTACTAGTATTCTAAGCTTGTTGAGTCACTAAGTTCTGTGTGCAGAACATGTGCTGGGTAACTCTTTACACGCTAAGACAGAGGGATGAGATCTATTTGGGTACTTTATTTGATATGGGGTTAGAAAAGAGCAACCGGGGTAGAGGAATATCCTTTTCCTTAAAGGAACTAACCCTAAACCGAATAAAGGTTTTATTTTGGTAATACCACCCCCTATCCAGTAATCCAACTTGCCTTTGAACCTGCAGTGATCTTCCTGCCTTGGCCTCCATACACAATACTCAATTACACTGACTGTATAAAATTCTGGAGAGCAACCCCAGAACTTTGTATATGGTAGGCAACCATTCTAGCAACTGAACTACTTCTCCAGCCATCCAGAAAAGGTATTTTTAAAAACTTTACTTTAAAATTATGTATATGGGCGATAAAGTAGTTGTTTTCCTTAAAAAAAATAGGATTTTGTCTCCCCCCCCCCAATAAAGATTCTGGCAAATTAAAAAGAAACCAACTGTCTCAAAAAACAAAAAAAAAAAAACAAAAAAACAAAAACAAAAAAAACCAGCAAACCAAAACTCATCAGTAGGGGACCCATAACTGGAGCCGTACTTATGGTGCATGCCTTATGGAGCATGCTATAAGTGTTACGTATGTTAGACATAAGCCATCCTTACATTGCTCTTATGGATATATTTCATTTTCACTTCTTCATATTTTAGACCTGTAATGGCCAAATACTACAGTGAAGTTCAAAGTTTGCAGCAGGATGACTCAGTTATAGAAGGAGTAAGTGACCAAGTACTTGTGGCAGTGGTGGTCAGCTTTGCTTTGATCGCTACTCTCCTGTATGCACTTCTCAGGTGAGACTGAAGAGTAAATGATTTCAAGTACTGAGTATTTCTAAAGGTCGATGACTAATTCTTTCTAGTAATAGTTGGTCTTAGTGACTAATATATTTTTCTTTCCATTGAGCTTTGAATGCTACCATATATTTTTTTTCTGACTTACCTGAGAATATTTAAATTCATAGTTTCCATTTTGACTAAAATAGTACTATTTCCTATGAGAGTATCCTAGTTTAAATTTTTTATAATTGAATCTACAAGCTAGTGGCTGATATGGATAATATATGCAAAATAATTAAATGGGAAAAGTGAGAGAGAAGAAATAAACACAAACAGGCAAAAGAACAAGAACCTCACCTCATTACTGATACCAGTGCTCTCCTGGCCTAATCCCTTTTTTTAATAACTTCTTGCTTCTGATTTCCCGTTGTACTTTTAGGTGGTATGTTCACGTCTTAGATTGCTTTCCATTACTGCAATAAAGACCATGACCAAAAGCAACTTGTGAAGTAAGAGTTGCTTTCCTTTTGCAGCTCTCAGGTTATATTCCATTACTGAGAGAAACCAAGAAAGGAACTCAGGGCAGGAATTGTAGCAGAGGCCATGGGGAACACTGCCTACTGACTTGCTCCTCATGCTGCTCTCATGGCTTGCTTAGCTGGCTTTCTTATACCCTCCAGGACCAGGGTAGCACCAGCCATAGTGAGTTGGACATCAATTACCAGTTAAGAACATGCCCTATAGTCTTTCCTATAGGCCGATCGATCTTATGGAAGCATTTTCTCAGTTAAGATTCTCTCTTCCCAGATATCTAGGTTTGTGTCAAGTTGACAAAAACCTATCAGCACAGTTCGTTTTGGCAGTTTTGCATTATATGTATAATTATATGTATAATTTTAACTTCTGCTGTATTCCCTTCTCCTTAAACATGAAAAATTAGGAGAAAGACCCAATTAGATGTGGAAAAGTGTTCAGATGTATAATATGTAGAACTTTCTAATTGCTTATTTTAAAGAAACTTCACAAAAGAAATGTGTTATTTGTTCTATATATTACTTATTAGCTTGCAATAAATCCCTAAGATACTGGGCATCTGGATTTCATCATATATTATTGAAACCTGAAATCAGCTGATGATCGCAGATTTGGGAGGAAGATGTCACAGAGTAGCCTAGCGTGCACAGTGGTGGAAGGGAGTGCAGGTGTATATCAGCAGTTACACTTAAGTTACATTCAGTCACCTGTAGTTCTTTTTCTTGTTTTTTAAAGTTTTTAAAAAATGATTTATGTATTTTATGTATTTGAGTGCTTTATCTGCATGTATGCCTGCATGCCAGAAGAGGGCATCAGCTCTCATTATAGATGGTTGTGAGCCACCATGTGGTTGCTGGGAACTGAACTCAGAGAGCAGCCAGTGCTTTTAACCACTGAACCATCTTTCCAGACCCCATGTAGTTCTTTTTCTAAAATTAACAATATTTATTGGCCCAGGATGATGGATCAGTGGGTAAATATGTTTGCCATAGCTGATGCCTTGAGTTCACTCCCAGAACCCACATGGTAGGAGAGACGCAACTCCTGTTATCTCTGGTCTCCACACATGTGTCATAGCACACACAGCCATTCCCATATACATGAATGTACACCACACAGAAAATAAATGAGTTTTAATTTTTTTAAATTATTATTAATGGTGTTGGGGGATGCCTGCCATGATATACATGTCAAGGTCAGAGGACAGTAGAGTTAGTGTCTGCTTTCACCTTGACACGAGTTCTGGGGAATCTAACTCAGGTCATTAGGCCTGTACCATAAGTGCTTGCATCACAGAGCCATCTCATCAACCTGTGCTTGTCAGTAGTTCAGGGTCAAAAGTTAGACTAATAAAGCAGACAGGTTAATCTAACTTTATAAGTTCTCTCCAACAGAAATGTACAGCAGAACATTCATCCAGAAAATCAAGAGCTAGTCAGAGTGCTTCGAGAGCAACTGCAAACAGAACAGGTATGGCTATGTAGCAGATATATTTATATAAGGATGTTGTAGTCTCCTATTATACACAATGGTGATAAGACATTAGAAAGTAACTTTAAGAAACATCAGCTACTTTACTCCTTACATTATATTGTTCTCCAGATTATATATTTTTAGATTAAACATATTTTTTTTCTCTTGAGGGGATTGGACGGACATTAAGACAATCTGATATATTCCAGTCTGGCCTGGAACTTGTTGGGTAGCTGAGAATGGTCGTGAACTCCTGATCTTCCTGACTCTACTTCTGTCGTAGTTACTTTTCTATTGCTGTAACTGCAAGTCCAGTTACAGGCAACTTATAAATTAGAGCATTTAACAGGGGCCTTGCGTACTGATTCAGAGAGTGAGTTCATGATGATCATGGTGGGGAGTGTGGCAGCAGACAGGCATGCTCGGCTCTGGAGCAGTAGCTGGGAGCTCACATCTTATCAACAAATTGAAGGCAGAGTGAGAGACTGGGCCTCAGGTGGGCTTTTGAAACCTCAAAGGCCACCCGGAGTGACAAGGCCAAATCTCCTAGTCCTCCCCAAAACAGTTCCATCGGTCAGAGGCCTAGCATTCAAATTTACGTGACCATTATCATTCAGACCACCCCTCAAGTGCTGGAACTACTGGCCAGAGCTATCAACCCAGCAGCATGCTGACAAGTCTTAGTCTATACAGATACATGCAGTGAGAATTTTGGTTCCTTTGAAAAACACAGAAATATTATGGAATATGTTTTCATTTTAACCCCAGATGTGGAATATGGGGCTACTTCACAGTCTCCACAGCAGCTGACTGTGATTCGCATCATTCTTAAGCAGAGGCGTGGTTTTGACAGCTGCAGATAGTTCTGCAGCTGTGTGATGTTTGGAGTTCTGGGACTCTTCAGAGGGTGTCTAAGTGCTTAGAGCCCCATAGATGGCTGCTAGTTGGCTGGTTGGTGGCTGGATGCTGTTGGTTGCAGTTTGTCAAGAAGAGAAGAAAAGAAGAAATTAGATATCCTGACAGAGAAGATCAAATTTGCCCCAAGGAACCTGATGCTCTAATCAGCAGGAAGTAGTCTAATGATATCATCACCCTCTCTCCTCAGTCCTTGTTTCTCTCCTACCTAGTGTCAGGGGGTTGGAAGGGTGGAAGAAGGAAGAACTCACAAATAGCCAGAAGTCCAGTTACAGATACATGCTTTTTATTAATTTAATACATGATTTTTATTAACTTGTTCTAAAAGAGAACAATTTTTGTATTTTGTTGTTTGTATAAAAAATGTAGTTGACTTTAACTGAAATGAAATAGAAACTTCCTTTTTTCCTTCTTTTCTCTCTTTTTTTCTTTTTTGTTTGTTTAAGACAGAATCACATGGTCCTGGGTGGTCTGGAACTTGCTGTGTAGCCCAAACTGGCCTCAAATTCATAGAGACATACTTGCCTCTGACTCCTAATGGTGGGGTTATAGATATGAGCTACTCTGTTAGGCTTTTGTTGTTATATCCTTTAAAAATCATCTTGAAAGGTAGAAGTTTTTACTTTAATATTTATTTGTTTGTTTATTTTGAGGCAAGGCTTCTCTGTGTAGCCGTGGCTGTCCTGGAGCTGACCTTGTAGACCAGGCTGGTCTTCAACTCATGCAGATCTGTCTGCCTCTGCCTCCTGAGTGTGCCAACAGTGCCTGGCAATATTTAAATATTTTAATATTTTCATTTTTATTATTAAGACTGGAATGACAATGCCACCATCAATTATTTTAGTAATTAGTGCTGTTTTGAGAAATAAAAAATTCTAATTATAATATCTTAACATTGTATCAAAAGTTCTTTAATTCATTTTATAGTTAAGTTTATATTTACTACTTTTGAATTTTTGTGATAATTTATTCTAAAAATTTAATACCTATTTATTTGTATGTGTATGAGTGTTTTACCTAATGCATCATGTATGTGCTTGGTGCCATAGAATTCAGAAGAGGATGTTAGATCCCCTGCAGCTGGAGTTAGAGATGATTGTGAGCCATCATGTGGATGCTGGAAACCAAGTGCATGACTGCAAGAAAGGTCATGCTCTCACATTCTGTAATGCTACCATTTGAGAAGCTGGGGTAGAACTGCTGCTGTGTATTCCAGGTCTGACAGGGCTACAAAGCAAGATTCTGTTTTAAAAACCAAAGAAGTTTTAAAACGTCAGGCAAATTTAAAGTGAATATTAAGTGTAATAGTTTGACTTTTTCTCTTGTGATGATATTAAGGATCAGACCCAGAGCATGGTGTTTCTTATTCTCTAGTTTATACTAGCTTGTGAAATTCAAAATAACATATGCATTTTAATAAAATACAAAAGCTAACTTTGACTTATCTACATTTTGTTTTCAAGTTGTGTATAGGGAGGAAGGTGAAGGCCACTTAATTCAAATAAAATAATATAACTTTGCAAGCTTCTCGGACTTGCAAGATCTTAAACTATTGTGTATGTGTAATTTCTGTTTTGAGCGATGTTTGTGTCCTCTCACCAGGATGTCCCTGCTCCTGCTAGGCAGCAGTTCTACACTGAAATGTACTGTCCAATCTGCTTACATCAAGCCTCCTTTCCCGTTGAAACAAACTGTGGACATCTCTTTTGTGGTGAGCAAGTATTATCAGACTTGATTAAAGTAACTAGCTCAAGACTGTGGTTAAAGTAACTAGCTCAAGACCTATGTGAACTGGTAGTAGGCTAGATTGCTTATTTTCTTTTTTATCACATTTATTTTCTGAGAAAAGTAGATTGCTTCAGAAGTCCTGCTCTAGTTGCCACCCAAATCATGGTATATTGTGGAGTATGTTATAATCTAAGATCTCAGGATGCTGCTCTGTTGGTAGAGTGCCTGCCTGTCATGCAGAAGCCTTGGGCTTCATCCCCAGGATTTATAAACCAGGTATGGTGGCATATGCCTGAATCCTAGTGCTCAGTGGAAGAAGGAAGGTCAGGAATTCAAAGTCACCCTCAGTTAGAAAGCAAGTTCAGGACCAGCCTAGGTTACATAAACCCAGTCTCCAAAAACAAAAGTATATTCCCAGCATGTGGCTGTATACACACAGCGAGACAGGTACTAAATCATAATTTATTTTCTGTTTAGTGTGTTAGCATTTGTGGGTTTCAAGCTTTAGAAAAAAAATAAAAATAAACTTCTAGATTATTATTAGCAATGTGTTTCTTGGAAGAGTAGTTCAAGTTTTCAGGTAATATTATGTGTCCACTGTGTCCTTCTCAACTTTTGTCAGTTTTACATGTTATTCAGACTCATGGCAAGATTATTGTCTCAAGAACTAAACCACAAACCTCTACCACCTGTCTTTACTCTTTCTGTGTGACCTTCAGGAGCTGGAGACAAAAACCCAAAACCTCGAACACAAACCAGCTTACAGAGGGAATATATTCACATTTAGTGTCAACAAGAGGTACCTTCTCCTCCTTGTTGGCTTTCCTGATTCCCAGAAAGATTTCAGAGAGTAATATTGTTTCTTATGACCTTATAAGATTGGGATGTGCCCACTCTACGGAAGGTTAATACTTAATGTTATCCAACCCCACAAATCTAAGCTTAGAGAAGGCAAGACATTTTGTAATGGGTTACCCAGCTGTTAAGCAACCTAGAGTTGTCTTTAAGCTCTGTGCTTAATTCTGCTGTGATTGGTGACTTACAGGAAGATGAACACTCTAAGAACTCCCTTAACTTAGATATGGCTAGTGAGGCCTACTTTTCAGTAATATGCTTTCTGTTAGTTGCAAGTTGAATAACAAAGTATTTTTCTTTTTATGTTTTATTCTTTGAACCTACAGATACTAAATAAAAATGTCTAGCAAAGAGGATATTAGAAGCATTGTATCCATTAGTATATACAACTATGATTGGTCTTAATTATTCCCATGTGTTCTGAATTTTACTTACAGACTAATTTAAAATGTAGCATATAATGATAATTATTAGTGTCCTCCCTTTTGTGTCTTTTGTTTGACTTCAGCATAGAATTCTTACAGTTTTATTAATGATATTGCTGGGGTTGAAACATTTGAAATCTCTACCTTGCAATGCTGAGTTTTCCATACATTATGATTATTAGAATCTAGTTTTATGTTCCTTCAACCATTAATTTTAAACTCCCCGGGGTTTTGTTCTTAAAGACTGGTTTTACCTTGTAGCCCTGGCTGGCCTAGAATTTGCTATGTGACCAGGCTTGTGTCATATCCAGAGATTCACCTCCTTTTGCTGTCCAAATGCCAAGACTAAAGGCATTTGCCATAAGACCCAGCTATGCTGTTAGTTTTGATTTTTTTTTAGATAATAAATTGCTATGTTCATCAGCCAGACACTGAACTGGCAATCCTCCTATATGAACCTCCAAAATGTGCACCACCATGCCCAACTTCACTAAGGTTTTTTTCCCCCAATACCTAGCATACGACACAACACTTTTGAGTTATCTGTTGAAATTTATTACTCATGTTGAGAAGGGAGGACAGTTTCTCTCAGGAACTTTGCTCAGTCTACTCTGAGCTCTGATGATGATCTTTCAGCTTTTCTTTCATTTTTACTTATTTATGTTTTTGTTTTGGTTTAGACCTTCTTTGGCCAGATGTCTTAGTATGTGTATAAGTTGATGAATCTGGGTGTGAGTCCTTGCCTTCTTCCTTAAAGAAAGGATTTCTTGTTCATTTCTGCATATGCCAAGCCTATAGGTTTCTTCTGTGTCTGCATCCAGTCTTAAGAGCACTGGAGTTACAGACATATGCCATTGCATGCCGCCCTCCATGGATTCTAGAGCTCTGAGCTCAGGTCCACAGACTGTGTGGCAAACGCTGTGTTCACTGAGGCCACTGCCCAGCCCAGGATCAGTCTGTGAATTATCGTTTGGATTGCTGAAAAACAGCAAATAAAAGATCAGATGGGGGAAGGGAGTCGATGGCCATCAGGAGAGACAGAAATCTTCCTGCTCTCAAACCTGTAGTAGGCATTCCTAATACATTTGACCCTCCTTTTTCCTGAATCTAAACATGGCCTTAATCATCCTCTGGGCAGGTGTTGGCACTTTGTGAGGCTTGGCAGGCAAAATGAACTTATTTGCCAACTCAGGCTTAGCTAATTCACTGGGTGGATAATCCTGTCAATTGAAAGGTGGTTGTATTGTGTTCTTGCTTCTACCTCTGAGTCTGAGGTAATAGGGTAGATTGCTTCTGATATCCTGCTCTACTTGTTAGGTACGTTTTTCTTTTGAGATGGGGCTCAGGTATCCTAGATTGGTCTCAAATGTGCTATGTAGCCCAGGATGACCTTGAACTTCTGATCCACGTTACCTCCCAGGCGCTGAGATTTCAGGCAGGCACTACCATGCCTAGTTTATATGCTGAGGCGTATTGCTAACCCAAGGCCCTGTGTGTGCTAAGCTACCCCCTACCAACTAAGCCATGTTACGTTTATTTATTTATTTATTTATTTATTTTTTAGTAAATCTAAAGGTAGAAAAATTCTTAATAATTTCTCAAAAAAATTTCTCTGGACAGTAGATCAAGTATATTAACACTACATGTGTCAAGAGCTCTTAGCTCAGTAACTAATAAGCAGCAATAGAATCATCTTATTTGCATCTATAATCTACATTATTTAACTCTTCCTCAAGCCTGTGAGATTTTGTTCTCATTTTGCAACTAAATAGATTGAGAGAAACTGTGACCCAGAAGAAAGTTCAGTCATCTCTCACACCACCTTTCTCATACTTTTTCTGTGGAGGGAGAAAATTGAATATGACAATATCAAGCATCAAATAGCAGATGAATGGAAGCATTTAATCTGCTGAGTCATAGTTTTTCAGTGAAGACAAATGGTGTTACATAATTACATAAAATAAGGTGTTACATAAAATAAGGACACGCCACACTCTAGTTAGAGGAAAAGATATTTGAGATTAAATGAGTGTAGTGTTTGTCAAAGTAGGCTGAACTTTTGGGTTAAAAGGTCATAGATACAGCTAAGACATGGTATCAATGAAAATAATAGCACTAATAAATTTTTTCTCTTTGTGTATATATACATGTGTGTATATGCACATGTCCATATTTGTATGTGTACAGGCAAGTTCATGTATTTGTGTGGGCAACATACCTATGTGCATGTATGTAAGAATGCACATACCAAGTGTACACACGTGTATTGAGGTCAGAGGTTGGTGTTATTGTTCATCTTAGTTTTTTGTAGCTATTGGTGTTGTTTTTTGTTTGATTTTTGGGACAGGGTCTCTTTATTAATGTAGCTCTGGCTCTCCTGGAACTCACTGTGTAGACTAGGATGGTCTCAAACTCAGACATTCACCTAGTGCTGAGATTAAAAGTGTGTGCCATCACATCTGGCTTATCTCAGTACCTCAGTCTGTCCTGCCCCCAGCACTCTCAGCTTCCCAACCCCTCACCCCCTACCACCAACCTGGAACTCAGTGGTTAGGTTAGACTAGCTGGCCAACAAGCCTTGGTGACCTACCCCTCATGCTGGGTTACAGACTAGTGCCACTGTAGTTGGCTTTTTCACTGATGCTGCAGATCCAGCTCCCTAACCTCCTGTGCTATCTCTACAGCCCCAGCCTTTGCTTCCCTACAGGCTTCATGTGAAAGTAGAATCCCCGAAGTCTTAGACTGTGAGTAGCACAGAGCTCCATGAAGGTAAAGGCTTTAGACTCATCATCAAGTTGGTGAGCGGTTGGTTGTAGTTTGTCAGTTTCTGCTAATCCAAGTGGTTGTTCCCCATGGTTCTCACAAACCATTCTTTCTGCTTTAACTCTTGGCTCTAAAGAAAAAAGTTCTTGTGTCCTGTTTTCTACCTGTCCTACAAAGTTCAGTTCAAGTGCTGTACTCAGGTCCCATCTCCGTCCCTGCGTCTACTCCTCATTCAAATACACAATTTAAGATTTAGCATCTTCTAACTGATTGGAGGATGTCACTTTGGTTTCCACCATTGGATTGCTATTGCTTCTTCTAAATTCTGTCCTGGAGAGTCAGAGTAAGGAACACGGGCTGGGAATGAGCTCTCTTATATTAGAGTACTTGCCTAGAATACATGAAGCCCTTTGGCCCTTTAAAAGCATTAGACAGTAAAAATGTTCCTTCATGTTTCTTCGTCAGGTCATCTGGTTGTTTTCCTCTATGTTTGTGTGCTCTGGAATTTTGTGGTTTGGGGGGGGTTATGTGGGTATATGTGGTATGTGTATGTGGGTGTGGTGTGTGGTCTGTCGAATCCATGTTAATCCTCAGGATATGTCCTCGTTACTTTTTTTTCTTTTTCTTTTGTGTTTTGATGATGTGAGGCATGTGGGATGTTGCTCCATCATTCTGATTCCTTTTCTATTGTACGACTTTTCTAACTAGACTTCTCAACGCTAGACTTGCTGCATCACGCCAGATCTGCAGTACTCACAGCCATATTCTTCTTATGCAACTTCGCTTGGAAACTGGATAACAGGAGCAACTGATTAAACAGAGCAATTCAAAATGACTGCGATTCATACTCAACTTGCTCTGAGGACCACCTTACTCCAGTTTGAGGCGGACGTGGCCTTTACTTACTCTTTTGGGAGTTAGGGTAGGTCTTCTGTTAGGAACTTTTCAGGTAGGCTGATTAGCCAGTGAGCCCCAGGGACCCTTCTTCTTTTTGCCTCCCCAATACTGGGATCGCATGTGTGTGCCACCATGCCAACTATTTTGGTTCCCATTGGTTCATGGGAGCTGAGGTGGGCCCTCATGTTTCTACAGTAAAGACTTTACTGAGTGAGCTGCCTCCACCGTCCTCATGAGCATCACCTAATACAGTAAGTACTTCGACATTAAGCTCAGTATTTTATTAAGGAAACCCACTGCTTGAGAAATTGGTTTTCAGGTTTTGGAGTGGCAGGGAGGAAAGGCCTCACATAGCTGAGGCTGGCCTTGAACTTTCTGTGTAGTTGAGGTTGATCTTAAACTCCTGACCCTCTCATCAACCTCCTCAGTAAAGGGATTATATCCACCACAGCTTATTTAATTTGGCTTTTTAAGCCTTGATATTGTTGAGCCCTCTCACTTGAAATCCAGGGGTCTCTGCTTCCCAAGTGCTAGGATTATAGGTATGTGTCACCACACCTTGCTGGTCAGTGAACTCCTAAAAAAATATTTTTCCAATACATCAAATTTGGAACAAATAGTATCTTACAGTTTGTCATATTTAGTATCATGTTTATTTTACATAGGGAACTGTTTTCTCTAAGGCCTCAGTAACTGAAGTGATTAATTTACTTAAAGATTTGGTTGGATGAAGTAAATTTTTTCAAGGAATATTTATTTAATAAGCAATGTAGATAAACAATGTAATAAAAAATGTTTTAAAGAAAGTAGTACTATTAAATAGTGGAAACTTACCAGCAAATATAAACTTTAAAGCCTCATTATTGATGTTTTCTTATTCCACTAGGTTCCTGCATCATTGCATACTGGCGATACGGGTCCTGGCTTGGTGCAATCAGTTGTCCTATCTGTAGACAAACGGTAGTGTTTTCTAGATATAAAGTATCATTATGGTATTTCATTTCATAAATATTAGGACTTCTTTTGGTTTAAAATGTCTTATTTTATGTGCATATGCCTGAGTGTAATTACATAGCCGTGTGCAGAGTCCAAGAGGTCGTAGAAGGCATTGGATCCTCTCAGACTAAAGTTTTAAGTAGCTGTGAGTTATCGTATTGTTGCTGTCACTGAACCTCAGTCCTCTGCAAGAGCAGTAAGTTTTCTTAGCCACTAGCATCTCTCCTGCCCAGTATTAGCAGTTTTAAATTTAAATTGAGTTACTTTTCCAGCCAAACTGCATTTTTACCTACTGTGTCTGTGACTTCACAAATATTTTTAAAAATACATTTAAAAAAAAAAATCACTAAGTTATCATAAAAAAGAGAATTCAATTTGAAATCCTACAGTTGTAATGAAAAAGAAGAGATAAGTGAATTTTTCCCACATACTGTTCTCTTTTGGGAAAATATATTCTTCCTTTTAAAAATATTTAAGTATTTAACTTGTCCCATTTTCTTTGAACTTTAATAATGAAGCCACACAGTGTATGTTTTAGCCATCATTTCCCCATTACTGTTAGAGCAGGAGAGCCAGACTTTCCTCTTGTTTCCTTTTTATTTCTATAGTCCCAAACTCTACCTCAGAGCTTTTTCCTTTTTGCCACGTGGTGGGAAGGAAAGTTGATTTGTCCCTCTCACATTGTTTCTGTGGTTAATTTGATGTGTGACATGGGCACTTCATTTGCCATAAGCTAATTGCCAGTAGTTCTTACCTTTTGCCAGAAACGTGGAGGCCAGGTAGTGTGTCTTAAACTGAAAACTGAGTTCCGCCATATCTCAGCCAGTGCTCCACTGCTGTGAAGAGATACCGTGACCATGGCAGATTTTATAAAGGAAAGCATTTTGTTGGGGCTTGCTTACAGTTTCAGAAATTTAGACCAATTTATCATCATGTTAGGAAGCATGGCAGCAAGCAGGAAGACACTTGTCAGGAAGAGAAGGAGCTGAGAGCTCTACATCCAGATCCTCAGGCAGCAGGGAGACAGAGAGGTACTGGGCCTGGCCTGAGCGTCTGAAACCCCAAAGCACGCCCCTGTGACACACTTCCTCTAGCAGGCCACACCTACTCCAACAAGGCCACACCTCCTAATCCATGTCAAGTAGTACCACTTTCTAATGACCAAACATTCAAAAATATGAGCTTATGGGGACCATTCCTATTCAAATCTCCACACACACTTGGCCTACTTTTTGACTTTACCCATGGCTTTCCTAGAGTGTTTGTTGTACTGAAAACTGACTAGGGA
This sequence comes from Mastomys natalensis, assembly GCA_021653895.1. NCBI lineage: Eukaryota > Metazoa > Chordata > Mammalia > Rodentia > Muridae > Mastomys > Mastomys natalensis. The sequence continues at coordinate 1,220,992 of JAJTUV010000266.1, read as the reverse complement.
TTAGTAAAATGATGGAGCTCTCTTAGTCTGATAGCCATTGCTTCCATAATTTTAGTCTGCAAGCAAGACAGTAGAAAGTACTGTCTGACTGGCAAATGGTCATGGTCATGGAAATAACAGGCTGCTGTCTGACTAGAGCACACTTGTCACTCCTTGTACATTCATTAGTTTACCAAACACTCCTACTAGTGCCTCAAGACTTTTCCTTATTCTTCAGGTGTACTAGACTTCCCAAGGGAAAGTTCAGTTTTGATACCACCTGCAATGCCATGTAACAGGCTCTGTAACAGGTCAGCCTCCTATCTTTCTTCCATATGTTGAAGTCATTCATGATGAGGCTGTGCCATCTTTTTTTTCCATGTGTGCATACCACTAAAAGTGCCTAGTTCAAACTAGATACTCAACTAAGCATAGGAGATGCTTAATTATATTCATTCGTTTGTTTTGAGACAGTGTCTCACTATGCAACCCTGACTGTCCTAGGACTCACTATGTAAACCAGGCTGGCCTTGAACTCACAGAGATCTACCTGTCTCTGCTTCCTAAGTGCTGAGATCTAAAACCTTACATTAGCTTTTAGAAAAGAATAGTTACAAGAAGGAACAGGCCATGAAGATTAGATCTCTTAAGATTTGATCTGATTGTCTTGACTTTAAGGGCTAATCTTGCTGGAGACTTACAATTATTGCTGTATTTTAGAAACTACATTTTATTAACAAATCTATGAAGGAATGGATGACTGTGTCTGCTGTCCTTACCACTTAATCACTCCTTCATTTAACTTTGGAAAATATCTGATTAGTGGTTTTCTTGTCCTCAGAAGGATAAAAACATCTAGAATGATCCAAAACTAAACCTGTTCTTTTCTTTTTTAAGATTTATTTATTTATGTTCCATGTAAATGTAACTCTGTCTGCAAAGCACATCTGTAAGTCTGAAGAGGGTATTGGATCCCATTACAGATGGTTGTGAGCCATGTGGTTACTGGGAATTGAACTCAGAACCTCTGGAAGAGCAGTCAGCACTCTTACCCACTGAGCCATCTCTCTAGCTCACTAAACCTGATTTTCCCTTCCATTTTATCTCATTGTATTTATCAGATATTATTCTTTATAGGTTGTTACATTCTTAGCTATACATATTTTTCAAGGTTCCTGTATTGTCCTTAGGCAACTGTGAACCATCTTTATCATGAAAGGAGCAAGACTAGCTTTATTCTATAACAGTACCAAGACTTACATCTCCTTATTACAAAGGGGCTGGTGTTTCAGAGTCAGGCCATACTACCCTTTAGTTTCTTAGTGTGAAGATAGCATTCAAAGACACGCCAAATGTGAGTAAAACGAGTCAGTCAGAGTGCTTATTTTTTTCTTTGAAAATGATAGCTTTTTATTTTTAATCTCCAAGTGCATGCTTTTCCAGAGAATTGTGGGTTTTAGCACCTGATATGGACAGGAAACTATTAGAGTAAGTGTTTAGATGTGGAACCCATTTTATCTTGGAGGAATTAAAAATTACATTTTGTTTACATTTTAGTGTAACGTATACTAATGTTCCCCCATGTTGCCTTTATTCAAAGGAATGAATGAAATACACATTCAGAAGCTTTTCTCATTCTCTTGAACAATACAGAGTGAAAAAAATGATACTATTGGTGCAGAAGGTGTAACAGCTTTTTCCTGTAACACACAGGTAACTCTGCTCCTAACAGTATTTGGTGAAGATGCTCAATCTCAGGATGTTGTAAGATTGCGTCAAGATGTTAATGATTATAACCGGAGATTCTCAGGGCAGCCTAGATCTGTAAGTAATGCTATAGCAGGTACAAAGTCAGAAACAGCCTTTATACTTTTTGTAAAGTCAGGTTTACCAACCAGCTATTGGACTATGTAAAGTCTTAGTATGTGTTTTGAACTAATTTTTAATCTTCATCATTGCCAGTCACTAGTTTTCCCAGAGGGCAGAGTTTATTTATTCATTATATTTTTTTTGATGTGGGGTCTCATTATGTATCCTTGGGTGTCTGGAACTTGATACGTAGACTAGGCTGGTCTTGAAATCCCAGAACTCTACTTGTTTCTGCTTCCAAGTACTGGGATTAAAGGCATGTCCCACCATACTTAGTCTTTTGTTGTTTTTGACTGAGCATTTAAAAAAAAATCTGTTTTTAATCTGTGTATATATGTGTGCTTGCATGTACATATGTGTACCACATGCATGTAGGTGTCCTTGGAGGCCTAAAGAGGGCATCAGAACCTCTACAGCTGGAGTGGTGATTGTGAGCCAGTCAGTGAGGGTGTTGGAAACAACAATAGCAAGTACACCTTACCTCTCAGCATTCTCTCCACCCCCAAGATCTCTCTTTTTTTTAATTATACATGTGCTTGCACGTCTGCACACACACACACATTTTTTTGTTTTGTTTTTGTTTTTCAAGACAGGGTTTCTCTGTGTAGCCCGGGCTGTCCTGGAACTCACTCTGTAGACCAGGCTGGCCTCGAACTCAGAGATCCCCTGCCTCTGCCTCCCAAGTGCTGGGATTAAAGGCGTGCACCACCACTGCCCAGCATATACACTCTTTAGTTGGTTTTTAGTGTAGAATATCCAGGCCTGGTGAAACAGACATAATCCCAGGTATTCAGGAGGCTGGGACAGGAACATCACAAATTCAAGGCCAGCATTGGTAACTTGATGTGATGCTCTGTGAATAAGGAGTGAAAGGAGAGCTAGGGATATAGCTCGGGCTAGAACACTTGCTACCAAGGGCCTAGGGTCAATCTCAGTGCTATAAAACATGTACATAGTCTGCCGTTTTTTTTTCCTTTATTCATTTATGTATTTATTATCACATAGGCCTTTTTGAGGTAGTTAAAAACTCAGCCTGTTGTTAACTACCTCTAGCTTGTTTGGAAGTGGTGCCCCAAGGTCACTTCATCTAATAATTGATTGGTTTTCAGTCCAACTCAGATATATCTTGATAGTAAATCTGACACTTGGGAACAAATCTCAGGATGAGCCTACATGGTTTTTTTGAGAGAGGGCCTTATTCTGTAGCCTAGGCTAGCCTTGAGCTACTGCTGATCTCTTGCGCCTTCCAGCTTGCGAATTACAGGTGTAAACCACCATTCCTGGCCTATAGTTTCTTGGCTTATTTTATTAGATTATTGATCAGTAACGAGTTTTGGATGACTTTAGGTTTAGAACCACTTATCTGAAATACTTGAGACCAGAGTTTTCAGATTTCAGAGTATTTGCATGGAGTTTTACAAATAGAGCCTCCTGAATTTGAAAATCATAAAATCACAAATTTATTTGTTTTGTTTTTTTTTTTTGGTTTTTCGAGACAGGGTTTCTCTGTGTAGCCTTGGCTGTCCTGGAACTCACTCTGCAGACCAGGCTGGCCTCGAACTCAGAAATCTGCCTGCCTCTGCCTCCCAAGTGCTGGGATTAAAGGCGTGCGCCACCACCGACCGGCAAATCACAAATTTAAAATGTTTTGAAGTCCAAAACTTTTTAGCTCGACAGCTTTTAGACTTTAGAGCCTTTTATGTTTTACAACACTTAAAAATCTGTAGCATTTGAAGTATCAGACTTTCAGATATGTTCTCAATCTATATCCCACATTTTAAGTATGTTGGTACTTTATTGCTTTTCAGTTGTTATAAGAAGACCTGTTTTATAAAAAATCTAGTAACTATTTTTTAAATAAAATGCATAGTTGGAAAGTCTGGTATTAAATGTGTGAAACACCTTAATTCATCTTAGCTGAACCTGTACTATATGAAAATTATATTACTTTTTAATTTGATATCGTAGATGCTAAATTCTAGTACTTGTTTTTCCTCCTTCAGATTATGGAAAGAATCATGGATCTCCCCACCTTGCTGAGACATGCATTCAGGGAAGTGTTTTCAGTTGGGGGTCTCTTCTGGATGTTCCGAATTAGGATAATGCTTTGTTTGATGGGAGCTTTTTTCTATCTAATATCACCTCTAGATTTTGTCCCTGAAGCCTTGTTTGGAATTCTGGGCTTTCTAGATGACTTCTTTGTTATCTTTTTGTTGCTTATTTACATCTCTATTATGTATCGAGAAGTGATAACCCAAAGACTAACTAGATGAAAAGCATTAGTTTACTAGAATATCTGAGCTTATGTATAAAATCAAACAAAAGGATCCATGGCAGTATCAATCACCCAAATATTATTTTACACGCCTAAAACATTTGGTTATCATTTGACAAATACCTAAGAATATACAACTGGAACATTTACATATACAGCTTCTAATGTTGACATCAGATGTATAGTGATCTACAGGTTTATCTCGATTCTGTGTTGTCTGTAAAAAAGTATGAAACCAATTGAAAAGGGATACTTTGTTGTTTTCTTTTCCTGTACATTATTTAGCTTAGATACAAAGCTCAGTACTGCTGAATGTGAGTTCATCACCCCCAGTGGGTACCATACAATAATAGAGAACTTTGAAACTTACCTAAATACTTTTGTTAAAGTAAAATATTGTATGATGCTTAGGGAAAGGTCAGTGTCTCAGTGTGCTAAGCTCTGGACGTGGAGCAGCTCTGCTTTTTCATTTTGTATAATTCTTTGTGATCAACTGAAAGTGAAAGAAACTTGAACTTCCTGATTTGACCTCATTTTCAGTCTCTAAAACACTTTAATCAATATAAGGATTAACAAAGTGAAAAATATGCATCTCCTGGAGGCACTTTTGACATTCAGTTATGACATTCTACCAAGAGTCTGGACTTTTTATAGAAACAAAAGTAACTTGTAGCCAACTGTGGCGGCTTTAAATTGTACTTTCTGCATTCAGGAAGCTGAGGTAGAAGACTGCCACAAGTTCAGGTCTGCCTAGACTATATAGTGAGTTCCTGGAAGCTGGAGCTAAAGAGTGAGATCCTACTTAAACCTAAAGCAGGGCCATGGGTAAAGGTGCTTGCCTCCAAGCTGACAACCTGGTTTGAACCCTGGGCCTCACATAATGGAAGTAGAAAACAGATTTTGCAAGCTGTCCTGTGACCTTCACATGTGCATTGTGGCCCTTGAGTGTACACATATACACACACACACACACCACACACACACACACACACAGAGAGAGAGAGAGAGAGAGAGAGAGAGAGGAGAAAGAGAAAATAAAATACAATGAAAAAGAAAACAAAATAGCTTGTAAAGGGAAATTATTTTGTTCTAGAAACCTAAGTAACCTTGCAAACAAGTAGTAGTGGGGAAACATTTTGAGGAAACAGGCTGTTCCATTTCTATTGGCATGAGTCAGGGCCTTTAGGAAGGTACTAAGAACAATATTTAGATTTTACAAACTATGAGTCAACTCTAGAAGCAAAATGAAGATATTTGATTAGTTGTCTGTTACCCTGAAAATGCAAAAATATTATCTTATAGATGGCAATATGTGGCTCAGATTCATCATGTCTTGGGCAGACTGAGGAAATGCGTACGAGACGCCTGAGTGAGGTTCATACTGTTTTGTTTTCTGATGGCCAGGACATGGGGACGTGAGGTCTGTGTTTTGTAGTAGAGTGAGTACTGTAACTGAGACAGTCCCTCCAGCTCGGCTGCTTACTGTTCAGCAGCCCAGCTGGAGTGTGAGGTGACACTGAGACCCTCTGTCATCTGATATTACCATTGACTTCTTAGCCTCAGTGTGTGTATGTAGAGACATAATGCTAAAATCTGTCACATTCCAGAAAATCAGATTAGCTACCAGATAATGAGATTCTGAATGAAATGTCAATTTGTTTCCCAATCTAGGCTTAAAACAAAGATGTTGTCTGCTATCAAAAAAAAAAAAAAAAAAACCATAAAACAAAAATCAGTCCTTATATATAACATGATCAATGCAATTTCTCATAAGTTTTCTTTTATCCTTAGAGAATTTTGTAAGGAAGGTAGAGTATCATCAGCTTCCTGTTTCAGAGATGAAACCTTCATCCTATGGATGAAAGATTTTTGTTTTCCTAACATAATGGAACTAGTGATATTTAGGTAGACATGAAAGCTAGCCTGAGGAGAAGCAGGAGGGAACTGGAATTCTCTGGAGTCAGGTTTTCATAACACATTATTCCTTCACTGGAACAGTTTTGGTGCTTCTAAGCTAAAGCTTCAGGAAGATTCGTCACAGCCTTTATCAATCTCGAGTGTAAGTAAGAGTGAAGTAAGAGTGGCAGTGGCCTGCACCATAGAAAACCACAGCCAGCCGGGCGGTGGTGGCGCACACCTTTAATCCCAGCACTTGGAAGGCAGAGACAAGGTGGATTTCTGAGTTCGAGGCCAGCCTGGTCTACAGAGTGAGTTCCAGGACAGCCAAGGCTATACAGAGAAACCCTGTCTCGAAAAACAAAAAAAAAAAAAAAAAACAAAAAAAAAAACCGCAGCCACTTATCTCCAACTTGGAAAGCTATTGAGTAGGGGAGCTCGTTACCAGCCTGGGAAAACATTTTCCACCTTTTAAAAATGCAGTGTGGACTATAGCTATGATTTACTGAAATGATTTTATTTTCTGTGCATGTGTTCTGCTCCAAATGTCATACTTCTGTAGTATTTGGACTTACTCTAATACTCTGAGAAGTGTACTTTACAAAATTTTGTAACATACAAAACCAGTATATGGCTAAAGTCTTACTAAACCAAAAAGGGAACACCATGGTATCTCAGAAGTTTACACCTACTATTCCCTCATCTTTACTGATCATTAATGATAAGTGCAAAAGCAATTTGAGAAAGTATTCAAAGCAAGCGAGTCAATCAGTGTTTTAAACATCATAGTAATACTTTGTATTCAGAGGTCATATAAATCAAAGCAACAATTTTTTTTTAAACAAAACATAGTAACTGTCACAAAAGCGATGGTGCAAGCCCAGGAACAAACAATAATTTGAGCAGCTCTGTGGGGAATAAGAAAGGAAGTGTTCCATTAACAGCTCAGTAGAGTAGGTTTCTCAGTGCTGTGAAGGACAGCAGCGTGCCTGAGCCCCATGGCTGTAAGGATGCCTACCTCACAGAGTCTGTGCAGAGGAGCAGACTTCTTGCAAATTTTGTGATTTGGAGAGTTTGTTCAGCATTTATTCTTTGGAATAAAAATAGTTTAAAAGTTTTTAATGTGTTATGTTTCTATTTCTTTGTTACTTTAAAATTTACAAGTTTTGAAAGACCACTGACTGACATGTAACATTCATAGTGGCTTTTAAATATTTTGCATATTAATATTTTACTTTTTACTATGGCTCATATATTATACATTTATATGTATGTGTACATAACTATACATGTATATGTATGTATATATGTATGTGTGTATATATATGTGTGTGAATATATATATACACACATAAATACATATTGTGTGTGTGTATATATACATATATATATATTCCTTTATGGAGCTATGTCCAAAATAATACATACTTCATTGTAATTTCTTTACTCAGTGTTAATTTAGGCTATACATTCTTATACTTAAGCTAAAGCTCAACTCTATATTTATAATGAATTCCAGAAGGGAAATTTCCCCTTTTTCATCTTTATAGGTTAGAATATGATGTTTTTACACATCTGTACATTGTACATTTATAAACTTAGGAGATGAACACTATCCCTCAGCTGAATCCAGAAAGTCTAGGTCCAGGACCTTTGACTAAAAAGATTGATCAGTGGTTATTTAAGAACACTGGCTGCTCTTTTAGAGGACCCAGGTTCAATTCCCATCATCCACATGGTAGCTGACAACCCTCTCCAGCTCCAGGGTATCTGATGCCCTCTTCTGGCTAGTGTAGGTACACAGACATACATGCAGTCAAAACCTCTACATATAAAAATACAGTTTAGAAAAATTAAAAATAGAAGGTGCCTCCTAGAGAAAGAAAGGCTATATGTAGTCAAGAATCTTGTAATAGTTGCTGGACAGTAGTAGTATCTATGTCTTTTCCTGCCAATATATGATTTCTCCATAGGTATCAAATACATTTGTTCTTGAATGGAAAGAACAGGTTGCTATCTGAAACATCTCTTTTGTTTTTTGATAAAGGGTCTCTCTGTCTCAAAACCAGGATGGCTTTGAACTCAGCTGCCTCATTCTCCTCTCTCAAGTGCTGATATTAAGAGCATGTACCATCACACCTTGTTTGAAACATCTTTTTGATAAGAATACTCAAAAATCTTTTTCCAGATAAATTTGGTAAAAATTAACTATAATCATTGTTCTGTGTGAGCATGAATGATCTTGTTACCTGTGTGTGATATTGTCCATATCACAATCAAATTAACTTTGAATTCACTTTGTTTGGTGTGGTGGTTTCAAGTGACACTAGTTGTGGCCTTGTCAGAAGTGTGTGACTTTGGGCTGGGCTTTGAGAACTTCCTCCTAACTGCCTCCTGATGCTAGTCTTCTCCTGGCTGCCTTCCAATCAAGATGGAGAACTCTTGTCCCCTTCTCCACCACTGTGTCTGCCTGGATGCTGCCATGTGTTCTGCCATGATGATAAATGGACTGAACCTCTAAACCTGTAAGCCAGCCCCAATTAAATGTCCCACAGAAGAGGTGCCTTGGTCACGGTGTGTCTTCTCAGCAATGGAAACAGAAGTTGGTATCATGAGTGGGTTATTGATGTGCTAGGCCTGACCATGCTTTTGTTGGTGTGATAGGCCTGGTCATGTTTTTGTTTGGAGGAATGTGAATTTTGGGACTTTAGATTTAGAAAGCTATAAGATGCTTTAAGTGGGGACTTAATGGGAATTTGGAAGACAATGGTGCTGAGGGTGATTTGAATTCTCAAGCTCGTTCTATTTTGATGAAGATGACCTGAGGCTAAGGTACAAGGAAGTCTCAGAAAAGTCCAGCATAGACTCTGTCCTCTGATTTACTCTCATGAAGAACATTTTGATCAATCATAGCAAGCTTAGAAAGGAAAAATACAAAACTTATGGTTCAAGTAATTAATAAGCACCAGGAAGTGCAACAGAGCTGAATGTTGTGTTTGAGGAGATAAGTAGATTAAGGGAGTGGTGACTTAGGGGCAAGATCCAACCCAGCTAAGCTTACTGTCTATTCATTTGCAGTTGAATAAGAAATAGTCATATCATGCTAGGCATACTTGATTGTTGTTTTCATTTGAACTTTTAATCTGGAATGAATTCTAATCCAGATTACAATAGAAATGAAAGGCAAACCTGTGATCCAGGTCTTGAGGCATAGTGGCCATGAAAATCTTAGGCCCAGCCATAGTGCTATGCGCCTTTAATCCCAGGAGACAATTTTAGGTTTCTTTAAACATTTATTTTATGTGTAGTGGGGGAGGGGGAGGCAGGTGTGTGGAGGTCATAGAACAACTTGGGAGTATTACTTCTCCCCTTCCACCGTGTAAATCCTGGGATTGTGGCGATGAACTGCTATGCCCAGTTCTTAATCAGAATCTCTTTAGAACTGGCCTTGGCTGACCATTCATTCCCCAGGCTAATACATATCTTGCATTCAAGTTTTGCTCATCTGATTTCAGTTTGTCTATTCAGAAAGTCATTCTCTCCTCTCCTGGCTAGCTCAACCTTGAGAATAATTCAATCTTCAAATCTAAGCCTTTTAAGACAATTGCTGATGCATATGCAGCATCAGATATAATACAAGATCCTGTGTAAAAGGTACCCAGTTTCATCCAGTGGTAATGTCTTAGAAAACTACAGTACAGTAATTGGTGTTAGCAGCTAATATTTAATCAGAACCAAGATACTGGTTCTTTTACAGTGAAGACTTCTATAGATAGTAGAGTCTTATCACAAGGGTTCTTCATGTTGCCTGTTTTCACTCACACTTTCCCTCCCTACCCCATAAGCTTAACTGCAGAAAATCACTAATATGCTCTCCTTTCTATCATTTTGCCAGTTTCAAGAATGTTATAATAGTCAGGCATGGTGGTGTACCCCTTCAGTTCTAGCACTCAGGACAGAGAGGGAGGTAGATTTCTGAGTTCAAGGCCAGCTGGGTATATACACAGCGAGCTCCTGTCTTGAAGGGTAGTAGAGGGATTGTCACAAAAATAATGTAATTACTATAAATATATAAGGAAAACAAGGTAGAGTGTAAATTTAAAGAAGCCTGTACTTTAATTTCTTTATTACTTATTGCCTGGCTTTCTTTGTGTATTTAAATTGTATCTTGGATAACACATTTTCTGATTTGGCATCCCATGCATGCAGTAGCATTCTTTCCCCTACCCCAGCTCCAAACATTGAATGTACTGTAGATCCCTCCATAGACCATATGGACCAAAGTCCATAAACCTGGGACTCATTCTTAGACATTGAGGCTTAAGACATCTCTAGTCAGCTCAGTAAATTGTAGGGCCTTCCGGCAGGGTGCTCTCATGACGTTAATGTTGGCTTTACGCATTCAGTCCTTAACTTGGGTCTTACCAGCCACTGTCATCCTTATTTGGCTCTTGATATATCTGCCCCATATCCCTAAATGAGAAAGTGTGCCATGAGAAAAGCATGCCATCTAGTTAAGGTACATGCTTATAATCACTCTGGAGGCAAGTTTGAGCCAGTTTGGGCTATAGAGTGAGACCTTGCCTCAAAATACAACCTAATTATCTGGTCAAAGTCCCTAATGCAGACTTTATTCTTTGAGACTATAGTTCTTTCTGGCCCCAAGCTCAGCATGTAGGTTAGGTGGCACTGAATTGCTGATTCTCTTTTCTCCAGCTCCTATGAGCTGGGATTACAGTACCACCATGCTTGACTTTCTCAGGGTAGTCTTTTAGAGACTATATGGCATGATGTAGAAGATTAAGAGATATATGTTGGGAAAATATTGTGTCTATGTTGTTGCATGCATGTCACTGTGTACTTGTGGAGGTTAGAGGACAAATTACAGCAGTCATTTCTTTCCTACCATGTGGGAGCTGGGGATTGAATTAGGGTCATTAAGGCTAGGTGGCACGTGTCCTTTACTTGCTGAGCCATCTTTCTTGCTCCAACAAATGTTTTTGGATCACTGATACCTAATAATTTGGACTTTAATTAGCTTACATATTATGCTTGGAATCAAACATAGGGCCTTGTCTATACTAAGGAAGCACCAGACTACATCTCCAACCCAGTTAGTTTAAAAACACAATTTAAAGGGGGAAAAAAAATAGCTCATCAGAAAAATAGTAACCTTTGGCAGCTGCATCCCTGAAAGAATGGAGCTGATGCTAAGCTATACAAATGTGACTTTTAGCAGAGAGAATATACTCGGCCTTCTTATAAACTACTAACACCAAATTGTCAGTTAAGATAGAGTTTGGGTATCTATCATTGGACAGTATAAAATGTTAGACTGACCTTTTTCCTTTTCCTTATTTTTGGTGGTAGAGTCCTGGAGATAAAGCCAAGGCCTGTACAGTTAGGCACATATTCTACCTTGAAGCCTAATCTGACATCTAACAACTTTAACTTACTCTCTGGTTTGGAATGCACACAGGGGTCATTTGGTAGGCAAAATGGCAGTTAAAATCAAAGTGGCCATAGTCATGTTGGATTCTTAAAATACAACATTGTCCATGTTTGTGTATAAAACATGCACTTATTCTCTGGGGATTTAGAGCCTATTTATGAATCCTACGTTAAACTTTCTTTTCTTTTTAATTTAGTACTAGAGCTTTTTCTCCATTGAAAAGTATGGTCTAGAAAGCCTGAATGCTGTACCAAAAATATCCTAGAGACTGGAGAGGTGGCTCAGTTATCAAGAGTGCTTTCTGCTCCTACCACCTACACAGTGATTCCCAAGGATCTGTCACCCATTCCAAGGGATCTGATGCCTTCTTCTGGCCTGCTTGGACACCTCCATGCATGTGTACACATAAGCTCATGCATGCACGTGCACATACACACACAAACACAATCATTGGGGTTCTTTAGCCCAAGGTGAGTGTGCCAGCATGTCTGGGTTCTGGTATCAGCCTTCTTCTTGCTGTATTCTCATGTGGATGAGAAAGAGCACTCCTGCCTCTTACAAGGACCCTAATAATTACCTTCCATCCCACCTCTACCTACCATAATAGAGGTTAGGCTTCAATGTGGGGATCTGAGACACAGTTCACAGCAGGTTTGTAGGAATCCACATGGCTTTTTTTTTTTTTTGGTCTTGTAAGATGTCCTTGTATGTCTACAATTAGTAATAAAACATGCTTTGTTAATAAAGTGTATTTCAAATGCAATTTTTCATTTTATATATTTGAATTCAAGATTTTTTTTTTTTTTTTTTTTTTTTGAGACAAGGTTTCTCTGTGTAACCCTAGGTGTCCTAGAACTTGCTTTGTAGACTAGATTAGCCTGGAACTGAGAGATTCATCTGCCTCTGTCTCCTGAGTGCAGGGATTCAAGGCATAAGGCTCCACCACCTGGACTAAGAATTTCATTCATGTAAAAACATTTTTGAGACAGTGTTTCACTATGTAAACTGGCCTCAACCTCACAATCCCCTTCCTTTATAGGGATGCTACACCACCACCAATTTAAACTCCTGCTTATCACCTAAGGAATCGGCTTTTCAAAACTCTTCCCTTACTTGGTGTTGTGTCAGCAAATGAAAGCCGGGCAGTGGTGGCAACGCCTTTAATCCCAGCACTTGGGAGGCAGAGGCAGGTGGATTTCTGAGTTCGAGGCCAGCCTGTTCTACAGAGTGAGTTCCAGGACAGCCCGGGCTACACAGAGAAACCCTGTCTCGAAAAAAACCAAAAAAAAAAAAAGAGAGAGAGAAAAGTATCAGCAAATGAAGGAGTTTTTGGCTTTTCAAGACATTACAGTTAGAATTAGTACTCTTTTCCTATTTATTCCCTTAAATTAGCCAGAGTATTACAGCTAAGGCTTAATCTTTGATATTTATTGAAACATCAAAGAGACCAAATGAGTATATAAACATTTACTGTTCCTTTAAAAGTACAGTGTTGCACTTTGTACAGCCCTTATTAATAAGCTTTTTTAGTTAGGATTATCACCAAAAATCATATAAGCTGTGTTACCACTGGGATCTTGGTCTGGGCTCCTGTCAGCTTCCTATCCCTTCATCTTCGCCACCTCCCCTCCCCAAAAAAGGACAAGTGAGATGAGGTACAACAGAGTAGAGCAGATTAGAAGACAAGTGCTTTATTGCAGAGTAAAGTAGAGCACGGTCTCAAGAGTGGACGATGGCCAAAGGGACCATTGTACTCATCTATATTTTAGGTAAGATTTACCCATTTCTGAAACAAAATGGTTTTCTGAGAGTCTCTGTCTTGTCTAGGTGGTTGACGGGCTCGTCTGGCTTGACTCCTACGTGAGAGCAATGGTACATCTTCATTCTTCATCAGAAAGCCAACTACGATATAGTCATTTAACATGTAAGGTTCCTGGAGACAGACTGATTTAATTATATATTAATAACCTTATAGGCAGACCAGCATGTCACATCTCCCCTCCCAGCGCCAGATATAGGACTTGGGTCCCAATCTTGTAGTTAATATTTGATCTTGCAGTTCCACTCTGGTTTATAGCCTGTTTATTATTAATAAAAACCTCTAGTTTGATCAAGTCTGCTAATATCTAGCCATATAACACCACCAATGAGTTATAAACAAACTGGCCAGCACCCCTGTTAATAGCATCTTTCTGTCCAAGAAACCACTCCTGGAATGTAGTTTCACCCACATATTTTTAAGCATCTTCTTTTTTTGTCTGACTTCTTGGCAATTTTGTATGTAGGAGTCATCCATTGTAGGTTCTAGCATTTCTGAGGGTCTCATAATTCAGGCTGGTCTTGTATTGATATATAGACAAGGCTGACCTTGAACTTTCGATCCTCCTGTCTCCTCCTCCTGAGTGCTAGATTACCATTGTGTCGTCATGCCTAGTGTTAAGTGCATGCAAGGTGAGCGCTACCAACTGAGCTACACAGCTAGCCCATGGCTTCATTATTTTGATTGCTATTGACTGTGGACTATGCCACATGTATTGACTGAACTGTTAATGGATAACTGGTTTATTTTCACCAACCTTTTCAAAATGTTGGGACCTGAATGTGCAGGCCTTTAATTAGGAAGCAGAGATAGATCTCTCTTAAGTTCAAGGCTAGCCTGGTCTATATGATGAGTTCCAGATCAGCCAGGGTTACAAAGTGAGTGGTCTCAAAAAAGAAAGGAAAAAAAAAAGTGAATTTTTGTGCTCTGTGCTGTTGCCTGAATCCATGTTGATATCAGTGGGCTGTGCAGCCACCAGGACCATACTATTACAAGTGGCCTACACTAGAGGCTATAGCAGGTTGTGCTGCCACAGAGGGCCATGTCTGGGTCCATGGTCCTACTGTGCTGGGGTCTAGTTTATGCCCGTCGTCAGTGCTGCTACCTCTAGCCACAATGATGTCTGTGGGCTGCACTGCCCTGGGGCCATATCGTTGTGAGTAGCCCTGTCCATGGTCTGTTGCCACAAGCCAAGCGGAGGCTCAGAGCCATGCCCTGCTGTGATATCGATGACTGAACACAGTTTAGAGGGAGGGGCATGGAAGGCTTCTGTATGGATTCTGGATCTGTGCAGGGAGTGATGGATTCAGTTCTATTTACAGAGCAGGCCACTGGGAGTTTGACCATGCTGTAATGAGTATAGATTACAAAAATTGGACTTTCTAAGTTTTTTTAAAAATTATCTTTATTTTTACTTTTTCAGGGTGGTCACAGGCGTGGGAGGGAAGACATGGAAGGACTGAGAAGTGAGTGTGAGTGAGTGAATGATGGGAAATGCCCAGAGAATCAATAAAAATGTTATGTTAAAAAAAGGTGAAAGTTACATTTCTATTAAGCTAATAATTTGCAGATCACACAGTGAAAATATTAGGCTAGAAGATTATTTTATAAAGGAAACCACAATGTGTTTAGTTCAACAGATATTTTTAACATTACAATTTACCATAATACAATTTACTATATCTGTAAACTTACCATTTTGAAATAGGGCAATTAAGGATGATGTCCAGCAAAATAAAAGTACATATTTCACTTCCAAGTCGTGAACAATAAGAAGACAGAGGATGATAAGAGAAAACTCCAGCCATGTAACACATACAACAACCTGACGTTTTCCTCTGAGTCAGTGACCACAAAACAGGCACTCTGAGGTGATCCTTGTGCACTTCCTTAGTGGTCTGCAGTCTTAAGCATAGAGCCAGTGGTGAAGGAAAATTGGAGCCCTCTCTTGGAGTTCTTAGTCTTATTAACAAAAGAATTAAAGGATGGACTCCAATGAAGCTAAAGCACAATTTTATTAGAGATTAAAGAAAAACAATCCAGGGCAAGCCAGCTGTAAAGCTCAGCAGCTACCCGAAGAGTAGAAGATAATGGTTAAAACCAAGAACAAAAAACAACCGACCAAATCCACTGTACCATTTAAGTTGGCATGATTAAGCTGGTATGAAAGTCAAACACATTGTGGACAGGCAAGCCCATATGTTGGGGACAGAGGCTTTGGAGAAAGTAAGAAAGCCCCAAATGTTGGGAAAATCCCAAATATTAAGAAAGCATGCTTAGAAAAGAAAGAAAAGTAGACAGACTTAGGAAGTTGGATAGCTACAGCCAAGAATTCTACAGCACCAGGGGCAGGGATTCTGTCAAGGTATACAGTACCTCATTCCACCTCTATCTCTTTGTCATGTCTTAAGGTGAACCTGCCTTTCTAGGGGTGGGCCCTTGGCCAAGGTGATTGACTGATCTGGTCCAACTGGATGGTTAGGGCTTCACCCAGGCCAGGGAGGATATGTTTGGACCACAAGTGTTTTCTTAATGGGCCTTTACTGCATACTCTAACACCACTTTTAACTTTCTCTTCTGACACCCCCAGTCCTATAAACTGCCCCTAGCTTAACATGCTTCCAGGTTTCTATTTGTTGATATCTTTACTTTTGTATTCCATACATTCATAGATCTAATGTTCAAGCCAGTTGCTCAACGTAGAACCATGCTCAAACCCCACCCAGTTCTCTCACTCTCCTCTCACTAGGCTGTACTGCCTGCATTACATGCATCTTGTTCTTACCACTTCTGGCTTCTCTGCTACCACCTTCGCCCAACCCCCGATCTCTTTGCTCACTAACAACAGCCTCTTAATTGGTTTATCTTTTTGAATTGTTGTCCTTCTGCAACTCTTAAAATAAGTAGAATTACCTTTTTAAAATACTAATGCCTAAAATGGCTCAGTGGCCACTGAACTTCATACTAATACTCAACTCCTTCAATCTTTACTTCATGCCCTTTTCCTAACTGGGCTCCACCACCAGGGCCTGGACCTCTTCGCTGGCTGTACTTCCACACACAGGTTGGTGCTGTAGTGTATACTCCCAGTGTCTCCTCACTTCATCCATTCCATCCTCTAACAATCCACACATTCGTTTCTTGAATGGGATACCTACTCTAATTACAGCATGTAGGGAGTTTTCTCTTAATCATCCTTATTCAGGTACCTTAGTATAGTTTACCCTTTTATTCTACCTTTCCTTTATAGAATCTAAGCTCTATGAAGATACATGAATATGCCTCATTAACAGTTCTATATATAACATGCTAACCCCATTTGGGTGCATAATATATAAAAATGAACAAATGAAAGAGGTGAATGATCACTTCCTCCGTCACCCACTTCACATCTCACATCCCTACTCCCATTTCAACACAGCAGGATTGTTGCTTAGATAGGTTTTGACTTTGTATGCCTTGGCTGGCTAGAATTCACTACGACCAGGTTGTCCTCAAACTCAGCACAATTCTTGCCTTTCCTTTGTGAAGGCTGAGATTACAAGAGTGTGCTACCAAGCCTGCACTTGGAGAGTATCTTTAAAACTGGATCACCCTTCTGCTTAAAAGCTGACTGTGCAGACAGGATGTTGCTCAGTACAACAGCCTCAGCATGGTAACAAGTAAAGCCTATTCTCCATTTTAGAGCAAACTAGCTTAACCGGCCTACAGAACTCCTTAGGGTCTCATCTTCCACCTTCCTCTCTACCTCATCTCTTACTTGTCCCCTAAGCCGCTGCACTCAGCAACTCTAACACATTCCTGCTTTCCCTTCAATAGGCTGGAGGCACCAAGCCTCCTCAGGAGGTGGGCTTCACCATTCCTCATGGTACCAGGTGCAGATGATGTCCTCAGTTAATTGGCAGTCTTCAGTAGTTACTTCCTCTGTAGGCCAGTCCTAGCCTCATCTTTTAAAAACTGCAACCTCCCACCAACACTTCTCACATTTCTGTGTGACTCCTCCTCACTACAGAACACTAGCTTAGTAAAATAACTAGTAAGGCAGACTAATATACCACCCATCTTCACTAATACAGCCCTTTAGAAGTACATAACAGATTTTCAATAAATACTTATCAAGCCAGTTGATCTGTTTAGAGTTTAAGGTAACTAAGTAAATTATTTTTAGGGTACCATCTGTTAACCATATCTTGATTTTTTTTTTCTTTCTTTATAGTGGACTAGAGTAGAGAGCCTAGTAGCAATACCTTTCAAAATGTTATTAAATCACTATTCTGGTGTTACTAGTATACAGCTACTGCTCTGAAACTAACTTAGGTATTTTCTAAGTCCATTTAATTCAACATTTCCTAAATAATTTGTGACAAACAAAGCTGCTGAGGCTACTGGGTTCAGTAAGATGCTGCCAGCCTCAACAGCACCTCAGTTCAGATGAGACACAGAGACTATAGCACATAATTACAGAGATTAATTTCACCGCCACAAAAAGGTAAATGCCTTACTTAGGGAAGGTAAGGAACACTTGGCAGAAATAACATATGTCTTAAGTATAGATGGGAAGTCAGGGGATGGCCATTCCAGTCCACGAAAAAGAGCCTATTTGAGCAGTTACAGAGGAGTTTAAGGACAAGCAGGGGAAGATGGTAAAAACACAGAGGTACCTGCTGCTCAGGCTGTATAAGACACCATAAGCAATTGGGACTTTGTTCACTACAGAGGTAGCCTCTGAAGTCTAAGCTTTGTAAGCACGGAACTGGCAGTGGTTTTATGAGGGACCGATAGAAAGCTGGAGACTAGGGCTGACAAAAAGTTAAGGAGACTGTGAGTACTTGAATTCAAGGATGGTGATGAGAGAATGACCAAGAGGTAACTCTTGCCTGGAGTTATAGATGGTGTGAACTGCCTTGTGGGTGCTGGGAATCGAACTTGGGTCCTCTGAAAGAGCAACAAGTGCTCTTTTCCCGCTGAGTTAAGTCCTAGTTTTGTTTGTTTTATCTCAGTGATACCAGGGTTTCAGATTTAAGTAGTTGGCAATGCATTAAACCATAACATGATAACTCAGAAGGCAAATCCATGTGTGTTAAGTTAAAAGGGCTAGGAAATGATGGTATGTGGGTTTAAGAGTTAAATAAAGTTCTACAGAGATGGCAGGCATTAAAGGATCCCTGAGGGAAGCAATATTTAAGGGTACAGAAAAGAAGTTGATGCGCCCCAGATTCAAAACTACAGAGGACCAAGCTTGTAAAAATTCTTTGCTGCATGGAAAATCGCTGCAACAGTTCGCAATTTTCAGCACAGATACAACACAAAGGTAACAACGTTCAGAAGTGCTCTTCCCGGCTGGAGAGATGGCTTAGTGGTTAAGAGCAGACTGCTCTTCCAGAGGTCCTGAGTTCAATCCCCAGCAACCACATGGTGGCTCACAACCATCTGTAATGGGATCAACGCCTTCTTCTGGTGTGTCTGAAGACAGCAACGGTGTATTCACATATATAAACTAAACTAAAAAAAAAAAAAAGTGCTCCTTCTCAGCTTAGAAGAAATGAAATGTGCTTTTGTCCTCGTTGTCTAATTAGACGGATTCTGAACGTGGACCACAGGTTTATACAAATCACACCTCCGCAGCCGCCCTTTTTAAAATTACGTGTGATCAGGAACGAGCTTCCCCACGCTCCCTTTAGGCTTCTGCACCCAACAGGCTGCTCTTTTTCAAGTTGCAGCAGAAAACGACGGACAGATTTAACCACACTCGCGAGTACAAGACCCTACAAGACCAACTGAAGTAAGGCTCCCAAACAAACGCGCCTTCTTCCGGCCTAGGCGCAGAGGACCCACCCACTTCCGCACTGCTGGCCACGCCCCAGAGGCACGCCTCGCCCTAGCCAATGGTCAGCTTCCCTGGGAACGTTACCTTCGGCTAATCAGAGACTGCGAGCGAACTCCTCGCGAGAGGTGAGGTTGAAGCTGCCTCCGCCATCTTGAAGATGGGAGACGGGCGACAGCTGTGGTCTTTCTGCTAAAGCAAACAGCAACAACGGACCGGGTAGTCACTCCCCCACCCCCCACGGTGAGGTAATCGTCCCCTCAACTGCTGACCAAAGCCACCGAAAGCAGCGAGCGTTATCAAAGCCGAGCGCAGCGACACTGACGGCCCCTTCACCTGCCTCCCGGGCAGAAGGGAAGTGTGGAGGGCCGGAAGGATGGTGCAGTCCTGCTCCGCCTACGGCTGCAAGAACCGGTACGATAAGGACAAGCCCGTCTCCTTCCACAAGTAGGTAACTGGCGTGCTCCGCGGCCGCGGCAGGGCGCGCGGGCGGGTGGAGGCGGAGCCCGGCGCGTGGCCGCGCGAGACCTGGAGGAGGCGGGGCGGCCGGCGGGCTCGGGCGGCTGACGGGGCCGGCCGGGAGGCCGGCGGGGGCGGGGCGGGGCCCCATGGCTGCGCGTTCCCGGCGCGCGTCGCCTCCGTTAGCCGGGGCTCCGCCGAGGCCGTGAGCGCGCCTTGGCGCTCGTGCAGGGTTTCCGGCGTGCGAGCGACGCCTCGAAGCCTCTCGCAGCCCTCCGGATGTCGTCCCGAGCCGCGCTGTGGACATGGCAGAGGAGGACGGGTCTCCGCCCTCGCTGTCGTTGCTAGGAGGGAAGCAGGACGGCTGCGTGCTGACGTCCGACCAGGATGCCATGGAGGACTTTCAGACCTCATTCCCAAGAACCAGCCTTTAAGCATCTGTGGGTTTTAGAGGAGGCTCTTGGTATTGTCAAGATGAACCCCCATCTTTCAACACACAGTAATAATGAGACGATAGCATACACGCTACTAAAGGTTAATGGAGCTGATACCAGCTTTTCCCTACAGCTGCCAGGGCTCGTTCTTGGTGGGTGCAGCAAACAAGAATCCAGGCTGGAAAATGCTCTCTTGAAAGAAGAAAACCGAATTCGATAGATAGAATTTACGTTACGAATGGTGATTATTAACAATGCTAACGATCCACAAAATGTGACAATTTTTTTAGGCAGCTAAATTCGTTATTACAAGTTTTATGTTAGGTTTTGGAAGAATTCCTGACTGTATGCAGTTGATAGCTAAGAAGTCAGATCCACTGGTAGATTATGCAAATTATCCATAGCAAAACAATGACAGAAACAAATTTCAAAATGTTCTCTCAGGTATTGGGGCGAGCGCTACTGTTCATGTTTAATAATGTTTGCTAGAAAGTAAGGCTTGTATGCTGTTTTCTCTGTGGGAAGAGGATAGAATATATCCTAAACAACGACTTGGTTGATTGAAATTTCATACATCCTCAGAATGTAGGAATTGATCAGGAAATGGTGACAGAGACATGCATTCGACTTGTCACCTCCCTTTCCTATGCTTTATTAAGATGGCCCAGGCAGTCTTCAAATATACAGACTAGTTAAAAATGGCACACATCAAAAATACCGTTTCAACTGCTGGATGTTGAAAAATAAAAACGTGAGTCTTCTTCCTTATCTACAACAGTACATGGCAAAGATCTTGCTTGACAGTTCAGAATTTGTGCTCCTATGCTAGGAGACGAGATACTACGATGTTTAAGAAGTTGCCACAGTGGTTTATACTTCTTTTTAGGAATGTTTTTCCAGCCTATATATAGTAGCAGTGGAGAAAGCTGTCAGTGTAAAGAATAAACACTAACAGGAAGATTGGTCTTCATGGAAAAAAAAAAGGATGATCAAGGTCTCACATACCTTATGTGGCGGAATAGTAAAAATAAATTGAAACATTCTTCAGCTTTTTCTGATTCCTCTAGCCTTTCCCACCAAGTCTTTGATATAGAAGAGCATAGTGGCAATAAGTATAAAGATTCCCGTTCTGTACACTGAATTAAGCAATAAAATAAAGTCCTTAACGTCTTTATCACTTGCTTATAATCCAGGCTGTCAGAATATAGTCTATTGTTAGACTAAAAGAGTAGACGTTTACTTCAGGATATAGACATATGTCCAATTTTGTTTTTCTATAAGACACAGAATTGCTAGTAAAAGTATGAGTAGAATTGCGTTGCACATATATCTATTTTAAGTGAACTGTTACCTGTCTTCATTACAAAAAGGTAAAGCTTACTGAGTGAGATTAATAGCCAGAACTAATCCCCAATCAGATTCTCCTTAGTCTGTTAAGATTCTTCTTAGTGTGTAGTCTTTAATACACAGGAGAATGGGAAGGGGCGGCTTTTATTTTTTAAAGTCCAGTCAGAGAACTGAATTGTGTCTTCTTAGGTTTCCTCTTACTCGCCCCAGTCTTTGTAAACAGTGGGAGGCAGCTGTTAAAAGAAAAAACTTCAAGCCCACTAAGTACAGCAGTATCTGTTCTGAGCACTTCACTCCAGACTGCTTTAAGAGAGAGTGCAACAACAAGTTACTGAAGGAGAACGCTGTGCCCACAATATTTCTCTATATTGAGCCACATGAGAAGGTAATTTGAGTTTTTAATGCTAGGTTGGTGTTTTTTTCCTCTCGGGTCCTTTCTCTGTTTTCTTTCCTCCCCTCCACTCTCTTCCCCTCCCATCCCTTGTGTGAGACAGTCTTAAGTAGTCCTGGCTGGCTTTGAGTTTGCTGTATAGTTAATGCTGAATTGGAACTCCCAATCTTCCTGCCTCTACCTTCCAAATCCTACTGTCATGAGCATTGGCTCGGTGAATGCTATTTTAATTATGAAGCTAATGTGTTCATGGGAGAATCAGGGAAAGGTTAAGAAAACAAGTGTATTTGAAACCCATCATTTGGCAGTAACTACTGTTGGGGTTTAGTGGTTAAGAGTATGTATATGTATTCTTCCAGAGGAGCTGAGTTTTACTTCCCAATACCCATGTCAAGCAGTCTCGTCACACCCTCCCATCCCCCCATGGCAGACACACACACATATACACATACACACATACACACACATCCATGATTAAATATAGTCTTTTTTAAAGAAAAATAAAAATAACCACTATTAACAACCGTATACTTTTTAAAATACAGTTTTACATATTAAATATCTCACAATAAATAACTCAAGTCTAGTTTTGTTTAAGGTAAAGATAGTTCTATGTTTTCATTTATGTGTTGATAAGTTTTATTTTCTTACTAGTGACTATTTTCAGATTATTTTTTCTTCCGTTTTAGGTGTTTAGTATTAACTAAATCACTTTTTCTGGTTCACAATCCCACTTTAACTTCAAATAGAAAAGTTGAATTAGGACTGGAAGTGCCCTGCATGGTGGCGCACACCTGCAGTCTGAGCCCTGCAGAGAGGAACTAAGGACCCTCACAGCTTGGGGTAGCTTGGTAAACATTGGAATTTTCTAGGCCAACCTGGATTATGCAGTAAGGACCTCCCACCCCACCCCCTCCCCAAACCAACACAAGAAAACCAACCCAAACCCCAAACAAAGAAAAACCGCCTCAAACTGTGCCAGGGGCAGTTGCGTGTTGCTTGTAATCCTAATACTTGGGAGGTAGAGATAGGAGGCGCTCTAGTCTAGCCAGCCTAGGCTACACACCAGGACCCTGGTTTCTAAAATCTACAAACAAGCCAAAACCTAACGCTGAGATTTTTAGGCCTAGAAGATGTGATTTGAGTCCTAGAGAGCTTTGCCTAGATGTCCTGGTGCCCTGGATCCCATGCCAGTACTGCAGCCCACCAAGATAGTGTATGTTCTCACTTTGGAATTCTTGTGTACCTTGGAGTGACAGAAAATGTCTAATGTTGGAACTACAGATAATCTAGTTACTAAACTCACATATGTTTGTGTGTTGCTGTTTTAGAAGGAAGACCTGGAATCCCAAGAACAGCTTCCCTCTCCTTCACCCCCCACTTCCCAGGTGGACGCTGCCATTGGGTTGCTAATGCCCCCTCTCCAGACCCCGGATAACCTCTCCGTTTTCTGTGACCACAATTACACTGTGGAAGACACGATGCACCAGAGGAAGCGGATCCTCCAGCTGGAGCAGCAGGTGGAAAAGCTCAGGAAGAAACTCAAGACGGCCCAGCAGCGGTGCCGGAGGCAGGAGCGGCAGCTGGAAAAGCTGAAGGAAGTCGTCCACTTTCAGAGAGAGAAGGACGACGCATCGGAGAGGGGCTATGTGATTCTACCAAATGACTACTTTGAAATTGTTGAAGTGCCAGCATGAGAAAATGAGACGTAGTAGTGGGATAAGACTGTATACCTTCTTTTAGCCTACATACAGGAGTTCATTTGAAAAAATAACACGTAATTACTTGTATTAAAAAAACAATATTTTTTTAAAATAAATTAGATATATACTGTAAAATTGTAATTTTTTTGTTTGTAATCTCAGAGTTTCTACATTTTAACAAAATATTTAAAAAAAAAAATCCTTAAACCACCAATATAATGTTGTATATTGGTTTCAAGATGGTGGATTGTTTTCATTTGAGTATTTATAGAAACAATGTAAAAATAAAAAGTAGAGAGGGTAATGGTGTGGTAAAAATGATTTAAGTTTAAACATTAATGCCCTTTTTGAAATAACTTATAATTTAAATCAGAAGTATAAGTGCGCACATTAGACATAACCTTTCAGAATGTAAAGATGTATGTACATCACAGTTTGTATTTATAGTCAGAGCTTCATTTATTTTTCTCAATCACTTAACAAAAATGAACTGTCAAGCCAATATTTGAGGAAAACAATATGTTGCTGTCTTCAGAAAAATCATTTCATAGTTAATAATTTCATAAAGAGTAGAGTTTTAAGAGTCGGTCCTGTCTGTCCCTGGCTTTATGAAACTGGAAGGTATCAGCGAAGTGAGCCCTGGGGGCGGTGCTGGAGAGATGTTTCAGTGGGTGAAGCCGCATGCAAGCCTGGCTACCTGAGGTTAACCCCTGAGACCCATGTAAAGGTGGAAGGAGAGCACCACTCCACAGAGCTGCCTTCAGGCCCCAGGAGTGCTGTGGCAACTTTCTAAAGAAATAAAAATTGGGACCTGGTTCCTGATACGCTCTGATCATCCCCTAGCTAAAGGCACAGCTATAGTTAAATCTGCATTCAAACCTCTGACAAATTATTTTATAGAGTTTGATTTGTACTATCATACGGTACTTTTGTCCTTAAGTATTTGATAATTTTACCCTTAACTGTTTGATTTTGGTCAAGGCATTGATAGAAAATATTTTTTTTTCACTCTTAAGTTAGAAATTATATCCAATTTACTTCAAGTGACTTATGTTCAAAAGTAATGTGTCGTGTTTATGTCACCATTGAGACTTAAATATTGCAGTTTCTGTTCACACTGTGGATTGTGTTCTAACTGTGAGAAAGCTTACATATATTTGAAATGAAAATATGTGCTGAGTAAACAAGTGCTGATAAAAGAATTCTCTAGGTTTAGGAGAACCATATTTTATATTTCAGAGTACACTGTAGTTGAAGAGTAGCGGACCTCTCAAGACAGTATTAAAGATATGTTATCCCAGTATCCTGTGATCTGCTCTTTCCTTTGTGATTTTCTACCACGCTGAGAACAGGTAGCACTTGGTTGTTTTTGTTTTGTTTTCTGAGATAGGGTTTCTCTGTGTTGCCTTGGCTGTCTTGTAACCTGCTCTGTAGATCAAACTCAGAGAGGTCCCCCTGCCTCTGCCTCCTAAATGCTGGGATTAAAGGTGTGTGCCACCACCGCCTGACAGCACTTCTAAATAATGGAAATTTGATTGTTTTATAAATGTCTCTCATTTTGGTGCTGAAGATTGAACATGCTCTCCCATTAAGGTAAATCTCAAGCCCCACCCCCCCTTTCGGTAATTTGGGTTTTTGGTGGTGTTTTTTTTTGGAGACAGTCTCACCAACTCCACTGTAGATCAGGCTGGCCTCAAACTTATAGAGGCAACATGCCTCTGCCTCTGGAGAGCTGGGATTTAAAAGTGTGTACAACCAAGCCTGGCCCCCTATATTATTAATTTTTAAAATAGTCTGTGGCTGGAGAGATGTCTCAGTGGTTAAGAAACTTAAAATTCTTTTTGAAGCCCTAAGTTTGGTTCCCAGTAGCCACATGGAAGTTCAAAGCCTCCTGTACTCTGGCTTCTGGTCTCAGACTAGGTTGCTTTCAAATTCACAGAAATCCACCTGCCTCTACCTCCTAAATGCAGGGATTAGAGACATTTGCATCATGCCTCCATGTCTGACCCAAGCCCTTTTGTTCCTTTGTTTTTGAGACCCAGTTTAGTTTCTTATTCCTGGCTGCCTTTGAATTATGTAACCCTGGACTGTCCTGCTAGCAATCCTGTCTCAGCCTCCCAAATGCTGGGGTTACAGGTGTATTTCACTATGCTCCATGTAGATAGATCCAAATCTTAAAAATGAAAATGACTGGATTAGCCACAGTCTGTTAATTTGGCTTAGAATCAACTAAGGAATGGGGGCATCTTTACTGGCCACTGGTGAGACCCAACTTTGTCCTCATCAAAAGAACAGCCTTTACAACAAGGGTATAAAAGATGTGTTTTGTGCTGAAGTTAAACTCAGATGATTGGCCCAGGAACACAGAGTTAGATCTCTCCAAATACTATGAGGTAGAATTTTCCTAAGCTTTGTAGCAACAGAACAAAGAAAGCCATCAATCAAGCTATTTTTCTTTAAAGATACATGGCCACATCAGGTAGTGGATTAGAACAAGAACTGAGAACTTGGCTGTGGGCCTTAGGTACTGTCTGGCACTACTTAGCCTTTTGATGGTGGTAAAGTAAGATTTTATTAGTATATTGCAAAAGGATTTTTATGTTAGGATATTAGGTCTGGCATTGTTAGTCGCAATGTTCTGTGCAGAGTGGGAGCAAGGGATGGCTAATAAGGTAGCAGGCCAAGATAAGTTGTGAGTAGCCTCGACTACAACATCTCAACATCTCTACATCACTGAACAGAAGTCTAACCAATCAGCCTTGCAGACATAGCTGCTTTCTAGGAATTCTAGTTCACATGAGAAGATTCAAAGTCACCAACTCTGTTGGACGCTTTTGAAACACTCTTGGAAAGTATGTGGGCAAATACATTGCAAACTGTGCTTTCAACCTAATTCTCTCTCTTCTCTCTCTTCTCTCCCCCCCCTCTCTTGTTTTTTTGTGTGTGTGTGTGTGTAAATATGGTTCAGATCCAAGAACCCAGGTTAGATTATAATGTAACCATAACCACTTACTGTTCTAGCAACCATTGCACCTGGAGTTACTTTCTGCTCGTGCGAGAATGACTTCTCTTTTGGAAAGAACTGAGCAAGCCGTTTGTATTTCAGTAATTTGTCATAGCATAAGGAATTTGAGATGCAGGTACTTGTTTCTGAATTTTGAGCTGTGGCATTTGTTGAACGTTTTAGAAGTCATTTTTATCTATAATATTCCTTATTGCACATGGGTCACAGGCTTGTGGCCCCAACAAGCCAGGATCTGCCACTCGTTACCAATAAGTCAATTAAAGGAGCTCAATTAATAGTGAAACCCAGAAAACAATTTATTCAATGTGGCCACATTGAGAGAGGGGGAAAGATCCATTCATTTTCCCAAGTCCATCTTAGAGTCCTGATCCTGACATGAGGGGGATTGAACACTCAGAAGTTCATTACCCAAGTCTGGCCCTTTAACTACTGTGTAATATTTAAAAAAGCCTGAGGAAAAACAAAATACTTCTAAGTAAGCCTTGATTAGACATACATTTTTGTTTTTTAAGCCAGCATTTGAGATTGTTCATGGAGAAGAACAGACCAATAACCGTTGGTTTAAGCAAAGCTTTGGCATCAATTAACTGAACTGTGACCCTCACAGTTATAACATTATCTCTAAGTCTGAATTTTTCATATCTTAAATTACCTGATTTTCATAATTGAATAAACTTTCTAGTTTGTTTTTTTTATTATGGAAACATGCATTATCTTCATCCCAAGTTCTGATTTACTAGAGCTACTCCTGTTCTTCCATCCCTTTAACATGTCCTTTTATTTGCTGGTTTTCTTTCTTAATGCTAGGAGATATAACATTAACATAAATTTCCCATCAGTTGTGAGAAAATAACCAATGTCTGTTTCCTCTTCATTATATCCCAATGGCAAACCAAAGTTCACTGTCATTCAAGGTCACCCTGGAGGACCAGGGAGCTCAGAGAGCTTTGTAGAGCGTGATGAAGGAATGCCAACAGAAGTGTGAGTGAGCTGGAGCTGGGAGCAGTCGTCTGAAAAGTTTTCATCTGTGTGAATGATGGCTCCCCAAAGGCTGAGCCTATGTGCCTAGTCTTCCTAACATCCCCTGGCACCTCCCAAGCCCTCGAGACTAAATGGAATTAGCTCATAGTTGCATAAAACTGGCTGGGAGGAGGAGCTAGATACTCAGATGAGAGTCCAAAAACCCTGCCCACTCCCTCTTTCTAAACAGGTTGATCAATAGTCAAATCCAGCTATGATGATCTTTTATAAGCAAACACAACTAGTTTTATGAAGATGAGCTGTAGACATGTTTTTAATCCCAAATCCGGAGTTTCTAACCCGCCTTTGACCATTCAGTTCCTGGATAAAAGACACACAACTTTTAATATTTACAATAAGCCTTAAACAGCACAAGAGCTGGGCAGATAGCTACCCTCTCTGCTTTTAGAATCTACTTTTCTATCGATATTATTACTTGCAATGCTTCATCCGGGCTGCTTGTAACTCCAATTGGCCAGCCCTCAGGGCCATGTTTTCATGACTCAACTAAACCGAAGCGCCTTCTTTCTCCTCCTCACCTTCTCTCCCTCCGGTGTTTCCCCACCGACCCCAGACCCAGGAATCCTAAACCCCACCTATTTCTCTTCTGCCCAGCTACTGGCTGTTGGCATCTATATTTATCAATCAGAAATAACTTGGGGGCAAGGTGACATACCAAAGTCACTAGGGACTCTAGGTATTGCTGGGCTGAACGTAGCATTACAATACACAGAGCAAGACCAAAACCTCAACAAAGATGGCTTTTGTTTGGCGTAGAGGACCTTACTGTGCATAACAAAATGTTGAATATGTGATAACTTTAATAAGAGGAAGCTGAATCCAAACAACAGACAGGATAATTTAATGAATTTATATTACCAGCATATCACTAAACAATGGGGCTTTATATTTTCTCAGGCAAACCTTACAGAAAACACAAGATACTCGTTGTAGTACGTGCAGTCATTTACTATAACTGTGCTTTTGATTTTAAATGAGTATTTGTAGCAAATTTATAGATGAAGCAAGCAGACACATAGCAGAGCATCAGCACATTGACGTTTATGACATCCAGCCAAACTCAACAAGAAAGCCCTGTTGAAGGTTTAATGGTGGAGTTACCATTGGGAATTTTAAGAGGGGATTCTCTCTATTACCACCATAAATGAGTATCCCAGTAGCTATTTTTACTATGGACATTTTTTATCATGGGATAAATAATGGTACACACAAAAGGTAATGTTCCTTCATAAAACTGAGTTCATGGGACATTGGACAAGAGACTTGTTCAATCCATGACAACTGACTGGACTCAAAACACCTGTCTTCCTTGTACCCTGTATAGAGTTGTCCAGATGATTATAACCTGTTGGGGCGTGCAAAGGAAACAGACATTAACAAGAGACAGAACACGTGTATATATGAGAGTCTTATATATGATAACAACACTTGGTTTTAAAGGATCACTCTCTGATATCTTTAAACCTTATCATGAGTGAATGGCACTCAATACCTATGATTGAGTGCAATCAAGCTGACAGAAGTACCTGCCTTTAAACATGTCTAAGCTAAAACCTTCCCTGGATAGACTCGGGGTGACTAGCTGCTTGGAAACCTGTACCCACAATTAGTTTAGATATGCCTACAGAAGGAGGAAGACAACCTGAAGAACTTAATAGTCTTGTTCCCATAAAGAGATCTAGTTGTAGCATAATCTAAAGATTATATGACAAGAAGATCTTGGTTCCTCTGCATATTGAATCTCTAATATTCCCTTTAAGCATTCCCGTTTGCTGTTTTTCTTTTTCTTTTTTTTTTTTTTCGAGACAAGGTTTCTCTGTGTAGCCCGGGCTGTCCTGGAACTCACTCTGTAGACCAGGCTGGCCTCAAATTCAGAAATCCGCCTGCCTCTAGCCTCCCAAGTGCTGGGATCAAAGGCGAGCCACCACGCCCGGCTTATTTTTTTTTTTTTTTTTTTTTTTTTTTTTGCTGTTTTTCTTAATGTATAGTCTGTAAATCCATATTACATTTCTCAATCTAGACAGGGTCAAACACACTAAAGCTAGGAATAATGCATTTCCATTTTTAAACAGGGCTGCCTGTCAGCTTGCCTGGGTTATAAAAGCCACATTATAATTTACCACATGCAACCTTAAGTACCTGGTTAAGTACCTGTAATCTAAAAGGCGTGGTGAGGCAGAAACAAGGCAGACAACAAGTATGGGGCAATGGATTCTCAAGAAGGAAAGGAATATTCCATTCAGAGAAAAACAGACTTGGAGATTCAGGCAGAAGGAACAGGGATCAGGAGCCAGAATAGCATGCACACCCAGCCTCCAGCACAAACCGGACTGTCTCCAAGTGTTGTCGCTGCCCTCTGCAGGAGCTTGCCTAGTTCCTGGCAGTACATCCTTTGGGTCCTAGTTAGGATATGCCTTCCCAAGTTTTCCGTGGGTTACTGCAAATTCATGAGCTTTCCGAGTCTAGCCATTGGCTACATCAGGGCTTGGTGGAGACATCTTGTTCTTTGCTAAAGTCTCTGCACGTACTGAGTATTAATTAGTGAGCGAGTAAGTGGACTAGCTCTGACCCCCACTTTCGTAAGTGCTAGATGGTAAGATTCAAGCAGAGGAAGAACCAAAGCTGTTGGGTTCAGCAAAGCCCCGGATGTTTTCACTTATGGTCTTCTGCTGCCCTCTGCTGGCTGGTGTTGGGAATGCCTAGGAATCCTGTGTACTACAAAGCACAGAAACATATGGGCACACGGTTTTGATTAAGTAACACACAAGATTTTATGCTGGGGCATATTGTGACCACACAGAAACTTCCTTATCATAATAAACAAATAAAGAAGCCATACGTAAAAGAAAAACACACTTGTTACAGCTCTCACATGGTCAGGAATGACATTTCCTATGACCTAAGACTTAGAATGCACATTTTGATGTCTTAAAACACAGTGTGGTTTGTTCATGATTTCCCATTACAGATGGTTGTGGCCACCATGTGGTTGCTGGGAATTGAACTCAGAACCTCTGGAAGAATAGTCCGTGCTCTTAACCACTGAGCCATCTCTCCAGCCCCCATTTATTAGTATTTTTTCCTGTGTGATTCCTAGAACATGACAGAGAAATCATCAAAGATGCTAGACAATCCCAAATGAAAAGTACAGCCCCTCTCTTCCTCCTATTCTCAAGACAGTTGACCCAGAGAGATCTTCAAGAAGACTGGTGTCTGGACCACAATGTCTAGCTGTCCGGAGTTGGCCAATTTAGTAGATACTCATGATGAAATGTTTCAAGATGTGTTAGTTTACATTGTTGTACAGTTGCTGTTCCAGACACAAGAGTGTTTTACCCAAGACCTGTGGGTCTTTGCCTGGGGATAATTCTTACAAATCCAGAAGAGCATGATCTGCTGAGAGTGGGGGTGGTGGTGGTCGGTGATACCCATCTCGTTCCTAGGGTACGCCATGTGCTCCTCCAGCTGTCTGAAACACTGCCCATGGCAGTGAGGCACGCCCCGTCCTCACACCGCTGCTTGGACAGCTTTGGCTTTGCTTGGGAAAAGCTCAGCTATTAGTGGTTACTGGAAAAGGCACAGGATTCAACTCAGATGACTTTATATACCCCGTTTCCGGAGGGAAACCAGCACTTTAGACTTGGGAAATATGGGGTTCTCTGGAACCAGGCATTGAGGATATACATTGTGTGTGTGTGTGTGTGAGAGAGAGAGGTGAGGGAGGGAGGGAAGGAGGAAGGGAGAAAGAGAGAGAGAGAGAGAGAGAGAGAGAGAGAGAGAGAGAGAGAGAGTTCTATTTTCATTGGGCCTATAAAAGATCACATAGCAACCCAAACTACAGGGAGATTTGCTAGCATGCTGCCTTTGCCTTAGAGGCATGTTTTCCAGTTTGCAGAATACCAGAAGTACCTTAACAGGCAGTGTCTTCCTCTACATTTGCCCCGCATCACTACTACAGGGTTTTTATGGACTTTTCTACCTCTGGCAACTGCTGCAGGCCTTCCAAGGGACTGGAGACACCAGTGCCTGAAGGGTGTAGGATGGTCTATGACACTCCCTGGCCTCCCTGCATCCCATCAGGCCTTTGAATTGGACTGTGACAGCAATGACTGGGGGCACACAGTCGAATGTTTCCATTGTCTATGTAAGAAGAAACAACAGCTCCTAATCAGATACCATAGAGGCTGTTTTCTGCCATGAAATAGGGGCTCATTTTCTGTGCTTTGTTTGCGGGATACCCTTGCTGCTTCAAGTCTACCTTCTGTCTGTAGTAATCATCTCCATCTCTCTCAGTAAGAGATTTCAAGGCTTCTTGGTGAATCCTGAGTAGAACAGTAGTTTATTTTTATTTTTATTTCTGTAATGAGGGCAAAACCCATGGGCAGCCTTCCCAGCAATGTCCATCTCTGGATGAGATTTCTCTGGCGCTGTGGATGTAGACTAGAGGCTTGGAGTCTCCCAAGTTCGTCTTAAATCGAGAGGATCCATTTGTATTTCAAATAGTGTCCGCTACCGAGAGAGCTAAATCCTTACAAACTTCTCGGTTGATCCATAGAGTTGGATAATATATCTCTTTCTTCACTTACGGAATTCAGGAAAAAAAAAAATCCTCTTTTTTTTTTGAACCCTAAAACTAATTAGAGTTCCTCTTACATAGTTTTTCCATAAAAGCAAATTAGTATTGCAAGTCAAGGTAACTAGTTGCACATTAGGAAAACTGTATCTAAATTAAATGGAGCAGAAGATATAAATAGAAATGAGCCAGGTCTCAAGACTAGAGCATCAGATAACTAGACTCCACAAAGTGACCATGTAGTGAATGCTTTTTCCCTTGAATCATTTTAATTATCATTGTACATGAGCAGGTACATGGATGTTGATTTTATCATCACTCTTCATTCTTATTGCAAGTGTCTTTTTTTTTTTTAATAAAAAGATTTATTTATTTATTTTATGCATATGAGTACACCACCATTGTTTTTTTCAGACACACCAGAAAAGGGCATCAGACCCCATTACAGATGGTTGTGAGCCACCATGTGGTTGCTGGAAGTTGAACTCAGGTCCTCTGGAAGAGCAGTCGGTGCTCTTAACCGCTGAGCCATCTATCCAGCCCGCAAGTGTCTTAATGAGTCTGTGGTATGTGCTTTTTCACACTGGAGTTTAAAAAGTGAGATCTCATAGCCTTGGTAAAAGCTCGGGTCTCTGAGACTGGAAAGGCACAAGAGTTGATCAGGATACATGCCTTTCATGGACACATGCGCTTTCTCTAGCTGTGAGAACAAAATCAAATTCAGATGCTTTGAACATTGTGCTTACATACGAGGGAAACCTAAGGCAACGAGTGCTGGGTTGGAACTAGATGAGGATAGCATCTTGAAAAAAGTTACCACTGAAGAAAAAGTTACCACTGAAGAAAAGAATGTATGTACATTGTATCTAATAAAGAGTACACAATGTATTCTAAAATAGTTTTCCCTTGGCACTTTACCCAGGCCAATTGATCAGGACTCTTGGCCCTTTCAGATTTAGTATTTTTTTTTCTAAGTTGAAGCCATTGTTTTGATTCCTGTTTGTTCCCTACAAACACTATTGTAGATAGTATTCCCCTTGGACTCCCAGACAGGGTTGGTTTCTCTGTGTAGCCCTGGCTGTCCTGGAACTCACTCTGTAGACCAAGCTGGCCTCAAACTCAGAAATCCGCCTGCCTCTGCCTCCCAAGTGCTGGGATTAAAGGTGTGCGCCATTACTGCCCGGCGAAAATAATTTTTCATACAATATATCCTGATCACAGTTTTGGCCTCCCTCAATACCTCCCAGATTCTCTCTTTAGAAAATGTCGGGAGCCGCTCCGCCATTAGAAGATGGCGCCGGTTTCCTACTTCCTGGTTCTTCTCGAGAGTTGACGCATGCGCAGTTGTCCACAGAGTGATGCAAGCTGCTTTTGTCTGATTGGTCCTTGCTAAAGCACCAATAGGAGACGCACACGCCTCACCAAGCCCTATATAAGTGACGAGCTCCCGAGCTCGTGGTCCTTCGCCATCTTGCCAGAGAGCTGAACAATAAAGAGTGCTGTCGGAAGAATCCTGTGTTGCCGCGTCTGCTTATTCGGCGGAGCTGGGTGCGACAAAGTGGTGCCGAAACCCGGGAACGGCCGAACCCCGGGCGAAGGAACGACTCGAAGGACCCCGGACTGCTCGTCGGGAGAGGGTTCAGAACTGGCAGCATGAGGAGCCTAGGCGCTTTTCTGCAAGGTATGATTAGTTTTGTGTGGGTCATTCTGATTATATTGCTCGCTTTCATCTTTGGCTTGTTCTGTTGTTTCTGTCTGAATTGTGGAAGGCGGGATAAGATCTGCACATACCCTTCTGTGATAGCCAGCTGTAAGTCTCAGGCAGATAACTGAGCTAGCACTCCCGCTCCTGTAGATAAAGGAAGTATGGGAAACCAACAACTGAAGCCTATGTCTGAAGCGGTGCGGGCGCTGCTTCGAGGGAGACATTTAAAGGTTCCAGAAAAGGTTATCATAAGTTTCTTGAAGGAGGTAGATAGGATCGCTCCTTGGTTTATTACATCTGGGTCCTTGACTATGGGGTCTTGGACAAAATTAGGAAGGGATCTGGCAAATGAGAAAGAGAAAGGGAAGCTGCGGCCGGGTACTTGGCCATTATTCAAACTGATTAAATCCTGCATTTCAGACGAGAGATGTGAGAAAGAAGTTAAAGAAGGGCAGAGACTTTTAGATGACCACCAAGACAGTCTATCAGAAGCAGAAAAGAAAAAGAGTTTAGAAGGGAAAGAGAGATCTCAGAAGAAGACGGTAAAAGATAGGGTTAGTAAAACAAGGCAGAGTTTGAGGCCAGTTGGAGAAGAAAAAGAGGAGAAACCGCCAAAAATATATCCAAGTTTGGCGCGATTTCGAGACCCAGGGCCGAGTTATCCTCAGAAGGGGAGACGTCCTCTGACGATGATGACTCGATGTTGGGAGATCTAGACCCCGAAGAGCAGGCAGAATTAGAGGAGGAAGCCGCAAAATATGAGGCGGAGCGGTATAGACCAGATCCTCCATGTGCTCCGGGGTACCGCCCTTCACCCCCCCCCTTGAGGGAAGGGCGGAAACAGCCAGGTCGGAGAGGAAGCCAACTTGGCTACCGACATCCACTTCCTATATATCAGAGAAAGAGAGGAAAAAGATCTCGAGAGCATTTCCTGTGTGGGAGGAAAATGGTGCGAGACAATATCAAGCATTAGACTTAAAGTCTCTTAAAGCTGTGGTAAAGCAGTACAGACTTACGGAGTTAGCGCAGCTTATACTACAAGTTTAATAGAAAGAATGTCAGCCACTGCGATGACTCCGAGGACTGGTATAACACCGTGAAGGCGAGCCTTTCAATGGGACAATATTTAGATTGGAAGTCTATCTTTCAAGAAATGTGCGCTTCTCAGGCTAAACAGAATGCAGCTGACCCTAATAAGCGCTATTGGACCTATGAGATGCTTACAGGTCAAGGGCAGTGGGTTGCCAATCAGACAGGCTATCCATGGGAGGTTTATCAGCAAATTAATACAGCAGCCATAGCGGCCTGGAAACGTTTGCCCAATAGAGGACAGGTTGCAGGAAATTTAACCAAGATCGTCCAAGGGTCCACCGAGCCATTCTCCGATTTTGTGGCTCGCATGATGCAGGCAGCAGGACGAATTTTTGGAGATCCAGAGTCATGCATGACGCTGGTAGAACAATTAGTCTTTGAACAGTGTACTAAAGAATGCAGAACTGCCATAACTCCTTGGAAGGCGAAAGGCATCTCGGCCTGGATGAAAGCCTGCCAAGAGTTAGGAGGCCCTTTAACAAACGCGGGCCTTGCCGCCGCCGTCCTGGCTGCCCAGAAAAGGAGACAAGCGATGCTATAAATGCGGAAATCTTGGTCACCTTCAACGGCAATGCCATTCCCGAGGACCCGCGGACCGCAGTCCTAAGCAGCCTGGATTATGTCCTGTATGTAAAAAGGGGAAACATTGGGCAAATGAGTGCAGATCAGTAAAAGACATACATGGAAAGCCTATCACAGTCAGTCAGTCAAAAAACGGGCAGAGGGGCCCTCGTCCCCAGGGCCCACAAATATATGGGGCAGTGAGACAACCACAGAACCAATCTCAGGCGAAAGTATCAGGAGAGCAACACCAGGCTCAGCAGGATTGGACCTGCGTGCCACCACCCGTGCAGTACTAACACCAACCATGGGGTGTCAGCCTATTTCTTCAGATTTTAAGGGCCCCTTGCCAGAGAATACAGTGGGCATAGTTTTGGGCCGTCCTCTGCCGCCCTTAGGGGCCTCATAGTACATCCAGGAGTTATAGATCAAGACTTTACTGGACAAGTAAAGATTATGTGCTCTTCCCAAGGGGATATGTGCCATTGCTCCAGGAGACAGAATAGCTCAACTCCTGGTGCTACCTAGTCTACATTCCCAGTTTCCTAGCCACCCCGTAAATCGAGGAGAGGCGGGATTTGGCTCCACTGGAGGCCTTTGTTCCTTTTTGTCATTACAGTTAGATGATAGACCAATGATGACTTTAAAACTTGATGGTAAGCCTTTCACAGGATTACTGGACACGGGAGCAGACACCTCCATTATTTCCATGAATGGTGGCCAAAAGAGTGGCCCCTCAATAAGTCTTCCCATTCCCTACAAGGGCTGGGATATGAGGCTACTCCGAGCATCAGTGCTCGGCCCCTAACCTGTGAAGATAGGGAAGGAAACAAGGGAACCATTACCCCTTATGTATTAAAATTACCAGTTAACTTATGGGGTAGAGATATTTTAAAACAACTAGGTTACAGGTTAACTAATGATTACTCCAATCAGAGCAAAAGGATGATGGAAAAGATGGGCAACATACCAGGAAAAGGGTTAGGAAAAAACCTGCAAGGACGGACTAGTCCGGTTACCGTGGCTCCTAAAAATGATCGTGCCGGATTGGGTTTTTCGTAGGGGCCATTGAGGAGACCATTCCCATACCTTGGAAAAAGGAGGGCCCGGTATGGGTTCCACAATGGCCGTTATCCTCCGAAAAGCTCCTTGCTGCAAAAAATCTAGTACAGGAACAGTTGCTTGCTGGACACCTAGAACAGTCCTATTCCCCTTGAATACCCCAATTTTTGTTATAAAAAAGAAATCAGGTAAATGGAGGCTATTACATGATTTAGAGCAATAAATCAACAAATGCAAAGTTAGGGCTCGATTCAAAGAGGTTTACCTTTATTGTCAGCCCTACCAAGAATTGGCATATTATGATTATAGATATTTAAAGATGTTTTTTCTCCATCCACTACATGAAAGGGATCGAGAGAGATTTGCTTTTACCTTACCAGTGTGAATCATCAAGAGCCTGACAGCGGTTTCAGTGGAGAGTACTCCCCCAGGGATGGCCATAGTCCCACTATATGTCAATATATGTGGCGGCTGCTATTCAGCCTATAAGACAACAGTTTAAAAGATCAGAGTTGTTCATTATATGGATGACATTTTATTGTGTTATTCTGATAAAGAGCTCTACAAGAGGCATTTTAGTCCTGTCTAAAACCTTAGAAACCAAGAATTTGTTTATAGCCCCTGAAAGGTACAAGAGGGAGCCTTAGGTAGTTTTTAGGTACTATCATAACCCCATTAGTAGTTAAGCCACAAAAATTGACAATTAGGAGAGATGGTTTACGAACATTAAATGATTTTCAAAAATTGTTAGGGATTATAAATTGGCTGCGGCCATTCTTAAAATTGTCCACCTCTGAATAAAGCCATTATTTACCATCTTGAGGGGTGAGGCCGCTATTACCTCCCCTCGCATTTTGGACTCCCGGGCAGCTAAAGATTAGATATGATAGAAGAGTCGTTGAAAACTGCTATGCTTGTTTCGCTTTGATTTAAATGCTCCCTATCATTATGTATTATTCCTTCCCACAACAGCCTACTGCTGTGTTGTGCAAAATGGTCCATTGCTTTGGATACATCCCCACACTTCTCCAGGAAAAAGTGTTGAGCATTATCCTTCTACAGTTGGAGACTGGCCCTAAGAGGTATCCAACAAGCTATAACCATTTTGGTGTTCCCCCAGATTCTCTTATTGTTCCATATACAGCACATCAGGTACAAGTGCTGGTTTACTATTGATGTTTGGGCCATTTTAAGATGCTCATATTCGGGCACCATTGATAATCATTTTCCAAAACACCCTTTGTTACAATTGTCTTAAACAATGCTATTATTTTTCCAACCATAACCAAAGTTGAACCCATTGAAATGCAACAGATGTGTATTCCGATGGCTCTAATACTGGAATAGGAAGTTACGTTGTGGAAGGCGAAGTTGTTAAAATCCTTTGATTACACTCTCCCCAATTGGTAGAAATGTGCAATGATTGCAGTGGTTTTAAAACAATTTAATCAACCCCTAAATATAATTTCAGATTCCCATTATGTAGTGAAAGCAGTACAAATATTGGAGACGGTGGGTGTCATTCAGTCTAAAAGTACTGTGCACACCTATTTTCTGAGATGTCAACATATCATTAGAGGTAGGACACATCCCTTCTGCATTGTCATATACGAGCACACTCTCTATTACCTGGACCTATGGTGCTTGCTAATGGTAGCAGAAAAGCCACCAGGCAGATCATGCTGAGTCAAGATCCTTTAGCTAGCCACACAATTTCACCAGCTGTATCATGTGCCAGCAAACACTCTTAAAATCAAATTTAATTTATCTCGTGCTCAAGCTCGAGATATTGTTCTTAAATTCACAGATTGTGCAGATTTTAGCCCCTTTCTGGTCCTTGGGGTTAATCCCCGAGGATTTACCACAAATTTGGGGGAAATGGATGTTACTCATTTTGCATTTGGAAAGTTAAAAAAAAATTTTTTTCAGTAGATACTTTTTCGGGGATTTTCCCCTGCCCGCCTCCTCAGGAGAAAAGGGGGCCCAAAGGGTGATCCCCCATTGTTTTAGGCGGGGGAAAGTTTGGGGGGAAAAACCCCAACGGGGGGGCCGTATCCCAAATTTTAAAATTTTTTTTTTCCCCAAACACCGCCCCCAACAAGGATTTGGGCGGGCCTGGCCCCTAAAAAAAAATTTTTAAAAAAAAAAGGGGGGTTGGCCCCCCGGCGGCCAAACCCCCCCCCCCCCTCCCTTTTTTTTCCAAAAATTTGGAACTGCGCAAAACCCCAAAGACATTCCCCAAAAGGGGAAAGGGGTTTTTGTGGAAAAGGCTTAAAAATTAAAACCCCCGCCCTTTTAAAACCCCTTTTTTTTTGGTTTTTCCCCCCAGGACAGAAAAACCTTTCCCCAGTTCCCCTTCCGTGGGGGGAGGTTGTGGGTGTATTTATTTTATTGGAAAAACCCCCCCAAAAGCACAGGGGAATTTGGTTCCCGGGCCAGGATCAAAAGAACAATTTTTGATTTTTCCCCCGGGGTTGGGTTTTTCCTTTTAAAAAAAATTTTTGGAAAAACCCCCTGAATTGGGAAAATTGGCTTTTTTTTTTCTGCTTGGCTTTTTAATTAAACCCCCAACACCCTTTGGGGAAAATTATTCCAACTTAGGGAATGGAAAGAAACCCCCCCGGGGGGGGGGGGGGTTGGGGTCCCTTTTTTTAGGTCCCTTTTTAAATTTGGGGCTATAAACAACATTTTGGGGAAAATCCCCCAAATTTTTCCCTTTTTTTTTGGGGGTTTAACCGACAACTTTGGGGGGTTTAAGGGGTAAAAACCCCCTTTTTAAAAGGTTTTTTTTTCCCCTTTTTTCCCCCCTTTTGGGGGAAAAATTTTAAAAATTTCCCTTTTAAAAGACATTAATTTTGGGTTTTTTGGGGGGATCAAAATTGTTCGATATTTTCCCTGTCCTTTTTGGGGGGGGGGGGGGGGTGGGGGCTGGGGAAAACCGTAAACACAAAAAACCAAAAATATGGGGCCTTTTTTAAAGCCCTAAAGATCCCCCCCCCTTTTACCCCCAAAGGGGTTATTTTTTTTAACTACGTTTTTTAAAAAGGGGGGTTTATTTAAAACCCCTTGGAAAAGGTTTTACCCGAGAGGGATTCCCCTTTTTTTGACAAAAATTTTTTTTGGGGTTTGGCCCATTTGTGGCCATCAAGCCCCTTTTGGGTTTCTCCCCCCTGTCTTTAAATTTAAACCCCGTGGGAAGGGGGATTTTAACACCTTAAAAATTTTTCTCTTCCTTTAACCATTGATACACAACCTCTTAAAAACCCTTAAGGGGGGTTTTTAATTTCAAAATGGTTGGGTTTTTAAAAAAATTTTTGGAATTTTGGGGTATTGGGGGAAAAAAAATTCCCCCTTTTGGTGATTCCCCGCTTTTGGGCCCCCCCTTCAAGGGAAAATTTTCTTTAACTTTTGCCAAAAACGGATTGGTTACGAGCTATTTCTTTAATTTCCCCCCTTGAATTTCCCCCCTTTTTCCCCCGGGGAAAATGTTTTCCCCTTTTTTTGGGGGGGGGAAGTGGAAATTATTTTAATATTTTTATCTTCCCTTTACTTCCCCAAAAGAAAAAAAAAGCCTCAAATTACCCAAATTTAATGGGTGGGGGGTTTGGTTAAAATTAACTTGATCTGGCCCGACATTTGGGGGTTTTTTTAAATTTTCCCCTGGGTCGAATTTTAATCCCGGGCTTTTTGGGGGGGTTTCTCCGCCCAAGATATTCAAAACCCTTAGGAACTTTCTATTTTCTATAATTTTTTTAAAATTTTATTATAAAAAAGGGGGGGGCGGGGGGCTATTAAAATTTTCCACCCCCGTTTTCCTTACCCAGGTTTTCCCCCCGGGGGTAAACCATAAGCATGCACCCTATTAAACAAATTTGCCAGCACTAAACAAAAGGGTGAGCAAAAAGTTAAGTGTAAATTACAAATAACAGTTGGAATTACTATTTAACCAAAATTTTATATTGTTTCAAATTCAAAAACATATTAAGCACATTTTAAGACTTTTGTCTTAAAGTCAACTCAAGAAAAAACATTGATGTAAAATGTACACTTTAAGGAATTACAAGTTGCAATATGCAATCCCTCAAATCAAGAACTATCTCCCCCAGTGAGATATCAAGTGTTAGCCCCATCTTAGAGCCTGGAGGTAACTATATTTTGACAATATCTTTGACTGATCCCTGTTTATATATTATAGAAATAAAATGTTCTACTGTTTTAAACTATAAGTAATAACTTAATGCTCAGTTAATTTTAAGAGTATGTCTTTGACAAACATGTTTCTTTATTGCGTTGCTACATATTCATTTAAAGAATATTTTTTCAACTTTTTTCAAACATCTAGTGATGGTATTTTTGCATTTTGTAAAAGAAAAATAAAAAAAATAAAACTAGGTTGTGGAAAGACTTGCAGATATCTTGTATTTTAGGAAATAATTTAATCCAAGGAATAAGATCCTCTTTTAGTTTTGCTGGCAGTTGTTCCAATAGTTTCTACAAGTCTGTCCTTCTTCCAGACCCAGAAACTGCTGTTGTCTTGTGTCTTACGGGGCTTTGTTTTTTGTAGCTTCAAAGTATAAGCCTTTGTAATTTTAAGCTATTCTTGTGGTAGGTAGTTTTATGCAATAGCGCTATGTTATTATGGTTTTAATATAATTTTATTCTTACTACTAAGCATTTTTTCATGTCAAATCCATTTAGATTCCCTGATAGGAATGGTGATTAAGTTATCTGTCCATTACTTCCCTGAATGTTAGTCTTTCCTTATTCGTTAAGGCAATTGTAATAGGATAGTTGCAGCTTTTATATGGTTCCATTTTTAATGCAGAAAAAAAATCAATTCAAATTTCATGCTAGTTTCATTAAATTTACTACTGATTGATCGTCATTTTTTTCGTTGCACCTTTGACTTCTTCGCAAGGAATGCCAAAGACTAAAATCTGTTCCTTAAGTGCAGATCTGCCAGGAAGTAAACGTTAATTGTAATTTAATGAGGTTTTTATCCCTTAATGCTGAAAAAGAACTGAAGGTTATAGATTAAGGCGATGAAGCTTTAATTACTCCATCCTTTCTGATTTTGTTTTTACTTTAAATACGTAGCATTATTTTCTTCTATCTAACTTTTTTTTTTTTGTGTTTTTTTTGAGTTTTTTTTCAAGAAGGTTTCTCTGTGTAACGTGTGGGCCTGAACTCACGTCTGTGACCGGCTGCTCTGAACTTAGAAATCACCTGCCTTGCTCCCAGTGCGGGATAAAGGATGGCGCCAAACTGCCCGGCTAGCATTATTTTCTAAAGAGCTGTCCTATAGAAATCATGTCAAACCAACGTGAAACTTTTTTTTTTTCTTGGTATCTTTCATAGGAGTATGGCCTTTGGGTGAATTAACACAATGGTTGTGGAGAGCTCTTGTTTGTTCTGAATTTGACAAGATTTGACATGGACTGGACAAGGAAGTGGCTCAGATGAACAGCTGGGAATGTTCTTTGTGCTTGATACCTGTTTAAGTAGACCCTGAATATAGTAATTTGGACCTTTATTATGCCTTTCTGTTTCTAACTACTTGTTGTCTATTGTCCTTGACTACCTCTTCTTTAACCAAAATGACCTGTTCTTGCATTAGAAGTATTAAATCAGACTGGAAATAAATCAGCTTCAGCATTGCGGGGTCATGTTACAGATTGTCTTGTATTTCATCCGATTTGTAGCTTGATTTTCCATTGCTGCTCGAGACCCGTTGATACTGAGCTGGCTTGGTCATGCGTTCTACCAGGACTGGACCTTGCTATGTTACAATACTGATTGGTAGCAGGATTTTCTCATTGGTGCCATAGTGACTAACTAATGTGTCCGAATAAATCGAGACTGCACCAAGGGAAAGTTTCCTGCCTGGTTAAATCCTGCTGGAATCAAGCTTACAGTGGAACGCAATGTATTTTTATACTTACTCTGTGCAAAATAATACTCTGAGACTTCAGCTACGGGGACCCTGAGTGAACCACAAGGAGATTTAATGCAAAAGCAAGAGGGTTTATTGGTTTGGTGCACTGAAGGGAGGCTCACCAAAGGAGAGCCAACGACCTGGCAGCATTTGCCAGTTTATACAGTTTTCAGGGGTAGACTGAACAACAGCTATTAGGCACAATGCTATTGGCAGAGCAGTAGT
Source organism: Mastomys natalensis (assembly GCA_021653895.1). Classification (NCBI taxonomy): domain Eukaryota; kingdom Metazoa; phylum Chordata; class Mammalia; order Rodentia; family Muridae; genus Mastomys; species Mastomys natalensis. The sequence goes on along the minus strand of JAJTUV010000266.1, from coordinate 1,178,325 downwards.
GATTTTAAACTGATTGACCCTTAGGGAATGATAGCAAGGGCTTCCCTTATCTGCTGGGGGGTGGGGGGGGCAGCAACGGTTGGTCCACCCTGTGGTCTTCCTGAGGAATATAATCAGCCTCTCCCTTCTGGAGGGGAGGCGTGCCTACGTGCTCCATGACGTCTCTCTTGGTGCCTACATGCTCCATCGACCTTTCCCTTCTGGGAAGGGAGGAGGCCTGGTGGAATTTTCCAAAGGCCCTGAGCTGACCTCTTTAAAACCATCTTCTAAATACTTATATTTGTAACCATAGACCTGGGCTGCTCTCTACCTTGGCCAGAGACATTTCTTTTGCAGTGAGCAGCAGTCAATGCAAAGATGGATAATATTCAAACTGCTGTGAGCAAAAGACTGAATGCTCGGTCACAAATGACACATCTTTACCGAAACCTTCTACTCCCAACCAAGACTCGGGGAACATCGATGAAGAGGAGGTGGGAAGAATGCGAGAGTGGGTGACAGGAATAAGTGTGGTTAAACACTGTCTTCCGTAATGATGCGGCTAATTACAATAATGAAACCATAAGATTCATAATCACACATAGCAGGTGTGGTTACCTACATGAGAACAAGTCAACAAAAATTCTGGCACACACTGGGAGGTGCCTCTTCTGGACCCATTCCTTACTGAGATACGATTGGCAGTTAGTAACTGCTAGGGAAGGGGTAGAAAATTACTCTTTTCTGAGGGTGTGGTTTCGAGGTATGGTATGGTTTCCTATGCTCCACTGGACGGCCCCACACCCGTGCACATAATGGCGGTACTAATCGGACTTGGCAGCTTATTTAAAAAGAAAGAAAGAAAAGAAGAAGAAAGAAAGGTGGCATCAATAGGAGAGCCCTTGGTCCTGTGAAGGCTCGATTCCCCAGTGTAGGGAATGCCAGGGGGCAGGGAGTGGTGGAGTGGGTGAGTGGGTGGGTGAGGGAGCACCCTCATAAGAGCAGGGGGAAGGAGGATGGTATAGGGGATTCAGAGGGGAAAACCTGGAAAGGGGGATAACATTTGAAATGTAAATACACAAAATATAAAATTATCCAAAAAAAAAAAGAAAAAAAAAAGAAAAAGAAAGAGCAAAAGAAAAGAAAGAAAGAAAGGAGAAAGGAGGATTTTGAGGGAGGGGGAAATCCTGAGTGACATATAGGTTGGATAGGATATATTTCATTTTGTAAATGTATAAAATTAAAAAAAAATGAAAATTGCCTTAACAGGACATTTGTTCTCCTGATATGAAAGGATGCTATATGTTTAACATGATATGTATGTGTTTAAATTCCATTAATTAATTATATTTAGGATTTAGAAACATCCCTCATGTTTGATTTTGATATGTTTTATAATCTGGAAGATTATCTATGTTTTTTCAATATGGACTGTCACTGATTGCTTGGTACTATTAGATCAACATGTTTTCTTTTTCTTTTTTTTGTTGTTTTGTTTTGTTGTTGTTATTTTTAGAGGAAGTTTGGCGAACTCTCATGTGTTAATGATGAATCAGCGATACGATGACTGGGAGGCGACTGATGGGAGCACACAATGTTTTCTATGTTTCCTTCAGAATGACTTTTATTAATTCATTTTTAATCTCTGTGTTGCATTCAGGATAATTTGTTTTGCCCTAGCTCCTAGGGTCCTAATTCTCATTTTAATCCTCCGTTGACTCAAGCTCCAAATCCATCAACTGAGTCTTTAACTTCCGTTATTATGTAATTCTAGAATATCATTATGTTCTTTGCCATATCTTGTGATTTCCATAACTCCTTGCACCTCGAATTTCACCTCGGCTTTCATTGTTTCTTCTGCTGTGTATGACAGACATGTCCTAGTTTTCTTTTGATACTTGTTATCTTAGATTTTGCTTTTGATTCTTGTATTATAAAGTTGTTTGTAGAAAAATGATCAGTAACCTAGAAAGATGTTACCTCCATCCATATTCTCACCTTGCGTCTTTCCATATATCCGTGGAGTGTTTCTTAATACAATGTGACACTTTAATTTACTTCAGGACTTGAAGTTCTCTGCTACCAGGTGTCAAACTCAGGATGATCGATGACAGTCGATTCAACTTTACCCTTCCTCAGTGATCATGAAGCTTTGTCATGTTAGCTCGTGTTTTGCCTCAGTCATCACCCCCTTCCCATCGGCTTCGCAGAAAACTACACTATTAAGTCTCTCTGGCCACTGAGATCATCACATTTTATCTCTGTTTAGGTAGACTTAACTCTTGAGATATTGATTTCCATTAGATTTGGATCTGACAATTCTTCATTGGTTATACCCCTGATGATTTATTAGGAGATTTCAAAATGTCAGCCAGCTTCCCATATATCCTTAGGAGAAGAAGAGGCTTAAAGAGACTCAGTTATTATCCCCCTAAACCAAAGTCTTCAGCAGGACTAATACTTTACCTATGCAGAAACGTGCAAGGTTCCCCCTAGTCCACGTGTGCTGGTGACCATGTGTCATAATGGATGCAGAAGAGGGAGGGCTTCAATTGTTTGTTTTTTAAAGAGACAGAGAGAAAGAAAGGGTGTGTGTGGTTGGGGGGGGCATCGAGGTGGAGACGATTTGGGAAGATTTGGAGGGTGAAAACATAGGATCAAAAAGCACTAGCTTGGCAGACGACCTCTCAATACAGGAATGTGAGTCAAGAGATCGTGCAAGAGATCACATGCTAAGACCCAGCTGAGATCAGGGTCTTTAATGTTTTTATTTTTCTGGTACCCTGAGGTAGGAGCACTTGGAAGGACTCATTGGAACGGACCCACGAGAGCTGTAGTTCTCGATTCCAGGGATGACGTCATTACTAGTCTACCCTATCCCACTCGGCCCCACCTTTTAAGGTCTTCTGGGGTAATATGCTCCTCCATACTGGTTAAATCCAGTACTTTTGTAGTAGTTTTTTGAGATCATTTGATGGTGAGTTTTCTCATATTGCCACAATGAGAACCAAGATGTCAGCACGCGAATGTTTGGGGTATAGATTTCAACCATATTAAAAACGCTGTTCATAGATTCATTTCCACCCCCCCCCCCCCAAATTTTCCAACTTTCTCTGAAACTCTAAGAAATTTAAGCATGGGAAGAGTCTCCTCCCATGTAATTTCCTACATATGTGGTTTCCTCAGTCTATCACCCCCTTCTTCATGGGCTTCACAGGAAACTACACTATTAAGTCTTTCTTGCCATGTGTGGGATCATCACATATTAGCTTTGTTCAGGTGCAAGTACACTTAACTCCTGAGAATTCACACATCATTGCTGCCTTAGGATTTGCCACTGCATATTTGATTCTAAAATGTACTGATGTTAACATGGGTCTCAAGCCCTTATTTTGGGAATTCAAGCCATTTTTTACTTCCTCTAAATACATGAGTTTCTGTTGAGGTAATAGATGAGACTGACTAAATAGGAAAAAAAGTATCATTACAGGAGGTGTCAATAAGAAAAATCCAAAATAAAATATACTAAAAATAGAAGCTCACTGCACACACCACTACACAATCTGACATTTAGTGTGACCTCATGTCTTCTATATACACCCACAAACACTACAAACTAATTTGTTTATTTTTGTGTTTTTCAAGACAGACTCTCATTTTGTAGTTCTAGCTGTCTTTGATCTCACTATGTAGACCAGGCTGGCCTTGAACGCACATAGATCCACCTGCCTCTGCTTTCTCAGTGCTGAGATTAAAGGCGTGGGCCACTATGCATGGCTTTGACAAAGTAGCTTTTTGCAGATGCATTTCTCAGTCATTTTGCAAAATAAAAATGTTTTCTTCAATGAATACATGCCTTTTTCAGTTGACGGCTAAGTGTGAGTTTACTATAAAAAACATTTTAAAGGGAGATATAGCTTAGTATAGATACGGATATTTTATAGACATGACATATATTACCCACTTCTATGACATGTATCTTTATAGTATCACACATACTATGCACAGTACATCAGAATTTTCAATCTGCAGGCTGATCTCTAAGCTTCAGTGTGGTCATCACACTCCCGAGAAGCTCTCAAGCCTGTTACAAAGTTACTTATGCTTGTCACATACTGACCCTCCATCTTCACAAATCCAGCCCTGTCATACTTATCTAGGAGAACCTCACCACCCACTGAGTCTTAAGTAGCAGACAGCTGCTCTCCTGCTGGTTTCCCGTGGAGTTCAGCACCCAGGACAAGGCTTCAGCCCTTTGGTTACACTCCGAGTTCAGTGTCCACACAAGCCTCTACCGAAGCGGCTCATCCCTTTGTGAGTTCAGAACCCACTACCCAAGGCTCGATGGCATCCACAATTGAACCATGACTTCAGCGCTCAGGCGACGAGGATCCAGCCCAACTAGCTTGTCGCATGGTGAGTTGAGTTCTTTCCTGGAGGCTTTGTGAGCCCTATCTGCAGTTGAACTTCATGCTCTGGGAATTTCTCCCTTGACTACTGAGAAACAAAGTCCAAACAGACCAGAACAGGGTTATCATGCTCCGTGTTTTGTTTTATTTTCTTGTGTGCTTTTGTTGGTTGGTCTGTTTGAATATGTAATATGTATAGGTGTGTTTATGTATAGGTGTGTTTTCATTATATATTACTTTAAAAATGTTTTGTGGGTCTGTTTTCAGATTTTTTTTTCTAACTTTTTTTTTTTTTTTTTTTTTTTTAGTTTTTTTGAGACAGGGTTTCTCTGTGTAGCCCTGGCTGTCCTGGAACTCACTCTGTAGACCAGGCTGGCCTTGAACTCAGAAATCCCCTGCCTCTGCCTCCCAAGTGCTGGGATTAAAGGCATGCACAACCACTGCCCGGCTAACATTTTGTTTTTTAAATTTCACTTTCTGATTTTTTTTTTTAAAAACTACTTGTAACTTTATATATGAATTGTTATCTACTGTGTTTTAAACTCTAACTCGCAAAATTATGCCTCAGTGGTGGCCACTCACATTTCTACATCTACAAAACTTAACTTCTCTTCTACATTTTCACTTCTAAAATAGCCCCATTGCTGTCTCTCATACCTCCAACCTACATCCCCTCTGATTCTGGACTTCTTTTTCCTCGTGCCTATTTTGTTTCATAATTTAAATACTGATACCCTTTGCTTTCAAAAAAAATCTATGAATCATATCTCTCTAACCAACATTTCTCAACATCATGCCTGAGACGTAGGGCACAAACCAGTGACTATGTCTTAGAACCAAACAGACTTAGGAACATACATGGGGCACAAGGGCTTCCTACTGCTAGGCAAAACGGGACCAATGGGAAACAAATGGGACACACCAACCTCCTGTTCTCTTAGTAGCTGTGGGCAAAGCAATTCCTTTAGTAAGACTAGAAAATGAAGCAAACAAGTGAAGTTCGAAGAAGTGGGGAATTTGTGATGGACAGACACATTCCCTGTAACAGATGCACAAAACGCAAGAAAACCAAAGAATAGGAGACAACAGCTTACCACAACCCCTGCCCAATGTCACGACTGCCCTATGGCCAGCCACCGTATAGGAGATGTACAGAAGCAAGGAACTAAAGTCTACTCAGGACCCTTGACAAGACAGTCTCCAAAGTGAACAGAATGAAAGTCAGAGGAGAGAATCCAAAACACTGAGATACATACAGCAAGGAAACCGAGATACTGACACAGGAGGATGAAATAACCAATCAGATAGAACTGCACCTTCGGGAGCATCACCATCATCGAAGGCCATGGAAAACAGCAAATTCCAGGGCTAGAGGACAAGGTGGAGATAGTAACACACTCAGGCACATAAAAGGGAAATAAAATTTGAGGATCATGACCAATACCTCCAGGAAGTCCGAGATACAGCCAAGAGACAAATCAAAGATCCATGAGGTTTGAGAAGGACCTGAGATAAAACCAAAGGGAATAGAAAGATTACTCAATGAAATCATAGCAGAAATTTTCCCAACCCTGGGGAAAGAACAAGAGGTACCCAGAACCCCCAAACAACCATGACCAAAGAAGATTCTGCCCATCACATCACAGAGTAAAGATGTCAAAAATAAAAGTAAAGGCTTCTTTAACCCCAGCACTTGGGAGGCCGAGGCAGGCAGATTTCTGAGTTTGAGGCCAGCCTGGTCTACAGAGTGAGTTCCAGGACAGCCAGGGCTACACAGAGAAACCCTGTCTCGAAAAACCAGAAAAAAAAAATGTAAAGTAGTATTAAAAGCTCTAAAGGGTTGGGAGTGGAGAGATGGTTTAGAAGTTGGCAAGTTTGCTGATGTTGCAGAGGGCCTGAGTTTGATTCCCAGCTCCCATGTCAGGTTCACACCTGTTAAATCCAGTCCAGGGGATCTGATTCCCTCTTGCCGCTTCTATGACCACAGCATCCACATGTATGCCTTATATACACATAACTGAAACGATGACTTTATTCCTTTATTTAAAGAAGATATAAGGGAATAAATCAACTCACATACAAAGGCAGGGGTGTCAGAATAACCTTGGATCTTTCCTCAGCAGCTCTAAAAGAAAGGAAACTACAGAGTCTACCAGAAAACTTAGATTTAATAAACACACACATTCACATTGTAAGATATAAAAGTCAACATAAATACAACAAACAGTAGCTTTCATATATACACCAGTAACAGACTTATTGACAAATACATGAGAAATAAATTCCATTCTCAATAGTTAAAAAAAGAAACCAACGAATAAACCACAGACAGCAAAATAAAACACTATCTGGAAATACACCTTACCAAGAATGTGAAAGACTTCTACAAGGAAACTTTGACACCCCACACACACAAACACACACCACATCACACACACACACCCCAATCCACACACACACACAAAGAGACCCACATGCTTAAAATTAAAGAAGCTATCAGATGATGGAGAGACCTTCCATGCTCTTGCATTGACAGAATTAATATTGTGGAAAGATTATATTACCAAATATGATCTCTCTCTGTCTCTGACTTCCCCCCCAACCTTTAAGGTCTCACTAAGTACCCTAGCTTGGAATTTCCTTCTATAAACCAGGCTGCCCTTGAACTCACAGAAATCTCCTCCCTCTGCCCCCTGAGTGCTGGAATGAAGGGCAGACAGTGCTCTTCAAAGAAGAAACACAAATGGCCAGTGTATACTCGAGGGAAGGAGAGAGGAGAGAGAGAGGAGATAGGGTGACTGGAATGCATTATATATGGGAATAAAATAGTTAAATAATACATTTAATAAAAATTATAATAAAGAGAATAAAAGTTGTAGAAATTGCAAAATCTTAGGCTTATCATTACTATTATTGGATACTAAATTGGGAAAAATTAGGTGACTATTTGAATCCTAAATTACTGATTATGATAATAGCAATAGATTTCTTTGAAAACCAAGTGCTTTACTAGGGACAGTTTCAATGATAATACCAAAGTGAAAAATAAATACAAAAATAGGAAAAGATTAGGAACTAAAATGAAGCCATTGGATGCTCAAAGTATATAAATTTGCCATTCCTGGGAAATCATCACTCAAACAGATGCTTTTTGATTTAGAGGAACAAATAATTAATGATACAAGTAAAGTCAGCTATCATTAAACCCTTTGAAGGTCTTCAAGAGGGGGTTCTTATGCTTGAATAACAGTACATCAATAGTCTATTAATTAATAATATAATCTTATTATATATAGAACTCTTTTAAACATAAACGTATAATGAGAATGGATGTGAAGTTTTAACGACATTTGTGATCTGATTATCTTCTTAAAATAAATTCCCATGTATACTAAGAAATGTTCAACATCCTTAGCCATCAGGGAACACAAATTTAAACCATTTTGAGGTCGAGTGCATCCCAGTCAGAACAACTACCGTCGAGCAAACAAATGACAACCTATGCTGCTGAGGGTGTGGGGAAGAGGGGCTTTTAATCACTGTAGGGTGGACTATACACTAAATCCAGTCATGATGGAAGCCAGCACGAAGCGTCTTCAAAAAAGAAAATGAATAGAACTATACGATCTAACTATATGATTCCTGGCACCACAGAGACTTTATACATCCATGTTTATTGCTGTTCTATTCATAATAACAAGGAAATGGAATCAGCTTAGATGCCCATCAATAGGAAAATAGAATTGAAAAAGCGTCTTCTATCTGGAATTTTACTCAGCCAGTGAAGGAAAAAAATATGAAATTTGGAGAAAAATGAATGAATTTGGAAAAATATTTCTTTCTGTATATATTACTATCAAATTATTGGAAACTTTATTATTTTGAGTGTGAGATGACAGACTCACATCATCTTTCATATGTGTATCTTAATTTTCAATGTCTGTCTGTATGTATGCAAGCGGGCATGAGGGTGGGAACAGGTTATAGAACTAGGTATGAGGACATGAGAGGGCACCCAGAGTGTCAAGAAAGGGGGTGGCGACTCTGACATGAGAGTGGACAGACAGGCTACTGCTGTGTTAGGAGGGCACAAGGTGAGGACAGAGAAGGCGGGCGAGGTCATAGAAACAAGGAAAACAAATTTTGTTTGAAAAATATCGCAACTGAACTATCTGTGTAATAAAAATTACAAAACAACACAAACAACACATATATATATATATGTGTTATATATTTATATACAATTATATATATTATAAAAATGAAAGTTTAGAAAAATAATTAACAATGAAAAGAACATGAATACTATTTCCTGTTAAAGTAATTCATAATTCATGCTGTACAAAAGCGTAATGGTTAAACAACAGCAACAGAATAACAACAGTAAAAGAAATAGCCAGGTGTCAGCTCGTGATCATTTCAACACGCCAGACGATGGCAGCACAGTACCACAAGATGGTCTCAGCTCCCCACTTCCCTGTGATTAGTAAGGAGACTGGAGTGTGAATTAGACTTGGGAGAACTAGTCATATCCTATTAATGACCCAAAGAAACATCTTTCTGGAAGGAACGGCTTAGTCTTGTAGGTTGAAAGGAATGTGTTTAGGAACGCTTCAACTGAAGACAAAGTAAGACCCTGCTGCCTTTGGATCAGTGAAAGTTTCTGCTAGAACATTCCATGCTGTTGGAGCCAGATGAATGGTATTCCCCTCCCTACTCCCTTTAGATAATTATATCTTTATTGAGCTTATTAAATTTTCTTGTTTCTCCAATTTATCCTTCTCTGAATATACTCAGTATGAATTTTAAAGGTTTACTGTCACAGCTATGGTTTGGGAAAGATGTGCGTCGCCTGTGAAGTCGCAGTAGCGTCATCTTCAAGAGAGGAAGCCATTATCTCGGCAGCGCTTCCCAATCCCGAGCCCTCTTTCTTTGGTTGCTTCTACTTTCTAAAGGAGAACCGCACCAGTGACTCTGTGTGATGTTCAAGTGCATTTTACAGAGCAATAGACAGCTATGTGGTGAACTTCTTTCTGTACTGCTCGGTCCCTTCGATATGTGACTTCCGTCCACTAACTTGAGTCTGGGCAGGCTTCACGTTTCTTTGAAATGATGGTAAGATTACATGTCTTAAAGGGCTAAATGAAAATACTTAGTCCAAAAGAGCATGCAAGTAGATAATAACAATGGAAAAAGCATTGTAAGTTTTTCGGGCCCATAGTAATTTTTAGATATGTGTTAGTTATATTACCCATTGAAATATAAATGCACAAAGAATCTCATCATTTCTTTTTCGTAAATACAATGCAGATAAAATAGAAATGGAAAGAGAAATTCCAGTGGGTTATATTATCTTAACTCCTCTCAGTTGATGGTTTGGGCATTCAGAGCATAAACAGGAAGCAGTAGGCTAGTATTTCAGAGTAGAAAGAATAATTATCTTTCTGGTTTTCTTCTGGATAGAATTAGATAAATTATTGGGTAGTCAACTGCCAGCTATTTCACCACTGACATTTCTCATGCCTAAGATTTGAGAGTAGCAGTCCAGGGAAGACATGGTGGTCGTGAGAATGAGTATGAGTGGAGTATGCCGAGTATGAGTGGGAGCAGGTCTTTGGCAAAGATTCCCAGATTCTCTCAGCCTTACTTTTGGACTGAGCAGTTCTCAGAAATAGAGAAGACATGGAGGCTTCTACCCAGAGTTTTCAGGTGCTTGTCACTGCCAGAGTTTAAAGGATTCAGTGAGACAAGACAAGGTCAGAATCTGGGAGAAAGTTATTACAGAGAAAAGTATACATTGAGGAAGTGCTCGCTTCCCAACAGTGAGTCACATAGCTGGAATTTTGGAGACTTAAATCTTAAGGAAAAACTTTAACGGAAGGAAGGCTTATTCATAAATCAAGGCAGCTTGGAAAGTGAGGAATTTCATGAGTGGATTGGAATTTTCCAAAACTCGGGTTCATTCCCCTTTCATATGGGTAGTTTGGATGTGTCTTGGCATCAGATGTATGATCAAAGCAGCTAACTCTAGATGGCTAGTGGTATTAAGATGCCACTGTAATAAAAAAAGAAAAGTTATTGATCTTCTTGGTGGGACCCTTTTGGGTGATCCTGTGTCTTTAGAGTTGAGCAGTCATGTGAAGTCCTGCTCCAATACAGACAGGATCGCACCATACAGGCCGTCTCTTTATCCCTTTACCTTTATGTAGCCTGCATCAGTATCGCCAAGACTGTTTTTAGCACCTTTCTTAAATGTTGCCACTTGTGTTGTAATGGAGCCACACCTAAAGGAAAGCAGAATTATGAGAACCATGTTGGGAAGAGAGAGGTTAGGAGGAAACCATGGTAAGAAATGGCTTGCATGTGTGCTATGGGTTTATCCCACCTCACAGGGTTTTGTTTTATTTTGTTTTTGTTCGTTTGTTAGCCTTTGCCCCAAATCACTTGTTTTGTACACATTCGGGATTAATAATTGATCCCTTTAAGGAAGGAACTGCCTAGCCAGTGTCCTTTAGAGGGAGAATTCCAGACCCCGAAGGCTGAAAGAGAACTGCCTAATAAATTCACCAGATCACCCGCCCCCCATTTCAGCTTTTTTTTTTTTTTTTTTTTTTTTTTTTTTTCCGGCAATAATGTCTAGACAGAGCTTTCTCCTATCCTAATGTCCTAAAGTAGGAGATGGAGTCCCCACATACAGATGATTCTTTTTCTTCCCAAAAGAGGACACAGGGACCATATTTCTGCTAGCAACTGCACCCCTGTGTGAGACAGCTGTGACAATTCTTGTTAGAGTTGAATAATCTTCCTTTTTATGTTTCCACCTCAGTTTAGAGTCACCCTCCATTCCTCTGTCCCTCTGACCCTCTGTCTGTCTCTCCCTTCCTCCTCTTCCTTCTAGCCAAGTGGCCACAATGGTTTTCCACTTCATTTCTCTGGCTCTTCTATTGGCCACTTCCCACAGCTATACCAATTATACGAGTTGTGATCAGGATTATATGTGTTTATAATAAGTAGGTGAATATCAATTCTACTTATCTTGGTCTTTTGCATTATTGTTTCTTCAGTTCCTAGAAGAAGTTCTTATCCAGATATGTGATGTCACCCTTAGGTGTTTCCTAATGATTAGTGGAGCAGATTCAGGATTATCTAAACACTCCAGGCACAGCTGTCACTCATCTGGACCATGGATAAGATTCTCTGAGAGAGACAGAGAAAACTGCATTTATCTGTATCTGTGAGGGACTCATCTATTAGTTATAGTTAGTCTTATACACAGTCCTAACATGTATCCAGGAAACTGAATGTTTGTTAGCTAATTTTTTAAGAAGTGACTTCTTAGAAGGGAAAGAAAGATATTCAGAATAGTGGCATAGGAAATCTTCCTTTGTTCTTTAGTCACTCACAGGTCTTAGTGACTTAGTGGCTAATGCTCTATCCAGAAATCTTTAGGATGTCCATTGGGAAATCTTAGCAAGCTCTGGCAAGAGACTACAAAGCTCCGAGAGTGTCAGGCAAGAATCTATTCTAATATTTGTGTCCTAAGATATGAGAAAGTAATTATTTGTGTACTGTCAGACATCCACCAACAGATGGCTTAAAAAATGAATTAATAAAATGATACCAAACTGCCTTAAAATGAAATCAGAGTTATTTCACTTGCTTATCTTCCCTTTGCCTACCATTGCAAGGAAGAGATTTTGCCTGTTTATTCTATACTTTTCCTCCTAAGTATTTGAAGTCATATTAAATTGGGGGCAAGAACATTAGCAGATTTGTATCTTCGTTATTTGCCCTATTTGGTTGTGGAAATATTTTGGGACTTTCTTATTTTTTGACTCATTTTACAACCTGATTGCTGTCCTCTTCCCAGTACCCCCTCCCACAGTCCTTCCTTCAATCCTCCCTTGTTCCCTGAGAAGGTGAAGTCCTCCCCCCACACCCCGGTATCTCCCCACATCAATTCTCTTCAGGGCTAGATGCATCCTCTCCCATTAAGGCCAAGCAAGGTAGCTCAGTTAGAAGAATGTATTGCACAGATAGGAAATAGCTTTAGGGATAGCCCCCACTCCAGTTGTTCAGGATCCACATGAAGACCAAGCTGCACATCTGCTACATATGTGTGGTGGGGCCTAGGTCCATCCCGTGTATGCTCTTTGGTTGGTGGTTCAGTCTTTGAGAGCCTCCAGGGTCCAGGATAGTTGGCTCTATTGAGCTCCCTGTGGAGTTGCTATCCCTTTCAGTTCCCTTAATTCTTCTCCTTTTAAAAAGGCAATTAGAATGGTAAAACTTAAAGTTGAATTGTTGCAGTAATTTCCAACCCCCATAAGCCCATATAAAAACCACACAATCCAGTTATTATATTTATAAGCTATGTGCCTAGCTTGGACAGATCTAGCTCTATACTAACTTATTCCCCAGCTATGAGACCCTTTGCTACTTGCAGTTTCTCCTGGCCACGTGGTTCAGCTTCAACTTCCCTTCCTCCTCCTCTTCCATCCTATCTAACACTTCCTTTCCTCCTATCTAACACTATTAGTGTATATCATACCTCATAGTTTACATCACTGTTATAATTACGTTCAGTGTATCTAAAAGAAAAGGCCTTTTTAATGGACAAAAAGGAGGGAAATGTAGTGGCTTGTTTTCGTGCTAATTATGCTACTCCAAAAACCTGTTTGCAGTGTTTCCGCACATAGGATTAAAGGAAGTCTGTTTCCAGTTGGTTTTGACTGGTCAATAAAGTTATTACAACAGGTAGATGTAGAGGGGAAAGTGGTCCCAGGACAGCAAAGATAAAATATAGATTTAGTAAATACTAACTCATGAATATCGGAGCGGAGTGTGTATTAGCCACGGGGAGTTAGGGATGGCCCAACCATTGAGCTGTTTAAGGTGTTTAAAATATAAGGTGGTGTACGTGTGCCTTTCATTCGGGAATCCAGAACATTGGGGTGATAGTGGAAGCCTGTGCACACTCACTGGGAAGTATAGAACAGATTAACTCTCTACCGCTATATTGGATGGCATGCAAAGAGACCATTTTAGCCAGCGGCTTCTGTCTTCAGGTAGTCACCACAGAACAAAAGCCTCACCAGTCCATACAGTCTGCTCTTTCAAAGACTACATGTGTGCCAAACCATTACACACGGCAGCTTCCCAAATTATGACAGTTATTATGTTTTCAGTAGAGGTCTTATTAAACCCTGGCTTTAGCAAACTTTATGTCAGGAGATTCCAGGAGAGGTAAAGACAGCAGGCTGACCTTCTGGAAGTGGCCACTGTTTTTGCATGACTATGACAGGTGAGCTCGAGGGTAGATTTCAGCTTTTAATTTCTCTCTTTGGTTTATAGATTCATTGAGTTCTAACCTCACCTGACAGTGGAAGTCCTGAGCTAGGTAGGAAAGAACCAGCACTTACTAAAGGACAATAGTAAAGAGCCAGCATTTATTAAAGGATTAAGCCCAAGGATCACGTCTTTAGCCTCATCTGCGCTGTGTCCACCCAGTATACCATTCCCTTAAAGCTGGGAAGGCCTTTGGCATCTCAATCAGCTTTTCTTGCACCTTTATACCTGTAGCATCCCTTTTTCTTGCTTTTAATGTGAGGCGGTTTGGTGGTTACTAGCACACTGCTGCTTTTCCAGAGAACCTGAGTTCATATTCCATCACTCACAGGGACTAATGCCTTCTGTACTGCACAGTTCCGTGAGTCCAAACTAATGCCCTGACTTAATTCTGGGCACCAATGTACACAGTATACAAAAAACCCATGAAAAAAATAGCTATTTAGAAGTACCAGTGAATCAGAAGGTTTTGAGAACTTCTCAAAAGTTCTGTTGTTTCTAAGACATTTGGGCAGAACTTTATGTTTTCAGAACTTAGCTTTTATCACATGTACTTAAAGGCTAGACTTAAAGGAATGACAGTTGGCAACCTTATGACTCTTAGATTTTGCTTCAATGCTCCCCTTCCCAAGGCCTAGCCACTCCAAGTGAAGAGGTAAGTGTAAACATAAGAAGCACCAATCATCTGAAAACCCGAATGCACAGATGCATGTAAAGTCCGTGGGATTACAGACAGGGACAGTTCCTCCAAACTGGATTCCTCCCTGAGAAGCAACACCTGTTGAATAAACCGCGTAAGCCATTAAGTCACATTCGAATGAGCCATTGCGAATGTACTTTGGCTCAGTTGGTATTTTCATGATTAAAGCTTAGAAAGAATTAAAAAAGAATGAGTTTCTAAGATATTATGTTGGCTCTTGCTGTGTACTCCTGTTCCAAATTTAGCCATAACCTGTCACTTCATCCTAACTGATCTGTGTACATAAATAATGCTTGCAGGATAAAGCACATGTCTCTAGCTGAGTGGGCAGGGGGAGAGCAGTAGCAATTACACTTTGACCTTCTCCATTTTCTTGGTAACGTCTGTGTAGACAATTTCCTACCTTTGATCATCCAGCAATCAGGTTCAGGCAAGCAGATAATTTGAGGTCTTTGGAGTGGATAAGTAACACGTTACTTCTAAAATATTGTCCAGAATATGACTTTAAAAATCAAAATACCAAGTGCCTGGCTTTCTGAGTTGACAAGGGATTCCTGGGCTGAACTAGGTTTCAGGAAGAGGTTGGTGTGGTTGATTAGGGGCACATGGTGCAAGAAGAAGTAACAGTTCACATTTGTCCATCTTATAGCCAATTCACAATGATCATTTAATCCACTGATTTAAAACATATTTTCATTTATCTTTATAATTTTTTTTAAAGTCACGGCCCTCTCCATTTTGCAGAAGAAGAAAAAATTAGCTTGTATCTTATTTTCTTTTTTTTTTTTGCAGTTTTATTCATTTTTCCAAAATCTGTGCAACGTCACACTAAACAAACTTCAGTTTATTCTAACAGAATGGACTTTATGTGCGATTTAGCTGAGTGGTGTTCGTGTAAGCTGCTCTTTGTAATTGTCAGTGATCTAAACCAGGTATTCCATTACATTAAGAATGTACACAACGTTCCATGCGCTCCATATGGATATTACCTTCAATGGCTGTTTTAACAGTAAGTGCTGTGTACCAGCATTAAGGAGGCATGTGTGCTTTCTGTGCTGAAGCTAAAACAGCCTCCCGTACTGTTATTCTTACTTTCTCTACGTAAGGTGTTCTTCTACATCTTATTTACCTTTTCCCTCCGCATATAACCGTCTTTCAAATGTTCTCAAAATAGCTACTACAAAGCTGTACCTTGGCTCACAACCCAAAACACACCTGAATCCGTCTTAGCCAAATTTAATTAACTGCTTCAGGTCTGGATATTATCTTTGTGTATCAACTTCAGGCCATGAACTACTTTCAGTGTATCTTATTTTCATATTTGGAAATTCCCAAAGCTTCTGGAGAGACATCTTTAATGAGAAGAAGAATACTAAAGCCAAGATTAATCATAAAAGGAACTTGGAAGAGGTGATAAAGTATAAACCAATGATGGAGTTACTAGATTTCAGTGTAAACAGTGTTTGCAGGAAGAATACTGGGCTTGTGTAGCCATGCTTAGAATCCAAAAGCAGTTCCAAATCTTACTCCTAAATAGCAAGAATCCTCAGTGGCTGCCCTCTGAGTGAGATGAGAAAGATGCTGGATTTACAAGATGCAGAAGTAAACCAGAGATATTTCTTGTCAGATGCCAGATAGATTTGAAACATTTGTATTTGAATTCTGTAGCAGGAAATCAAAGACTTTGGTATTATTCACACACACACACACCACACACACACACACACACACACACACACTCACTTTCCCTGTGCTGCTAGAAAGTAGCTTCTCCTTCCTGTGCAATTCTCATGAGAGTTGGGCATATCCTATCTCTGGCTCATTCTGTCAAATCTTTCTCTGATTCATCACTTTGTCTGCTCCTCAGATAGATGTCCCCTGCAAACATGGCTGTTTCCTTCTACAAGCCTTAGGGATTAAAGATGTATACTAAAGTTATGTCTATATTCCAGCAAGCTCAAACTGTAATTCAGGGTGTGTCTGCATTCCAGGAGGATCATATAGATCTAGAAGGTCTTTGGATGTGATCCCTTGCAAGAGCAGCCACGTTTCTGGATTAAAATTTCTCTCCCCATTGAGCCTGCTGTGCTCATGCTTGGGCAGTG
Organism: Mastomys natalensis; assembly: GCA_021653895.1. Lineage (NCBI taxonomy): Eukaryota > Metazoa > Chordata > Mammalia > Rodentia > Muridae > Mastomys > Mastomys natalensis. Next base: position 1,161,787 of record JAJTUV010000266.1, on the reverse strand, counting down.
GTCATGGAAATGAGAAGCAGCTGAGGGATGCTCCTAGAGTTCAGGAGTTTGGGACTCTTTCTCAAGAGCATGTGCAAGATCCTTCCCCCTGGGAGCTCCATCACAATGTGTGAACTTCAGAATCAGATAAGCCCATGGTTCCCTGTGAATCACATAGCAACAACATTCTACTACAATACTTACTTTATTAGTTCTAATACAGACCAATGGTCTTGCTCTTCACCAAAACCAATCACTACTGCTTTCTCTCCATAACATCAAGCCAAGAAATATATCTCTTTGCACCATTGTTCATATCATCTATACTACTAATAAAGAAGTTAGTCCATGGCCAGTTTAGTTCAGGCCACCTTCCACGTGTGATAAATTAGTGATAGTTGCCAACTTGATAAACGTTAGAATCCCTGGGAGAAGAGCCTGTGGAGGATTATCTTGATTAGATTAATTGTAGAGAGAAGGTCTGTTTCCTGACTATAAATGGAGAAAGGGCAAGGAGCAGCAGCATAAATTGTTCTCTTCTGGCTGAGGACATAATGTAAGCAGCTGCTTCAAGCTAATGAGCCTCTGACTTCCTCACTACGATGGACTGTATCCTTGAGATGTGAGCTAAAGCAAACCTTTTTCTCCCTTAGAGTTGTATTTATCAGAATTTTACTACTACAGCAGGAAAAGAAACCAAGACACATACAGTCTAGAATTGAAATTTAGGGCTATATTTTAGCCACCCAGTCTATTCTCTGTTTCCAATATGTTGGTCTTGCTATTGTCTAAATATTTGCACCTGCAAATTAGGGCTGATCAATTATTTCTCTTCTGGTCTCTTTTCCCTATAGTTCTTTAGTATAGTAAAACTTGTATTTTTTTTTTTTTTTTTTTTGGTTTTTCGAGACAGGGTTTCTCTGTATAGCCTTGGCTGTCCTGAAACTCACTCTGGAGACCAGGCTGGCCTCGAACTCAGAAATCCGCCTGTCTCTGCCTCCCAAGTGCTGGGATTAAAGGCGTGCGCCACCACCGCCCGGCGTAAAACTTGTATTAACCAGAAAGCCAAGTTGGGGGAAGTCATCTGCTTTGTTGATTTTAAATAACAGGCAATGCTAAAATTTTTATTATCCTACAGTTTAATGAAAAACAACTCTGTAATAAGTTGTAACATTTTGGCTTACTAAGTATGACATACTAAGAATGACTGAGATCTGATTGAACATAAACCACTGTGCTGACATTATATAATGTAATGAATACTTTGAAGACTTTAAAAAATGATACAATGACATTAAATATTCAGAGCACTTTGCTAGTGTATCCATTATGCAAACACAGTATGAAGGTTTCTAAAAAAAAAAAAAAAATAGATCACATTGGTGCCCAGCCCAATCGTCATCAGAGAGGCTTCCTGAAGCAGCTGATGGGAGCTGATACAGTGACCCACTGCCAAACATTAGGCAGAGCTTTAGAACCCTGCAGAAGAGAGGGAGGAAGTTAGAATCACTGGGAGCTAGAGTGGTTGAAGACACCATGATAAATGGTCCATGGAATTAACTAAACAGGGCTCACAGGGGCTCACAGAAGTATCTATAACTCTTTTGTCTGTTCCTGGGGCCCCTTTCCTCTAACTGGGTTGCCTCATCTAGCCTTGGTATGAAGGTTTGTGCCTAGTCTGATTGTGTCCTATAATGCTGTGTTTGGTTGATATCACTGGGAGGCTTGCTCTTTTTTTAGTAGCAGTGGATCTGGGGGAGAGGGGAGTTGTTGAGGGGGTGGTACTGAGAGGAATGGAGGAAGGAAAGGTTGTAGGAAAGATGTATTATATGACAGAAGAATAAATAAAAATAAAAAATAAATAGACCACATGTGATCATTATCCCACTTTTGAATGTTTCTCTAAAAGTAATGAAGTCAACATCTCAAAAAGATTCCTAAATTCCCCAGTACACTGCAGCATCATTCATGATAGCTAAGATTTGGAACTAACCAGTGTGTCTGGCAGAAGAAAGAGGATAGACCTGGAGAGATGGCTCAGCGGTCAAGAGCACTTACTGCTCTTCTAAAGAACCTGAACGTGGCTCCCAGCAAGGTCAGGGCACTCACTACTTCCTGTAACTCCAGTTCCCAGGGGTAGGACATCTTCTGCTGGCCTCTGCATCCACATATGCATGGAATTCATTCACACATACACATAAGTAAGATAATTATTTTTTAAAAGACGAGAAGGTAAAGAAAATATGTATCTATTTATATCTATTCAAACATCTATCTATCTATCTATCTATCTATCTATCTATCTATCTATCTACAGTAGAACATTATTAGTCTCACAAATTCTCCCCTTTAAAAGCACTTTATTTTGAGTCAAGATTTCACTAAATTTCTCAAGCTGGCTGTGATGGTTTGCGTGAGAATAGTCCCCCACAGATTTGTGTTTGAATACTTGGTCTCCAGTTGGTTGACATGTTTGGGAAGAATTATGAGGTATGACTTGTTAGAATCATTGAGGTTGGATTTTGAAGTTTCAAAAGACTCCTAGGGGTCTCTTTGTCTCATGGTTATGGATCGAGATGTGAGGTCTCAGCAGTTCCCTTGCTCTGCCATCATGTTCTAACCTCCTGAAACGGTAAGCCAAATTGAGCACTTTCTATTATAAGTTGTCTTGATCATGGTATTTTATCACAGAAGTAGAAAAGGAGCTAAGACACTGCCTCCTAAAATTTGAGCCTTCTGCCCTAACCTCCCAAATTATAGGACTGCTTGATCAGGCTTGAGGCAATAATCAAATTTTATGCCCAGGAAAAGTATATGAAATTAGACTGGATTCATAGTAAATGTACAGTCTTCCAAGGATGTGGCTATTGAAATGTATCCTTTATTTCATCCTGTGTCACCTATGACGTCACTCTCTCTTTTACTATATGAAGAAACATACTGTCCAGCTGAAGATCTAGGACTTACAGAATTGCTGATGGAGGTGTCACTGAACCTTTTGGCTAGGTGGGGCCAGCATCACATGTCACAGGCAACAGAAGTACTGCCTTCTAAGAGGAAAGTAAAGTCCTGCCCTTCCTCAATGTCTGCTGCGGGACTTCTGGGAAAGACAGAGTAGAAACTCCAATTCCTGCCAACAGTATGATGCAGACATGCTCTGGGTGACATGGTGCCTTCATGTATCCGCGAGTTGCCTCGACCAGAGTGTCATGAGAAATAACATCTCTGATCTCTCAAGAACACGTTCTTGGTTATGGGCATTGAGCATGCATGTGACTAATTGCATACACTGTAGTTACATTGAAGTTGCTACAAGGCATGCCTCAAACCACTTGAGAGCTGTGGTTATAGAGACAACATACGTGATGGTGCATAAAGGGCTGCAGCCAAGACCAGGCCTTCATGTATTCTTTCCCAGGTCCTCTCTGTACTAAAGGGTTGTCTAGCTGTGGGCAATCAAGAGCCACAGGAAACCCATAAGTGGAGTTTTAGCCATCCTGTTCTACTGGATTTTCTCATTGTTTTTAAATGCAGGGGTAAAACCCAAGTACTTTAATTGAGTGGTGTTTCTCTTATTGTCTTACCTCCCTTATTGTTTGTGACAAATGAGTAAATGGTCAAGGCAGAAACACAAGAGGAGGATTGACTGGTTTAGGTGTTCTGATCTATCAGCCTTGTATCTGGTAGCAGGAATTCAAGAACCTGCTCTGAAATCCCTAGAAAGACCAGAGAACAGCTCTTCAAAGCTGATATTTATTGTCTTGATCTATCTCCAACACACATATGTTTTTCTACATACATACATACCTCTGATGAAGCATAACTTACAAGTTAGACACATTAAGAGACTAACAGAATATAGCAATGTACTATTATAAAAGTTGTTTAAATTTATAAAGCACTTGTTTCTAGAATCTTTGAGATAATACTTTTGGAAACAGTGATAGCCAGTGAGGGTGAGTTTCTGGGGGCTTTGGATGAGTTGAGTCGGTCAGCTCAGTGTTAATGGTGCAGTGTTAATGGAGCGATGATGGATGGATCTCCCTCCAAGTTGGTACTACAGCTAAAGTACTAAAGTTGGTACTTTAGGTTGTTTTGTTTGACTTGGAGGGCAGATATGATTATAGCTGCAGAATTGGCAGCTGTCAATCTTTAGTAACAACAATGTATGATGAGATAGATTGAAGAGCATTGTGTAAAAAAAAAAAAGTAAACTGTATTGTGTTGTGAGTCTTGTGTTCACACACCCAAAACAACTATATATATATTTTTATATAGTTTTGCTGACAATGTGTTTAATTCTCTGCAGATGTAATCTTCAGACAATCTGTGGGGTTTCCAGTAAGTTCAGAACCTACCTTCTCCTATTCTTAGCTCTTGCAGCTCCGCAGACAGCCCCCGACGTACACACATTTAATCTCAGTGTCTCCTGGTGTCCCTGGTGTCTTTCTTTTTGCATAGAATAAGCAACATTATAAATAGCAGTTAGGCTCTCAGACGTGCACACAGACGACTTAATAGATGCTAGTTAAATATATATTTGTTTATAAATGAATAAATAAACACAAGCTCTATTCAGCCGAGGCCAATGATTTAAGGAAATCAAGGGATCACAATGTAAGAGAGAGAAGGAATGCATTTTCTCCTTTTTGGGGGAGATAAAGTTAGTCTTATGCCAGAATTTTACAGTAAATAAAGATGCAGCTCCTGTGCTCTGGGCTCTACTTGCTTTAGTTTTGTTCCTTTATTGTGGCATTCTTAAATAAGTTGGGGAGAACTCTGATACGTTTTTTTTAAATCTGTTTGTGAACTCTTGTTGTTCTCTATGTCTTCGCCATCAAAACTCACTTGTTCAGTAAACTATGATTTTATTAGACAGGAAAGAAAATATTTAGATGAAACTAGTTAATACTATATTGTGACTGGTCAGGGACATCATATCTACACTAAATCATCCTGTCTTTTTTTTTTTTTAAAAAGAAGGTTATTGTAAACTCAATCAATACTGAAAGCTGTCTAGTTACTGATATAGGGAGTGAGGGACCTTTTCAAACAGCATCAGATAGATTTGGGCTTGGAGATGAAGCCATTGTGTATTGTGTATGTGAGTGTGTGTGTGTGTGTGTGTGTGTGTGTGTGTGTGTGTAGATAGTGTTAAAACAGGGTCTTGCAGCTGGGAAGTGGTGGCACACAACTTTCATCCCAGCACTTGAGAGGCAGAGGCAGATGGATCTCTGACTTGGAGAGGCTAGCCTGGTCTACAGAGTGAATTTCAGGACATCCAGGGCTACACAGAGAAACCCTATCACCACCAACCAACCAACCAACCAACCAAATCCAAAACCAAAAACTAACCAAACAAACAAAGCTCTCCTCCTCCAAACAAAAACAAAAGCCTAAACCAGAGTCTGCTATGTATTTTTAGACTGACCTCAAAATTCATGTTCTTCCTGAGTCAGCCTCCCAAGGGCTGAAGTTACAGATGCGTGCCACCTATGCCCAGCAAGAAACCATTTAAAACATACAGACGACAAACTCCAGAAATCTATGTCTTCTTTGAGCATCATCTGTATTTTCCTGGAACTATTCTTCTGCTCCTGCGAAAGTCACTCTTGTAGACCATATTGACCCCAAACTCCTTCTCACATACTTCTCCTCCCACTCTGTCTTACTGCTACCTACAAATGAGATTACATTTGTAATCCTGACTTCATTTTCATACTCTGCATGTGTGTTTAGAGTCTACAGACCATAAATCCCTCACTCCCCACCACCTCTTTTCTGGTGTCTAACCTAGTCACAGTCCCTCAAAGACTGTGTGGCCTGCGAGTTCCAGGTGCAACCACAGGTCCTAAGGCAGTTTTTAGCCCAAAGCCCTGGGCTCTTTAACTTTTAAGATATATTTTTCTCAACAGTGAAATGGAGAGACTATCAGAACCCTGATAATTGAAGTGTGAGGACGGTGTGAGCTGAGAGACACCGGGTCTTAGGTAGACCTAACAGTGAGTGAAACTGGTCCACGTTGTGGTGGCCAAATCGAAAAGCTGAAGCCCTCTCTGCCTTTGTCTCTGCCATTGAAGTCAGTTCCTTTCACATATGTGGAGATAAGGGTGAGATCCAGATATGTGAGGATCTCTCAAGACCCTTAAGATCCAACTTTCTGCCCGTTACCGACATGCACAGGTCCTGTGGGGCACATGGATGGAGCCTTCAGTGACGACCTAGGATGCACTAACTCCCACAGTGCAATCACTTTGACACTTCTAGGTCTGTCCATAGCTTGCCATTCTTCCCCCAAAACTATTTTCCATGGATAACCACTGAAATTGGTCTTTAGATCCTGAGCAAACTGTAATCTATAGAGAAGGCCTGCCAGGCAAGCCTCTGCTGCATCAGGAGATTGTTAGCAACTACTGCTCTAGCTATAGGGGCATAGGCAAGTCCCTGCAGCTAGCAGAAACTGTTACTGCTGTTCCACACCCATGTACAAGCCTACATAATTTACACAGACGTATGACTCCTAAGGCATCCTTGCTCATGAGTCCTTTCTTTTCATACCCCTTTTACCACACCCAACACCAGGAAAGCGAATCAGCCTTTTCCTCCTATTTTATTATCAGTTAACTAACCAGACCACCCAGAGCTCCCAGAGACTAAACCACCAACCAAAGAGTACACATGGAGGGAACCATGGCTCCAGTTGCATATGTAGCAGAGGATGGCCTTGTCTGGCATCAATGGGAGGGGAGGCCCTTGGTCCTATGGAGGCTCGATGCCCCAGCATGAGGGGATGCTACAGCGGTGAGGCAGGAGTGGGTGAGTGGGTGGTGGAACACCCTCATAGATGCAAAGGGGAGGGGAGATGGGATGGGAGGGTTGTGGAGGGGAAACCAGGAAGTGGGGGACAACATTTGAAATGTAAATAAATAAAATAACCAGAAAAAAGAAAAAAGAAAAAAAAAAAAAAAGGAAATAGAAAATGCTAATCCTCCTGTGGGCGGGGTTTCTTTCATTATGGATGAAGGAAAAATTTTTCACTAAGGAATAAAGCCCTGGCTATGGAGTTTGCTCAACCACAAGAGAAAAGACATTGTTTTTGAGTGATAAACAATAAATCCCTCTTCTGTACATCTAGAATAACCCCAGGTATATGCCATTGTAGCTGGGTTGTCAGGTTTCAGGGTATGAAAGGAGGAATCATCCAAGTCCTGGCTTTGCTGGGCTTCTAGAAATGGACTATCCAGATGTGCCTCATGTGTGTTCCAGGTTGTGTGGTCATGAGAAAGTTACTTCCTGTCCTGTGAGTCAGATTCCTCACCCATAAAATACACAGTAGAAACCTCAAGGATCTGATGAGGGATGGGCTGTAAGGCTTCCAGAAGCTTTCCTAGTGTACAGCAAGCACACAGTGTTTCCAATGATCTCTATCCAGAAGACAGGGTTGTCCACAAAATAATCAAATCCATGGGCCTGGGAAGTCTGGTTTCTGCTGAAATTGCAAATAAAAACTTGGCACTTCTGCAGACACCAGTGACATGATTAGGGAAGATAGACAGCTTAGAGATAGATGCCATTGCATTTTAAATGGGTTGGTGTGTGTGTGTGTGTGTGTATGTGTGAAAGCTACAGCACAACTCCCCTGCAATAACAGGAGAAGTAGATCTAGTTCCTATCCAAGAGGTAATGTCTTTGCCTGCTAGGAGTGGTCATGAGAATTTAAGAATTCCCATTCTATATTCAACTATACTTGAACACTCATTCTTGACTCAGGCAAATCACTCTGTCTTTGAGAGTAGAAGTGGATATCAGAGCCATAACCCTTTCACCTGGGCATCAAGTACAAAAGACACCTATCTAATATGTTATTGATTTGTAGGGTTTTTTTATACTTTATAAACTTAATGAGAGTAAATGAGTTTTGAGTCTATAATTATGCTAAAATAACTGCGAAAATCTCTCTTAACCGGTGTCAAAGGATTACTATTGCTATGACAAAACACCATGACAAAAAAGCAAGTTGGGAAGGAAAGAGTTTATTTGGCTTACACTTCTACATTGTAGTCTATTATTGAAGGAAGTCAGGACAGGAACTCAAGCAGGGCGGGAACCTGGAGGCAAGAACTGATACAGAGGCCATGGAGAGGGGCTGCTTATTGGCTTGCTCCTCATGGCCTGCTCAGCCCGCTTTCTTATAGCACCCAGGAACACCAGCCCTGGGTGACACTACCCACAGTGGTCTGAGACCTCCCCTACCAGTCACTGATTTAAAAAAAAAAAAAACCCAGCAAGGCTGAGTACAGTCTGATCTTATGGAGGCATTTTCTTAATTGAGGCTCCTTCCCCTCAGATGACTTTAGCTTGTGCGAAGCCGACATAAAACTATCTAGTACAACAGGCTAGAGTTAAAGGCATAGGGAAAATACACCTTTAACAACCATTTCCCATTCCTCACCCCTACCCCTGTGCCTCTAGCCTGTTGGAAAGATGGCTGATGGGCAAACGTGAAACAGGGAAAGCTTCAAGGTTGATGGGTGGCACCATAGCTTAGCAGCTGTCTCCAATACACGGATAGTTATCAGGACAATAAAATATTATCCATTGCGTCTATCCCACATCCAATTAGATCCAGTTGTAAATATTGGAATTGCTTGGTAAACATGTTGGAAGATTGTGCTGACTCGTTAATATAAGTGAAAATGTAATTAGATTTATAACACTTACATTTCAAGCCATAATTTATAACAACAGGGAAAAAAACCCCACGCCTCTCACAACCTGCTGAAAAACCATTATTAAAATGCACATGAAAAGTCAATTAGACCAGAGGGAGGTATTTAAGAGAACCGAGCTTTCATGGCCTAGGATTACACCGTGGGGATTACATATTTCTTATTTATTTTTTTTCCTTCAGATTTTTTGCCATCATCAATGAAAGGGAACAAATCTTTTACTTACTTCACTGTGAAATACTGCTTCCAGTAGTTTTCAGAAGTAAACCAAAAACCTGGCTCCCTGGCAACCTGCTTTGTTCTCCTTCAGGCCCCAGATTAAAGCAAGTGGTTTTGTATTTGCAAACTTGTTTCTTTTAAAGCAACAGTTAATAGTCCTTTAAACATGATCAGGGTTTTTTTTTTTTTTTTTTTTTTAAATGCTGTCCTATCTTTTGTTTTGAGTAGATCTGTGGGAGAAATTCTCTAGGGATAGTCCTTTCCAATGGTGAGAGGTAACCCCTCATGTCCTTTGAAAACATGGAGCTTTTTCTACTTCCAGGGCCTTAGGTGGGACAGAGCTCTCCTCCCAGACAGGGATGGCATTGGATGGAGTGGCAGTCATGTACCACCCTAAACCCTCCTTGGGTCTTGGTGGTTTCTCTCCTTAGGTGCAGGAGCCTTGAGGTTTGATGTGGCTTTGCCCTCTTCTAGGGAGCACCTCTGACTCCACGTCTTCCCTTAATGCTGCCACCCTGTGCTTTCGCTCCAGCTACCCTCCTAATGAATACATATACTATTATTATACTTGATTTGTGTTTAATGTGCCAGTGGGTGGGGGAAGGCAAGGAGAAAAAAAAATCATGAAGTAGCGTATAAGTGTGCCGGAAACTGTGATTTCCCACCCCAAACGTCTCTTAGAATATTTAGTTACGATAAAGAGAATTTTAACACAGTTTTAAAAGAAGTGCTAGCTCATAAACTCAGATAAATTTCTCTGGAGGAAGATCGTGGGATTTGCACATAAGAAGCAATCAGCTAAGTAAATCATATACATATACATGTGCGATTTACTTTATAGATTTATATTTCATACAATCCAGTATATATTACATATAATAGCTATATACAGAAATTCTATGAAAGGCAAAAGGGGTGGGCAGATCTTACAGTCAGGAATTCAGTGGATTGTCTTAGCTCAGTGGGTTGCTTGTATGACTGGAGACAATTGCAATCATCTGTGACCATGAGAATGTCTAGTTTTAGTTATTTATTAGATGTCATTGCTATGAACAGTACATCTGTGTTTACATTTTATTATAAATGAAGAGCAAATAAAAGTTTCCATTCCCTTATCTAGAGATGTGGCTCAGTGGCGGCACCTGGCCCTCAGTCCAACCGCCAGCAATGCAAAAAGAACTTAACACCCCACTTTATGAGAGAGCATTTCACGAAGCATATTTTCATATACGTTAGCAAGCTTTGCTTCAGTGGAAACATTCTGTTTAATTTTACAGTCAGACAAGTCTGTTGCCCGGTTTTCACGCTGTTTGGGTATAAATCTAAATTCTCTGTGATGTTCCTAAATACCCACAGTTCCGTTGGACTCCCCCACCCCCAAGCCTACTTGTGTAGCTGCCAAGGCCATGGGGAAATTCTTCCATTTTTTTGTTTTCTCTTAACTTCTGTTTTACTCTGCTAACAAATACTTTTATGGACCATCATTAAAAGCTCCTTTTTAGAGACAGGGAGAGCACTTGGAGGTAAAAGACAGTTGGGAAGGCTTTGTAGCACTGTGTCCAATGCTTTCTATTGGGCCTGGGAATCTAGTCTTCCTGGAGTATTCTTCACCACCTCTTACCTGTGTTCAGATGTTTGGTACCATACAGGACCAGAATACTTGGCATGCTAGCAGAAGCAACTCAAGGGAGTAGTAGCTTATGTTTTCTTAAACTTTGTTCCTGGGCTGGAGAAATGGCTCAGTGGTTAAAAGCACTGACTGCTCTGAGTTCAATTCCCAGCAACCACATGGTGGCTCACAACCATCTGTTAAGGGATCTGATGCCCTCTTCTGGTGTGTCTGAAGATAGCTACAGTGTACCGACATACATAAAATAAATAATTCTTTAAAAACAAATAAAACAAAAAAACCCCTTTGTTCCATGGTTCCCTGTTCTGTGATTTCTAGGTCCGTAGAGAGGCAGGACACAGTAGTTACAAACAGCAAGTTACCCGCCTCAGACTGTGTCTGTCTAATGCTTTCTACTGGGCCTGGGAATCTAGTCTTCCTGGAGTATTCTTCACCATCCCTTACCTGTGTTCAGATGGGCAGAAAGACAAAGAGAGTCTTGGGGAAAGAAACACAGCCTCCAAGGACATGCTTCCCATGATCGTTCTGTTCAAGTTTTCAGAATCTCTAGAAACATTGCTGTGAGAGGGGCACCACCTTCAGTACATGAACTGTTAAATCCAAAGCATGCCACGACCCACAGTGGCTAGTTTTCATCCCCATCCCTAACTCACCAGGACAAAATCTGAGGAGGGGAAAAATAACCGACCAACAAAACAAACAACTGCACACGTGAGTCTGAGGGTATGGTAGAGAGGAGGGGCTAGTGACCTGGTTAAACTCGGGATATAAAAAGGCCTCATGGAAACTCACTAGTTAGTAAGCCACTTTCAAGATTCCAACTTGAAAAAAAAGTAAAAATAGACTTTGAGTTGGAATACTCAGGGTTAACAGTGTTGCTCCCAGAAGACACAGCTTATTAAAAGAAAACCCTAGTATAAGGCATATGACACTTTCCTGTAAATTATTGTTCATAGCGGCCCCAGAAGTCTCAAGAACAGTGGTTCTCAACCTTCCTAATGCTGCAACCCTTTAATACAGTTCCACATGTTATGGTAACCCCCAACCATAACATTATATTGTTACTATTTCATAACTGCAAGTTTGCTACTGTTATGAACTATAATATATTTTTTTGGAGATAGAGGTTTGCCAAAGGGGCCTCAACCCACAGGTCAGAACCACTTGATCTAGAACCGCACAATCTACGGGCATTGCCCTTGGTGACCCATCATAACTACATGGTAAGACCTTATTGAAGCATGGAGACATCACTCTCAAACTGATGGGCTAGATTTCACAGTGCCGGAAGGTGCTACGGAAGCTATAGGTGGAGAAAAGGCATCAATAGTCTCACCCAGGTCTGGACCCCTGATGCTTCAATATCAATCCTCGAGGCAAGATATGGTGCAGCAGTGGTCACTTTTTGGGGGTAACCAACCACTTTCTGAGTAGATTTTAAGCCTCCTCCATGGGGTCTGGGGTTCACGCCTGATCAAACACATAAGGCTGGAAGGTGATAGACAGTAGGGCAGAACCTGCTACTGTTATTTCACTAATGGTCATGCTGTCAAACTGACTTCTAAATATTTATTTGTTAGTCAGAGATTTTTTTTTTTTTTTTTTTTGGCAGTGGTTAGCAGTCAACGGAGAAATGCACCATAGGCTGAAGTGCTGAGAATAACCCAGAGTGCTCAGTCTAAAGTGGAACGCCTTCATCAACACCCTACCTGACCCGGAGGCTCAGGGAGCATTGTGGGGAGGAGGTGGGTAGGTAGAGTGTAAGACATGGAGTAGAGGGAGGAGCGCCGCCCGATACTGTCTTCTGGACGTGACATGGCCATTGCAATCACGAACTCACAGAAATCGTGCTTCCCTGTAAAAAGACCTGCACAAAATCAAGCCATGGAATATTCCAGTACAAAAAAATGAGGAGAGGAAGGAAGGAGTGGCGAAGTAGGAGCATTAGATAAGAACTTCCGGTACCCCAAAGCGGGTACAATAATGGGATATGCTCCTACCCATTTGTGATGGTTCGTTTTCAATGTCACAATTTAGAATTACCTGAGCAAGGAACTTAACCTCAGGTTGGTCTGTGAGCCTGTCTGTTGTGGTTCCATTTTTCGCTTCTTTCCTTGGGGTGTTGGGGACTTCTGCACACCAGGAGGGGAAGGATGGAGTGGAGCTGAGTTCTGCAACCCCTGTCTTCCCCTTGGGGCCCTGACGCACACCGGATGGGTGTATACCAGGCAGGGAAGGATGGACCGGTGCCGAGTTCGGGGGTCTTCCCTTGGGGTGTCTGGACCCTGATGTACACTGGACGGGAAAGGATGAAGCAATGTCCAGAAAGCATGAGTCACCAAGATCTGGGTCTGGCCGTGAATGCTGCAGAGAGGTCTTCTTGGAAGATTTCAGTGTTACAACTCTCTTAGACGATAGTCAGCAAAACAGCTTGTACACTTTATTTGGGGTGAACAAGGACTATATAAACCTTGGAAAGTGGGAAGGGCTTCTTCTTAGGGTGAAGTTTCATTGGCTGAGGTTTAAGGTTCTGGGGATACCTCATTTGCATGGAGAGGCGGTCCAGGAAGTAGAACCTGTAATTTCTGCCAAGTGTGGGGGTTGAGGCTCCCCAGGTAGAGAAGAGGAAGCTTGTTCTGAAAGGAGTTCTTCATTTTGCCCCGGCTCAGGGGAGCTATCCGGACCTGGTAGAGTTCAACTTTAAGGTGCAGGGTTTCTCAACAATCTGTGGGGAATTGTACTGACTCCCTTAACTGATGTGGGAAAACCCGTCCCAAATGTGCGTGGTGTCTTATATGGAAAGAGCCCAAATACAAAAGGACACGGAAGAAGGAAAATTATTCACCCTTGGCGTTCCCTCCCACCGCTGTGCTAAATTACCCTGGTGCTTCTGCTTCTGATTCATTCTCTGATACTAGAATCAGGGTTTCTAGGTTTCTAACATGGACCTGGTCCACTGGCTCTCTGGGAATTTTCCAGCCTCTTGGAGCCAGATAGGAACTGTTAAGACCTGGATCCTTACGGACTGAGTGACAGCTGTGTTCTTGGTCTCTTAGGTGTAAGACAACTGTTGTTGGACTACTTTAATCGAATTGTGTAAGATGATTTAATGAGTCATTTTAATGCATCTATCTATTTATCTACCTTTTTTTTTTTTTTTTTTTTAAATAATTCCATTCTTTAGAGAACCTGACTGATACACCAACCTTGCCCTACTAACTGTACTCAGCAACACTGTGACAAAGGGAGAAAGAGGATAAAACAATACAATGAAACCACAGGGAACAAAGCCTGGTCTGTGGACTACTAACAGTAGAGGTTCAGAGGTCCAAGCCCTAGCAGCTATATGAGACCCTGTTTCAAAAAAGAAAAGGACTAGCCTAGTGTTTTAGTAACATCCAGAAACAATTATAAAACATTTACTCCTTTAAAACAAAACATGCCTTCATAAGGTCTTTTATAACAGTGATTTAGTCATGAGATATAAACACTTAACTCATTAATGCCCAATTAGTTCCATAGAAGAAAAAATCTCACACTATAAAGATAACCGGTCTTCCAATAAGGAATTACAGGCCAGAAAATCTGGAAGGGAGAAAGCGATGCTGGCCTCTGGGTGACACTGCAGCCAGCCAGGCATTAGAATCTATGTACTTGAGGCTGTGGCTCTCTTAGCCCTTCACTGCCCCTGGATCCAGTGAGCTTTAAAGTTGGTCTCCCCCGCCCTCCTTTTTACACCAATGTTGCCTTACCTCCATGTATCATGTTTTAGCTCACAGTATGTGACAACATCCCAGCATCCTAGCTCCCCATTATAAGAAAGGAATGCTTGATTGGTTCTAGCTTGAATCAAGTTTCTCTGACTCGCCCAATCCCATCATCTCGAGGAAGTAGAGTTACCAGGAACACATTTGACCACCGAGTGGGGGATGGGAAGTTTGCAAAAAAATGAGAAGTGCTCATCACCAGCTGGGTGGGCACGCCCCCAAAGGATGTATAACATGGATGCAAGGGCCATAACCAAAAGAAATAGTACCTTTAACGATTAGCCTGTGGACTAGGAGAGACACACGTAAACGTATCCATCACAGGATATGCACAGTGATACAGGAGCAGGCACAGTGAGCATGAAGCCTGTCTAAGAGGTTTCTATGTGATCTGCAGGAAGCACGAGTCACCAGGTAATTGTAGAATGGATCAAATAAATTACTACATGACGTGTTTCCATGCGCTATTTGATGAGAGTCTTGATACTCAGTGCATTTGCCTGGATTTGTTAATTAAAAAGTTGTGCAGGGATTGAGTCAGGTGGTGAAATTAACAAGGAAGGCTTTCTGTACGACGCAGAACTTGAGCCGCATTTGGACGATCAGAAATTAAGGCAAGCCGGATGGAAGAAAAAGAAAAAAAAAACGTATACTGGCTCTCTCTCAGGTGAAATTTGTCTGGCGGTTGATAAATCATCCAGGCTCTGCCCAAGCCATAGCTCTTCTGGAAGGCCCGTACAGAACAGGCACTGTAAGGACTGGTTTATGGCTCAAATATTTGTTGCATTTTAATATGTCTTGGAAACGGAGATGTCATTCAGTGCGGCCAACAATCATATACCTGTGTGAAAGCAAGGCAAACATAACAATACGTGCTCACACCGAAGTGTTCGGTGACTCTGGCAGGATGCACTGCAGGCTTTACGAACTCATAAGAGTGACTATACAGAAGCCTGGGGAAAGGTCATTGGTATTTTTGGAGCAATAAATCAAGTATGGGGAGATTTGCATTTTGGCTGTAAAACATGCAGCTCCGGATTAGAGGGAGAGAATACTTTGAAGTAATATTTCTCTCCTGACTTGTTTTATTAGCTTCCTTTAAACATGTTACATTATTGCTTATAGAATTTCATTTACTCGGATTGGCAGCTTGATAAATATGTCTATTGGCGATGATTTGGATTGCTCTGGGCATTAATATTATTAAATCCTGTCACGAGGAAATGTCTGAAAGATGACTTACTGTAAAGATTGCAGCACGGAATAAATCATCCAGTGGTATTTGTTACCATTTATGGCCTCTTGGAGCTGAGTCAATCCCTTTTTATGTTGCATTATTTTTTCAAGGTTTTATAGCTTTACATTATATATTGCTGTCAGAAGCGAACAGATGGGGTGTCGAACATGAACCCTCTGCATAATTCCCACTCTCCGGTTATTGGTATGAAGGGCAAGAACGGGGCTGTGTGTTCTGGAGCTGGAAGGAGACAGCACGAGGTGGGAAGCTCCCTCGAGGAAAGGGATAGCTTTTGCCAGTGTTCAGGCCAATTCACTTAGCTGGTGGGAACCCCTGATTAGCGGTCTCCCTGTTTAGGTTTCGATCAAGACACGGGTGCAGAAAAAACAAGTGTCTTAGTGACAAATGGGACACCCATTTGTCCCTCATTCCCAAGGTTCAGGGACCATCATGGGAGAAGGGGGCAGAAAGCTTACAGGAGCCAGAGGTCCGAGAGGACCGGAGTGAAATAGTGTCTCTCCTGGACACTGCAGGACCACTGTACTCAGGAGCTCCAACAGCCGCTGTGGCTGCCTACACAAGACCGGTACATGATCAGGCCAGTCAACATGCTAGCCTGGAGCCCCATGTCAGAATGAACTCACTACTCCACTCCTAACTGGGGAGTTGTTGGCAGTTGATGGCTGCAAGGGGCGGTAGAGTCAGTTTCCTTTCAGGGTGTGGCTTAGTATTTGACCATGCTCTAGTGGATGGCTCCACACACGTGAGTATGGGCAGCCCAAACTGGACCTGATGGCTGCTGCTGCTGAAGATGATCATGAAGATGACATACAGCTGGGAGGGGTTGAGGAAGTCAAAATGGATCTGGAATGAGTTAGAAGTAGTGGGGAGTAAATATGATTAAAATATATAAGTGTGAAATTCTCAAACAATTAACATAACTATTTTATTAAATTAATAATACTTCTCTATGGCTGTACTCGTCTCCACTGAACCAACAGATGCCTAATGCAGTTTAAATGCCACTTGCTTCTTTAAGACAGGGTTCTCTGTGTAACCCTGGCTGTCCTGGGACTTACTTATGTATACTAGGCTGGCCTCGAACTTAGAGACTGGTTGCCTCTGCCTCTCAAGAGCTGGGATTAAAGACATGCAACACCACTACCCGGCTCTTACCATCAATCCTAAGGGAAGAAAATGAGCCCAGGTAGGTGATGGGTACCTAGTGCCCCTGGGCCTTATATCCTCTATAGACCTCTGACCCTGTGAATGTAAACTATTGTTATGTGTGAGTGAGGCAGCTGCCGGAATGTTCGACTAGCTCTTTGGAGGCTCTTGATGTTTTGTGACCACTCAAGAATTAATGCAGGAGAAAGCTAGCTAATGTTTTAGAAGAGAGGCCGTGTGAGTTTACTACTGCATTCATTGTGAATAGTGTTGCAAAAACAAACAAACAAATAAACGAAAAACAATCCCTCCAAAACAAAAAACAACACCCCCCCCAAAAAAAAAAAAAAACCAAACCAAACCAAACCATACCAAACCAAAACAAAAAAATCACTTTAGTTTATGGACAGTCCCAAATTCATTGTGTGGTGTCTTGGGAGTTTTGATGGGCTTACTTAATAATTTCCCATCATCATACAATATGGAGCAAAGTGTGTTTTCCCTCTTGTAGGCTTAGATTTTTTTTTTTTTTAAACCCTACTTTAATAAGGTTCTGAAATGCTTCAACTCCCCTTCTAGCCACCATCCAAAGTTAGGGCAAAAAATATGGTAAATAAGACAAGGAGATGTGGACCTGTTTAGAAGTAATTTTTTGAGGCAACTCCAATCTCTGTTTGTCAGGATACCAGCAGTCCAGTTTAGTAGTGTCAGGACACCAGACAGGAATCAGCAGCTGTGGCACGATCCATCAGAAACAGCCAGGCCTCCGCTGAATCCACATGACCTGAACCAGCTGGGGCGCCAGGAGAAGTTTTCTCCAGTGCCTCTCTCAATGAAGCAAATATCAGCATAGACGGGATACCAATGAAGCATTGCAAAGCTAGCTACGCAAGCACACTGTCATACTCTCTCCAAACATCATGAGTCCTCCCACAAGTTTTGCCTCAACTAAACACCATGTGGGTCTATCTTAGCAAAACATCACCCGACTCTGTATCACTTGACATCCAAAAACTTCCACTTTATCCCTGTGTGCCTGATGATGTTGCAGCAACAAGCTAAATACACAACACCTACTTGCACACATGGATGTTCTTACAGTTTAGAGGCCCCTACGTTCGTTGAAGATGAGTGTTTGGTTCATCATATTGCCACCAGAATCTCTCCCTCAGCTCTGTATTTGCCTGAGTTTTTCAATTGCAGGTACCCACCTCCTCATCACCAGATCCCTAAGTGTCAAGCGCTCGATCTCATGCTACTCGTGAACCTGTGATCTGTAGATAATGAGCTTCCGCAGAGCCCTCCTCTCCCACGGCACCACTGAGCCCTTTGTCCCCCACTGTGTCTTCTGAGTCACCCCCCAAAGACCGTCCATATAAGTCTTGTTCGTATTGATTTGTCATGGTTGGGTGGAGATGCTATCTGATCACGCTCGTGGAAGTCTCAGTACGTGCCAGTCACATGGTACTAGTTCCCAGCATGCCTTTCCTTTGTGATCTCATTGTCTAGAAGCTCAGAAAGTTTTCTGTCCCTAAGTCAGAGTTTGTATGTATGACTGGTGAGTTTCAGATCCCCGACAAGTTGATAAAGGCTTGGCTTAACAAGTCATATGTGCTGAGCTGGGATTTCTGTACTCCAGTAAGAAACACATCTCCCTGATTCTTTCCCGTTCCTATTACTTTTCTGCAGGAGCCTTTTTTTTTTTTTTTTTTTTTTATAAGCTACTCAACCAATCTGGCAATGCTGAACCTTGTAAACTGGTGGAGAAACCAGTAAGCCTCAAATGTCATGTCTACTACAAAATATACATTTTTGCTCCCCCCTCCTCTTTTCCTCCTTTACCTCTTAAATTTTATATCCCCAGCCAGGTGGTGGTGTACAGCTCTAATCCTAGCACTCAGGAGGCAGAGGAGGCAGAGGCGGGGTGGGGGGTGGGGTGGGGGGTTGGGGGAGGCGGAGGCGGAGGCAGAGGTGGCTGGTGGATCTCTGAGGTTGAGACCAGATTGTCTACAGAGCGAGTTCCAGGACAGCCAAGGCTACACAGTGAAACTCTGTCTCAAAAAAAAAACAAACAAAAAAAATTTAAATATACCTTTGCTCTCCCAGAGATCAACTGGGTGAGTCATTCAAAGTCTTGGCCTCGTTTTGTGTAACAATCGCATGTCCTGTGTTTCTATTTAGTAGTTGCATATCTCATATATGGCTATGATTCACCATGCTCGACAACTGGTGACATTCTTTTTCTGCCTTTTGGGCACCTATGGTAGACCTGTCTTCAGTTTCTGTCACCTAGGCCATGAGGAGACAGCTCTGTTGCTCACAGACACCCTCATCAGTGTGTGACCTACCACACTTTATGGCCCCAAGCTTGAGCTGTCTGTCTTATTAGCGGGCAGCCGCATCCTTCCCCGAGGCTGAACCCGCTTTGTGAAGTTAGAGAGTAAGTGAGTTACAATCATCCATGATCTCTTTGGACTTGAGGTTATCACTTGCTTCTACTCCAGCTGCCGTACCCAAAGACAACCTCAGAGCAACCGACTCCTTCTGTCTCTTTTGCTTTTTCTAGAAGGAGAAAATTCCCTGGTGCTGACTGCTGAATGTTTTTTTCAGACCAACTGTAACAGGGTCGAGAAATCCCCCTCTTGTTTAGCTCTCATTTAGAAAGTTATCGTGTGTTTCCCCAAACTATTCAATCTTTCTTTTATCTTAAAATTAGGGCTAAGTGTAGATGTTGTACGTGGAGATGCTTCTTTGATGCAAGGCAACCTGACGTTATCACAAAGTTCCCCAGTGATGTTCAGTGGTAGCCACTCACCTCTCCATTAGTATCCCGCGGTGCTAATACATAAAATAACTTGACCATTTTTGGAATTTGTATGACTAATGATAGAATAAGGATAAGTTTCATAATTAGGTTTTGCCAAGAAATTGTGCAAACTGTCTATTTATAATGTGGTCAGCTCCTGATTTTTAATGAGGACGTTGTGAGGGACTGAAGCCTCTGGCAGCGCTCACTTCATGTTTTAATTACCCATGGTAATTTTGACAACTACACAGATGTCATAAATCACATCGTAATGACCCACGAAGAAAGCAGATTTAATTACCGTAAGGGGAGTTCTTCAGTTAAGCAGGTAGATGGTGAGTGCCTGGCAAGATGGGAACCATGTTTGAAAGTAGAGCTTCCAAATTCTGCGTGGTAGAAGATGTGGCCTCTGCAGCCCATGCCACAGAGCGTAACACAGGAAAGCATTGTCAGACATCTGCTCCAGCTTTAACACGGAAGAGCTCTGACATTATCACCCATGGTATTACAAGGGGAGACGAACAGCAGAAAAACAGGAAACTTGGTTTTTGGTGTGTCAGAGAAGTGAGTTTTCCAGGTAAATGGTTACTTTGAAAGAAAGGTCACAGCTGAGATCCAGTTGCTGGAGAAGGAGCCACTGGCACTGTTCTCCTGTGAGGGCTAGGCAGATGGGGATTTTAATGAATTATTGGTGGCTGAATGAAGATGAGGTGAAGGATGAGAAACTTCCGGGCTGCAACATTAGAGATGTCCCCAGAAGCTTTCACCAGGAGCGGATTTATTATCGTTGTTTTGCTAAATGGACATGTAGTCAAAACGCCTCCTAAATATGTATATTTATAACCCCAGACTAGTGCTGCTTTCGTATGTGAGGGAGCACAGTAAAACTGTCAACGTGACTGCTTCATGGCATGGTGAAGGGGAAGGTTTTTATTGTGAATCAGAGAGGGAAAATATCCAGAGCATCTGAAAGAGACCAGAGCAGAGGGAAAAAAAAGAAAGCAGACTGGACATGGCCAGGCCTTTCTGCAAGGGAAGGGAGGAGAGCGAAAAGGAGAGCGAACAGAGAGAGGAACAAGAGACGAGAGAGAGAGAGAGAGGAGAGAGAGAGAGAGAGAGACAAGAGAGAAGAGAGACAGAGAGCAGAGAAGAGCACAACACAGAGACACACACAGAGTCTGGGTGGACAAATCACCAGTGGATTATAAGGACTATGAGTAACTGGGGAAGGGAAGTGTCTAGAGCCTACTAGTGTGAACTGTGAAATGACTGAGGAAGCTGGCGGCTGGAATGAGCTTTAATATGCAACCACAGGTAGGATATAGTCCCTTCTGCAGCAGTAAGGGAAATGACCCCTTTTGGCAGATGGAAACTGGTTTCATCTGAGAAATGCTGGCTTCAATCAACTGCCAGAAATCCTCCTATAGTCCAGCTTGAGTTTCATCTCTGAATGTATGGACTACCTGAGACCTAACAGCTTCAGCCTCAGTCAGAAAGACTTCCGTTTGTAATTCAGAGAGCTCTGGTTGGTCAAGTACTAACAATGGTGAGTCCTAGCCCTAAACAGGACACCTATAACATTCTCCTCCATCCCTCACAAGGTTCATGAAGCATATGGAGGAGGCCGAAGACTGCAGGAGCTGGAAGGTGGGGGAGAACTGTGAAACACTCGCTGTCTTTTGGGTTTGACATAGCTGTTGTAATCGTGAACGAACACATCGAAGTTATAGGCAACTACACAAAACCTGTACGCGCGCACACACACACACACACACACACACACACACACACGAGCCGCTGAAAGCAGGAAAGAAATTAGTAGGAAGCAGGAAGAGGCTGGTGGAAGTTGGAAGAAAGAAGAGAGGATAATAGAGGGTGTGCATATCATCACACTACATTGTATACATGTGTGAAACGAACATCAACAAGAATACAAAAGCCAAGAAAATCTTACAGTCTGTCATGCACGGAGCTCGGCTATGGTGAAATAAACCCAGAGGATCTTCACGTATGGCATCTTATCCTCTAGGGGGCGCCATGTCTGCAGGAGGGATGGACGTTTCCTACCCTAGTCTCTTCTAGCCTTCCTGTCTCATCCAAGTCTTGGGAAGGGAGCCACAGAAGTAATTAAAATACTCTTTGAAGGTCATAGCCTCAAGACACAAGGCCACCAAAAGGTCCGTAGACTTAATAAAAAGTTATAATCTATCTTTTCCCACACACTGCCACCACACCAATAGGACTCCAGCATTTAAGAATGAATTAGGGTAGAAAGGGCTGCAAGGGTCAGAGTATTTAAGAAGGAATTCCTGAGAAAACCCAAATGAAAACAGTGGGCAGAAACAGGAACATTAGAAAAATTCAGAGCCTCCTGAAACTCCAGCTATAACAGACAAAGGTGACGTAGCTACTTACGGGAGCAACCACAAGCCTCACATTAAAGACATTATTACTTCAGCATGCCATTAGATGGGCAGAAACTGGGATAGCCCTTACTAGCTCCAACACAGAACGATGCAGCCATCTTTCAAGGTTCCAAGTTAGTTAAAAATTACATATTGACGATTCTGAGGCAACTCCTAAATCTTAAAAAGAGGGAGGGAGAGAGAGAGAGAGAGAGAGAGAGAAATATAAGCAACGTGTAAGAGCTGAAGTTAAAGTGATGTGTAAAATGCTGAGCTAAATGGAGAAAGTAAGGGAAAGAGAAAAATAAAGAAGTAGAAAACCGATATAAATAGGGAACACATGCACAACAATGAAAATAGTTATCACGAGGGTAGAGATGAGGCAGGATGCAGTCATATGCCCTCTGTAGGAAAGTCACTCTAAAAAAAAGATTTATTTATTATTTTTATTTTACATGTATGAATGTTTTGCCTGCAGTGTGTCTGTCCCTGGAAGTGGAGTGACAGGCAATTGTAAGGAGCCCACAAGAGTGTTTGGAACCCGATCTATGATAGCAGCAAACACTTAACCTCTGAGCTATCTCTTCAGCCTTGAGAAATAATTTTTAATATAATATTTGGATCGATTAAAAACATAACTGTTTAGGAAAGATAGACAGTGGCAATAATAATTAAAAAAAGAAAGCTTTGGTGGTCATGTTAATTTCTATGCAAGGGATCTTGAACCTGTAACATTGTCTCAGAACAAAGAACGATAATGAGAACAATTCTCCATGAACCTGTAATGATCTCAAAACCAGAGAATCAAATATGTGGATCAAATGACTAAAGCCATGAAGACATGAAAATTGCACTATGAATATGAACGCTTCTGGCCTCACTGTTTGCTCAAGCTACAGAAAGTCAGAAAGGACAAGGTTGATCTGGACATGGTATCCATCAACTTGACCTAATTGACATTTGTAGAAGGGCTCCATCCCATAGTAGAACAATAAGGTTCTTCTCATACTAAAATGGACCACATTCAGGCATTAAAATCTACATTAACAAATTCAAAGGAATTTGAATCAGACAAAATGTGTTTTCAGACCATGATGGAGTTAAAATGAAAATCGGTAACAAAATAAAGCCACACAGGCCCCCGAATGCAGACTTTAAGGAAAACTCTTCTAAATAGCACATGTATGAAAATGTCTAAAGAGAAAAACATTTTTTTTTAAATGCTTGCTTTTGGTAAGTGATTACAACAAATTCCCAGGATATAAGATTAGTCTGCAAAAGTCAGTTGCTTTCCTATGTGAGAGCTGTAACTATATAAAAGACTAAAATTCAAAACTTGAAAAATATTGTTTTCAATAGTGATGGTAACATAATATGATCTGGCTCCAGACCCAATCAGCTGCCGGATCACTAGAACACCTAAAGTGGGTAGTCTGATACTCAGCCAGTTACTAACGCCTTTTTGACCTAATGGCATCTTCACTTATGAATTTATCAGACTCCAACCCCATTATAAGAAGCAACAATCCTTATAGTAATTATAAACGATTTTGACCTTAGAGAGTCAGAATTCTACAAATGAATTATTCTCAAAGATTTGCCTGCAACCTATCCATGCATGGTGTGGTGTGTGTGTGTGTGGATGTGTGTGTGTGTGTGTGTGTGTGGTGTGTGTGTGTAAACATCATCATTATTTTCATATATTTAGATGGAAATAATCCTAGAACCATAATAGGCAATTCTTGCTTACTTGTAGATGAATGTGTTGACTGTAATTTAACTTCTTCTAGATTACTCAATTACCGTCTAAGAATGCCAGTAATTATGTGGTGTTCTATAGTACTTATAGCTAATTGGATTACAGGCAGAATTTAACCTTACATGAAATACATAGTGTAATATGGTTTCTCCTTCCCATTGCTATTTTTTTCATACCAAAGCTTTATTGTACTGCACGGCACAAGGTTCTCCTTCCGACACATCCAGGTTAAGGAGTCCTAGTGTATTCCCAGAGGCATGCACCATCATGACCACCTAAGTTCAGAATAAGTTCACCAGCTACAAAAGAAAATTTGACAATTCAAAGCAGTTACTTCCCAGTTTCCTTTTCCCAGATCTCCTGGAAACCACTAATCTTTCTGCTTGGCTATTCACACAATATGTGGCCTTTGTGCCTGGCTTTGAAAAAAAAAACGTATGTGTTATGGTGTAACGTAAACTGTCACCCACAGCCTCCTGTGTTTGAACAGTCAGTCCTCAGTGCTGTTGCTGGCGTCTGGCTGGCAGAAGTGAATTTCGGGCTTGGTCTGAAGCAGATATTTACTTCTGCCTTTCACCCCAGTCCTCGGCTTTCTCATCCACCATGATATTCAGAGCTGTCACAGCACTCCTGCTGACAGGGGTTGGTCATCATGCCTTTCCCACCGTGATAGACTAGCCTGGAACCATCAGTCCCAACACAGCTTTCTTCCCTTAATTGCTTCAGTTAGGTCTTTTGTTATAGCAAAGGCACAGAGGCACAGGTATGCATTGTACCACAGTAATTCTCCCCTCCTCTTTGTGACCAAGTGGTATTCATTGTATGATGCACCACCTTTTCTTATTCATTCATCAGCTGGTAGACACACACACAGATGTGTGTGTGTGTTTGTGTGTTTAGAATGGTATTTCAAACAAATATTTGTGTGCATGTTTTGGTGCAGGTAGATTCTCATATCTCTTGGGAATATAACCAGAGGATAAAATTGTTAACTTTCGTGATAATTCTATTCACATTTTTTTTTTTTGGGGATTATAACTGCAGAATTTCTCCCTTCATTTACTTCCTTCAAACCCTCCCATATATTCCTCCCTGCTCCTTTTTAAATTTATGGCCTCTTTTTCATTAATTGTTATTGCATACACACACATTGTGTATGCAATATGTGTATAGGTAATATTTAGGAACACACACACACACACACACACACACACACACACATATATATATATATATAATGTATATTATATGTCAGATGTATAATATATAGAAAAAATATATTTTCTATATGAAACAGGAGCTCTTTTGTAGATGTATTCATTGGGACTGGGTTCTATAATTCTTTATTTTTATTGGTTGTGGTTTTCTGTAGTGGTCTCTGTTGCAGAGAGAAGTTTCATTGATAGGGGGTAAAGACACTTATCTGTGTGTATAAGGATAAGTATTTAGAATGGAGTCAGCGATTATGCTTGTAAGTAAATCGGTGGTTGTAGATTCTCCTCCAATAACCATGACTTTACTAGCGCTGAGTAGTTAACTAGGTTTCCAGTACAGGCATGGTTTTTCTCTTGTTGAGTAGGTCTTAAGTCTCTAGAGTTGTTCCTGCCACTCAAGTATGCATGCCACTCCTGCCCCTTAGGGTTATTGTGTCATGACGGTTATTGATAGGGTTCATAGGTACCATAACTGGATATGTGTGTTGGTTGCCTCTCCTTTGGAGGCTTGCATGGTGCCTTCTGGTACCACAAAAGCTAGTCCCCAGTGAATGGTTGTTTGAGTCAGCTCATCTTCAAGAGCCTCTAGGCCAAGTCTCTGAAATACATGTTATCTTAATTGATAGATACTTACCTTCCACCTCTGGGTGGCAACCAAGGGCAACAGAAATAGACTGTGTGCTTTGAAGGTCTCTTGGACATTCCTGGCCTACAACTCAAAAGAGGACTTCTCATGGCTGATATTTGGTTTTTCTTAGATATTCTTTGGCTTTTGGAGGGACCACTGTCAGCCCAGATGAGAAAAGTTCATTAAAACTATGTCTTAGTTAGGGTTTTACTGCTGTGAACAGACACCATGACCAAGGAAACCTTATAAAAACAACAGTTAATTGTGGCTGGCTTACAGGTTCAGAGGTTCAGTCCATTATCATCAAAACGGGAACGTGGCAGCGTCTGGGCAGGCATGGTACAGGAGGAGCTGAGAATTCTCCATCTTCATCAGAAGACTACTAGCAGAATACTGACTTCCAGGCAGCTAGGTTGAGGGTCCTATAGCCCACACCCACAGTGACACATCTACTCCAACAAGGCCATACCTTCTAATAGTGCCACTCCCTGGGCCAAGCATGTACAATCCACCACAAACTATGTATGTATATTTATGCACAGAATTATGTTATGATTTAATTTTTTTAGGAAAACACTTAGTATTATGATTCCTTGTGGCTATCAGACATCCTTAGTTTTATTTCACTCTTCTCCCTGATTCTTCTATATTTACCTCCCTCCCCAATCCTGAAGAGCCCACCCTTTCTTCATTTCTCCTATTCCTCTTTACCCACATCCCATCTTCGGCATTTACTCACATTCTGCCCTAAACAGCCCTTCTATTTCCCATTCTCGTTGCCAGGTCACGTGTTTCCTGCTGTTCCCATCTCTATTGCTCCCCAAACCCCATCCTGTAATGGTCCCGTTCAACTTCCTGGTTTCTATAGTCATGATCTATATGCTCACATCTGAAGATTAGGAGCTAGGAGCCTTCAATGAGAAAGAACATGTAGTTTGTCTTTTTGGGTCTGGGTTATGTCACTCCATATGATTTAGTTCCATCCATTTACCTGCAAATTCATGATTTCAGTTCTCTTTCCAGATGAGTAGTATCCCATAGTGTATATATATTATACCCCAGTTTTTATTTATCTGTTTATTGGCTGTAAGATATTTAGTTTGTTTCCATTTCGTAGCTATTATGAATAGGGTGGCAATGAACACAGCTGAACAGGTGTCTGTGGAGAATGGTGTCATGTCCTTTAGGTATATGCAAAATAGTGGTATAGCTTGGTCATATAGTAGATTCATTTTTAGTTTGGTTATTTCTTTTTAATTTTTTGAGAATTCTCCGAATGATTTCCAGGTGACTGCATTAGTTTGCAATCTCACTAACAGTGAATGGGATTTCTTTTTCCTCCCGCACGCCCTCTAGCATTTGTATCAGTTGGTCGTTCACCTTTGCTATTTTGACTGGGGTAACATGGAAAGTTGTTTTGGTTTGCATTTCTCTAATTGCTAGGGATGATGTACGTTTTTGGGGGATACTTTTTAGTCATTTATTTATTTATTTTTCTTTTGAGAAACTCTCTATTCATTTCCTTGGCCCATGTTTTGAATGGTTCATTTGTTTTTGACTCTTTTTTTTTTTTTTTTTTTTTTGGTATTTGTTTCCTCTTTCTGAGACAGGTCTCTCTCGTTATGCAGTTCTGACAGTCCTAGAACTCACTCTGTGGGAGCCGACTCCTAGCAGAAAGCGGCTATCATCTTTGCAGCCATTTAGAGCCATATACCCTGACAAGAGACTTGTTGTCAACAGCCTACAACAGCTGAGCACACTTTGATAAACATCTTGTTTTTCTCCCATATTGTTTTGCTGTTTAGTGCCCCTAGCTGCAAGGCACATGTGGTAAAGTGTTATCTATCAATAAGCATGGTAAAGATATCTATTTCTTTTCAGTAAGAGAGAGACTCGATCAGACCTTTTGTCTCCATTCTTTGCAGTCTCTTCCCCCTCCATCCCCACTCTCTCTCTGCTAGACCCTGACCCGCAGACCGGAGCAGCAGCTCGGGCCAGGCTAGGCCTATGGGGAGAACGGCTGTCATCACTCTGTAGACAAACTGTCCTTGAACTCACAGAGATTCACCTTCCTCTGCCTCTCGAGTGCTGAGATGAAAGCTGTGTGCCACCAGGCCTGAGTGACTCTTACGTTCATTGTATGTTCTGGTTATCAATCCTCTGTTCGATGTACAGCTGGCAAAAATTCCTTCCCGTTCTATGGGTTTCTTTTTTGATCCGGTTGGTTGATTGTTTCTTTAGCTGTGCATAGAATTTTGTGGAACTTCCAAATTGTTTTCTAAACTGGATGAACTATTTTACACCCCATTAGTGATGAGAGGGAACCAATTTATCTAAATCCTTATGTTTGTATGTGGTGTGTACATGTGTATGTGCTTATGTGTGTAGCATGGTAGGCATGCACATATGCATAAAGGCATGTCGAGGTCAGAGGTCATCTCTGAGCATCTTCCTCTGCACTATCCATCTTACTTTAAAAAAATTATTTTTGAGATTATAATAATTACATCATTTCTGCTTCCCCTTCCTCCCTCCAAACTCTCCCCAGTTGCTTTGTCTTTAAAGTTCACAGTCTCTTTTTTTTTTTTTAGGTTGTTATAGTTGTTACATATATGTGTGTATCCTTAAATACATAAATATAACTTGCTCAGACTGTATAATGATATATATGCATATGTATGTTGTGCTGACCATTTGGTATTAGGTGTCCAATTGGTGTGCTCTTCCCACGGGAAGAACATTTCCTGTTCTCTCACATCCTTTGTTGCCTATAGTTCTTTGTGTAGGGTTGGGGCTTCCTGAGTTTTCCTCCGTTCATAGGAAATAGGGGCCCTTACTGCACCTGGAGCTTAGTCAGCTAGCTGGCTAGTCCAGTGAACCCATGGATCCTCCTCCGAGCTCTGCGATTATAGATGTGTGATGCTGTACTGAGCTCTGTGATTACAGATGTGTGATGCTGTACCTGCTGACTTTTTATGTGGTTACCGGGGATCCAGATTAGGTTCTCATGCTTATGTGGCAAGGACTTTACGATGGAGCTATCTCCCTAGCCCTAATCCTAACACTTCAATGTCATTTATTTATTCTTTGCAATTTCATACATGTATATAATATATTTTGGTCCTATTTATCTTTTACCCTGTCTCCAACTCCTCCCAAACTTCTCCCTCTACATTGTCCTCCCAACTTTACATCTTCTCTTCTTTTTATTTTTCATAATCCACTGAGTCCAATTATAACTGCCTGTATGTACGTAATAGGTGGACATTTACCCTGGTTGGGTTGGCAACCCACTCTCGTTGCTATGGCAACCCACCAGAGACCATATTCCTCAAGAAAACTTTCCCAATAGCCATCAACTGCCAGTAGCTCTCAACTTTGTGAGGGCTTCTTGAACCCTTGCTGGAATCTTGACTAGCTTGCTCTTCTATTGCTGTGATAAACATTGTGACAGAAAGCAACTTGGAGATGAAAGGGGTTTATTTCAGCTTGCAGATTGTAGTTCATCATCCGGGAAGTCAGGGCAGGAACTCAAGCAGGAGAGGAACCTGGAGGCAGGAGCTGACGCAGAGCCCATGGAGGGGTGCTGCTTATTGGCTTGTTCCTCATGACTTGCTTAGCCTGCTTTTTATAGACCCCAAACCACTGGCATGGGGATGGCTTTGTCCACAGTGAGCTGTGCCTTCCCACCTCAACCAACAATTAAGAAAATGTACCACAGGCTTGGCCACAGACCAATCTGGCTGGGGCATTTCTCAGTGGTAGTTCAGTTTTCCCAAATGGCTCTAGCTTGTATCAGGTTGACAGGAAAATTAGCCAGCACATATACTTTCTGATGAGAAATTACCCATCAAATTTATTAAGTTTCTCTCCCGTAGCTTTCTACTTACTTCTTTCAAGATTACTTGTCATGGAATTCCAAAGTCTGATTCTTATGTAACCATTTGTGAATTCCTCTGTGATCCCCGAGCTTGAAGTTTCCTCAGCTTCTGCAACACATAAATCAAGGTTTTAACCACATTTCTGAAAGTTTGATCACTCTCTGTAGTATCTTATTTTCTTGCCGTTCCTCCCCCATCTCTTGAATTCATATGCATATTTGCATACTGCATGGTACCCTGTAGTTCTCTAAAGATCTGTCTGTTTCTCCAGAATCTCAGTCTTTCTTACAGAACGCACTGGATAATCTGTGTTGACCTATATTCGAGCTCAGTAATTCTTCTGTCAGCTCAGATCTAGTAGTGTTTTCTTTGCAGTTATTGTACCTTGAGCCACCTTCAATTTTGTTTATATTCTTACTCTTCACTGTTTCTCTATATTTGGGGACATCCAGTTTTCATATTTGGGTTTTCTCAGTAGCATTTTTATTGGCTTCTCCTGCTGTGTGTGGGTAATATAGGTCTGTCAGAATTTCTTATGGGAAACCAGAAGGTTTTCATAATATAATGTAGTATTCTAAAGAAATCCTTACCCCTCTCACCTTACAATTGCTGTTATATGTTGTTCCAGCTGTTTAGTGACATTCCTGATGTGCTCTCTGAAGTTTGTCCTTTGTTGTGTGTTGACACTTACGTCTCTACACACTTAATTGTATGACTATACTGAGATTTCCTTAAAAGACTTGGGTTGCAGACTAAGCAGGTGATCTACAGTATTTCTTCCATGGACTAAAGAACATCATAGAAAAGAGAGAAGAAAAAGCACCTGTAAGGTAGAGTAAGAGAAGTCCTATGAAACTCAGTTTCCTGGATGGGGTGATTCACTGAGGAAGTGTCTTCGTGAGTGTGACTCCCAGATGAGTGTGGGTGGATATGGGGGTGTCTCTTAGTTAGGGTTCTATTTCTGTGAACAGACACCATGACCAAGGCAACTCTTATAAAGGCAACCATTTAACTGGAGCTGGATTACAATTTCAGAGGTTTAGTCCATTATCATCATGGTGGGAAGCATGGCAGCATCAGGGAAACTTAGTGCTGGAAGAGTTCTAATCTTGATCAGAAGGCAGACAGGAGGAGATTGGAATTTTACAATGGGTGGAGCTTGCATAGGGATCTCAAAGCCCACTGTCACAGTGACACACTTACTCTAACAAGGCCACACCTACTCCAACAAGGCTATACCTTCTAATAGTGCCACTCCCCATGAGTCAAGCATTCAAACACCTGAGTCTGTGAGGGCCAAACCTATTCAAACCACCACAGGGTGTCACAAGCCAAGGTCTGGCTGACCCACCCAGAGAGTATGTGTATTATATTTCGAGTATATTAACATCTGTGAAGATTTATTTTCTACCTTGTTATATGAGTGTCTATACAACTTCAGTGTAGCTTCTTGGCCTGTGAGGCTGAAATCATGTAGTATGTGCCCCATTACAGAAAACAAAATGCTCTAGATAATTAAGTTGACCAGACAGCACATGTCTCAAAATTATAGATAAAGGTTAACTTTAAGGTACCTTGGCAAAGGCCATAACTCTTATGTGAAACTATTGTTAAAAATATGAGTTTAGGCTAATCTGTTTTGGGAGAACTGAGAAAAATAAGGGTAAAAGCAGAAATAAAACCCATATAAGATGGAGGAATTCACGAATAAGATAAGGTCGTCAGTAAGATACCTGGGATTTGGTGTGGTCACTGTTAGATAAGACTACACAGCTAAAGATGAGATGAGAGATTCTAGAAAGACCAAATGGAAGACATTGGGGAGAAACACCACAGACCTACAACCGCTTTCCGTTTCATAGCGTGATGAGTGGAGACAAGTTGCATATCTATTTTCATGGGTATTTTGATACAGGAGAGAAAGAGGTGGTCTAAAGTCTTTTACTTAAAAATAACTTATTAAAAAATTAAACACCAGGAAGGCAAATTGAAGTGGAAACTGAAGGGTTCTTTGGAAAGTCAGTTGTGTCAGATTGTTTGCTGGGGCAAATGTGTGAAGGAGTGTTTTCCTAGAGCAGACACAAGTGAGAGGACATTTTACTAAAGTAGACATATGAAGGAACGTTTTGCTGAAGCAGATAATTGAAAGGATGCTTTGCTAAAGCAAGCTCATGAAAGGACACATGACAAAGGATTCTTCCCTAATGACACATATGTATTGGTCTGCTTTACACTTCATGGTTGAGTTCCATTTGTTGGGACTCCCTAGAGAGAAATGCACCAAAAACTTCTGGTGGTGTGCTGCAGCTTCTTGCTTCTTCTGTGAACTCTGGCTGATTGGCAGACTGATGTCAGCTGAGACAGACTCACTTGCTGAGGCAAGACACATGCTGAGGCAAGACACTTGGGGGACACATGATGTTTGGAGGGAGTATAAAAAGAATTCTACAGGGACAGTGATGAAGGCTAAGCTTGAGGCTTGCCGGAGAGCTAGCTGGGCAACGCTTGTTGGTCTCGCATCTTTGCTGATCTTCTTTGCTGAGAGAGGCACAGCTGAGAACTTTTCCTGGCGTTCCTGTTGGCCCTGGGCCCTCCTGCTGACTTGTGCTGAGGCTGAGGCCTGGCTGTCCTGCTAGGTCGTGCCATGGCCTCTGCTCTCCCGACAATACTGAGCTGGACTGCTGGTGTATCATGAAGTGTTTGAGAGTGGACTGAGCTGCCACTGTTGCCCTGTGAACTCAACTGCTGATTTCCTGAAAATGCAGATGAGATTTTCTCCAAAAAACCATTTCTAAACAGGTTCACTTCCCCGTATCCTTTCTTTCCCACTACCTCTGGTGGTAGTGGGCTAGAAGGGAGGTTAAAGCATTTAAGAACCATCATTAAAAGTAGACTTTAAAAAATTAAAGTTACAGCAAATCTTACTTATTTTTATATTAATACATTTCTCTACAGATGCTAGTTCATTCTACAAGATGAACTTATAATTCTGCCCACTGCTTGGTTGGTGGTAAAGCATGGGGTGACTTTGTTCCTTCTATGAGATTCAGTAAGAAAGATCCAAATCAAACCTTACCAACCAACGTTATCAATGGTTCTATAATGCAGTCACAAGAAAGAATTTTATCGTCAAAAGTAAAATGTGCATATGAATGTTTGGTGAAGAAGATTCCCATTGAATTAGAGTCTGATTCTCTCTCCCTCCCCATCTCCAGAGGTCACAACTAAGTAAACATCATTGGAAAGAAATAAATAACTCGCCAAATTTCCCTCCACTTCTTCAAGATAAGAAATGAGGCAGATGGAGGGTCTTTGGATGTGACAAACCTGAGCTTCAAGGAATTAAGGTATGAAGTTGGGTGTAGTACTGAGAGCTGTAATTGGAGTCCTAGGAAGAACAAGAAGGGGGGATGGTGAATTTGAGGTCAGCCTGAGCTACATAGTCAGCCTATTTTCAAGCAAACTGACAAACAACAACAACGACAACAATAACAACAAAACCCACAAAAATAAAATAAAACCAAAACGACATCAAACAAAAATGAAAACAAAGTAAGCAAGATGGTCCATGCTTGTGTCTATCCCAGGACATTGGCAGTCAGGTTTTAGTCTAGCCTGGGCTGTACAACCAGACAGACTCAAAAGATATACGAAGTCAACCAAGCAAAGGAAAACTTCAGGCATGCAGGTCACCTAAGGTATCACACAAAGGAAAGCCCGGGACTTTCCAAATAGAATTCCAAATGAGAAATGGGAAGAGCTTCTGACCCCTCTACCCCCTTTTTATTTGTATTCAATAATTAAAGAACAAAAACAGATGAAAAATCTAAGCAGGAGAATGCTCCCCGATTATTAAGGCTATCTCATTCTGTGACTCCTTTTCTCTCTCTGGTAAAACTCCTAGTTCTCTACTTCCATCCCTAATAACAGCCCAACTAACTTTAGCCACATCATCTTGTTAAATAATGCAAACAGCAACCTTCCCCTGCCCCCACCGGAGACCTCTAATTCTAACTTTTCATCTTTAATCAAGGCCTTCGAGCAACATATGGAGCAGAAGGAGGCCTTCCTGTCATGAAGGGTCCCAAGTGGCCTCTATGCCCATTATCCCCATTGCTCCTTGACAGGTCACGGTGCTAAGTAAAACGTTGCTATGCCGGGGAGGCCTGTATTCCGCCACTTCCCTCCAGTGATAGCTTCCAGATGTGAGGAAATCTTTAAAGCTAGTGGCTCTCAGCACATCATTAGGTCCTTCCCATGTCCCCCCCCCCAAAAAAAAAATCCATAATCACCAGCACAGTGTTTTGTTTCCAGCCACGGGGAGTTCCTGGAAACTGAGCATTATGGATAAAAAGACTTCACACGTCACCTCTTACCATAGGAAAAGCTATCAGCAGGACTCACAGAGAATCATTCAGGTTCCCCTGCACAGTCTCTGTCTGCCTTTTGATTTGGTAACTCCCACCCTCAAAGGCACAATAGCATACTCACACCAGGAGTATTTGATGTGGTTTCCAGTTTAATATGTGTGTGTATATATATGTATGTTTGTATATGTGTGTATATGTATGTATATATGTGTGTGTACATATATGTATGTATGTGTGTGTATGTATATGTATATATGTATGTATATGTGTGTGTATGCATGTGTATATATATGTATATGTGCGTGTAGTATGTATATATATGTATGTATATGTGTATATGTATGTGTATATATGTATGTATATGTGTGTGTATATATGTGTGTATGCATGTGTATATATGTATGTATGTATATGTGTGTGTATATATGTATGTATATGTGTGTATGCATGTGTATATATGTATGTATATATATGTGTGTGTATATGTATGTACATATATGTGTATGTGTGTATATATGTATGTATATGTGTATGTGTATATATATGTATGTATATGTGTGTACGCATGTGTATATATGTATATATATGTGTGTGTATATATGTATGTACATATATGTGCATGTGTGTATATATGTATGTATATGTGTATATATATGTGTGTGTATGTGTATGTATATGTATATATGTATACATGTGTATGTATGTGTGTATATATATGTATGTATATATGTATGTATATATGTGTGTGTGTGTGATTGATAGTAGTTTTCCAGGCCCACTCTTGCACTGCATTCCATAAGGAAAACATTTATGTCAAATTAATCTCTGACCTGGGCTTGAACCCAGTAGCACCTTGGGAAACAAACGTACCAACGGAGTGAAAAGTGAGGTACTTTTCAGATAGTTTATGCATGTATACCCCACCTCCATCCCTCATGAGACAGAGCGATAAAAGAACTCCTTTGCTTCAGATTTTCACTTGTGTTGATGATGTATTACCAGGTTGATGGATCAAGTGTAATGACTTAATTTTTCAGTTCCGAGCCGCCAAACAAAGAAAACTTTATATCCTAAAAACTGATCTGCAAAGGAAAAATGTTTTTCGCTTAGATCAACCTGTGTGTTGGCTACGTCATTTGGCATTTAGCAAGTGTTAAGGAACATGCGGAGAGCACCAAGTACAACCTTATGCAGAAAAGACAGTTGGGAGAGTTGTTCCCATAGATTGCAGCCTTGCCCTGAGCCAAGCTCTCCTGCTTGGGGCATAGACTCTGGCCTTCGACCAAGGTACCTGCTGCTCTGGGCCATGTCTCATTTGTCTTTACACTCTCAAATCTCAAACTCAACATCCATACAACATAAAGGGATGGAAAAGAGACTCCATTTGGAGAACGGGTAAGGAAGACGAAAATTGTCTTTTTATCTTTCTCCTTGATCTTCCTGCTGGTAACAATTTGAGCACAGAGGTCTGCATGCAGGTTTTTTTTTTTTTTTTTTTTTTAGCAGAAAATGCCCTTTTAAGGAAGCTGTCAGTTTTTGCTCATCAGAAATGAAGCAGAAGTTTACAGAGTTGCAGTATAGGCGTGAAGTTATCTGATAGAGTCCTGACCCAGGCTAGGCTGCTCCAACTTTGGGTATCACGTCTAAGTAAGAGGATAGGAAATAGACCTTTGTGGTTGTTTTGAATGGTGAATGCTGGGAACAGAAGTGGTGTATTTTTTCTTTTGAGGCAAGGTGTTCTATAGTTTAGGATGGCTCATTTGATCAAGGGGCTTGTCCTCCTTATGTGATTTTATGGAATGCTATTTTTGCATAGCCCAAGCCTTGGATGGAAAAACACATTGCTCTGATTTCAGGAGAGAAGTCTATGCTGAGAACTTACAGTCTGCCTAAGGAGCTCAAGGAGGTTTCAATAAAACGGTCATGAGCCACGATTTTTCTGTCATAAGCAAAAACGAAGCAAAAGACAAAGGAGCCAGTGGCACTTTTGGAACTTTCTCTTATGGGTTGTGAACAGCATAGGGTTTCATCTTTCCTAAGACCCTAACCTCTCCAGGAAGAATCTGAGTCACGGCTGTAAATTGTGGGGGATGACGGAGGACACACACTGTTGGAAACCACGCTGTTTGACTAGGAAAACTAACAGAAGACACATCAAAGCCAAGTGCCTCATGGATGCCCCCAGGCAGAAGCACTCCGATGTTTCTTGGGCAATAAAGAGCACGTTTGTGGTCAGGGTACCATTCCCACTTTCAAACCAAGCATGGTCTGCTAGATCCTCCTCATCACTTTTCAACCCCCAGCCTTTCCTAAGAACATGTTGATTTTTCACCCAAGAGACTTCTACTTGGTGACACGATGGAGGTTTTTAGAAACGCTGCGGTGCCCATAGCTGCCTTTACTTTCAGTCGATCAGCCTTTGTATTCCATTTCTTGTTTCCAAGTTCTTAACACTGTTCGTGCTGCTGAGGGCTCTCCCGGGTGATGTGCTGGGCTCTTTGGAAGGCGCATGCGCACAACGCTTACGTCATTTATACAGCATATGGCAGAAACCGAGCTTGTGTTGAGGATGCTACTCTAAACTGAGTTAGGTTTTGCTTTGGCAAGGACACCAGATGGATGCCTTTATGATGAAGTCAGTCTCACCAGACTCTTCTTTCACGCAGGTCTCCAACAGGTGTTTCCTCTAAGGCATATCTGTTTTCCATAACACCAGAATGAAGAAAGATGTAGCTCGTGACAGCTTGTATACATAGATCACATTCATTATGGCAGAAGAATGTGTAGTGATTGATTTACTATTCCAAGTCCAGTTAAAGTGCGCTTTGGAAGGGATCTTCTCCATTTGCCAGGAGGGCATTTCATTACGGGACCAAGATGAACAACGGAACAGATTGGGAAGTTGTAGCAGTCCCTGGAGACCTGAGTGCTGGGCAGAAAGCAGGCAGCTCCCTCCCTGGGGGTAAGATGTAGTTTATAAAGTGTTTTCAAAGTGCTAGTAAAGACACTCTCCAACAACTTGAGTACATTTTGTAAACTTGTATTTTGGGAACCCTGAGGGCACTATCGAACAAGATCTCTCCTTGGGAGAAAGGATGTTATGAACAAGACAGGGCTGTCTGGGACTGGTGAGATGGACCAGTGGTTAAAAGCACTTGTCACGTAAACCAAACGACTTCAGTGTGGCCTCCAACCAACCCACGTGGAAAACAGTTGGCTGTGGGGACTAGAATCTGCAACCCCAGAACTGCTACAGGCAGATAAGAGGTAGAGGCAGGAAACTTTCCCTGCACGATCTCAGGACAGCTAGGAACAACAAGAGAGATCCTGCCTCAAGGACAGGATGAAAAGAGAGAATCAATTTTTGAAAATTGTCCTCTGACCTCCAGGCGCGTGCGAACACACACACACACACACACACACACACACACACACACACACACGTCTATACTCTCTCACAGGAATTCTAGACTAAATTCTAGACTGAAGTGCTCAAGTACCACTCGTGATTTCTACCAAGCATGGCGGCATTGTGACGGAAAGCAAATTTAAGAGCAGAAATAAGTATATATAATAAAAGGTAAGGGGGGCTGTCTCCTCCCACTTGAGTATCTTTCTTCATCTATGACGTGTGTGTTTGACCTGGATGTGGTTTAGGAAGTTTACTCCCCAACACCATTCACACATGAGCCTTTATTCTGACCTCAGACATCATGATCATTGTCTCTAATCATTCTTCATCTTTGGCTCCTATCTCTAATGAGTTTTATAGCTTGATTTTGTAATGTTAGTCCCCAAATACTCTTGGACTGACTCTCATTCTTCCTGTTTAGGAATTTCTTATGATCCCTGAACAGCAGTGGAATGTTTCTCTGGTGCAGTCAACCCTCTGTAGAAGGAGGTAGTGGTAGGGACTACACCCAAATGCTATAGTTTTCGAGTGAGTTTAACAAACTTGAATGTACTAGTTAAATCATTTTCGAGGACTCTGAAAGCATCCTTTTGTTTTGAAACCAATCTTTCTCTGTTTGGTGTAGGCCAACTACCCCTGAGCACAAGGCCTGTCCTGGCGTGTGGTTGATGTACCTATTGAAGAAAACCGATTTTCTTCTCACAGTCGCCATCAATTGGAAGTAGCTTCTTGGTTAGGGTTGGGACTCTGTGCTCTCTTCCCCTTCTCTGGGCTGCCATTTTGTTTAGCTTCAATCTGTGCAGGTCTTGTTCATGCTGCCCCAGTCTCTGTGGGTTCAGTGTGCACCAGCCGCATCATGTCTGGAAGACATGTTTTCTTTGGCGTCCTCCATCCTCTCTGGCTCTTTTGTCTCCTCTTCCACAGAGCTGGAGGAAGAGTTTGGTAAATGCATCCCCGGTTAGGGAAGGGTACTCTGCGCTTTTATTGTCATTATAATTGTTTGTTTTACTTTAGCCTTTCTTTTATTTTCTTCAGAGAGGGGAAGAATACAAAGTCGGTGGATTGGGAAGTAGGGGGAGAATCTAGAAAGAATTGGGGTAGGGCAAAAAAATATGATCAAAATATAGTGTTATGAAAAAATTTAAATGAAAATAAAATGGTAAAATAAAAGAATAAAATAAGCTTTTCTCTAGTTGATTTGAAGTGTTGGACTCCATAATATTTCTTTTATTAAAGATGACCATACTTTTTTATTTTTTACTTTTTAAAAATTCTTTAATCCTTTTATACAGTCCTGACTTCATCCCCCTCCTGGTCTGCCCTCTGACTGCTCCTCATCCAATACCTTCCCAGCCCCTTGCTCTGTCTTCAAGAGGATGTCCTCACCCTCTACCCCTGTCCCACCAGACCTCCCCACTCCCTGGGGCCTCCAGTCTCTTGAGGGTTAGGTACATCTACTCTCATTGAGGTCAGACCCGGCAGTCCTCTGCTGTATATGTGTTGGGGCCTCATATCAGATGGTGTATGCTGCCTGGTTGGTGGCTCAGTGTCTGAGAGATCTCTGGGGTCCAGGTCAGTTGAGACTGCTGGTCTTCCCATGGGGCTGGCCCTCCTCCTTAGCGTCTTCCAGCTTTTCCCCAATTCAACCACAGAGGTCCCTGGCTTCCATCCATTGGTTGGGTGCTAGTATCTGCATCTAATTCTTTCAGCTGCTTGTTGGACCATTTAGCGTATTAACAACAACAACAAAAATAAACAATGCCCTTGACATCCCTAAACAACTGCAGTGATTCCTTAGAGATGCTGTAGCTCTGTCCTTTTTAGGAGCTAGACAAACTCTCTCACTGAAATATGAGCAGTCACAGACATAGAAAGTCTGTCCTAATCAGGTGCTGACACCTCATTTTCCAGACTTAAAAGTGCAAATATAACTTCAGTCATTTTCCTTGTAAACACTTGCTGGTAAATTTAACTAATAAAAATGATTTTTACATGCTGTATGAGCCTACACAATTTCCCCATCTACAACTAACTGATAATAACTACAAATATTTTCTTGCTTTGCAAAACTGTTTTTGCTCATTTTTCTTACACACACACACACCCTCCAGTACTGTGCTAGTACTGTGACAGAATGTATTGTAATTTTTATAAAAGCATTATTAATCATTTGATCAGAAGCATACAATTATCAGAGCTTCACATCAACTGGAAGGCTATTAGGGCTGCTGAAACATGGTTTCACTGATGTGTCTTATTCTAAACTCTGCAACATAAGCACCCACTGAGCAGCAAACCAATATGTTTTCAGTGGGAGCAAATCTTTAGAAAGAAGGTCAGGGGCAGACTGTCTACCCAAGAGACCAAGAGAAAAGAAGATCAGGCAATTTATTACACCATATTTGTTAAGCATACAGACGGCTGCCATGATAGACATCCTCCCTCTAATAGGTGTGTAAGACAGCAATAACTGACTCTTTTGTTAAGTCTAGGGGGTCTTTGTGGTTCAGACATGTTACTGTTTTGAAATTTGTTTCTCCAGGGAAGAATCACCCAGATTTCAAAACTCAAAAGATTCTTTAAATTTTGTTTCATTTTGTGGAAAGGGTCAAGAAGAAGTATTACTTTCAAGTGGCTTTGGACTAATAACAAACCCCTCACCCGACAAGCAGGTCCATGGGACCATCTTGCTACAGTTTGTTGGAAAAAAGTATCTTTTCTAGCTAAGCTCATAGATGAAGTCTGCCATGTATCTTATTTTTTAATTGTTTAGTTATCATCAACAGAGTAATTTTGAGTCTTCAGGTATGTTACAAAAACTACCCATTAAGGTGTCATTATTTACATTAAAAACAATCAGATTGTGGATGGAGAAATGGCTTACTGGTTAAGAGCACTAGCCACTCTTACAAAGGTTTTCTTCCCAGCACCAACATGGTGACTGACAACCATTTGTAACTCCAGTTCCAGACGATCCAATACCTTCTTCTGGCCTCTGAGGTATTTCATATACCTGTTGCACAGACATACCCACAGGCAACACACTAGAACACATAAAATAAAAAAAAATGAATCTTTAAAAATAACCAGATTAACTAGAGATAATTGTTTAATAGATTGAATTAAGATTCATCTCTCTCTGTAGGAAAACAAGTAAGTTTATTTCCCTCACAGGGCAATCCCCTTTGCAGGGATATTTCCTGCTGTGAGTTGTGGAGGTATCAATATTATTTATTTTCCTGTTAGATTTTTGTCAAGTCTAATTTGGCAAAGATTAACAGAAAAGTCTTATATTCAAATCTTTATATGCCTGGAATTTGGAGCATACCCATATGTGAAATCTAAATGAATTTGCTTTATTCTCTATCTACTTTCAAGTGTTCTTTGAAAAACCCAGAAACTCAGTAAGATTCAGAATTGATTAACACTTGCTGAGCAACTGTTAATGAGTCAAGCATTCTACTCTCAATGTTATTCAAGTTCTGCAACAAAACTAGCATTATTAGTTTAAAAATTTAAAGGTAAAGAAGTTGAGGGTCAAATGAGAAAAGTAATGTATTCAATTGCACAGCTAATGATAGAGCCAGAATACAAGTCAGATCTTTGGCTCCATGTTAAACTCCCTTTTTATCCATTGCTGAAAGTGAGTCCCATTCTCTGAAAGAGACTGTGGAGGTTTGAATAAAAGTGGCCCCCATAGGCCCCTAGGGATTGGCACTATCAGGAGGTGTGGCCTTGGTGGAGTAGGTGTGGCTTTGTTGGAGTAGGTGTGGCTTTATTGGAGTAGGTGTGGCTTTGTTGGAGGAAGTGTGCTACTAGGGGTGGGCTTTGAGGTTTCAAATGCTCAAGCCAGGCTCAGTGTCATTCTCTCTTCAGCACATGTCTGCCCATGTGCCACTGTTCTTCCTGCCATGATGATAATGGACTTAAATCTCTGTACTGTAAGCCAGCCACAATTAAATGTTTTCCTTTATAAGACTTGCCATGGTCATGGTGTCTCTTCACAGCAATAAACCATAAGACAGAAACCAAACAGGCTTAAAATAAATTAGTACAGGAATATGTTTTTCAGTTAGCTGTGTTGTTTTATGGATGTCTATGAGTGTGGGAGTTCTTAATCAAAATGTGTCTCTTAAATACCATTTTGCTTCCAAATGAGAAATATAGAGAAGACATCAACTGCTGATAATTGCATGGGGCATATTCAAATGTTTAGGATCAAAGGGAAATTGTATTACCTTCCTGCTTCTCCTTGTGTACTACTTTGCATGGTGAATGCTCTTGGCTGGGGAAAGAACATGTTTTACCAAATCAGTTCAGTCTATTAAGTTGAACTATGTGAAAGTGCTAATACTCAAATATTTTTGATGTTCAAAAAGGTGATTTTATTGCTTATAACAATTGTATGGAAGTGCATAAGTATTTCAAATGATGTGTGTGCTCGGCTGCGGCATGTCACACAGCTCATGCAATTTTCAGGGCCTTTGTGAAGTCATGTTTAGCAACGGGCTTGGCAACAGTGTAGCTTTTCAGTTACTCATATAGGCTAAATCAGAATCAAAGTAACAACTGCTTACCTCATCTTTTCCAGCTGTACTCTAGACATGGGGTTAGTATCTAAGATATATAAGGAACTGGAAAAATTAATCACCCGTCTTAAAAAAAAAAAAAAAAACCCTACCAGTTAGCAAATGGGAACGTGAACTGAATAGATACTTTTCCAAAGGGGGAAATATTTTAAAAAATTTTTTAAACTTTAAAAAGTTTGACATGCTTAGCCATAATGGAAACACACATTAAACATGTTGGGGAAGAAGAACTCTTATTCCTGATGGGAATGTGAACTGGTACAGCCACTCTGAAATCAGTGTGGAGGCCCTCAAAAACCAAAAATTGAATGACTATATGACTCAACCATACTACTCACGGTATGGCACTCTGTATTAAACATCCATGTTGCAGCTCTGCTCACAACACTAAAGGAAATGATCCAGCTGGCCAGCAGAAAGAAGATGATTTAAACTTAGACATTACAGCTCCTGAGTTTGTGTTCAGCCCACCATGTTTTATAGTCTGTACACAAATGAGAATTTTTTTCCTGGTGTTTGTGAGTCTACTTCTCCCTTAATGGTTAAACCTGAGCTGGCTGACTGGGCCTTTGGGCTCCAACTTTCCCATCATTTCTGGACACGTCTTACATGGAACACAGTTGCACGTGGGCCCCCACAGGGAGGATATAGAGAAGGGCCGAGTCTCCATCAAAATGAACCTGTGGTTGGAACGGCATTTGCCACTGTGACTGTGCTGAGAGGTGGGACCTAAAGGAAGTGACTGGGTGTGAGGCCTCTGCTCCCATGACTGTGGTGACGCTGTCCCCTGAGAATGGGGCCAGCCGCTCAGGGAGTGGGCTCCTGATGAGAGGGGCAGTTGGCCTCAGGCTCTGTCCTGTGTGTGCCATGTGGTCCTCCCCCTCCCCCCCGCCACACTAAGATGCAGCAGGAAGGACCTTGTATGGTTGGTTCTTCCATCTTGGATTTCCTAGACTCCAGAACTATGAGAAATGAATTTCTTTTCTTTATAAATTACTCACTTTGTGGCATTCTGTTACGGAAGCAGAAGAATGGACCAAGACAGAGCGCATACAGTGGGTGTCATTCTAGTTGACATTTTATTTACATCTAACTTGCATAGGTTTAAACTGCAATCTAGGCCACCATCTTTCCAGGATGAAAAAGCCCATTTTATGCTCTGTAAAATGCACCAAAACATTTGAATTTTTATGAAATAGTACTGGCAGTGTTGTGCAAGGAATATTTTTCAAACCTCAAAAAATTGCATTTTTTTTTTTTTAAAACTCACCATAAAATTCCTTAATCCATCCCCTACATTTCAGTCCATAAAAATAAAGGAATGAAAGTGGCCAAAAGGGCTGGAGAGATGGCTCAGCAGCTAAGAGCACTGACTGCTCTTTCAGAGGTCCTGAGTTCAATTCCCAGCAACCACATGGTGGCTCACAACCTTATCTTTAATGGGATGTGATGCCCTCTTCTGGTGTGTCTGAAGATAGCGACAGTATACTCATACACATAAAATAAATAAATAATCTTTTTTTTTTTTTTTTTTTTTTTTAAAAGGAAAGTGGCCAGAAATCTCCAGAGTTAGCTGGTATTAGGAATTCCCAACTCTAGACTAAAAGTATCCTGCAAGTGAGACCTGCTCTATCCTCTTTCTCTACCAAAGGAAGAAACTTGCATTATAATACTAGTC
Organism: Mastomys natalensis; assembly: GCA_021653895.1. Taxonomy (NCBI): domain Eukaryota; kingdom Metazoa; phylum Chordata; class Mammalia; order Rodentia; family Muridae; genus Mastomys; species Mastomys natalensis. Next base: position 1,118,317 of record JAJTUV010000266.1, on the reverse strand, counting down.
ATGTAGGAAGAGAGAAGTGGAGGAGGCCGAGTCAAATGGGGAAGGGGAGTCAGATGTGATAATGGGGGTAAGATGCTCATAGAAAGGAGCTAAAGGCCAAGTATATATAGTATCTATGATATATAATAGATATGACATATGATATATGTGATATATATGATCTTTATTATATATATACATATACATACATGTACACACACATACACACACATACACACACACTCCTCTAATCCTCTAATCTCACTCTTCTTTGTCTCATCCAAACTCATCCAAATTTGTTCTCTTTGAGTAGTCTATGAAATTAGTTCACAACAAGACACTAATGATTATTCAGGGGAAATGTCTTGGACATCTGGAAACTACCTTTTAAAGAAAAACTAATAGGGAGGCTTTTAGCTAAAAAAAAAAAAAAAAAAAAAAAAAAAAAAAAAAAACCAAACAACAAAAAAAAACAACTGCTTCACCCACAAAGACCCACTACCATATTAAACCATGATCTCATATCTACCCATCTGACACTCCCTTCACAATACGAAATTCTCTCCATAGGGATCCGCACTCTATACTGGAGATCTGCATGCGGTCAACATAGAGCAGTGCTCTATGTGTGTGATCTTGGCCACCCCTTACAAGGCACTGAGCAGCCAGAGTCTGGTGGACACGGAGACTATCATGGCTACCCTCAACATCCAGTCCCTGGAGGTAATCTTCCATGCCCAGATGCCTGTAGAGCCAGGTCAGAACAACTCCCAAGGAAAAGAGTCTAACAAGGATGGGATAAGAGAAGATATTAAACCTTCCCTCAGTAATTTTTTTTATGAAGAAGAAGGTTTGGATCAGCTGCCTTCTGAGATTTTCCAACTCTGATAATATGATAGTGGGAATATCACCTACAGCCATTTCCTCTGGAATTACAAATCAAATTATTTAAATATATTTGTATATTTATACACAAACTTAAATGTACTGTAGACTTTGTTAGGTAGATAGTTAATAGTTCCGTCACTTATGACTTTTTCAGACATCCTTATTCTATCTTCATCCCTGTCACTAATTAGAACCCCTTTTCTCTGTTTCCCAATCAGATCACTTGAATTCTGATATTTCCCTCTATTGCTTCCCCACCCACCTACCCAGCCATGCTCCCTTTTCACTTGATTAGTTTCTGAAGTTATGGGCAGGATCTGTTCTCACATCTGAAGATTTGGTGCTAAGAGCCTCGAGGAGAAAGAACATGCCACATTTGTCTTCCAGGGTCTGGATGGCCTTACTCAATATGTTCTTTTCTAGTTCCATCCAATTACCAGGCTAGCCCTGGAGAAGAATCCTATAGGCTTTTCCCCCTCTTCTGGATGCTTTCAGTATGTGAATTACAAAAGATTATCTTCAAGGTTCCTTCAAACCTATAGACTAATGACCCTCCCCTTTGCTTTGGATTAGAAAAGCATGTTAGAGAAAAGCAGGGTCTGCTCAAGGTAGAAATCCTCTCTTTGCCCCTTCTCTACTTCTCTTCAGCACTTGATTTAATAACCGAACCTATGCATAATCAGTACCCATGGAACTGAAGCAAATGAATCTATAAGTTGGACTCTCAAAGAGCTTCCAGCTCCTTGACCACATCCAAAGTGTATCTGAGAGTAATTTCCACTGCAAAATTGTGGTTTTTCTTTTCACAAATCGGATGTCACAGGCATGACAAAGATCTCTATGATTGTGACTGCAAATAAAAATGTCAGTGAGTTAAAGTTGGGAAACCAAAATATATTCTCATCAACTCCTTGTACTTTTTGCTAGGATGGGAAAATGCAAAGTTCTTGGGACAAAGGAGTAAAGGAGTCAGTTATCTAGGCTTTGGTGACAAGAGCCATCTGTTCAATACATCCCCCGCTTAGCAGCTAACCCAACTCAGTACCCAAGGTTTTGGGGTGTTCTTCAAGGCAGAACTAATGCAAAGTGCTTCATGAATAGCAGAGAGCTACTAATAGTTAGAGGAGAAGGAATAGAAAGTATTTAAGTCCTGGAGTATCTGCAGGCACTTTCCCAGAGATGAGAGAAAAGCATAGAAATCAATCTGGGACACTCCATGGCTCTTCCATAGAGATTCATCCCCATGTTAGGGCTGTGGGGACAGAAATGAAGACTCTCCAAAGATCCTTAAGAGTACCAGGCCTCCTGGACATGTCTATGGAAAGCTTGAATGGTTTCCAGTAATTCTCTAATTACTACCCTGTCACACTGCAAGGGGAACAGGTTGGCAAACCTAAGTAGTGAACTAAATAATCTGTGGCATAATCTAAATATATAACAGTAATTAAGTCTGACAACTTAATTTGCTACTGAAATTTAAATGTACAGTAGCAATCTACAATTAAGCAATCTTTTGTAATAGCACCCTGCCACCCTGGAAAATTTCAGGTGTAATGCTGTGTACTATTAGGTAGCAAAAATATTGACACTGGTAAAGCATATCCAGGCCATGATCTGACATTTATTCAAATTAACCATTGCTTTGCAAGGGAAGAGAGGTTGGATGGAAATAATTCAGTTGCTGTCGTCTGTCAGCATCTCCTTTAGACACGTAGAAGTCCCTTCTGCTGATGATAGTGTTTCCATGCATAATTGACACTGAACTCTGACTGTCGGGTACACTGAGTCCTTTCTTGGTTGGATTCAGTAGGAAGGGAGACATACCTCACACTTTAATAGAGGCATGAGTGTTACCCTAACAAGGGCTTCAGTTTTGAAGAGGATGCTTGTCAGGACGTGAAGCCTATGTGTAAGTGCTTTCCTCATTTTCCGGAGTGATGTCACTGTATTGTCTAGGGATACTGTGGCAGTTACATCACTCTTCCTGCCTGACCATGTTTATTGCTCACAGACACTAGAGGGGTAGCTTATCAAAGTCCATCAGATAATCTCACTTCCTCACTTAAACTCTGTAAGGTTGACCCATTCTACAAACACCATACAGGGCATTGCAGGTCATAGGAAATTTGACTTTCTAACCTAGTTCATTCTGTTTATGCTGACTCATTCCTGCCTTGGCGTTCTTACTCCACTTGCTTGAATACTGCTTTCTCATTCCTTGTTCGTCATGTCACTCAGCTGATAACACCTTTGAGCTTGTCTTCTCACTTTCCCATACCAGTGACTACAGACTAGAAAAGCCGGAGGCATTCCAGAGAGAGGTTCTAGGTCCTGTGTGTTCTCTCTCTCTCTCTCTCCTCTCCCTCTCTCTGTGTCTCCCTCCCTCTCCCCCCCTCTTTGTTTTCTGAGGAGCACAATGAAGATACAAACAAGTGCTCCCATCCAGAGAGGATCTTGGAGACCCTAGAAGTGGAACACAGCTATTCATATACCCTTGACAAAACAATGGTCCTCCTCTCTCAGGGAAGGTAGAATTCATGGAGCCTTGAGGGACGTAGGGAACACCTCCCTAGCTAGTCAGATCAGCCCAATCAACTCAAGACAGTATATTGAAGAGGCAGGAGGCTTCAGGAGCAAGGAACCAACTGCTATGTTTCAAAGAACACTTATAGGATGGTACCACCTATTTCTTGACAGCTCCCTCAAAATTCTGTAAGCAAATTAGTGCATTTTTGAGTCCCCCAAAAAACTGAGCTATTTATTACTCAAGCACTAACACTCCATGGTGTTATCTTAAGGATGATGCCAATGACAATGAGTAGAAGTTCGCCTGTTTTATAATTCATTTGAAATAGCACTTAAAACACACAAGTACACATGCACACACACATACATGCACACAAACATGCATGTGCGCTCATGCACATATGCATTTGTAAACATACACATGCAGTGTACATACATGCAAAATTGCACACACATGCATGCAAATGCACATGCATGTGTGCACATACACTTGCACACACACATGCACACGCATGTGTGAACAAAATCTCAAAAGAAGACACAAAGGAAGCCAGCCCTCTGTACGGTGGGTTCCACAGCTAAGGATTGATGCTGAACACGTATAGACTGTTTTCATCTTTGTCCTCTAAGCCATGATATTATAGCTATTTACATAACATTTACATTATAAGCAATAGAAATAATCTAAGATAATGTAAAGTGGGAGAATATGCATAGGTTATATACGAATACTACTGCATTTTATGACAAGAGGCTTGATCATCCAAGAATTATAGTATCTATGGGAGCTTCTAGTGTCAGTTCCTGAAGAGATCCAGGAAAAATCATCATGCAATTTTTTTCTAATTCAGAAAAGGATTTGGGATGGGACCTTCAAGTACCTTTGCTAAGACAAAGCGCCAGGTCACATGACTTTCTTCTACATCCCAACCAAGCCATTTATTTGCATTTATCATCTTTTATTTATTTATTTATTTATTTGTTGTCTGCGTCTACAGAAGGCATTTCACCTGACTTTAATGAATATGTTGGGAAAATAAAATATCAATGAGTCTCCAGCCACGCTTAACCGATTAAGTCGTGTTTTAAGGGGGAAAATTCAAGGGAGAGATCTTTATGATGCATAATTGATGTCCCAAGGTTCTTTCTGAGAATTCACAGTCAAAGGCCTATGGAACCAGAATGGAGCCCACAGAGCTTAAGTGCTTGGCTAGATGTCACATCGGGCTTTTACCCAACTGGTGACATCATCTAGTGGAGCCTGTTCTCTCTGGGTGTTGGGGTGCAGGAATCATGTCTGTCTTCTCTACCAGCCTGGGTTCTAGCAGAGAGAAGGAGGCCAGCAACTGCCCTACTTTTACTCAGAGAAAGTAGGCATGGACTCTAAGGCTGCTCACATGTTTCTGGTGCTGATTTATCTGTCCATTGCTGGCCTTGGAGCCATTCTTTTCCTTTTCTGTGGCCACAGCAGTGTCAGAACTAAGGTGAGGCAGGTGATCATGTGGTGTGCAGACACCAAGAATCTATGTCTCCATCTGGAGATCCTTAAATTTCGTGCCCCAGCTGTCTCCCTTACATTCCTCTTAATTGAGGCCCTGGGTGATGCACGTCTAACTGGAAATGCCTTTGGAGGAATGATGAAGAAGCTACTATCTTTCACTAACATCTATGGAAAATGAGTGCCTATGAGACTTTTACAGACGAAGTGAGCTCCGGGAGCAAGCAATGATGTGAAGGAAGTCAGGCAAAGGAGCCCTGTATGGGTGTTGGTGGAGTGCCATGGAACACACAGGGATTCACTATTTAGAAAGACTGAAGGCAAAGCAGGAGCATACTACAGGAGAATTAACACAGGTCGAATCAATTCAGCAACACCTTCTCAAAATAGAGTCCCGGGCATGTGGTTTATATAGGAATATGCTCCCAGGGCACTTCACGGTTTGGTATCTCAAAGCCCAGTGAGATTTACACCAAAGCAGATAAACAGATCTGTTTATGCTAGAAACAGTGGCTTTCTGAGGAAGCAACTAGCAGGCCCCATCATGGAAGCCTGGAATGACAATGAAGCCAACTAGGAAGGAGTGCTGCACTGCATTCTGGGTAAAGACTCTCCAAATCGAGCTGTGAGTACCTTAGACTCTTGTTCCTGACTAGTATCTGTCCACCTCCCTGTAACCACCTTGACTCTCGGCTCCAGGTTTCATGTATATTTAAACTTTTCTCTGTTTTGGAACTCCCAAATGTGTCAATACACTGCATCGTATGTGAATTGGAATAAGCTGATAAATTTGGTAGGGAGGAGACGAGCTAGCTGTTCTCTGGCACTCAGGTGACACCATATTAGATTCCTTAGCACTCTATTTTATTCTTCACACACATTGGAGCATGCCCTGGTGGAGAGTTGGTAGGAAGGCAAAGACCTCATTGTTCCCAGTAAGGTAAGCACTGTAGTTAAGGGTCCCGTGCTGCAACGTCCCTATGATGACATCACTGCTGTCCAAAGCTCTTCTCTCCTAGATCATTCCTGTGACTCTTTCTCAGAAAGACTTCCAGGCTCCATAAGCTCTGACACTGAGTGACATCAGTATCACCTGTCATAGGAAGAATAGTGACATCTCAGATATTTAGTTTCACCTTTTTTGTTTGTTTGTTTGTTTTTTTGTAGAGTGGGTTTTCCTATGCAGCCCTTTCTGGCCTGGAACTCACTTTGTAGACCAGGAATACAGGCTGACCTGCAACTCATGGGAACTGGCCTGCCTGTTTCTACTGGGATGGAAGATATGTGCCAAGATGCAGGGACACATCTCTTGCAGGTAACAAGTTGGCTTTCAGCCCTACACTTACCTGTTTCCAGAGATAGACATCATGACCACAGTCCACTTCTCTCCAGGAATCTGATAAGACTCTGATGCAGTGACTTCCTGGTTTTACTTAGAAGACTCCATTTCTAAGTATGCAGGGACTGCTGAGGAGACAGGCAGAGAGGAAAACCCAAGGCTATGCCCCTCACATCTCTCTCCTCCATCAGGCCAAACCTGCTTTCTTCTGAGGTGTATATGAGGCAGTTGCATAAAATTACACTGGGAGAAAGATTTATGTGGTTATAGGTTTGAAAACCTCCTACGACCCACAGACATACACAAAGAACATTCTCTTAGTTTTAAGATAGGTTTCCAGAGCCCTGGCTATGAGAGTAGCCATGCTCCGCCATTTGCACATACCTGTTCGCTCTTTAGTATCACTCCCCAAGGATGGCCTTTCAAATGTTCTTCCAATCTGTTGCCGAGCTTAGTGAGCTGAGACCCAGCATCCTTTGCGGCACAGTCCGTGACTATGATTAGACCCCAAACATCTATTTCCCGGATGTCCACACTAATAGGACAACAAGGCTAAGAACAAAGTGTCCCCCCACCAATCTTTCCCCCTTTCCTCTTCCTCCTCTCCCTTTTGCCCTTCTCTTTGAGATAGAGTCTCACTATGGAAACCAGGCTGGCCTCAAACTCAGAGAGATTCATCTACCTCTGCTTCTGGAGTGCTGGGAGCTTCCAGAGTGCTGGAATCAAAGACTCGCGCCACTATTTCTGGCTAAGTGGGTTTTTGTTGTTTGTTTGTTTGTTTGTTTTCTGAATGGTATTTTCAAGGTCCCTCAGCTTGTTGCATCTTTTCTACCACATAGCTTCATTCTGAATTGGAAGAGTTTCTGGAAGGATGCTTGATCTTAAACTTTCTGGGGGCTCTCAGAATAGGCAGCAGCATGTGGCTGCAATGTTAGTGTCTATACCATCGGGTGACACTCCAGATGGTGAGGCAGCCCTCATGCTTCATCGCAGATTAAATCTAAAATGCTTCTGGTCGCAACATTTTCTAACACTGGAATCCAAGTTTGAGTAAACATTATGTTAGAAAGCTAGTCCAAGTTTAGAAGTCGTGTGTGTGTGTGTGTGTGTGTATGTGTGTGAATGTGTGTGTGTGTATGTGAGAATGTGCAGAATGAGGGGAACTGAAGGAAATTAAAAGGGAAAGAAAGAAAAGGGGACTGAGAAAGGCCCAGACCAGAGAACTCTAAATAAGAGTAAGAAGATGAACTCACAGAACAAGGGTGATCTCTAAATCCCATTTCCCTCCAATATAGTATCTGAACCCTTTTGATGTCAAATAGGAAGTGATGTATTCAAAAGCTAAGCCTCTCAGTTAAACATGCAAAGCGTGCGTCTCTAGAGTCGTCAGCAGCAGGATAACCCTAGAATTTACACCTTTTCTTTAATCAGTGGGAAATTATTCTAATAGTATTATGTTGGATCACTCTTCACTTAGGCCATGTGTTCTTAGACAGATTGTAGCTCAGCCTGAATTTGCATATTCCAATCCCCGCCTGAGTGTCAAGGGACTGAGTCCACAAACACCCTTCTGAGGTAGTAGGAAGAAGGGAAGAGCAGAGAGAAAAGCCAGGAGGATATTTTTCCAGTTTGGAGACTTCAGGGATGGGGAAAGGGAGTCATCTTTTCACCTGAAAAATTCATAAAATTATATGGATTTTCAAATCAACTTAAATCGTATTATTTCTTAGGTTGGTTTGTCCCAGTGACCTACATTTTACCAGCGATATTTGTTTATTTGATAACCTTTCACCTGCCCTGCCCATTGCAGTCGATATTCTTACACCTTCCAATTACTTGCCTCGTTTAAGTATGGCTGAGGACGTGGACGTAAAGCAAGCAGAGTCTGCCCATCTGTTCTGAGGATCATCAATAGCAGAAATACTAGAGGTGCTCTTTCAACTCTGGTTCTCACTTCCATCCATGATCTCAGATCCACGGAATCTGGGGTCCAGAGCTCTCTCTTTGGTACAACTCCTCATGTAACAGATACACAGGGACCAATTTCTGATGACTCAGACACATGAGGACCAGTTGGTAAAGGGGAGTATTTAGTAACAGGTAAGGTAGAGCTTATGGAGAATCCTACCAGCAATTCGAGGAGGTGGTTGTTGACATGTCAGATTTAAAGACTGAGAAAGTTTCAGAGGAGAAAAAAAACCCTGGGTAGTCACAAGGCACTCAGCTAGGGTGTGAGAGAGTCCATGGTTCAAACTCAGGCATATTTCACGTCAATGACTAACTGTGAAGTACAAAAGAATGAACTAGAATAAAAGTCAGAGGATGGGAGATAGCAGAGGAAGGTGTCCTCCCGAAAAGGCCCACACTGCTGAGAAACAAGCCAGATGTCCAAAAACAAAGGCATGAAGGAGCAAACGAAAAAGTAGTCACAGACTCATTTGCCTTGCAGCAGCAGATGCTGGGGAGGAGCCTAGGATGGGAGGTTAGGCAACTGAGGCCACACTTCAGGAGTGTGGGCAGGCTTGGTTTTACGGCAGTGTCGTGATAGGAAATCTTGGCAGAATCTGACTTGTGATTGTGGAGGCGATCTGGAAGCATCTTGAACAGTGAGTGGCAAGGGAGAAGAGTGCTAAGGCGAAAAACCAAACCAAACCAGACCAGACCAGACCAGACCAGACCAGACCAGACCACCAAACCATGAAAGCCCCAAACAAAACAGGAAAGAGAGACTGGAAACAATCCAGGGTTTGTAAGATAAGTCCTTGAACTCAGGAGAATGGAACATGATTGGTTAAGAACCTAACAATTCTAGAACCATAACATTCTTATGTATTTGAGAACACAAGCTTTCTCTTCTCGTAAGCGGCCAGAGGTGACCTGTGAAGATGGTTTGCTACTCTCTTGACCAAGAAAACCCCACAAAGTCAAGAGGTTCAAACCTTCGTGTTCACTTTAAGAACAGCCGGGGAACTGCTCAGGTCATCAAGGGTATGCAAGCCATCAAGGGTATGTGTATCTGCAACGCTGCCAAGTATCTGAAGGATGTCACTTTAAAGAAGCAATGTGTGCCATTCTGGTGGTATAATGGTGGAGTGGGTAGGTGCTCCCAGGCCAAACAGTGGGACTAGACACAGGAACGGTGGCCAAAAAAAAAAAGAGTGCTGAATTTTTGCTGCACATGCTTAAAAATGCAGAGAGTAATGCTGAACTTAAGGGTTTAGATGTAGATTCTCTAGTCATTGAACACATGCAGGTGAACAAGGTACCTAAGATGCGCTGACGAACCTACAGAGCTCATGGCCGGATTAACCTATACGTGAGCTCCCCCTGCCACACTGAGATGATCCTCACTGAGAAGGAACAGACTGTTCCAAAGCCAGAAGAGGAGGTTGCACAGAAGAAAGAGATATCCCAAAAGAAACTGAAGAAACAAAAACTCATGGAACAGGAATAAATTCAGCATAAAATAAATGCAGATAAAGGAGAAAGAGAGAGAGAGAGAGACAGAGAGAGAGAAAACACAAGTATTGCTTTCTGTAGGGAGTATATAAAACATATTAATATTTCATTTCTATTGGAGTAGAAATATAAGTTACATAAGACAAGGAATGGAAAAAATATATACATATTTACATATATGAATATATATGTGTATTTGGTAAATTTGAGAAAACCTACCAGGTAGAACATTTTAATGCCATTCGCTTTTATACTGTGTCTACCATATACTGGTTTGGAGAAGGGAGTTTCTAAAGGCACCTTGGGCTGTTTTGACTTACCCTTGTTTACAATAAGAGTTTGCTCCACATTTCCTCTTCTGGTTTCATCTGGGTGTTTCAGGTTCTAAAACTTCATTTATTTGTTCATTTAGTACCAGAATGATGGGAAAATGAAATGTTAATAAGACCTAAGTCCACCATACACAAAATAGATGGCAATAATATTAGCAGTCATCCATGGAAAAATCTATAGCAAGTCAGATTAAATACACATATATTTCAAAAGTGTAAACTGATAATATTTAGGGCACTGTGGCCTGACATACTCCTCTGATAACCTGTGGAGAAAAAGAACCCTTGGAGGAGGGGTAGTTGTGGAGGAAGTGGGAAAGAAGAAAAAGGAGGGTGTATCAATTCTTTATCCAGAGGAAAGGGAGAAATGGACAGGTATAGTTACAGGTGAGACATGTACCCATGGAGAATGTACTTAGCATAACCAGTGGAGAGAGAGATGGAGGAGGGACACAGTGCAGAGAGAGATGGAGGAGGGATACAGTGCAGAGAGAGATGGAAGAGGGACACAGTGCAGAGAGAGATGGAGGAGGGACACAGTGCAGAGAGAGATGGAGGAGGGATACAGTGCAGAGAGAGATGGAAGAGGGACACTGCAGAGATGGAGGAGGGACACAGTGCAGAGATGGAGGAGGGACACAGTGTAGAGAGAGATGGAGGAGGGATGCAGAATTGAGAGGAGATAAAGACTCTGACTGCTGGGTATGGAATCAGGGTTGTCATGGATACAGGAAGCAATGGCAGACTCTAAAGTCAAACACCAGGACTGGAAATCCTGATGAAGTTAGAAAGGGTGCACTCAGAGTATTGGAGTGGGAGAGAAAGAACAGTGGGAACGTGTGGGCAGAGAGTGATTTACTGCAGCTTAAGATTTCTGACATGGGACATTGTCAGGAAGTGACAGTAGTCAGGATGCACCAGCGATGCTGTTTGGAGGTGGAAAATCTTTGAGTGTCGATTGGGTGTTAGAGAAGCGAGCCTGGGTTACACAGTTGTAGACCACGTGAACGCTGTTGCAAAGAACATCGGTGATGTGGTTCAATTAGAAAGAAAACATTGCCCAAGTGCAGAAAACCTAAATAAACACAGAGGTCTGTGGATGATACAGCTGTAATAGAGAGGGTTCAATGGCTTTTAAAAATTCACCCTAAGGGCTGATGAAACGGCTGAGTGGGAAAAGGTGCTTGCTGCTAAGTCTGGTAACCTGGAATTGATCTCTGTGTCTCACATGGTGGAAGGAGAGAATTAACTCCTCTCATGCTTGTTCTCTTATGTCCTCGTGTGGTACATAGCACACACATGCCAAATAAATAAAATATATTAAAATAAAAACAACTGACCTCAACTATGGTGGGGGAAGAACAGTGTTAATGGACCAACACCAAGAAACATAACTGATTCTGATACAAAACAATCCCGTATCTTGCCCATCTGAACTCTCACCTCTGTCCCCAGTGCCTGTGAGAAACCTGTGGAATATGGTTTTTGGACGACTATGCAGCTTACATTTGGAAGAATCCAGTAAGGAAGTGACACATGTTTGCTTTAAAGGAAATGTGGGGTCACGGTGAGTAGAACTTAGGAGAGAACACGGGTCACAGCAGATGATGTGATAATAGTGAGACTGGTTACTGTACAGAGGCTGGTCCTGGATCTTCATCTGCAATGAGCAGAAGAGAAGAGGGGACATGTGGAGACAGCAGTGATGAAGTGCTGGCTGAAAGTGCTGAGTGGTTACTCTGCTCAGGGTCAGTCATGGGTATCTATTAACTCAACTCTATTGATATCCACTGTGAACTAGTGTCCTTGTTAAGGTGTCCTGCTTTCCTAGAAAGTTTTTCCACATAAGGACAGGCTGTGGGTGATTTTTTTTTTTTAAAAGATATACTAGTATTATACGTTTGCTCTTGTGTTTTTAGCAGGGATGCATGCAAATGTGAAATCTGGCAGCACAGGCATTGGGTTAAGATAGATCTAAGACTGGGTAGAGATGTCTGGAATAGTGTATGTGTATGAATGCACACCCCAGGGAGACAACTCTATCCTTAATTTCTTTTGCTAACAGAAGTTTGCACCCCCCTCCCCCAATTAATAAGCCTAGCATTGTACACATGAGGCAAGAGCTCTACCAGTGAGTGACCTCTCATCATGTATCACAGCTCGATAAGCACTCGTTATTGTTGGAATTGAATCATCGGTGTAGCGCATATTATGAGGAGAAAAACCCAGGGGCCTGATATCAGCTACTCCAGACTACAACCTGAGTTCTGTCTTATTAATAGTATGAGCACCAAAAGGCCCAGAGAACAGAGAGATGTCATAGTTAAGGTTAGAAATTGTCACAGGAGCTGGGAGAACAGCCAGTTTCTTAATTCCCCATCTAGAATCTCTTCTAGTATGCTAGAGATATTTACTATTAATGAGAAGCCAATGAAGACCAAACCATTTTCTCTCCTGGCTCAGCAAAATGACATCTTTATTTTGACCATGGCCTGTAGCCGCCACTCCAGCTCAAGCATCTTGGAGTTCATCTTTGAATTTTCTCACAAGTGGCTGGCCAGTGGATTCGGGCTGCCTTCTGGAAGCTTAAGCTCTATGCCTCTCCTCTCAGCACTATCTTCCACAAATAGCATGATGTTTCTTCACCTCAGATGACAGATGAAATTACAACATAGAAATATCATCATCAGAAATGTACCAAGACATCAGCTCCCATCCCACAACTGGTACAAGGGGAAAGAGCATCTCAGCATCCCCCCGCCCATCAGTCCATCCCTTGGAATAAACCTCTGCTACTTGATTTTGAACAAGGAAAAGTGGAAGCATGCCACATTTGCTTAGCAGTTGATCAGAAAAGTAAGCCGACGCTGTTTTTGGAAGAGCCAAACATTTAATCTTATTCTACTGGATCTGGTGCGATAGGTAGAAAGCCCATTTCTCTGGTCCCCTCGAGTAGAAGATGGGTTAGTTTGAGGTACATTAAAGAAACCTTCCATGCATGGGCCTGAGCAGCTCTCAACCGTGGGGAGCAGACACTGAGACCTGGTCAAGTACTGAGAATAAATGACCGTGAGTGCTCAGAGCTGAATGGGACATCTTTATCAATACTCCTCCCTCCAACAACCAAGGCTCAGGGAGAGCATCTCGGAAGAGGAGGTGGAAAGAATGTAAGAGCTGGACGACGGGGAGCAGGTCTTCTAGACATGACTTGGCTGCTGCCCTCATGATCCGACACAGCTGTAGTCACCTGCACAAGACCTGCACAAGATTAAGCCAGCTGAAATTCCAGCATTGATTTAAGAGGAACTCACAGATCCCTCTTCCTGTCCCAAGGCTATTGGGAAGAGGTTGCTTCTGGGAGAGAGAATCATTATTTGGCTGTGTGACCACTGGAAGATGCCCGTATATACTTCATATGTATATATAGGCGGTGCTACGTAGACTTGGTGAGTTATTAGAAAAGAAACACAAGAGGCCATGAAGTTGAGAGGTGTGTGTGTGTGTATGAGAGAGAGAGAGAAAGAGAAGAGAGAGAGAGAGAGAGAGAGAGAGAGAGAGAGAGAGAGAGAAAGAGAGAGAGAAAGAGAGAGAGAAAGAGATCAAACAGGGATGGATATGGTCATATTTCAGTGTATACACATATGAAATTCTCAAAGAGATTTAAAAAGAGAAGTCATCCATGTGGCTACATGGTGGTTGGAATTGAAACTAATTTTACTATGAATTAGATCAACATACATGCCAGAGACACAGCAGGTGTTTAATAACATGAATATTATGTTATATTAGGAAGGGGTGTCTGGATAAAATCTAGTAGGTTGAAGTAGGCAGCCTTCCAAACTCCTAATTCAGGAACAGTGATGATAACATAGAAGCAGTAAGACTTTCCCCCTATTTCATGTTCCAAGTAAACCAGCCCACCGCTCCACAAACTTCATCTTCAATGAAGTCATTTCCACCTGGGATTCACCCTGCTAACCTAACAAGAAAAGCTCAGCACATCTGAGAACCCCTGAGGCCCAGCCGTGGTAAACACAGGCTCCTAGCGTCATTGATACAACAGAGAGAGAGAGAGAGAGAGAGAAGAAAGCTAATCATGTCTCCCTAAGTTGTTTTGTACGGTGGTTATGATATACCTTTATCGCTGACATCTTTAATGACTTGAGATTACTGTGCAGTTTACGAGAAACTATGTCACACGGAAAACACCAGTTACGTTTGAGTTGCGGATGAATAAATTTTGGTGTAAATATATATATATATATTTTTTTACCATTATCTAGTAAATGATTAAAATGAGATTCAAACTTGGCTCATTTGACCCTAGACCTATGTTTCCAAAATGTACAAATAAAAGAAACAAAACAGAAACATTGATTTAAATAAATTCATATAAATAAAAATTTTTTTTGTCAGTTAAGCTTTGGTTGTGATGTAGTCATATTTATGGGAGCATGAGTGATTGTCAAGAACTTTGGCAGGGACTAAGGAGTCTCCCCCCACCCCTCTCTCTCATTTATTTAGAAGTTTACCTAGGTCATCTTCACTTCACATCTTCTCCTTGTTCTCCTCCTCCTCCACCTCCTCTTCCTGTTCCTCCTCCTTCTCCTTCTTTTCTTTGTCTTCTTTTTCTACAGGCTTTGCATTTTCATCACAGCAATTTGTGATGCAATTCCATAGCTATCCACTCGATTGATTGTTATGGAATCTCAGGTGTTAATTTACTTTTTATTTTTAAAAAATTTAATTAATTTATGTAGCCCTGGCTGGTCTGGAACTTAATATATATACCAGACCGACTTTGACCTTACAGAGATCTGCTTGCCTCTGTCTCCTGAGTGCTGGGACTAAAGATGTTTGTCAGCCTATCCGGTCTCGGGTGTTAATTTCATGTACATGATGGGCTCAGCTGTGATGCTCTGAAGACTGAGGCTGGAGGATCATAGCAAGTTCAAGGTCAGCCTGGGCTAGATAGTGAGTTCCAAACTAGCTTGAGCTTGAGATTCTATCCCATGCAAACATATAGAAAACCAAATGATGCCATGACAGACTCTGAGAAACAGGTCTCATTTTAGTTTAACTGCATTGAAGAGCTTCTTAACAATTTAAGGACCAGAATGAGTAATAGGATTTGTGTTCCCAGAGATGGCTCTGCCACTTACTGCTTCAGCATTATGACAATTGAATTCTTCTTTCTACAAACACCCCAGAATGCTAAGTAAACTCTAAGGGAAGACTTTAAAAAAAAAAACAGTAATAAAAATGATGGAAACACCTTGCTAGATGCAAAAATGATATCACACCCAGAGGCAGTAAATGATACTAGTGAGTAGTTTGTAGTAACTCTAGTATAGAGATGAGAACCAAGACCCAAGTTAGCCAGCGAGTGGAAGGACTCTCCCATCTGGAAAGAGTAATGGACTCCTTTCATTGAAAGCAAGAACATATATCTTTGCTTAAGTGTCCAGCTACACTAAAATACCTATAATGATGAGTTGGATCCCCAAGTTTATATCACGTGCAAGTGTAGTATCCAAGTTTTCATTACATATGTTGGTGGCTTTAAACTTAGTAAGTATGCAATGAGGAAAATATATTTACAGACCAGTAACATTTTCAATCAAAAAATTGTGTGTTTGTCTGTCTGTGCACATGTGTGTGTATGCCATTCTACACTTGTAGAGGTCAGAGGACAACTTTGTGGAGTGAGTCCAGTAATTCCACTTTACATGGGTATTGAAGATGGATCCCAGATCCTTGGGCCAGTACAGCAAATCTTTGCAGACTGAGCTCCTCACTGGCCGTAGACCAGTAACATTTTGATGTGAGAGATGAAGAATCCTTTGCAAGAATGATTGCTCCAATTTAGGGAGCATAGATCTCCATCAGGACTCCACCATATACAAATGACCACACAGAAATCAGTAGACTTTCTGCAAATGATAAGACATACTGAGCATGCTGAAGAAGAATTCAGGGCAGCAGTATCACTCACAGAAGCCTAACTGACCTTGGAATAAACAAAACCCAGAAGTGAAAGACTTTTACAACGAAGCAATTAAAACACCAGTGAAAGACATTGAGGAGGTCCCTATAAAATGGAAAAAACTTCTCATGGTTAGGCAACTGAGAAATTAGTATTGTGAAAATAACCATCTTACCGAAAACAATCTGCAGATTCCATGAAACTTCAATAAGAAAACACATTCTTTTCTTCAAAGAAATAACGAAGACAATTGTAAGATTCATATGGAAGCACAAAGGACCACAGAGAGCCAAAGCAGTCATCAGCAAGAAGTATACTTCTGGAGGCATTTGTATACAGGATTCCAAGTTTTGCTACAGAGTCATTGTAATAAGAACATGGTTCTGGCTCAAAGCCAGACATGTGGATCAATGGAACAGATTAAAAGACTCATATATAAAAAAGTCTTTGCAACTGTAACCACCAGACTTTTGGCAAAGATGCAAAAAAGCAAAATGTATCCTGGAGAAAGGACAGCATTGTAAACACACACACACACACACACACACACACACACACACACTGGAGAAAGGATAGTATTGTCAACAAATGGTGCTGAGAAAACGGGATACCTACGTGTAAAATAATTCAATTAAATCCTTAATTTTCACCCTGTCTTCTTATCAACTCTGAAGGGATCAAGAATCTTAATGCAAGACTGAAAACTCTGAAACTGCTAGAGAAATCAGATTAACAGGTGATACTTATGCACAAAGAAATTTTACTTAACTGGAAAGAAAAATGAAATTGTGACATTTACAGGAAAATTGACGGAACAGGAAAAAATATACATGTAAGTTATAAACATCTGAGGATTTAAATGCTTAAATAAGTTATAAGGGTCTAAGAAATGATTTAGAATATATAAACTCAAGTTATAGAGGTATAAATAATGTAAAATAAAAATGTTTTGGATTTCTTCCCTGAAATACTAAAGATCTCAGAAGTTCACAGTTTTAGCATTGATCAGTGGAGTTCAGATAAGCTGGTGAAACACTTGACAACTATTGTTAGACACGAGCTCAAGATTTTAAACTTCTTTTGGTTCTCGTCTAAATATAGATTTAAAGGTACTTCTTGTCATGCTTTTCATCATTCGGAAGACATCTCTGCCCAATGTATATGTACCCAGCCCCTGGATGGAGGAAAGAGTGTTCATACTTTTTAAGCCAAAGCAATAGCTTTTGCTATGACTCAAAGGTCTACTCCAGCTGTTTACAGACAACTGTTAGATGATTTTTCTGCAATACGGACTTCAATACAGATTATAATCAACGCTAATGCTAACATATCTAAACTTTTATCTTTTTAGGAAACTTAAAGACTCATTTAAGCTTCAGGGAGATACACCTTGAATCCACCTGTCACAGGTCAAACAAACTCCAAAATATAAGATATCATTTTTATACTTTTATAACATACACAGCTTAAAAATTTTATTCAATTATTTACCACTAGACATAAGTGGTTGATTACTGAGAGCGGTCATTGCAAAGGAAGTTCTTTTAAATAAAGAAATAGTAAAAAAAAAAAAAAAAAGTTACATTTGAAACCTGTTTATCCTTTAATATGAAACCTGTTAGCAAGGCCAACAAAGCTCCAAATATAAGACTTTCCTTTAAGTTTCTTTAACTTCAGTTCCTAGCCTCTATTTGTTCCGACAGATTTCCACTTGGCTGACCAGCACCATTCAGGAATCAGCTGCAGATTACAAATTGTTCCAAAGAAAATCTATATCATGCAAGACCCAGGTAATCCTACAAAACTAGAGAACTCTGGACTTGCCAAAAGCTAATATGAACCATGACAACATTTAGCTTCGATCTTTTCAGCTGGATAAGTGAACCAGATGCTTCTGATGAATGTCCCTTTGCCCAAATTCCCCCTGGCTTTTGGCTAACATTCCAACCTTCCTGGGCCCTGACAATAACATTCTAATTTCATCTGGAAAGCAGTTCCAGAAGAGACTATGTTGCTCCTTGTCCTCAACAAAGACTGGAATGGGATTTTCAACTAGGAACTAATATGTGTGTGTGTGTGTGTGTGTGTGTGTGTGTGTGTGTGTGTGTGGTGTATTGGACAGAGGGTAACACAATTAGGTGACTTGCCTGGCATGGGACAGAAATTTTTTTTTTTTTTTTTTAAAGGTTGAATCTAGAGGTGTGAGGAAGCCATATCTAATTCTAGAGCCAGCTTTTCAATAAAATAGAACAACACAAAACTATTTCTGTATTATCCATATGGAGCAAACTGGAAACAGAGATAAAAATTCTGAGTCCAGTTATCAAAGCAGACATGGTAAGCATACAAAGCTGCCTTTGCACTGGTTGGCTGCTCAATCTTCCTACATTGGGTTGGCCTTCCTTGGACCACAGATTTTTTTGTTTTGTTTTGTTTTGCTTTGTTTTGTTTTTGTTTTTTTTATTTTTCTCTGGGGCAGGTGACTGTGGTGGCTGGTGGCTGGTGAGCCAAGGATTTAAAGGGACAGAGAAAATAAAAATAAAACAATAAAAACACAGAACACAGAATGTTCACACAGTTAGAAGAGACTGGTCAAAAGCAAGTATGTGGTGGCCACCTCATTCATACATTTAACTGAACTTGACCAATTTCCATCCCACCTTCCAGTATCCAAGAACCAGGCAAACAGAGTAACTTTTCTCTAGTGCCAACAGAACACAGAATGAAACACAGAGACCAAGAACCAGGAGCCAAAAAGCCAGGTGGGTAGTGTGATGTCTCACTAGTGCCCTGGACAGGAGTTCATGTACCTCACTAGTTATCTCTCTGCCCCCAGAAGGAATCCCACCAGAAACAGATATCAAAGAATGAGATGCCTTACTATGGCTTATTGATGGAGGCCTCCTCAGACAAGTGCTTGCTGGTTATTATTAGTGTGGAAGTTCATTCCAACAGTCTACCAAGCTGAAAGCATGTCTGAGAGCATTGGAACATCTTCAAGGTACCTACCTCCTGAGGCAGCATTCCGGTACCGAAGTCCTGGAGTGAAAGTCTGGTTTCAAAATTTGGGTGGGTGATCTTAATCTTGCTGGGGCTTCCAAATGTTAATCTCACACATACAAAAAAAAAAGAGTAAAAAAACCATTATTCAACTTCTTTTTGTCAAATTAAACAAGCTTTATTTTCAATCAGACAGGGTTGTCTCTCTAAAGTTGGTGGTGGCTAGTCTTATGTCAACCCAAGCTAGAGTTATCTGAGAGAAGGGAGCCTCAACTGAGAAAAATGCCTCCATAATATCCAGCTGTAGGGCATTTTCTTAATTAGTGATTGATGGGGGAGGGCCCAGCCCAACCCATTGTGGGAAGTGCCATGCTTGGGCTGGTGGTCTTGGGTTTTATAAAAAAAGCAGACTGAGCAAGCCATGAGAAGCAAGCCAGCAGGCAGCAACCCTTCATGGCCTCTGCACCAATCCCTACCTCCTGGTTCCTGCCCTGTTTGAGTCACTCTCCTGATCTGAACAGTGATGTACAAGTGCAAGCCAAATAAACACTTTCCAAGTTGCTTGTGGTTATGGTGTTTCAACACAGCAGTAGAAAACCTAAGACAGTGATGTTTGAAAAAAAGCATCAAATACAGAAGAAGGTGGGGCTTATATTAGCCCCCAAACTACAAGGCTAGGGCGTTTTCCAAGGGTTTTTGGTTATGCAGTAACTTGGCAGAACATCTCAGAATTGTTTGATGGAACATCTAATAAGGGTGGATGTCAGGGTATGGACAGGACAAATTCTAGAAAGTGGGTCAAGATACAGAAAACAGAAATGAACTTATTTTGACCTTGTAATAAGATGAGTCTTAAGATGGAGTCAGGCTGGTTCATCATTTAACTCTCTCTAAAAGTTCAGGGACTGTCACAGAAAAGAAGGTAGAAAGAATGTAAGAGTCAGAAGAAGAACTTTGAAATACTGTGGCCTGGATTGACATATCTATTGTAGTCATAAACCCATTGACATGGGTGGGAGAGGGACTCGTGATGCCACATCTCTCTTTGAGGAGTTATTGGCAGTTGCCGGGTTCCTTTCATGGGTTCCCAGAAGCGATTCATTTTCTTATATAATGTAACCACTAGTAAGTTGCCCAAACTACTGGAAATAGTGTCCTTCTATGCTCATTGCAAAAACTCCCGAATTAAACTAATGGATCTTCCCTACAATAAATGAATATATCAAAGTAGGAGGGGAGCTAGTTGGAAAAGAATGTGTTCAATGGGAGAGGGATAAAAACCAGAGAGAGCAACAGGGGTGAATCTGATCCAAGTACACCTTATAGGTGTATGGCATTGTTAAAAATCTCTTCCGTTGTATACATGTATGAAAGTGCTAAAAATACTGATAAAAATGGCCTAATTAATTATAAACTCAAGGTGAGTACCATCCATCTGTAAAGGAGTTCAGAGAGGTAGGTGCACGCTCTCCTAGGAGATCGATAACCTATGCTCAGATCTTAAGGATTGTTTTTTCCAGGCAACAGAGACAAAAGGCAAAAGACCCGAAAGGTTACATTTCTTCAGCTTCCGATTTGCATGCCTAAGGAATACTGGCAAGAGAAGAACACCTAGGGCTCCCGGGCTGAGGGAGGGAGGATAGGAGAGAGGAAAGGCCTTCATGCTAATTAGGTTTGAAAGACAGCAGGATCGGTCCAGTCATGGCCTGCTGAGAAGACAGGAACCCTAGCAGCTGATGCTAAGTTCAGACTAAACTCACTGGAAGTCCCCCGGGGAAAGTCACAGGGTAAACCTGATAGTCCCTGTCATTTACAATCATTATCAGGCAGGCTGCTTCTGTAATTTTACTGGGGAGCCAATTAACAGCTCCCGAAGCTCGAGGGGGAGGATTTCCCAGCCCTCTGCTTGTTTTGAAAAGAGAAATAATGGCGCTTTCAAGTGCTGTCTGCAGATGCTGTCTCTTCTAAAGGCACAATGACTTCATACAAGGTGGTCACTTCTCAGGTCAGACAAATGGTTGAAGTCAATTTCTGTCTTAATTTATTCTTTTCTCCAGCAACCTAAATTAGCTTCCAGATAGTCCAGTCAGCCTTGGTTCATCCTTTTCTAAGCCCAGGCAATGGTGACCCATCTTTTTACCCTAGCCTGTCTATAAGAAAATGCCGTCGCTGCATTCCACCTTGTACACGAGTTGGGAAAGGCCAGTTAATGAACAAAGGAGACAGACAAGGAAGACCATTCATGTTGATCACTTAGTTTCACGGTTCCCTGCCAACATCTTTGTCCTTGCCTTCCTAATACAGTGAAGTTTAAACAAAAAATAGGAATTTTATTTTATTTTCTGCCTTTGGGTGTTTTAACCTGAGTGTATGTCTTATGTCTCTGCACAACTTGCAGTCGTGTGGAGTTTATTTATAGAGATATTTTACCAGCAGTTAAGTAGGTGGTTTTTGCCAGCAAGCCCCAGCCATCTTCCTGACTTTCCCCAACAATGCTTAGATTACAGGTTGGGCAGCTATGTCTGATATATATATATACACATACATACATATATATATATATACCAGTAAATCACTAGCTATAAAAATATGAAGAAAAGCAAAGAGATGCAATAATGAAATTAATGAAAAATCAGTGACCCAGAGAGAAAGCTTAAAAGCATGCAGTGTGTGGGGGGTATATATTATAATATATATGATACATGTATATATATATAATCTGATATGTATATCATGATATACATATATACAAAATATGTATATCAGATTATACACACACACAGGTCCTCATGCTTGTGCAGAAAGTCTCTTACCCACTGAACCATCTCTTGCCATCTCTCTAGCCCAAGATTTTTTTCTTCATAGCATGTTTCTAAGATTAATTTATAGTGGTATACTTCATGTCAATCACTTTATAGTATTCCATTAGATAGAGCACAATAAAACTATTTTTTATATCAATGGACACTTTGTTCATTTCAAGCAATTTTGTATATTTGTATGTATAAGATACATGTATGAAATAGTAGAAGACTCTAAATACAGGAATAAAAAATGCAGTTGTGGAGTTATAGATCATGTGATCGGCTATCATCAACGCCCCCTCTCCCCTGTATGGTTTTAAGTCCTCTCTGGATCACTGATTTTTCAATAATTTCATTATTGCATCTCTTTGATTATTTTTTTCATATTTTTATAACTACTGATTTACTGGGTCTCTTGAATATATGGGTTTTTAAAGTCTTTTTCCAATTATAAAGTTTTGTTTCACCAATATCTTGTCCCCTACCCCATCTGAATGCTTATTGTATGTGTTTTGAGCTTCATCGAAGTTCATTAAGTATGGTATATCTCTTTGTTTATGTGGATTTTATCTATTTCCCTTTGGTTTTAAAATTTTTTTTAGAATATAAATTCAGTTGGGGCTGAGGATATGGCTCAGAAATTAAGAGAACTGAAGCTTTAGACTTCCAGGACCCACATGGCAGCTCACAACCATCTGCAACTCCAATTCTAGGTGATCTGACTCCCCGTTCTTCCTCTGTGGACACTACATGCACAAGGCACAGACCCACATGTAGGTAAAATACCCAGACATATATATAAAATAAAAGTAGTTACAAAAGCTTAAATAACAACAACAACAACAACAACAACAAAAACCCCATGCACACACTAATTCTTGTATACTTCATGATTTTTGATATAATGATAATTAGTTCTATAATCTTAATTATTCATTGTCTTCTGCTAGCTGATACCAGTGATTTGTATATGTTAACCTTAGGAACTTCCAAATTCACCTATTTTAATATTTTTCAGATTTCTTGGAGGTTTTTTTTTTTTTAACCCCATAGGCCTTTATGTCATTCTTGAATAAAAGCTTTTCTATTTTATCTCCACTTCTTGTTATGCCCGTTTTCTCCTTAAGGGAATGGCTAGAACGTCTAATACAGCTTGGAAGGTTAGCAGTGCTGTCTGGTTTCGTTATAGTTCCCTGAAGATTTGGCTCATTGTCTTCTGAGCGTCTGATGGGGTGTGTGCTATAATCCTTGTGTTCAGTCTGTGGAGTTTCCATCTCTGGCTACCTTCTTTAAAAAAATAACAGCGACTGGTTATCAGCAATTTTATTCAATTTTATGTGTGTGTGTGTACACTCTATCATTCTCTGGAATTCTTGGATGTTGTCACTCATTACAAATTTAAACTTTGTATCTATTGCTTTGTCGAAATTCTTTCTGCACTGCTTTCTCACTGTCTTCTGTCTCGGATCCAATAGTGGGCACTGGAAATGAGTCATCTGTGATGTTCAAGTTCCTTATATACAACAGCAATTGTGTATCACCCACTCACATCCTTCTGTCCACTTCAAATCATCTCTAGATTGCTTACAACACCTAGTACGGTAAGTCTGTCTGTTCACTATAGACGCCATTAGAATTTTCTTCCTGTGGTCAGTTCAGTCTGCGGGTGTGGAACAGATGTGGACAGCCAGATCTTTTTGTAAGCTGTCAACCAGTATTGCCATAGAAGTCAATAGTAGCCTGTGTCAGATCCCGTCCTAAGGCGGGAGCTTAGGTGCTTGCTATTCATTTAGAGCAAAGTTACCATTTTAAGACAAGATTGATAGAGGGGCAGCAGGGATATTCTAGCATTTCTCCTACTTCCCAGATGAGATTTTTGTTCTGTCACTTGGCTGAGATTATTTTGAGAAGCATTTTCAAATGAAAACTCTAACTAGTTGATGGCTTAAGTCCTTATTTTTATTTAATTGTCTTTTCACAAGTCGAGTTGATCTTTCTATCACCTAGCCCCATAGAAGCACTTGTTGCTCATGTCATTCATGGCTGAGGAGAGTTTCTCACCTTCATCAACCTCTCAGTAGACTTTTACGTACGCCACCATTGCGCTCTGAAAACCCGTTCCTCCCTTTCATACTATGGCGATCAGCTGTTTGTGTTATCCGTTTTCTCCACTCCGAACTCCCAGGTGTGTTAGACACATTCTCTTATCCAGCTTTGATTTCTCAGCATTACAGGGCTGAACTAACACTGCTTCTTTCCCTCCACGCTTACCGCTCTTCCTCGGCAATCTCATCCAAATCTCATTTGAATAATTTCTAGAAGTAGATGGCTCCAAAATTCATCTCTAGACTGAGTTCCATGTGTCCAAAGACTTTACCGCTGTGCCATCCGAAATGTCACGTGACTGAGAAAGACCAATGGATTCCACATTGCTTCACCCCAGCCCTCTTCTAGCTCAGTCCATGCCCATCTCCTTTTTGTACCCAGTTGTACATCAACACAAAGTTCCTTCCCTGAGCGCCACATCTAGCCCATTAGCAAGTCTGGTCAGCCTCGCCTCTGAAGAGACCCAGTCCATCTACTTATGGCCCCTTGTTTAATCAACACGAGTTTGTTCGCTCCGCTTTATCCCTTCACAACCAGATTACTTTCCTGACTTTTTGACAGGTCCTGTTTTAAGTCAGTTTATTATGAATGACACTTTGTAAAAAGATTCATTCCGTAAGGTATTACATTGTTGTTGCTCCAGTATCCTCAATGCACCGAATAGTACAGATACCGAATTTTAAATAGATATTGGTTGAATAAAAAAAAAAATGTGCACTTTTATAATCCAAGAATCTTCTAATGGTTTTATAAAATCTCTCTTAACTAAGTCACATGTAAATTTGTAAGTTTTTTTTTTTTAATCAGAACATGGGTCATGCAGTTTTGAACCATAGACATGAACAAAACAATTCCAAATAAGAGCAGATCATTATTATATCAAAGATAACTCCATTTAAACATTCTGATGAGCAACATTCTAATATGAGACTCGGAAGAAATCTCCGGAGCCTGCTGCCTAGGAATTAACACTCTAAGAGGTTTAAAAATATTAATATTGTTCTTTGAAAAGCCTCTTCAGAAAGTAGGTCCCTTTTTAATCCGATGCATTTAGAGCGGCCCATTAAAAGTTGAGTAGTTAATAGAATTTACTACTTAAAGTTATCCCGACATTTCCTAAACTCCATCCTCACCACATGGTTGCATTGTTATTTTTAATCCTGCCTTTTAGTAACCCCCTAAATAACCAAACTCCAGCCTCATTAGAAAACGGTTGTTCTACCCAGGTGGTGGCATATGCCTATTATCCTAAATCGTGGGAGGCAGAAGCAGGAGAATTGCTGAGTTTTAGGCTAACCTGGGGTATGTAGTGAGATCTTGAGTTTTGAGACCTTGAGTTTTGGGCTAACCTGGGCTATGTAGTAGACCTTGTCTCAACAAAGCAAAATAAAACAAAACAAAAAAAAAAAAGGAGAGAGGAAAGGGGGAAGGGAGGAAGGGAGAGGGAAGGAAAAAGGGAAGGAGAGAGGGATGAGAGTGCTGTCTTCTGCTTGGGGCAAGCTCTGGTGACTTCTGTATGTGAAACACAACAGAAGAACGATAGGAGAGTGTTGATGCTCCTGCTCGCTCAGTGGATTCTTGAGTGTAAACTTAGAAAAGAAGCCTATTTCTTCTTTTTTTTTCTTTCTTTTTTTCTCCACCTCAGAAAGATGGCTAATAATGCCTCGCTTCCATGCAGCTTGTGGCATCTGGGATGGTGCCTGGTGCAGGTCCCATGCCTGGGTGGATCTTGAAAACTGTTCTGGGTCTTCCCTGAAATGTTAGGGACCAAGATGCTGCATCAAGGGCTGCTGCTGCGACCAGGAAGCAGAACAGGAAGCATGGACTGTGAGTTAGCGAAGGGCAGAGATTTGACTCTGAAGAGAAAATTCTTACTGGGTCAAGGCTGCTTTTGCATAATTCTATTATCACCAGGGAGAGGAGAAATAATCATATTAGGTACGTACTGGCCTGCTGGATGTTTGAAGTCATACAGGTTTAAGTGCCTTCTGTGAGTGACAGTTCAGAGCATCCATCAATACGTCAGGTGCTGCCAGAGCAAAGCCGGGGAGTGTTTGATGTTGACAATGACATGCATTCCTGTGCAGACAGGAGTAATCCATTTGGACCACAGTTGTGTGTATATGTGTGTGTGTGTGTGTGTGTGTGTGTGTGTGTATTGCTTTCTGCAACAGAGGCAGTTCTGTCTGGGAGATTGGCTCCAGGCAAGTGGAGCACAGGTCTTCTATCCACAGAGTAGTGGGAAATTCATGTCAGAGCAGCTGCATGTGCCTTCCTGTCCTCTGTATGGAAAATGGACATTCTTTCATTCAACTGCTAAGAGTATTGACTTCACTTCATCTGCTTACAGAGTCCAGGTCTTTCATCAGTTTACACTGAGTCTCTGGCCAGCTTGCCTCTTTTCTGGAGACCAATGCAGTCCACAGAGAAGTTTGTGCTCACCCCCGAGTCTTCTGACATGAAACTTATCAGCCGATGTGATAGTGGCCTAGAGGTGGCTAGGGAATGCTTCAGCTCTTGTTTCATTTATTTATGCTGGGTATTTCCATGATAGAGGCCAGGTGACAGAGACAGTCTAAAAGGGAGAGGACCTCAAGCAGGGGGTGGGGTAGGGGGGAAGGACTGGGTTCTTCATGCTCTTCTCTTGAAAAAAAAAAAGAAAAAGAAAAAAGTCAACTTTTTTAAAGATACAGGCATTCTTTTAGTTAGATTATGTTAACAAGTATATAATCTGTATTTATGATGGCTTTTTCCAACATATATAATGCATTTATATATGGATTTTCATATATATATATTCTCATACCTGTCTGTCCCGGTTGCGCTTTCCCACGCCCCTCCCACTTTCTTCATTCTCTTCCCACCCATTTCTTGTTCTGTTTTCATATCAGTATTTATTTATCTGTTTATTGATTTAGTTGATCTAATGAGTTTCACTAGGGTTGCTTATGGCGTCATGGGTGAGGGATTGTTTACAAAAGTATGAGCTTCTTTAGCAGAGTTATATCATTGGAGAAAATGTCTGTTCCTCCCCTAGCAAGCCTTACTGCCTAGGGTTTGGGAGGGCGTGGGGACTTGTGTCTCCCCCCCACTAGCAACCATTATCTGCCTAGTGGTGACTCATGAGTGCCTGAGGGTGACTCATGAGCCCTTTGGCCCTCATGGCAGGATACTGGTAGGCCTACTTTTGCCCAGGTCTTGTGTGTGTAATCACAAGTGATGTAAGATCAAGAATATAACGGCCATTCTGAAGACGGTACTCTCCCTCACTCCTCTCCTTCTGGCTCATTTATTCTCTCTTCCTGCTCCATCTTCTGCAATGTCTCCTGAGCCTTCTGAGGGTGACATAAAAGTTCCACTATGGCTGCACATTCAGTAGTCTCTTACTCTCGACACAGCAGCACCAGTGATGTGCGTAAACATAAATCTTTATATGGAAATTTGATGGGCATATCATACCCATTTAGCAAAATAATAGCAGTAGCATCCTCACTGTGACCCCCTCCCCCTACCATGGGCTTTTTGTGGGGACCAAGTTTATAGCACTAGATGTGGAATCCTATCGTGGGCAGGTGTTTAATCTGATCAGGGCGCAGGCACCTCCATCGCTGACTCAGCACTATTGCAGCAGTAGGTGCTTATTCCCGGCTGGTTGGTTATGTAACACACTGGATGGGCAGCTGAGAGAGAATTTTTATGACAATTCTCCCCGATCATCGTATCTTCCAGTGTGATGGATGAGAGCTGGCCATCAGGGAGGAGGCTTCCATCCAAGGTTCATTGACTTATCCTTGGCCTATGACTAAAGCATACAGAGTTAGTCACATAGTGAGTGGACAACCTACAGCCATAGTGAATGTCTGCATCACGAACTTTCCTGACCAAGAGTTGCAGGAAAGCCGTCCAATCCTGGCCATGGAATTTTCATGTAATAACTTTTGGGAGCAGCTTTATCCATTCACATAGGGCACTTCCATTAAAATCTTTTTTAGACAAATTTTTTTTATTAGCTTACTATCAGATTTTCTTCTGGCCTTTAACACATCGGTAGGTTTTGTTGATCCCGACCCCTCCTCTCGTTCATCTTGCCCCGCCTCTCTCCTTAAAACGCCCCTTCTCCTCCTAGTGGTCCCTCTTCCGGTTCTTAAGTTGTACGTGTTCTACTAGTCCTCCCCTTTCCTTAAAAGTCTGTCACACAGCACTCACAATTCCCTTTAAATCACATGGTGACTAAGTACTGAGAAGCATTACAACACTGCACCATCCTAAAATCACAGGACCCACAGGCTTGCCCTGGTTTAGGCAAGAGTTTTGTCTGCAAAGGTGAGAAGCTATATTAAAGTAACTATTGCTTTGGGGCTCCATGTAACTTGAGAGCTCCCTGTGGATCATGATGCTAAGTGTTCTTCAGATGAAAAAACAAACCAGAAAGGACACATACAGCTGTGTTACCAGGGGGAGGTAGGCTAGAGTTGTAAAATAAAATAAAATAAAATAAAATAAAATAAAAAAATAAAATAAAATAAAATAAAATAAAATAAAATAAAAAATACACAGGTTCCTGGTACCTTAGGCTTTCCAGTATGAAGAAGGCTTAGAGTACTAGAGAGTAAAAGATCAGGAAAAAAAAAATCGGGGGCTGGTGAGATGGCTCAGTGGTTAAGAGCACTGACTGCTCTTCCAGAGGTCATGAGTTCAACTCCCAGCAACCACATGGTGGCTCACAACCATCTGTAATGAGATCTGATGCCCTCTTATTGGTGTCTGAAGACAGCTACAGTGTATTTACATAAACCTTTGGGCTGGAGTGAGCGGCTCAGATCGAGCAGGGCCTGAGAAAGGGGAGGGGGTAGAAGATGAACTCATGATCTGATTTAAAAAAAAAACAGGCCTAGGCAGGATATGGAGGACCTGTATTCTAGAATAATCAGCTTCTTATTCTACAACTTATAAATGATTTTCTAGTTGCTTAAGAAATCTTGTATTCAAATGAGTACTCATAGTAGGTATAGTACATATATACAGCATACATACCCATTACAGATTCTCATGCTAATGGCAGACATTACTAAATGATCACAACCTCATAGTCTCTGAGCAATTTAAAAACCCTTCACTGGAGCCATCTGGACACCTATAAACAACAGATCATTGTCTTCACCACTTAAAACCTATGTGTCCTTATCAGTTCATTAGGAAAGCTATACTATAGAGGAAGGAAGGGCGACTGAACAAGACCCTGGGACAGTTGACGCGGTGAGGACAGTAATGTGTTGAAAGTGGCTTGCTTCGAGCCACCAGAGCCACTTAAATGAATTCCCTCCAAAACTCACTGTCAACAGGAATTCTGAGTAAGAACTGTACCTTTAACCGTGTGGCTATTTGACCAGTCCTAAGCTGTCAGTGGACCACAGAGGGAATATCTGTGCCACGGAAATCAGTGACTTTTACATGTGTGTGTGTGTGTGTGTGTGTGTGTGTGTGTGTGTGTATGTGTGTGTGCATGTTTTTTGTAGGGTGGGATATTTATTTATTTATGGAACGTTGTGTTAAACATTTGCTTATGTGACACTGACTGAGGATAAGATACTGGAATGAGGAAGAATTCACAGTTCTCAATTACACTCCCCATGAGCTAACCACGGTTAGACCAAATACCCAAGCTGATCAATTTGCAAAGAGAAAACTCCTAATTTGGGTCAGTTTTTAAAAGGTCTAGCCTAGGATACTTGCCTTTGTTGCTTTGGGCCTGCTGTGGGAGGAAGCTATAGCACAGCAAAGTGTTCACCAAAGCCAGAGGAATCGATGCCCTCCTCCGACCACCAGCAGGTATGCATATGGTGCACATGTATACATGCAGGCAAACAGTCATATACATAAAACAATGACAGATGACAATGATAGTGACGATGATGAAGACAACAACCCATAAACAAAGGGATGACTGTGGTGTCATATTCTATTAGTCCCAGCAGGTGGGAGAGAGAGACAGGGAGACGTCTGAATAAAAGACAGCAGACAGAGAAGAAGAGACCTGGGTCCCACAATTTCTTCACTTCACGGACATGCCAGCAGGTACCCAAAAGAGCTCACAACAGGCCCTATCTCCTAGAGGTGATTTTCCTATAGCACCAAGTTGGAAGCAAAACTAATTCATGATCATCAGAGACATTTTAGATGCAAACTGTGACTTGCTGTCTCTCTTCTCACTCTTCACTGAAGTCCCTCACTGTCATGGATACAGCAAGCCCTATCTAGCCACAGAAGATTAATATGTGTTTTTGCTTTGAGTCAGATTTATACTTTACAAAAGCAACCCTGACTATGGAGTATCAGATAAAGATAGACTAAAGGCTATGGTGTCAGAGCTACTATAGGCAAGGAAACCAGATGGTAATCTTACTGCTCTTATCTAAATAAAAGATAACTTCTGAACGAAGGTGGGAAGGTAGGGGTGGTTAAGGGAGGGCAGATGTGTCAAATATTCAAGAAACAGCTGGCAGGACTTACTGACTGATTAGGTGTCAGGATGAGGAATGAAAAAACACATGATCCTGCCCAAGTTTCAGATGATTTCATAACTCACCAAGATAAGACCTATGGTGTGGTGGAACACTGCTGATTTAACTTTAGAGCAGGTTGAGATGCCCCGGTGCCAGTTAGAGGGGACTAAGGCTTGGAAAAGCAGAGTTGATCTGAGTGTGTTTCTGAAAGTCAATAGGTGGGAAATGGATGCTAGGTCTTTAGAAGGCTTCACCATGCAGGCAGATTGCAGAAACATAAATCGAAAATACAGTATTTAAGGGACATATAAAGAATTAATAGTCAGCAAAGGAGACAGGACAAGGGCTGCTTGGCTAAGTAGGAGGAGTTCTGGAAGATTCGTGAGGATATTGAGGTAACTGGTGGTGCTAAGTGTAAGTGAGTCAAGAAAGATGAGGTGAATGTGGTAGTTTGAGTGAGAATGTCCCCCGGAAGTTTGAATACTTCATCCTTAGTTGGCGGTCCTGTTTGAGTAGGTCTAGGAGGCGTGGCCTTGAGGGAAGAATAGCTTCACGGGGGCGGGGCTTTGAGGTTTGAAAGCCACTATCGTTTCCAGTTTTCTCTTTCTGTTTCCTGCTTTGTGGTTTAAGATGTGACCTTCTGTCCCAGAAACCACGCCTGCTGCTGCCATGCTTCCTCACCGAGATGGTGATGGCTCCCATTTCCCTGGAACCGTATGCACAAAGAAGCTATCCTTCTATAAGCTGCCTTGACCACGGCCTTAGAGAAGTAACTGATACGAGGGGCGAGGATAAATGCAAACGGATAGACTTTAATTAGTTAGAGCATGAAGTAAAGCCTAGCATTCTGTTCTCTCTTGAAGTTTGACAAATTCAGCAAGAGTGGTTTCTCTAGTTCTTTTTTTTTTTTTTTTTTATTGTTGTTGTTGTTACCATGACCAAAAGCAACTCAGAGTAGAAAGGATTTATTTCAGCTTACGCTTCCAGTTCACAATCTGTCATCTAGGGAAGTCAGGGCAGGAAGTGATGCAGAAACCATGGAGGAATACTGCTTACTGGATGGCTTACCAGCACATGCTCAGCTAGCTCCTTTACATATCCCGCCCGCCTATGGATGATTTTGCAGGGCCCTTGCACATCAATCAAGATAATTTTTCCCACACAGGCCTACAAGCTAATGTGAACTTTATCGAGGGTCCCCCTTTCTAGGACATTCTAGGTTGTGTCAAGTTGGCAATAAAAACTAACCAGCATGGTGATAAGGTCTTAAAAGAAGCAGTACGGGCAATGGGAGGCAGCACACTACTCTGCTTTAAACTTACATCATGAGTTGACAGTGGTGGCACGTACCAGGAATCCCAGTACTCTGGAGGCTGAGGCAGGAGGATCGTGAACTTGGAGTCTTTGTGGGGTACACACAGGGCTTTCCAGACCAGTGTGGGTAACATAGTGAGACTTTGTGTCAAAATAGGCTAGTAAGTAAAGAAATAAAATAACCCTATGTTACCTTTTAATATGGAGGGCCCGTTATATATTACATGATTTCATTGCACTGACTTTTTGGTATATTCTGTGACTTCTTCAGTAGCTATGTTATCAAACTCCTAACTTCCAAGCTCATACTACATTATTATTATCAAACTGAGAGTAGAAACAAAATCTTTAGCTCAGCAAAGCATTCAAAATAGCTGCTGATTAATCAGTATTTGTTGAATGGGTGGCGATTGCATAAATGACTCAATGTATCAACTAGTCTGTTGTCTCTAGCTACAAGGTTAACTCTAGGGTAAGGATTATGTCTTCGGTTTAGTTTCTCAATATTCTCAGTCCACAGGGGATGCATTAACGTAAGTTTAGCTACACAAGGTCCAAAATATTGATGGAAAAGTGATGAATGATCAGATGGGATGGATGTTTTGAGGAGAATTGAAAATTAGCTAAATCTAATGAAGATACAATTATCTTGTTCTAGCCAATATTTTCTGGCAATTGCTGGATTAATTGAAGTTTTAAATTAGCATCCTGGTATCTGGTGTTTTCTCTCTCTTCATGCAATGAGCAGATCGTGAAAAGAGATGTCCAGAATCTCCCATTCAACATATGCTTTAGCTGCTCGAGCCTTAATCTTTACTGAGACTGGGATAAAGTAGCCAATTATTGTTGTGCCCTTGCTTTGTGAGTTTTTCTATCCCCGAAGCTACCAGCTTCTCTAACAGTCCTCCTACCAGTGAGCACAGAAGAACCTTCAGGCAAGCAGCCTGCTCTTCTCTGCTCTTCTCTGAAGTGTCCCATAGCAAATGGCAGTGGCAGGAAAACGTCTTAATTTAGAGCGTTGTTAGCATAATTGATGTTCAGATGCAACGTTGGTAGAAACAAGCTCCGTTAATTGGGCTCTCAACCTACATTAGCTCTTGCGCTGCAACCAATTAGGCAGGGGCCAGAGGGCCAGAGGAGCTGTGGTTAGATCCCGGTGTGCAGAGGCTGGAAAGATACACCAGCAGGTAGCTGGGGCTGCGGAACACGGATACGCTGATGTTGCCTGCAGCTTCACCGCAGGGGAGCCATCTGTCTAGTGAAAAACACAACTTGCCTTGAAAAGAAGACGGTCACATTCAGGAGAGCTACGTCTGGCCTTTCCCAAAGAGGTGGAGTGGTAGTCTTTGGAAGTCACTGCTTGGAGGGTTTAAATCGTACCACTAGTCCCCAGCGACATTCTTAAAGAACACTTTTCTATTCTTCCTGCATCTTCTGAAAAGCGCCCTGTAAAGGAAGGATGAGAAAACCCCGTAGCTCCTGGCTTTCAAAGTGAGGCCCTCCAAGGAGCAGCAGTTATATTGTCCACTCGCTTACTTAATGGAATGCAGAGTACGGTCCCTGACTGTTGCTGAGTCTGCTGAATAGGAATCTACCATAGAACAAGATCCCAGGTATTTCCCACGCCCGTTACAGCCCGGCAACCATACAGAGCTTTCTGTGGAAAGCAGCCGTCTATGCATTTGCCCATGGGTCACGGTTGCTTGCTTTCTACAAAGCAGAGCTGTGAGGTTGCAAGGGTGACCTAGTGACCCATAAGCCTAAACCATTTGCTCTCATGTTGTTTGCAGGAAATGTGTTTTTTTTTTTAGGACCCGACCTCTAACCTATACAGAAACTCAGGTCAGACTCCAGTTGGCTCTTGAGGGCAATGTGCACCAGATATTTAACTTTATCTCGGTATTGTCACAGACATTGTAGGCTCAGGGGTAAATGAGTGTTGCCAGATAATGATCTCGCTTACAGGAACTTAGGAGGTGACTCTGACTTTAGTGGAGGCCAGCAAAAACTTTCCATTTCCTCCTATGACTGAATCAAATGCTAAAATATTCTTTTCACCTATTTCGTACAATTAAGAAAAATGGCAATCTGGCACCAGTGAGAAGGCAGCCATCAGTTTTCCTCCCCACATGCCTGGGAGCATAATTGTGAAGACGAGTATTAACACTCCTAAATATACCAAAGGCTGCCTTCACTCTACTGCCCTGCACT
The DNA here is from genome assembly GCA_021653895.1 of Mastomys natalensis. Classification (NCBI taxonomy): domain Eukaryota; kingdom Metazoa; phylum Chordata; class Mammalia; order Rodentia; family Muridae; genus Mastomys; species Mastomys natalensis. The sequence continues at coordinate 1,084,372 of JAJTUV010000266.1, read as the reverse complement.
GGGAATAATTTTATACCCAGCAAATTACTCGAAATGGCCATGTTTTTTTGCTCTTGTTTTCCCACCAGTGTGAAACATTAGAGACATAGGTTCTTTGTTATTGTTGTGTTGTGGTTTTTTGTAGAGGAAGATGTTTTCAAAACCAACATGGCTGAAATATTTGGATAGGAGTTCCAGGTTTGTAACCCACAGATATGTACAAACAAGGACATTAAAGAAGCTTCTTCTTGTGTCTTCAAAACCTTGGAGTTTTCCTCTCAGAGTCGATCCTTCACACACGCAATGCGCACGCTCACACACCCACGCACACGCACGTGCACAAAAGCTGAGATGGAGCCTTATGACTCCAGACACAAGCATCAATCATAATTGTAGTGCTGGCAGCAGTCACGTGACTGCGTAAAGACCTCAACAGCCTTCTGGCACTTAAAGGAGAAAAAAAAAAAACCCATCTAATTAATCACAGGTGAAACAGTTTGGACTGTCTCCAAAAGCCCCTGAGTTTACTGCCAAGCTTTGATGCTAATTTTCTTTCTAAGTAACCCCCTAAAGAAATTTACAATTAGGTAATTAAAGTAATGAATAAGGAGATACTTAGGTGGAAGGAAATTCAGACTGGGGGGTTGGAAATGTCTAAATTTACATCCTGTTACAAATGCATCGGGGTAGGCATTTATTTGTGAACCCCAACTTAGATGTCCTCAGATGGATTTCTTCTGAAGAATATTCAAACAACCAACGTTTGAAAGACATTGAAGTATATAAATGAAGCCAGGAGCAGGTTATTTGGCTCCAGCCTGGAAGGCAGGGAAGAAAATATGTGTATTGCCAGACCCTTGCTCTTGACTTTTTCTTTCTTTCCCTCTTCCTTTTTTTAATGCCACAGTTTGTGTGCTTTGGGACAGAGGTGATAGTTTCTCCACATGAGCCGATTGGATAGTATTACTGGACTTCACTGACAGATGTCATTTTTCTCCAATGTCTCATGCTTCTGATGGGGTATGTCTTAGATTTCTGGCTTTGATTGGATGGAAAGAAGTTGCTCCAGTGGTGGTATGTATGTATGTATGTATGTATATATGTATGTGTGTGGGTATGTATGTGTGTCCATATTGGAAGTGTTCAAGAGAGGACATTGGATTTTATTGTTTGAGTCCCTCTGTTTCTGTTGCTTAGTATCTGACCAAATTGGGAATGGGGGTGCTAGCTAGTAGCTTATTTCATTTACAAAATTAAATCAAAGCCCTCCATATTAAGCAGCGCATTAAAGACCTTTCCCCAAATCTCCCAGGTACCTGGAACTTCAGTCTTCGTGAAAAATTTTGCAAGCAACTGTTTTTGTCTTAATAAATCAAGTGTGATATGTATAATGGTTTCTTAATAATTCAGACTCTTGTGTTTTTGAGGGAAAAAGTTCTTTACTCAGATTTATGCCGACCCTGTGAGAGAGTTTATAAGCTTTCTACAAGTACACTCGGAGCGGCCCTCATTATATCTCTGCCAGGTCTAGTGGCTGGAGCCTGCCAGCTTATTATGGGTTGTTGTGTGCTTGCATTTCTGGTTTATGTGAAGGAGATATGGCAGGGCTGGATATGTAGCTCAGTGGTAGGGCACCCACCTAGCCCTCTAAGAGCCTCGGCTTTACCTCTGTGGAGAAAGAAGGCATGGGGAGCTTCTAAGATATAAGTAAATATACTAAATATGGATCCTGGAAATTTGAGTGTTTTTTTCTTATTAAGTTCTTATGAACTTATGTATGTATTTTTTTTTTCTCTTCCTGAAATGGGGGAGAGAAGATATCTGGGAGTTTGGACTATGAAGAAAGGAGGGAGGAAAGGAAGGAAGGAAGAAGGAAAGAGGTTTATAGTCTCCAGCTTTGTTTATGAGCTGAGGGCACTGAGGCCCGCAGAGGTAGAGATTGGCACAGACACACAGCCACCCAATGGGTAATTAAGATAACAGGAGTTGAAGTCAGACATGCCTGTGCTTGTAAATTGTCTGCTGCTTTCCAGCTAAGGACCTGGAGAAACTAGCAGCCTGCTGTGCATCCTCTACTGATAAAGAAGGAAAAAACAACAACATCCTTGAGGTAGAAATTCATCTGAGATACTCAGTGTTCTACCCAGGATGTGAACCACTGGCAATCGATATGTCTTACTAATGTTGTTATTCATTTATTAAACAAAAAAATCCTTAGACTTCATTCTAATCTTACACTTATTTAACAGATTGTGTTTATTGGTCACAATTCCTTGCTATCATCTTCAGCAGGTGTGGCCATAGTCAAAAGCAGTATCTTTTCTCCCAGACAAAAGGGTTGAATGATAGGTTAGAGGAACCGGGTCAGAGTTCAATTCCCCAGCACCGGAAAAATCCCGGCCTCTTAGGAGGCCTCTAAGGTGCTTTTCCTCTTCCCAAGCCACACAGACCGATAAGACCTTTGCAATTCATTTCTAACTAAGGACTAAAGATGCTGCGTGCAGGAAAAAATAATTTCAGAACATCAGTGAGCCCCACCAGGGAGGCAGAGAATAAGAAAGGATGTCATTTGGGGGTCATTGTAGCTCCCCAGTCTAAGCCAAAGTCCAAGTCTGCCTCTACTCAGCCCCATTGTCTTCTAGGTCCCAAGGGGCCTAGGAACTGGCTCCCCTTTAAACCTGTATCTAAAACGTCTGGCTGGAGAAGTTGGAGAATCCTACCAAGTTGGAATTAAAAATGACAAAATAGCCGGTTAGATCTGAGGTGACAAGAATGAGAAATAAAAGCCATTAGAACCCATTTGCAGTGCGCCTGCAGCCAGTCGAGTCTCAAGGCGTTCCCCTGAAAATTATTAACGGCCCGACAGCGTTTTCCGCACTGGAATCGGACACACGAAGTAACACCCTGATACACACTGCACGGGGATGCTGGGAGGTGGGGGACCTCCCTCATTTATTTAACTTCGCAGATTTGATGAGATGCTCTAATCAAGCTGTCAGGGTGAGTGCCACTGGAAGCAAGCTGCACGCAGAGGAGCAGATGTCCACAGACAGTTTTCTTCTATGGTAGATGTCCGCCAGCTGATTGAGGACAGAGGCTAAGCCCAGTCGCTTGCTCAAGCTTTGTACAGGCAATGAGTGTCAGGGGGTGTTTTTATCTTAAAATAACTCAGGAAATTAAAAGGCTATTTTGTGATACATGGAAATGTTCTAAAATCATAGGATCAGTGAACCATAACTAAAGTTTTACTATATTGTTAAATTTATATTAAAGAATATACCGAGGTCCACTTGTTTGCCTATTATCTACCACTGTTATTGTACTTCAGTGGCTCAGAAGGCCTAAGTTGCTTGCTATTTTGATCTTCAAAAGAGCAACTATACTATAGGTTGGCTCCACTGAACCACTAAAACTAACATGTCTTATGCAGAGAGGAAAGTAACTGGAAATTGGGAAATGCCTGAAGAAGTTTCCTAGGCAAAGCTGTAGCCTCAGTTTAGAGTCAAAGCATGGGAAACTGTCATAGGAATAAGCCACCTAATTCTGAGAGCAGTAGGGAAGCTACGGTTTCACGAACCACCGGAGTGAAGTTTACCAGGTCCCATCAGGCCCTTTAGCAGTTCTAAAAAGCAGTGTAGATATTTCTTGCTTTTAGAAGTTGGCACATGCTGTCAGCCAGGAATCTCCCTTACTGTTACTGTCATGGGTAAGAGATATGGACAGCCCAGGGAAGACATAGATCCTAATTATTTCCTATCTGCCTCGTCAATTAATATTTAACAAAGAGGCTTCTTCTTCTTCTTCTTCTTCTTCTTCTTCTTCTTCTTCTTCTTTCTTCTTCTTCTTCTTCTTCTTCTTCTCCTCCTCCTCCTCCTCCTCCTCCTTCTCTTCCTCCTCCTCCTTCTTCTTCTTCCACCTCTTCTTCTCCCATCCTCCTCCCCATCCTCCCCCTCCTCTCCTTCTACTCTGTAGCCTTGGCTGTCCTGACACTTGTTCTTCACACCAGGCTGGCCTCGAACACAGAGATCCACCTGCCACTACCTCCTGAAAGCTGGGTTCAAAGGTGTGTGTCACCACACCTGGCTCATTGCTTTACTTCTTGGTTCATGATTTCCTCCCTTCAAAGAATAATTGTGGATCCTGCGCTCTCAGATTGCTTTCAATATTTATCCAACCAGCTTAAAATGATCATTTACTTTCTTCTAGCATTTTATAAATAAATGTCTTCTTGAGGTTAAGAAATATGGTGCTATTGTTTGAACAGAATAGATGGCAGTTGGAGATAAGTGGCTGAGGTGACACTAGTGGAAGAGCCACCAACACCAGCCCTCACAGGACCAGCTGTGATGTCATTCACTCCGAAGTCAAGCTCCTATGAGCTCTAAGGTTCCAGGAGCTGCCAGAATGATGGTCCTGCAGGACAGATATTCATATACACACAGGTAACATAGAGCATACAGCATGGACCAAATGGAAAAGACTAGACCAGATGAAGAAGGCTTCAGGGCTTCATGAACACATTCACTGTTCAAGTTAATGGAAAAGGCAAAAGTGCAATTGAGCAAAAGAGAGAGGTCAGGTTATACTAGTTAGAGGGGGCTAGTAACTGAGTTTGCTAAGGATAAAAACCACTTAGATTACTGAGTCATTTAATTAATTCATTATAGTAACATCTAAGCTTAGTCTAACTGCAATAACAAAATACTTTAGATATTTATAAAAAAGGGTTCATTGATTTTCATAGTACCAACAACTGGGAAGTCCATAACCAAGGAGCCAGCAGATTCAGTGACTAGGGGAGAGCTGTTTTTCCCCGACACATGATGCTTCCTTGTGGAGACTTCACATGAGCAGAGGGAGCAAAAGTGTGGAGGGGCAAACTTCGACCTTCAGACCTTTTTGTACAAGTTTTATTTTTGTGAAGGCCACATGACTTGGTCACTTCCCAAATGCCCTATTTCTTAATTATTAACCATCCAATTAATCAGTGAGTTTCACCATCAGTGTCCCCATGTTAGTTGGTGAGACAAGGTTTCTTGTCATCTCTAGGCTGTCCATATCTCTTACCCATGACAGGGCAGTGCAGGGGATTCCTGGTTGATAACCTGTCCTAACTTCGGAAAGTGTGAGATGTTTACACTGCTTTTTAGAACTGGAGACTCAGCAAGTCTCTTATTTCATTGAAATTCCCCTTTAATATAGAATAAAAGGGTGACCAGTGGTCTGGATCAGGGGGTAAAAGGGGCTTGTAGTCAAGCCAGATGACCCGAGTTTGATACTAAAGGCCCACATAGTGAAAAGGACAGTCAGACTCCCTGAAGCTGTCCTCTGACCTCCATGTGAGCACTGTGGAGTGTATGAGCCCATACACGTAAGCATGCATACATAAAAATAAGCACAATAAAAATATTGTCTCAGTTGCATAAAGTAGGAAGGTTTGTCCTTTACTTTTTCTTTAAAACAAATTGCTGCTTGGCTTACCTCTACTTTTGGAGGGATGGAAGGAGGTACATGGGAGGTGTAACCCTGCTCTTTTATTGAAAAGGTAAAAATGTGGGCAATTTCAGTCTTTGACTAATGGAACACAAAAATTCTCCATTTTTAGGGCTCTTTTGGCAGGATAAAGAACCTCTAAATTAGGCTGTGGAATGCAGGTTAGTTATTACCAGAAGAGAAGCCATGTCACAGAAATAGCTTTTTTCCCCTTTAATTTCAGAATGCCTTCTTTTCCCACAAGCCCCCTTTTTTTTTCTTTTAAAGATTTACTTTATTTTATGCATGTGTTTGCCTGCATGTATGTAATGCGCATGCAGTACCCATGGAGGCCAGAGGAGGCACCCGATCCCCTGGAACTGGAGTTACCCACAGTTGGAGTCCCCACGTGGTCCAGGGAACTAACCCTGCTTCTCTAACAGAGCAGAAAGTGCTGAGGCCCTCCCATAAATCCATAAAGTTGTTTTTTATTCATCTTTTCATCTCTTACGTGGATTCTGAGATTCCCGATTTTCAAAGGGACGGGTATCTCAGAAGGAAAAAAACTGTATAGCCGGGAGACCTCATGATGACTACGAGAAGGAAATCGCGCTGTTCAACAACCACTAATGGTGTATTTTGTTTTCTCTGGATTTTTGCTCTTTTTTAGGTTGCAATCATTTCTGAGTTTTAAACAGCGTGCATCCATCTGTCAAACTGAATAGGAATGGAGAGACGTTCAAGGTAGCTGCTCTGCAGAAGAGTAAGTTGTAGAGAGATCTGACAGAGCCTAAAAGCAGGGTGGAGGTGTTAACACCAACCTATGCACCTCATCACAGTCACTTCAAAGCTCTTTATGGAAAGGGGACCCTGTGAGGGAGCTGCTCTACCACCAGCAGTGCCTGGGCCTTTTGCTACAGCTGTGGTCCACGGGTAATGTTGGATACGGAGGTTTCCACGGGTGAGTGTTCTGTACAAGTCCATGTGCTGTCCAGCATCCGTCCGGAGAAACACAGAGGGTTGCTCACATCTGTGGGCTCATGTCAGTGGTTATGCCTAGTGCTTCCGGGTGAATTCTTAGTAACTGAGACTTCTGCCAGCCCTGACACCCCCACCCCCGCATTAATAGAAGGGTGACTTCAACAGAGGCCAGCAGTAAGCATGCAGTAAGCCAATTGCCTTCCAAATAGCTGGAATGAATCATCTAGAAGCACAGGAAAATACCAAATTTCTCCAATCCAGAAAAATATCAATGGTGATGGGGTGACGTGTGTGCATGTAGGGGGAGTCAAATGCTCTAATAGATGTAAATGTGGATTTTTATAAATTGGACAGATCCTCCTCCATCACTCAACCATCCATGAGTGTGTGACTTGTATAGGGTAACTACCCTTCAGGAAAAAAGAAAGAAAGAAACAAACCCCTAATTGGCAGTATGCTATCGTTATAATTAAAAGCCTCTTTAACTAGAACAAAGTTTATTTCTGTAGAGACTCAGGAGAGAAGGTGGCTGAGTTCAGCACAGAGGTGCCAGCAGGTTTGAACTGCCTCTCTCTCCCCTCTCTTCTGACAGTCGCAGGAAACCTGAACCCCTTTGACACTACACCGCTCGATGACAGATCCTCCCTGAAGACTCGACAGCTGCAAACAAATGCATTGTTCTTCTTGTCAGCCCGCCGTTGAAAGGTGATCCAGAGCTGTGCAGCAATTGGCCTCATTTGTGAGTGTTAGCAAGTGTGGGGCTGAGAGCTTGTTACCCTAGAAAGTGAAAGCTGAGAACAAGTTCCTCAAACCAGGCTAAGGCATCAGGGAGCTGTCAGCAGCTCAGAGGGAAGGAAGGTGCCTCCTCCAGCTGGGGGATCATGCTCTGTCCCACCCTACCTCACCCCAGCTTATGTCCTGAAAACAAGAGTCCCAGAGGTGTGCTGGGTGAGGAACCGGGAGTTCTCAGTTGGCTTCCATGACGACACATGAGTCGTCATGTGGAGGGCCAAGGCATTCAGGAGTTCTTCAAACACATACCCTTATGGAAGAACGGTCCCCCTGAATCAAGTTGTGACCCACTTCAGTCTCATATGTCTGGTGATGTGTAGTAGTTGACTCAACTCTATTTGTTGACCTGCCTTCACTAAACCATGAACTCCTCAAAGACCAATGGAAGGACATTGGTTTTTGGTTGGGTCTAAAAGCTGGCTTCATCTTGTGCTCAAGGTCAGCTCTCAGATCTTTCCACACTCATTTCTCTAGGAATTAAATTAAAGAAATAGGAGGTGGTTCAGGCTGAATTCTACACATCTAAAATTCATGTTCAAACACTGACTCCAAGCTGGGCCATGCTGGCACATACCTTTAATCCTAGCACTTGGGAGGCAGAGGCAGGTGGATCTCTGAGTTTGAGGCTAGCCTGGACTACAGAGCAAGTTCCAGGACAGCCAGGGCTACATAGAGAAACCTTGTCTTGGAAAAGAAAATACTGACTCTCAGTAAATCATATTGTGACTGCATTTAGAGATACGACTACTAAAGAGGTTATTGTGACCGGGTGAAGCACTGTGTGACAAGAGGACAAGGACACATCCACACCCAGAGGAAAGGCCATATGGCAATGCAAGGAGAAGATGACTGTCTCCAAGCCAAGGAAAGGGGCCTCAGCAGAAACCTAATGACACGTTGGTCTTAGGCTTCCAGCCTCCAGGACTGTAAGAAAAGTGAATCTCAGCTGTTTCCCTTTCCCTGGGGCACAGCAGCCTTAGCAGCTGATACACAGCACTGTGAGCTAGAGCTCGGTCAGCAGAAGTGAGCTGCATCCCTGTGTACAAACAACTGTGAAAATCACTTAGAAGGGGAGCTGGGGGTGTTGCTCAGTGGTTAGAACACTTGCTGCTCTTGCTGAGGACCCCGGTTCAGTTTCCAGCATCCACCTGGGTGTTCACAACCATCTGTAACTCCAGTTCTGGGGAATTTGAGGCTTTCTTCTCACCTCTGTTGGTACCAGGTACATGTGGTGCCCATAAATACTTGTAGGCAAAGCACTTATGCACATGAAACAATCTATCGAAAAGACAACAGCAACGAAAACGACTTCGTAGGTGCTAGAGGCTTAGAGGCCCTCTGGGAAGCACACATACACATAGAAGGTGCAAACCATTTGCACGTCCGTGACATGTCTGTGGTTCTGAATGTTCCAACATCTTCGAAGCTGATTGGTGATTATGAAAGAGAAAGAATATAACGTTCTGGTGAGAGGGTTTCTGAGGAGGTGCCCCTCATTAAGTCTCAGGAGAAAGAGCTATCATTTGGAAAAGGGAGGCTCTCTCAACATTAAGTCAAACTTGCCTCTGATATCTGGGATGTTTCTCCTTCCTGCTCAGATCTGAAGAACGTATCCCAGTGAAAGTGGCAGCTGATGGCCAGGGAGTAAGGTGCTTTGGCTTCTGGTTGTTAAATATCTCCCCCTTTCAAAGCCACATTTATGGAGAATCACGGTCTCAGATTTTGGCTAGAACATTCTAAGCAGCCTTGACATGTTTGCCTTATTCTCTCCACCTTGAATGCTCACCCATTTCAGGAAGTAAGCACCTGTCTGTATTCTCTTCTTCCCACTCTTTCTTTCCACTTCCCCATTATGTACATCCAGCAAGCTAAAAAGATTTTCATGGTTGCTTTCACCTTAAAAACAAATCCCTCTGATGTTTGGAACTCTTGTGCTGCAGCAGCTCTAAGCTCAGGATTTGACTTTGGTTCTTCTCTTTACCTTACAGAGCCGGAGTATGCTTATGTTGCAAAATGCATCCCAGAGAGTCTCACCCCTGAGACCAGGAGCAGTCAGCATAGAGCACAGCAGTCTGTGCTGAAGTAGAGAAGAGCATTGTTTTATTGATTGGACAAAGCCTTGCTTGGCCAGTTGTCCATGCTAGTAATGACAAGGATGGGTGGGGCGCATGTAAAGTGATGAAGGCCCTGAGGAGATCTTGTAACCTGTTCTTAAAGTCACCTTTCTCCCAACTTCAAACCTGTAGAGACTCTGTAGAGTGCTGGCAGGGTAAACTAGAGGTAGGGGTGGTTACTGACAATAAGATTTTCTTTGGAAAGGAAGTGGGCCCCGTTATACCAAAACTTCAGCATTGTCCTCGGTCTGAAGGCTGTTCTCCTTGAAAGCCCCTCTCTGTGGAGCTGAGTTAAGAGTGTTCTGGTCACAGTAGAAAATGCCATTTTCAAAACCTGACAAACCCCACTGTCACCTTTGGATTCATCCACAGTAAGAGTCAGTCACTCTTAGTCACCATGCAGACATTTACTTTTAAACACCATTCTCCAGAGAGCATCAATGAGCAAGGGAAGGAACGGTCAGACTTCTGTGAGGCTGAGTAAAAGTAACTGTAATTCCAACAGAGATGTAAATATTATAGTTATTATAGGCTTATGTTGCGGAGACACAGTGGTACCAGTGTGGGATGGAGAGGATGGGAGGGGGGGAGGGGAGGGAGGATGGAGAAGGGGAGGAGGTAAGAGGAGGAAGAGGGGAGAGGGGGAGGGGAGAGAGAAACATAACATCTGTGAAGACAACTTCTCGTTTCTTACCCTTCCCTCTGTGGGAGGGGCACACTCCCTAGGCTATCAATGGCCCTTTCTTTTATTCCACTTTTTTTTAGTGGTTGTATTTGTTCTTTAGGTTGAGAGAAGAGAGCAAAGTAGCAAGAGGATAAAGTGGGCAACAATGTCTCAGCCTGCTTCAAGTTCAAAGGAGGAGTGCTGCAAGTCCAGTTCTCCCTGAATGCCACCCTCCTGGCTCCACATGTCTTAGTTTGTAATAAAAATTTCAGCAACTCTCTTCAGCTGTGGTAATCTCTGCCCCTGCTTGTTTCTCGCCCCCATTCCCCCACTGTGTGTGTGTGTCATTTTGTTCTCTTTCTTTTTTCTCCTCCCTCCCTCCCTCCCTCCCTCCCTCCCTCCCTCCCTCCCTCTCCTCTCCTCTCCTCTCCTCTCCTCTCCTCTCCTCTCCTCTCCTCTCCTCTCCTCTCTCTCTCTCTCTCTCTCTCTCTTTCTTTCTTTCTTTCTTTCTTTCTCTTTCACATGAGATTGACCCATAAAGTTTTCATCAAATCAACAAGGTGGGACAATTCCTTGCTGAAAGAAAGAGGCATTCATCCAGGTCTGGGGTGTTGAAGTAAGAGCCAAGAGCCGCAGGGCAGGAGGCTGCTGCTGCTGTTGAGAAGAGTGCTCTACACAAGAAGGTGGAGTCCAATTTGGCAGGGGCATGACCCTTCGGTGACAGGTTTCTCCTAGGCAAGCCCCAACAGCCAATGGCCAAGGGCTGACCAATCTATCATTACAAACTGAGAGATGGAAATGATTACAGTTATCAAAGAAGCCCAGCTTTGGCTCTCATACTTGCTGCCGATAAGTTTGCCTAAGCAAAGTCAGAAAGTCAGGATTCCTACTCCTTCTTCCTCTTGTGACTCATACACTCTCTGGTTCCCATCTCTGGCTGCCATGGTCAGTCTCCCGCTGGACTCCAGCCTGTGTATTTGAGCCTTCCAGCCTACTCACTGATAGCAGCGCAACACCCTGTAGCCAGGTGAAAAAGAAAATGCTGATAGAGAAAACTTTGTTTGGAGAGTTAATATCCTGAGGGGTGAAGACCTCAAGGAACAATGGATCGAGCTTTATGGTATCCTGTATTTCTCAAAGCTTCCCGTTAACACACAGATGAAAGATCTGGAGTAAAATTTGGTATGGCCAGAGTTCAGATTTCCTGGTTTATCTCAAAAGAGGTTAATGTGACACCTGTTCCTTACATTCCCAGTATCCTGATGAAAGGGAAAACTCAGTTTCCAGTGCACCAAGGAAGCACCTGGCTATCACTTCCAGTCTCTGAGTTCTGACTTTCCCTCCTTAATTATGACACCTGCTGAGCGCTAAATACTTACTGTTGTGTAGCAGGAGAGCAAGGTGATGCAGGCTGGGGAGGCACTTCACTACTGTGCTCATCCTGTCTCTTACCTCCATCACCACAGCGGGATTTCCCCAAGCTAGTGCTCCTGGATAGCAACATTGCCTTTTATCAGCGTTTTCTCTTTTCCTTTGATTTCTGCAATTAAACGTAAAACGTGGTTATGTTTTGTTTCCTTGGCTTTGATATATCCTGCTGGGAGCATAGAATGCTCACTTCCTAATTTAAATTTATGTATTTTGTCTTCTTTCTATCTTGGATTCTTTCACCCGCTCCCCCTCTATTCTCTCATCTTTGGGTTCCTTAATTTTGTTAAGATCTTTTCATATTGGTTCAAACATCACTCAAATTCCATTTTCTTCCTATTGTATATTGGCAAGTGCTTTATACTTAGGGTTATTTACCCTGCTGCCAACTTCAATTGGCTTTTACGGCTCTCCTGGCAAATTTTTCATGAGATACAAAAGGACAGAACACTTACAAATTATTTTAACGAAACTGGAAATACCTGATACTGACTCAGACAAAGATCCAACACAACAAAAAAAGAAAATTATAAGCCAGTCTTGCTAATGAACCTAGATTAAAGAATTCTCATCAAAATACTTGCAAATTTAATTCAAGAATGTAGTGAAAAGATTACCTATCCACCATGACCAGGTTGGCTTTCTAACAGAGACAGAGAGATGGTTCAACATACGTAAATTAGTAAATGGAATCTACCACATAAACAGATTCCAAGTTAGCAGCCCCATGATCATCTCATTACAGAAGGAGAGGTCTTTGACAAAGTCTCATTAATTCTTGAAAATTACCTTTAAAATTATTTTTGAATAAGTCTAGACTTATAGAACAGTTGTAAAGATAGCAACTACGTTTCTTCATTGTAAGTATCACTCTTTCTCACTGTATAACTGGGATGTAGCTCAGTGGCAGAACACTTGCTTAGCAGGAGAGGCTCTACGCTCAGTATCTATGAAAAAGTACGTAACAAAGTGATACTGGTGTACTCCTACTTACTGAAGCCCAGACTTTAGATTTTTCACAGCTCCTCCATTTCCATCTCCTTCTGCTCCAGATCCAGTCCAAAGAACCTTATGATGTTCACTTGTCATGTCCATTTAGCCTTTTCTGATTTATGGGAGCTTCTCAGCTTCTCCTCCTCCTCCTCTTCCTTCCCTCCTCTCCCTCCTCCCCTTCTCTCCTTTCTCCCCCTCCTCCCCTTCCTTCCCTCATCCCCCTCCTCCTCCTCTCTTCCTCCTCCCTCCCTCTTCCCTCTTCTCCCCTTTCTCCTTCCCTCCTCCCCTTTCCCTTCCCTCATCCTCCTCCTCCTTCTTCCCCTCCTCCTCTTCCTTCCCTCATCCCTCCTTCCCCTCCTCCCTTTCTCTCCTCTCCCTCCTCTTTCTCCTTCTCCTCTTCTTCTTCTTGGGCCAGATTTTTCCACTGTCAGATTATCATTTTTTGTTAATTGTAGTCTAATCTTTGAAAGCAAGTCATTAAATATTGAATGTGGGGAGTATTAAACTCTATGTTTTCAGTGGATTATCTGTATACTGACTGGAATATCCCTTAAAGAATGACTTTCCTCATCTCCCCTGAACATTTATCAACTCAGTCCTTCACTTATGTCATGGAAATCATCAAAATATATCTTAAAATTTAAGTTATAATTTAATATTACCTTATTTTGTTGCTGAATCCTGATTTGGCTATGAGGAGCCTATTTTATTAATAAGAGTTTTTAAAATTTTTTATTCTAAAATTAATTTGTATGTAAAACAAGAACTAATTAATGGCTAATAAACACCTTTAAAATGTTTAACACCCTTACTGATCAAATAAATGCAAATTAAAATTACTTGAGATTTTATCTCAAACTAGCCAGAATGCCTAATATATATATATATATATATTATATAAATATATAATATATCATACTAATACATATTATATTTTTCTAATATATCTATTATATATTGATATATAGTATCCCCATTTTGCCCCATATATGTATATACACATGCACATATATATACCTACATATTTGTATCACATATTATATATTGTATATACATAAATATATGTATATACACACACATATATATATATACACATATGTACATATAATGTATATATATTAGATGCTGGTGAGACTACAAGGAAAAAGCAACTTTTCTTCACTGTTGGTGGGAGTGCAAATTAAATAGAAGTTAGTGTGGTGGCTCCTCAAAAATCTAGTAATAGAACCAGCATATGAGCTATCTGTACCCCGGAGGAAGGTGGAATCTAGGCTGACTTTCTTGAATCACCTCAATTCTCAAGCTTGCCATGGGCAAAACTAATGCCAGGAGGTCTTCAGCTGTCATAGGAACACTTAGGGCAGCAGAGTCAAAGATAAAATACATACAATACATACATAAAATCAGGTACATATGCTTTCTTCTGGAGATTCTATGTTTACTATTCCTATCCCCATGCCCATTCTCCAGCATTTCCAATTAAAGTTAAGGCTAAAACCAGCCCACAAAAAAACAAACCAAAAATAAAAATCACCCAAGACCCGGTACATATCTCCATCTCTCAGAGATAGCTCTACCAAGGGAGGCTGTTCAGTTGCCCCTGTTCTCTCTCATCTGATTAACTGCTTAGCAGAATCTACTGAAGACTTGCTGTGCCTCCATTTTTAGCCAGCACACAGGACATAGATGCTACCCTCCAGAGCTTAAGAATGATTGCATGACCCATAGAAAAGTGACTTCCTGTCCCTGTGTTAAGCCCCGCTTGTTTGGCTGTGAGAAAATGCTCTCTGTCCCTGTGAGAGGGAAAATAGCTCCACCGGTGCCATCTCAGCCTGGGCTGCATTGCAGGAGGAAAAGTAACCCATGGGGAAATTGTCTTTACCTTTTATCCACTGCTTCATTTAGCAGTCAATAAGCTAGATCTAAACTATTTGGATGCATTAGGCAATTTTCTACCAAATGCTCTAAATTCCTGAGAGACCACTCACATAATGTGACAAGATCCCCCTCCTTTTAAGAAAATGGCTAGCTCTCGGCCTGGCAAGATGGCTCAGTGGTAAAGGCTCTTGCTGCCTGCCATGCCTGGCAAGCTGAGTTTGATTCCTGGAACCTACACCATAGGAGAGAACTAAGTCTCAAGTTGTTCTCTGACCGCCACACACATACTATGGAATGCACATTTACACACACACACGCGCGCACACACACACACACACACAGAGGCAAATGTAAATGTAAATGTAAATGAATAGATTAAGAGATCCAAAAGAAGAGGGTAGATCGGTGGTTCTCAACCTTCCTGATGCTGTGACCCTTTAATACAGTTCCTTATGCCTAACACCGTGACCCTTGTGAGCCCTTGTTCCTCATGCTGTGGTGACCCCCAACCATAAGATTATTTCCTTGCTACTTCATAACTGTAATTTTGCTCCTGTTACGAATCGTAATGTAAATATCTGATATGCTGGATATCTGATATATGGTCTTGTGAAAGGGTAGTTAACACTCCCGAAGGGGTCCTGACCCTGACATAGAGCTGAGAACCACTGGGCTAGATCTTTAAGGACTAGAGAGGTAGAAATACCAGGAGCATTGCTTTGCAAATGTTGGAAGAATGTTATTTAGAATTAGAGTTGTTTGTAACAGAGACCCAGAAGACGGTAATGCTTCTCCAAGTGAGGTAAAATGTTCTTTTATGTAAAAAGAGGTGCAAGTGGATAGATCTCTTTTCCCATGTTTTTGTTTTGCTTTGTGATGCAGTACATTTAAAAATAAAACAAAACAAAACAAAAAAACAGAACAAAATAGCTATCCTGGAACTCCACAGGAAGACCAACAGAGTCAACTAACGTGGACCCTTGGGGCTCTCAGAGACTGAACCATCAACCGAAGAACATTCACGGGCTGGACCTAGGCCTACCTGCACATATATAGCAGATGTGCAGCTTGGTCTTCATGTGGGTCCTGAACAACTAAAGCGGAGCTATCCCAAAAGCTGTTGTCTGTCTGTGGGATAGGTTCTACTAGCCAGGCTGCCTTGTATGGCCCCAGTGGGAGAGGTTATACCTAGCCCTGCAGAGACTTGATGTGCCAGGACCCTGATGTGTGTGAGGAATACCCAGGGGACCGCCACCCTCTCCAAGGAGAAGGAGGAAGGATTGTGGAAGGGAGTGACCAGGAAGGAGGGTCAGTGATTGGGATGTAAAGTGAATAAATAAAAAATAAATAAAAATAAAAACAGCTATCTGAAGTGGAAATGTCTAGTTTCTTTGGAAAGTTAGTTATATCAAATGATGTTTTGCTGGGCCACACAGGTGAAAGGATGTTTGGATATAGCAAACATGTGAAAGGACCTGTGATGAAGGAGTATAACTATGACCCCACAGACAGTGGGAGAGGAGCACTGAGCCTTGGTTTGGTTTGCTCCGCCTTGCTATTCTTTCCTAAGGACACACATGTATTGGTTCCCCTTACACAGAGTTGCTGATCTCCTCTAGTGGTGATGAGAATAGTGGTGAGAGAAACCCGCTAAAGAACTACTCTTGAGGTTCCTGTGGCAGCTTGCCGCTTCCACAGCCTCGACTTGGGTTGGTTGGTGAGGCTTTCGGTTTCTTTAGGATGGAACTACAGCTACTGGTTTGTGCCTGCTGTCTGCCTGCCTGCCTAGAGGGCTGGTCTGTAGCTGCAGAGTCATATTTGGTGTTTGCTACAGGAATGCCCAAGAAGATCAAGCTCATCCCCCAGAGAACTATTGCTGAGCAGGTCCACGTATATGCTAATAACTTCCCCCACATCCTAATAACGTTTCTCCCCCATGACCTCTGCTGGGTGGTGGGCTGGCGGAGAGGTTGAACCCTTAGTAAAATCGGCTGTAAAAAATTTATGCCTACAGCTACCCATATGACCATGGCTGTAGAACCATCACTGGAATCTGGTAGGCTCATCACTGAAGGAGCCACTTCAGTGAAGTGACAATTGAAGTCAATGACGCTTTTTCTCCTGACATCTTTCAATAGCCGATTCTTCCCCAGGGAAAGGTTGGGTCCCATGCCACCTGCCTCTGTCTGTCACTAACTGTTGGGGCAGACCTAGTTCAGGGGTTGGAGGTCATGACGCAATGGCTGAGTTACGCTTAGAAGACAGTGTTTTGCAGCCCTTCTCCCCGTCACTGGCTCCTCCCATTCTTTCTGCTCCCTCTTCTGTGATTGGATGTTTTCAATGACAATCATCAACCTTTACTACAAGGATACTGAAATACTCATTGAGAACTCCTTCAGGCCTATTTCCTTTCTCCGGAGCCGTCGCCTCGTCCACTGCCCAGGAGAACCCTAATTTGTGGTAAATGCTTTTCAGAATTCAACATGTATCAGACTGATATGAGGACTATGGAAACAGATTGCTCAGTCCCTAGAGTGTCTTGTTTGGTGGGTCCGAGGGAGGACCAGACAGTTTGCATTTCGAAATGTTCTTAGATGATAGGTCTGCTGGGAACCACAGCTGGTAATGACATCCCCAAGCAAACGGAACAAGAGGGAAATATTAAAAAAAAAAAAAAAAAAAAAAAAAGACTAGAAATCGTAAGTGCGCGATTAATGATTAAACAGTGAAGTAAGCAACAGAGAATAGAATTCACAGAAATGATATCAAATTATGAGGATGGAAATCCTCTAACCCACCCATTGAGCTGCTGCCACAGCCATGTCGTGTAGCTACAACATCTTGGCACCCAATGCAACCCAGACGCGATTGCTCAAGAGTTCTGGGTGTGACTGTGACCTGACCTGCTCAGCTTGCCTTTTTGGAATCAGCAAAGCCCTCACTTTATCCCTCCAAATTGCTGAGGCCTGCTTTCTTCCTTAGCTCTATTCATCATCTGCAACCTTGTAGGGGACTCCTGGCCTATGACCTGCCTCAGTGATTTGGCTCAGGTTTCCCCTGGTGGGTGCAATGCTGCCGGGGAAAGAGTCATAATCTGGTTCTTTTCTGCAATACCCCGGGTGATCTTTGTCATCTTTGAAGAGCACCCCCTAATCATGACAACTTCCTTTTGTGGGGTGTTCATTGATGGTAAGCCAGAAGCTTCTGTCCACTAACCAAGAGGATAACGACATGTTCTGGTTGGAGGAGCAGCATCCTTTGGCATTCAGGCTTGCTTTCCTATCTGTTCCTTGTGTTTTCTCCTCTCCAGATGACTTTACTCATGGCCACACACACACACACACACACACACACACACACACGCACAATCTGGAGCCTGCTTCATTTATTATTGACTCTCTGCTACTCTTGGTTACATTTGTATGTCATTCCTCCTCTAGCCAAGAACTTCAGTACACAGTACTCAGCGTGTAGGCAGTCCTTGAGTGCTGCTACTGGGTGGTTGACACTGGTCTTGCCTCCTTTGAATACCCCATGCATATACGGTCCACAGAGCTGTTAGCTTCCCTCCTAACCCTGCCAGAAGCCTTGTGGGTCTCATCCCCATCAACCACAAGCCCCATCCTGTTCTTTTTATCCCTTCCCTCACGTGAAAGAGAGAATTGCTCAAAACCCTGTGCATACCACCCTTGGCAGACAGAAACTAAGATAAATGGAGGAGGGTATAGATTCCTAAAGATTTTTTTTTTGTTGTTGTTCAAGGGGAATAGCAGGCGCCTGCCCTCTACCAAAAGGACCCTGACTGTAGCAACCAAATCAAGGACTGATCTCATGGAGAGTCTTCACTATTTATTGAGCCACTCACAGGGCTGTCCTGGGTGTGTCTGCTGCAGACAAAGAATGCTAGACTTTAGAGCTTCTGTCTTCTCCTTATTCATTATGAGGATTGTCATGTCCCTCACTGGGAGATCTTTAAGGGAGGCACTCATACGAAAACACACACACACACACACACACACACACACACAGAGTGGGAAATTATAAATGCTTTTAGAAATGTACCCTTTCTTCTCCCCGTGTACCCTCTTATTTTGGTATTAGAAACCTAAAGCTCATCCAGAAAACACAGTCAAGCGAGGATGTAGTCACACCTCAGGTGCCGGGCTGTCCATGGAAAAGGAACTTGATCTGTTTTATAGACTCGCTTGGGCTTAGGAAGACAGTTCCCCACACTCATTCATCTGCCTTAATCAGCCGTTTTTGTTTTTTTTTCAGTCTCATTTAACTTTTCTGGCCTAAGGGATGAAATGAGTGTGAACAATAAAGGGGAGGGGGGCTAATGAAAGTGTAGATGGAATTAGAGGCTCCTGAGTGAATAGGTAATTTGACTCAATGTGTGTGTATACTGCCCATGGAGGAATTTAAGATATTTAAACAGTTGGCCTACTGATGACCTTTTTAAAAATTAAGACTTTATTAAAACAATTTAAAACCAAATAAATTTGGAGCAATAAAATGGAACAAAATATATTCGTCTCCAGTCCAGGTGGCCAGGGTACAGAAAGGCTATGGTCATTTGGGATGGGAAATACCAGTTTGTTTTGTTTTGTTTAACTTTCCCCCCTCTCTTTAAGAGACTATCAAAGGTTATAGCAACCTATTATGTACAAAATAATATACTGGGTGATAAAAACAGAGTTGGAGGCACATGAAGCACAGAGCACTCGGAAACACTAGACTTTGGATGCCCTGGGGACCAAATGGTGTACCCGAGAACTGTGTGAACTGTTAGTGACCAAGGCATTTTACCTCGGGTGTGATTCAGGAAGGAGTTCACCTGCCTGGTGAGATCCTAACAAAGGTCTGGTGTGGTTTGCTACACTCAGAAAGGCAGAGAGGAAGTAATCATTTTGGGAAAGGAAAGCTGTGGGGTGGAGAAGGCGTGGGAGACTTCCACTTCCGGGTTAATGACTGCTTAAGGAAGTGATGTGAGATCCCACGGGGTGGGGGGACTTCTGGGTAAGATGTAACAGTAAGTGAAGCGTTACAACTTGACCCTACTACAACTTGACAAGAGAAACAAAGACAAGGAATGGAGAGAAGCAGCTTTGCCTATTTAAACTCTGGAATGGTCATTATTTTTATATCCCAAACTCAGAGAAAGTAAGTGTAAAAGTTTCCCAGAGGGCAGCATAGTGCAATGGTATTTAACAGACTCTTGTTCAGACTTAAGATTATTTATTTTTATTTTTAATTACATCGTGTGTGTGTGTGTGTGTGTGTGTGTGTGTGCGCGCGCGCGCGCGCGCGCGCGCGAACGTGCATACAATGTTCACAGGAGCCGGAAGATGGTATCAGATCCCCTGGAGCTGGGTGGCTATGAACATTTGGGTTCTGGAAACCAAATTCAGTTCCTCTGCAAGAGCAGTAGATGTTCTTAACTGCTGAGTCATCTCTCCATCCTTTCTAAGTCAGAGTTTTTTTTAAAGATGAAAACTTGGCATGTAAACAAACCACAGGCAGAAAGCAAACCCCTTCTCTGGCTTTCTTACCTCACCGAGGTCAAATGTGTCAACCCAATGGTTAGAACACCAACTGCGCCCGTCATCTTACCATACACAGGCTAGCATAGCAATAAAGGCAAGGCCTTACTGATTCCTGTGCATCTTGTAGGATTATTCCAACCCAGCTTCCATGCCACGAGATAGAAAGTATAGATATAGAAGGTAGTTCAGTTAGCATACACAGAAAAATGAATGTGGAAAAAGCGAACCCATTTCAGTTGAGAAAATAAAATAGAATTTTTGTTAATGGAACATGATGAACAGGAGAATAATTATCAGGGAAAACCAGAATTTTTGTCAAGAATCTTGCAGTTAAAAGAGGCAAACGCAGAGGCAGAAGTGAATGCGCGCTGTAAATTTTAAATGAAATTTATCATGTAACAGAGCATCTGCAAACCGAATTCAACAACATCACGGCCAAATAGGCTTCATCCTAGATTGATTTCACGTATCAAATTAAGAAATGTAATATACCGAGTAAATAGACCTGAGAATAGATATCACAGTTCATTTTGATAAGCACATAAAAGGCACTGATAAAGTTCACAAGAAACATGCTGATGAATCTAGGTGGAGATGGAACATACCTGAACATAGTAGGGCCACATACCATAAACCCACATTTCTGCAATATACTGCTCAAGGTCCTAGCTATAAGGAGGATATAGTTAGAAGAGGGGGGAAAAAAAACCATCTGTATTTTCAGAAAAAACATGATTCCCTACTTAAAAGACTCTATAGAATCCACCAGAATTTTTTTTTAATTTTGAAAATTTCATATAAGAATAGTGTATTTTTATCACCCCCCCACCACCCCTTATAGGTCCTTCAGTGCCCCCACCACTGCCTGCCTGTTAAATTCATGGTATTTCCATCTATCTATCTATCTATCTATCTATCTATCTATCTATCTATCTATAAATATAGGTTAATATATTCAATATATGTCATACATATACACACATGTGTATGTGTAAACACTCAGACACTGAATCTATTTAGTGTTATTTGTATTAGTTTTTGTGGGATAAAACACAGGTGGGGGAGTCTCGAGGGCCAAAGCAGCGGCCTGGGTCAGAGCACTTCCCACAGGGGCGCTGTGGTTCCCACATGGTTGAGGCGGTCGGGTCGCAGAGTAGAAGTAGGCGCGGACTGGGCTTCTATGAAGTAGTTTTATTGATGAGAATGGTGAATCTAGATGAAGTGTGCTCCCCGGCAACATGCCAGGAGAAGCCCCCTTAAATTTGGGAGCATCAAGGGGAGGAGTTAGGGAGGGGAAAATTTAATTACCTACGTCCCCCAGCCTCATTAATATGCAAATCTCAAGGCAGAGGGCTCTTAGACACGCCCTTACCCGCGTCTTATGTGACTTAAGATTAGAGGTGAAATGGAGAGGGCCCGGGTTCTGGGGGCATGGCCACACCTGCAATCTCAGGGTTCCAGGCCAATGGCAACCCTTCCATGGTCCAACAAGTATTTAGGACTGACCCTCTTGATGGGATACTCAACCTATCCTGGAATCTGTCCCTGGAGAAGATTGATTCCCACTCTGAGCTGCGGCTCTTCATCTAGGTCCAGCCGAATATTTCTGCATCTAATATGACTCCCGTAATCCAGCTCTTGCAGAATGAATGTTGTAGTCTACATATGCAGCACAATACTCATCAAAATTTCAACGACATGTTTCACAGAGGTAGAGAAAGCAATCCTAAAATTCCATAGAGACAGCAAATTCCATGAGTCATCCAGAACAATCCTAATAAAAAAAGAACACAGCCACAGGTAGCACAGTACCTGACAATGATGCTTGGTACCATCACAAAAATAGACACGGATACACACATTTTACGCACAAAAACCATGCTCTTTTAAAAGTTGATTACCTAAAAAGAGAAGAAAATTTAAGTACATTAAACAACATCCACCACCACCACCTTAATACATTTTTTTTTTTTTTTGGTAACTCTAGCATAGTGATAAAAGAAATATTTAACAACAGTCCAAATAACTGACAATCTGAAATGTTTTAAACTCTAATCAAAGACCTCAGGCCAAGGAGCATGTCACAGTCGTAATTACAACAACAGTCAATCAGAATCAAATTTCGGGAATGCAGACCAAGTGCATGAGAGACGGTTCACAGCCTTCAGCTACATCCTTACGAAACAAAACAGGTTTGTAGTGGGTGATTCCAGAAGTAGGCAACCATAAGGAAAACCACAAATTTACAGGCAGAAGCCAAATGCAAATCAGGGTTTTGCAAGATCTGAAGAATAAGCAGGTAAGTAGTAGCTACCAATAAGCTTAAAAGCTGCAAATACACGATAGTGATAACGGCAAAGGACATATATTCACAGATTTAACAATTAAATAACTCACAATGTATCCACATCTCAAAATCACATGATACTTAATTAGGATGCAATTGTTATAATTTTATGTTAAAATAAGTTTAATCTACATTTTAAATAACTATCGAAATCCCAAACTCGAATCTGAAACTGTACTAGTAAACATAGAAAAATGGTTACAAATATCTTGTAGAAAGATATATTTTTTAAAAAATGTCTCAACAAAAAGTAAGGTTATCTAAACAGAATTACAATATGGTGGCAGAAGTTAAGAATGCCACAGAGACAGAAGCAAGCTCTCCTGCCCTTACAAAGACAACTGCAAATGGTCCTGATATAAATCATAGGCGCTCAGCAGTGTTTGAGTGAAATGCCTAATTCTGGATGATGAGGACTTCCCCCAATGTTTTCCTGAGGCTTAGCCCTGGGAACTGCCTGGACTCCTGGCCCAGCAAACCAGAAACAAATTTTAAAATCTGTGTTTTTTTTTTTTTTTCTCCCAAGGCAGCATGAGGAGGTGAGTGATTAAATAAAACATCAGTTCACACGAACCAAAGGCAGCAGAACAGAGCCTGTGCCAACCTGGCTTGAAGGAACCGTGTGGTAGGTATGCTTCGGATGTAGAACCGTTTCTCTCCCTCCCTGTTTTAATTTGACTTCTCTGGCAGACTCGAGCTTACTTGGCATGGAGGCCATCTGCTTGGCTCCCACTATTTCAACTGGGAGCTAGGCAGCAGAGGATTCCTTCTCCACACACACAGAAAGAGTATCCATCAAGGAAGAAGGCATTGCTGTGCTTGGCTGGCCAGGGCCATGGGAGGTCAGTGGCAGAAAGCTGTGCCCAAGTTACGCTTAATTAAAAACTGTGCACTCGAAGAAGTCTGGCAGCCAGAGAGACTCTCCGAGCATCATCCTGCCAAGGGCAGAAGCATCTCACAGAGCTGACGCCTCTCCATGCTTGGTTTTAGGGAGGGTTGGGATTGTGTCAGCCTCTAAGTATGCCCACATCTAACCTACCCCTTTCTTAATTTCATGGACATTTTTTTCCCCAAACAGGATAAAAATTCCATCAGCCTCCAGCGTGTTCCACCAAGTCTACACACAGGCAAAAGAGTTTTCTGAACACGTCTGTCAGGTGCCTGTTGTGGTTATAAAACTACCCACAATTCAGTGGCTTAAAATAAAACAACATTTTTTTTTTTTATTTTTTTTTTTTTTTTAGCTTTACACTTTGGGAGGTCAGAAATCCAAAACGAGTCATGTGGGCTATAACTTGGGTGATTGTAAAACTGGGTTTCTTCTGGCAGTTCTAGGGGCGTATGAACTTGTTAGCTTTTCAGCTTCTAGAAGCTTTACCTCCTCTAGGTATGGTACCCTTCTCCATCATTAAAGGATATCTTTAAACATCTGTTTCCATTGGCACACTTTCCTTCCTCATATTGATCCTTTGGCCTCCCTCTAAGAAGGCCTCAGGGCCATCTAAACTACTAGGATAAGTTCCCCTCTCTAGACCCTTGACCTAATTACCAGGTCATGGGTGCCCAGGTACCAGGCCTTGTGACTTGGACATCATTCAAGGGGTATCACTCTTTTGCTTTATAGGTGGATAGCCTGTTGTATCTATCCCAAGAGGCATGAATGGTGGCCAGCTCAAGTGAACCCAGGCAAGAACCACCATCGATAGGTCCTGTGTGACTAAAAGCCAGTGAAAAAACAAGAGGCCAAAGGAGAAGAGGATACTTTGGAGTGCTTTGAGAAGTCATCGCAGAAGAAAGGGCCAAGGAGTTGAAATGGATTTTGGAGAATGGATGGGGAGAAGTCTTCTTCTCTGAGTCCCAAAGGAGTTTTAAGGGGAATTTGACAGTTACACATCGTTAGGTTGGAACCTCTGCTCATTCCCTGCACAAACTGGGAAACCCCATCTCTCCTTCTTCCTCTAACCCTGCTCACACAGATAAAACTCCCTTGCCTGCTTCCTCCAGCATCTCCAACATCTCCAGCAGCCCCCGCCCATTTTTATTTGTTACTATGCATTCTTTACTCATAACTCTTAGCAAAACATGGAGTTAAGAGTGAACATTTGCAGGAATGTTTGCTTAATATTGTCCCCCATACAAGACTACAAACCCCTTGAGAGAAGCAACCAGGATTGATGTCTCCCCCACCCCCACCCTGGGCATAGCATCAGCCCTAACACCACTGGCATTGGTTTCCTGGAATCCTAGCCTTGGTAGCAGGCAGGCTGTAATCTAAATCTATAAAGATATCAAGAGTCCCTGCCCAGGGGCTCAGTGTTTGACCATGTATGGACACTATCCCAGCTCCTTGCTGGCACGTCATCACTCCTTGACTATACTCTACTCTGGATGTGTGACTTCACTGACCTCCACCTGTGAGATCGGTGAATCCACCCGAGAGCTGCCTCCTAATAAACCTGCCTTTATCTATTTTTAATCTGGTCTAATCTGGCCTATATCTACTTCACCGAGGGAGAGAAAAAGCCCATTACACGTGTTAAATGCCATCACTTTTCTTCATGCTTCCTACAGAACGGAAGCATTTCCGGACATGCGGCCACCAACTAAGTGTCTCTGGGGAGAAAGGAGTTAGGACATTTATCTTCAGATGGCTCTCTTACACTTTCATCCACGTCCTCCTTCCTGTATGCCCAATGAAATCTGTTTCTGCTCTTCAGAATGGGCTGGGATAATAGAACCTGAGTTATATCTACTTAGAGCTTCTCACTTAATGTATGAAACCTCCCTTCTTCTAGTTCCTTCATTAACTGGGAGGAGATGTGCCCTGGTTTCCAATGTCAGGGCTCAGGAACTTCCTCATAGGAGCTCTGTGTATTTATGAAGCACGGCTGGGAAGTTCACTGATTCTTCTTTAGCAGAGTCTGGGAAGAGTTAATTCTTCTCTTGCTTTCCTGTTGACTGCTTTTGTTAGTGTTATTAATTTCTACTTTTCTTTTAATTCGAAGCCATCTAAATCCCTGCAGTTCTTTTTGCAAAGATTTATTGAGCTAGGTATGATCTCAGGAAGAATTTGAGTGGAGGAAAATGTATATTTAGATTACAGCCTGCCTGCTACCAAGGCTAGGATTCCAGGAAACCAATGCCAGTGGTGTTAGGGCTGATGCTATGCCCAGGGTGGGGGTGGGGGAGACATCAATCCTTGTTGCTTCTCTCAAGGGGTTTGTAGTCTTGTATGGAGGACAATATTAAGCAAACATTCCTGCAAATGTTCACTCTTAACTCCATGTTTTGCTAAGAGTTATGAGTAAGGAATGCATAGTAACAAATAAAAATGGGCAAGGGATAAGGTTTAAATTGGGGTGTCAGGGATGGTCATATTGATAGTTGAGAGGTGACTGTTTAGTACTAACCGACCAGAAGCTGATGGGGAGAGAAGGAAGGAAGCCTTCCCAGAGCAGTTTATATCAAGATTATATGACTTGAGGGTTTGAAGACAAGGGACAACATGACGCCAGGAATGCATCTGTCTTAGAGCTTCTACTGCCGTGACAAAAACACCATGACCAAAAAGCAAGTCAGAGAGGAAAGGGTTAATTCAGCTTACCCTTTTAGATCGTAATCCATCCATTGAGGAAGTCAGGATAGGAATTTAAGAGGAGGGACTTGGAGACAAGAGCTGATGCAGAGGCCATGGAGGGGTGCTGCTTACTAGCTTGCACCTCATGGCTTGCTCAGCCTGCTTTCTTATAGAACATAGGACCACTAGTCCAGGGATGGCACCACCCACAATGGGCAGGGCCCTCCCCCACTGATCACTAATTGATAAAATGCCTTACAGCTGTATCTCATGGAGGCATTTCCTCAACCGAGACTCCTTCCTCTCTGATGATTCTAGCTTGTATCAAGCTGACACAAAAAAGCAGCTAATACAGTATCTGATAATAATTCTCAACCCTCATGGCTCCTCACACACAGAATTGTAATCAGGGAGTCTGGGTAACAGTTAACTACTCTTTTACCATAATTTGCTTTCCCAGTTCCTTAGTCCCATGGATGGGATGAAAAGTTCCATCTACTCTGACCCAATTCCACCCAACCCAATCCCTTCTCAACTGGGACTGGAATCATTCTTCTTCCTCTGACCATTTCCCATTGACTCTGAAGATCATGGGCAAGAGGAAGTCCCAACAGAGAGCAGGTTCAAATGGAAGGGCAGCCAAGGCAAGGGTGTTTGTCTGACTCTACACTCCTGTGAAGAATTAACGGAGACAAACCACCCGAGGAAGGACCTATTTCAGTTGATGGTCTCATAGGTTTTACCCCATCATGTAGAGGGAGTGTGATAGAGAATCTCAGATCATGGCAGCAGGAAACAGAGCAGATGGGAATCACAGGAAGGATTCAGGGGAAAATGTAGCATCCAAGGATATCCACAGTGATCTACTTCCTCCTACCAGGCCTTCCACAGTTCCATTACCTCCCAGTAGTCCACTGAAAATATAAACCCTTCAACATGTTAAACCTTCATTGCATCAGATCCCTCTGGTAATCTCTGGAGATGACCTCTCCTACACACCCAGAAGTGTTCTTGACCAATCTCATAGCCATTGCTCAGTCCAGTCAAGTTGACAATATTAACCATCACTTCCAGGATGAGGCAAAACTCTAGATGAGGAAGCACAGACAGGGGAGAAAGAACCCTGCCACCAACGTAAGTTACATTTGCATGCATGGAACCTCATTAAATGCTGAGCAGCACACATGGACATTTTGAACCTGTTTCATAAGTTGAAGAACCCAATGGAGGAAGCAGGCGGGCAACTTGCTCATGATGATAGCTGATACAGTTATTATGTTTTAAAACCCGGGCTTGTTTTCAAAGTTTTTGCTCTTTCCTTAGATCTTATACTGTGCATCACACCCATGATAAATCATCAAGCACAAATTAATCTCCACTTTGCTCCCCAGAAATGTTTTCTAGGTTACGGTTCTCTCTTCATGTGAGCAGAATACATGATGGTAGTTTTTATTTTTTACTTTTATTTTTATAGGCTTTGGTGAGTTTAGGTGTGAAGGAACTGTCAAGATCCCATGTCCAAGGCAAAAGCTAAGGTGAAGTTTAGTCAGTGAACAGTCAAAGTGGAATCTAAGCCCCTGTAGTCAAGGAATGGCAGCTTTCTGCCAGATAGTCCTCCCTCTGGCTGACCAGGGGGCGTTTCCACCTGGAAACCAACTCCAACTCATTAGACTGAATATACAGTAGGGAAAGGAAAGCTCTGGTTTAATGGCTGTTCAGACCAGGCTCCCCCAGTATGACATTAGTGCTTTTCCTGTAGACAAGGCTGCCCAGACTGTACTCCAGTGACGAAATGCCCCAGGGCCCTATCTTGCCTCTACTGGTTTTGTAGAAAAGGCTAGTGTTACCCAGCAGCTGAGCAGGGCTGGGAGTGTGAGGCTCTAGACAGGGCTGAAGTCTGCATCTGGAGTCAGTTCTCCCTTAGTTTCCCTGTGAGTAGTATTACATGTCCCCCTCCCCCAATATCTACATAGCTGCTTAGAACTGGGAACGATACTTTAGCATGAGGAATACATAGAGGTGGGCTGGAGATATGGCTTGGCTATTAAAGGCTGGGTTCACAGCTGAAAATACAAAGATAATAGAAATGCCAATGGATACATACATGTATATGAGTGAAGAGAGTCACTTAGCTAGGCCAGTGGCGGCATTGCTCAAGTATATAAAATATTATCTATCAAGTCTTTTTCCAAATGGGGAGACCACTTCATCCAAGTTCTTCTTCCCCATTCTCCTCTAGATTTTAAGTCTGAGTTCTCATCCTACAAAGCTCTTTTTTAAACTTTAGAACTTTCTTTGCTTATAGAAATGTTCTGTATCTGTACTGTTATACAGGGCAGCCATATGTGACTGCTGAACTAGTGTGGTGAAAAACGTAAGTCTTAAATTTTGTTTCACTTTTATAAATTCAAATGTAAACTCAGATGGCCACACATGGCTATAGCTAGTGGACAGGACAGCTCAGTGTACATACTCAATATACTCTATATACTCAATATACTCTATATACTCCAAATACTCTATGTACTCAATATACTCTATATACTCAATATACTCTATATACTCCATATACTCAATATACTCTATATTCACAGTATACTCAATATACTCCGTATTCACAATATACTCAATATACTTTATATTCATAATATACTCCATATACTCTATATACTCCATATACTCTATATACTCATATACTCTATATACTCAATATACTCATATTCACAATATATTCAATATACTCTATATACTCTATATACTTTATATTCACAATATATTCCATATACTCCATATACTCAATATACTCTATATGCTTTATATTTACAATATACTCCATATACTCTATATACTCAATATACTCTATATACTTTATATTCATAATATTCCCCATATACTCTATATACTCAACATACTCTGTATACTCTATATACTCAAGCTGCATAAAGACAGCAGTCTGATTCATTCAGCCTGTCTCCTCAGTGTGGCCCCCATGCCTGCCACAGGCTTTTCACTTCAATGTTTCTTATCTGATTGAATGAAGAAAGAAGGATAATTATATTAAAGTGATCCTGTGAGACGATGGAAAGAATAATTCCTAGTTTGAATTTTGTCTCCATCCCTTACTAACTGTACAAATTTTGCAAGTCATAGTTTTAAATGATGTTATGATAATAACATTGACAATAATAATAGCTACCAGGTAGGAGATCCTTACAATAAGCCTGTTTTTCATTTGAGGAAACAGACCACAGAGAGGTTAATGATTTCAAACTGAAGGCCATGGCCTGTGGCTGGCTGGAAAATTAAGTTGCTCTCAACCTATCGATGTGTATAGAACACATGTGTGCTTTTGCATGCATGCACATGCACATACTTAAAACACATCTACATGTATGCAAGTTACATATTTGTGTGGTATATGCTTCTTATTCAAAATTTTGAAAACCAGTGGTTGAAGGAACTTTGTCAAGGTTGTCTGGCTTGCGAACAATGGATTGAGATTTGTATCCCGCAGCTGACTTGAAGTTTTATGCCTGAACTATTGTGCTTTACAGCTGTAGGGGTCTGGGAGGCCTGCAGAGTTAGTACAGGACAGACCCAGACACCATTTGTGTTCTTATCACAAAGGAGGAAGCTGGAGGGGGCGAGGCTGCCTCTGAATCAGACAGGAATGAGCTTTTAGGGAACAAAGGGGAAGTCTGTGCTAGGATGTATTGGTAAGTCCTGATTGGACAGGCTAGCCAGTGTAGACAAATAATGGAATTTTGATTGCTGGATGTTGGTGTTTAGTCTCAGGAATTAGCGAATGACCAAATATGGGAATGGACCTTGGGGACTGGCTTTAGGAATGTACTCTAATGGTTTGTAGCAAGGGAGAGGGAAGGGGAAAAGGCAAGACCTGTTTGCAGTGCTTGGGTCTCTTAGAGAGCCTTTCATTAGGGGTCCATGGTTTTGTAAGACATTCATTTAAACTTTGGAAAAAATAAAACAAAACAAAGAAAAACTGAATTACACCTAAACCTTAAGGACCTCACTCAAATTCATCCATAAGGCACCATATATGCATGTACATACACACACACACACACACACACACACACACACACACACACACACACATTCTCTCTCACACACACATGGTGAGGGGAGATGCCTAATATCTTTTAGAGAGAGATATGCCTAATATCTCTTAGATTTAATCTATTGTCTCTGGCTGTGGACCAAGGAAAATTGATCTCTATTTAAATGTCTCTTAATCAACCTAAAGGATTCTGCTTTGGCAGGGGTTGCTGCAGCTCATCAGTATGTGAGCTTTTCATTTGCATGCTGACTATTCAGCTGGGTGGCATCTCCCACTTGTTTTAAAGCCAAGTGGGACCATATACTGAGTTTAGGCCACGAGGGTTCGGGCAAGAGAGTTGCTCACCACTTCTAGGGTATCCTCTAACTGCCCTCATGACTTTAGAATCTCTTTCTGCCCAGAGGCTGGGTGAATAGTCAAAAGCAGGATTCTCAAGAGGATGTCAGAGCCATAAGACTGAAGAGACATTTTTTAAAAAGCCACACACTCTAATATTCTTCATTGGGATCCAGTAGGTGACAAGAAAAATCTAGCAGGGGGCAAGAAAACAAAACAAAAACTTAAACAACAGCAACAAAATAAACAAACAACCTCATGGAGCTACTGTCAGGCAAATGTGTGGGATCTGTGATAACTAAAGATACTTTAGAGATAGAAAAAAAAAATCACAAATTCCCCCAGTGATTCAACTCAAGAAGAAATAGCAAGGCTTCCTTGGGTGCAGGGAAACAGGGGGCATGGACAAGGCAGGGCAAGAAGAGGCAGTGAATGGTGACCCCTCCAGGGTCAATCCCCAGAACCTGTTACAAGTCCTAGGAAACCTAGAAAAGCTATACTGTGTTATTTGGACTTCCCACTAATGCGAACCAATGAGTAAGCTTGCACCAGGTAGTTTTGAAACAGGTGCTCAGAAGAGAAAGGAATGTGATGAAGGAATCCAGAGGGATGGTAAGTCAAGCCAAGCTAAGCTAAGCTGGCAGCTTGGAGGAGACACCAAAGGGGCTCCTCTCTAGAGCTCATGGGGGAGGGGAAGAGGGGAGGGGGGAAGGGAAGGGGAAGGGGGTGGGAGTGGAACAAAGCCCTGCATTCTCCTTAAGCTCTGATTTCTGGTCTCCAGCACTCTGACAGAATAAATTTCTCGTGTTTCAAGCTACCAGGGTTGTGATTTGCACATCAGCTCTAGACAACGGACTTATCAGAATTGAAAGTTTGCAGAGAAACACCCCAGAGGCTCTAACCTTGCCCATGTTCAGGTTACAGAGGGAGCAAGACCATCCAGTGTGCCAGACCAAATGGACACAAAGACTTACGCTGGTCAGCCCAGAAGACAATTTCAAGTTGGGTCTCATTGTGAAACTGTAATGAGCAAATTCCAGGTCACTTGGGAAGCTGTGACAGTTAACAACAAACGACCAAATAACCACGAAGCTCTGGACGGTATGAACATAGTACAAACCTGGTCTCCACAGACCTGCCCCGAGACACAGGTAAGCATGTCCACATGCAGCCTCTGATGTTACATACTCTTCAGCAACTAGGAGAGAAGTAGAGGGGTCTGAATGATGCAGAGTAGTGAAAAAGGAATTTGCAACGTGATCCAAAGTGTATAGGCAAGTCTTGCAGATAATTGTGCTTTTAGCATAATAAGGTCAGCATTAAATTAATAGGAAGAAGCATGTTTATGCTGACACAATGAAGTTCTTTTGGCAATGAACTCATCCTTGTACAATGAAACTTGACTGATATATACATAAACATGTATTTGTGATTTTATACATATGAGATATATATATATATATATATATATATACACACACACACACACACACACACACACACACACACACATATTTGTGATTTTTTCTGTCTCCAAATATATATACAAACATACATACATATATGTATATGTGTGTATATATATATATACATACACACACATATATATAGATATATACACACACATATACATACATACATTATATATATATGTGTGTGTATATATATATTTGGAGACAGAAACAAATCACAAATTCCTTCAGTGATTCAACTCAAGAAGAAATAGTAAGTATATATAGTATAATAGTAATATATTAATAATAATAATTATCTTAATATATTAATAATAGTAATGTATGTTGCAGGTAAAAATGAACTACAATCCAGAAAAAGGTCCTCTGTGAGGCCCACCTGCCTTAGACACAAAGATTGTGTTTTCTCTGTGGAGCCAGAGAACTATCGAGGAAAGATATTAGATTCATAGTACACACTAAGACAAATAATTGGATTAATGATTTTCAAAGGAGAGATAGGGTTAAGGGTGGGCAGGAGGGTATATTGTGTGTGGGGGCATTTAAAAGGCAATCAGAGGATGTATTGTCCTTGGAAGAGGAGTGTGTGTTTGTCTGTCTCACCCCTGGGGAGCTCAGAGCAAAGTCGGACATCTGGGACTTAAACAGGGAAGCTTGGCTGTCTCCTACCTACGCTGTATGGAACATGAGTCCATCAGCCTTCAATCCCTGGTTCCAACCCAGGACCACCTGTCTGTTACATTGAGACCATTATTTGTGAATAAACCGGCCCGAGTCATGTAGAAGTGTGTGTGTGTGTGTGTGTGTGATGCACACACTCCAGGGTGGTCAGGTCAGTGTCTACAGCAGGAAGGGGCTTACCCCTGCATGGCCTGTAGAGTAGGTGTGACAAGAGACATTGCTGGAAAGTAACATGAAACTGTTGTATAAATTATTTAGTCCTGACCCAGGGTTTCTACCCCACCTACCTTTGACCCTTTAGCTCCCAAATAAAAGACACACACACACACACACACACACACACACACACTTTTATATTTACAATAAGCCTTCAACAGCACAAGAGCCGGACAGATACTAGTCTCTATGTTGTTAGAATCTACTTTCCTATCGATAACCCCAAGTTATTATTTACCATGTTTCATCTGGGTTGTTCTTAGCTCCAATTGGCCTGCCCTCAGGGCCATGTTTTCTTGACTCCTCACCCATAGTGACTTCTTCTTCCTCCTCCTCCCTTTTTCTTTTTCCTCGTGCTTCCTCTCTGACCCCAAGTTTGAGAAATCTAACCCCTACCTATGTCTCTCTACCCAGCTATTGGGTATTGGTATGTTTATTTTCCAATCAGAAATAACCTGGGGGCAGGGTCACTAATCTTCTTAAGGGGACATCTCTCCTCTTTGGGGCAACCAGCCTTGGGGCCCAATATTAGCATTAGAGTACAAGCAGCATTAGGCCAACCCACTACACATAAATGTAGCAGGATCTAGGACTCAAGTTGGATCCCAGCCCTGGGCTTTAGGCTCACCCTCTCGCTCCCAATTTCCCTTTCTCAAGAAGAGCTGATGAGCGCTCCACAGTGTGGGGCTAAATGAATGAATGATTCAGTTCATTCAATATAGAGACACCCAATCGGTACTGAATCCCACTGAGAGCAGCAACGTTGGCTTCGATGTCCTGAGAGTCCAGTTGATACCAGAGATGGCTTTCCTCTAAATGAAGAACTCAGAATTGACTTGGTCATTTTCAATCATCAGCAGCCACTCCCTTTAAGCCCCTTGGTCCTGATGCAGAGCTAAGCTGACCCATTCATATCCCAAACTACACCTCATAGAACGTTTTTTTCTGACTGCCAAGAAATTCCAGATTTAACACTGGATCACATACCCTTTCCATTTAATTGTTTCTATTAAAATTTTACATTTACAGAAAGCCTCGTAGTCATTCCAATCCAGGCCTGGTCCAGGGAAGTTACAACCTCCTGTTAGGGATTGTTGGCAGAGTGGGGGCAGGGGAAGTGGGAAAACTTAAGCACCCAGAATTTACCCTGTGGCTGCTCTGCCCGCCCCTCCCTCCTACCTTTCTTGCTGCCAAGGAACAAGCAGCGCTAACAGGCCACAGTGGGCCTCCAAGTTCAGCTTCCAGCATAAAGAGGAAAACACAGCAAGATCTCCGACTTTGCCAACTGTCCCTTTCCATCTCATTAGGTCACTGAAAAGCAGAACCAGAGAAGAACAGGTTTTTTTTTTTCCTTTCTTTTTCTTTTAATTTTAATATTGTCAATTGTAATAAATTCAATTAGGTTACACCAACGGACTGTTTTCTGTTTATTCAGGGAAATTAAGTTGTAGCCGTCAAAGCTGGCCTCACTAGATGCTTTGTTTTGGAATAAGACTGTAGACTCTCACTATGCTAAGGAGTTCCGCTATGCTAAGCTGATTGGGTGGGGCCATGTGATTCATTTAACACCAGCCTGATCCCATCTGTAAACACAAGGGCACCTGACAAGACAGAGCAAGTTTGTTGAAGCAGACTGCACCTGAACAGACACAGTTATGTTTTCGTAAGCGTGCAGTGGGGACTCGGCATTTCCCAAAGAGTTGAGATGAAAGAGTATATTGTGCTGGGACTGAGACTTGGGCAGAGTCACGCAGTTGAGTATTAGATGAGACCAACGGAGAAAACAGTTTCTGTTTCCAGGGATTCCCTTGTCTCTTCCCAGGATTTCCCAACCCAAAGGTGAGCTCTGGACTGGGGGCCATCTTGGAGTGACAGCCATGGATTGGGGTCCTGTACATGGATACAAATCAGAGTAGAAACATAATCATCACTGCCAACACTTGTCATTGCTGGATTGAAAAATACAATGAAGTGCAGAGGAGTCCGGAAAAACCATAAAGCCTTGAGCTTAGAGACACACCCTTAACATGAGGAGAATGGTAGGAAGTGTTTTGTAGGACATCCTAGTTTTTGTCTGTAGTGAACTTCTGACCAACGTTTCATTGTCTAGGCCATCAGTTCTCAACCTGTGGGTCTCAATCCCTTTGAGGGTTGAGTGACCCTTTCATGGGGGTCGCATGTCAGACGTTTACAGTATGGTTCATAACAACAGCAAATATACAGTTAAGAAGTAGCAATGAGAGCACTTTTATGGTTGGGGGTCAGCACAACGTGAGGAACTGTATTAAAGGGTCACAGCATTAGGAAGGTTGAGGACTGCTGTTCTAGGCTTTCTCTCCTGAGTAGCTGTGCTTTCTATCAGAGTCTATCCTTCCCATCAGATGCAATCTACTACTTACTCCTGTTCAGCCAACCGTGAGGCTTTCCTTGCCTACCCAACTGCTCTGCAACCTCTGAAGCGCAATTCCATCTACAGTAGCCCAGCCTCCGACTTGCAGCTTTCATTAGAGAGACCATGAAACTCAGAAATCGTGCTTGCCTATCCCCTGCTGTATCCCTGGTGTTTTTCCAACATGAGTGTTTGTAGGGAACTGAGATGTATGCACCTGAGGTGGGTGAATGACAGGGAGAGAGGAGGGAAGGTACTCTGCATCAGAAACAGGCAGTTTTATCCCCTGGTTACAAGCTAAGGCTAACCCTTAAGATTATTTATTTATTTTAAAATATGCATATACTGGTGTTTTGCATACAGTGCTATTTTGCTTGCATGCATGCCTGTGCACCACTTGTATGCAGGATGTCCACAGAGGCCAGAAGAGAATGTTGTAGTCCTAGAAACTTGGGTCACAGACAGTTGTTAGCCACCATGTGGGTACTGGGAATTGAACTGAGATCCTCTGAAAGAGCTGCAAATGCTTTTAACTTCTAAGACATTTCCCCTGCCCCTAACCAGGTTTGAGAACATTTGCAGTATTAATGTAGAAACGCTTCTCTGGTCGTTTGAATTGCCTTTGAAAATAAAACAGCAACTTTCCACACCCCCACATCCCACAACCTCCAGGAACACTTAGGTGCAGTCCTCACCAGTCCCAGCTCAGGGTCTGCCCTGTGGCACAGACTTCCTCTGTGCTTGGGTCATCTCTGTCCCGTTAGCTTGATTTACTCCATAGGCTCAGATCCTGAGATTTGGACTGGAGCTCTATTTTTTGGCTTAGGCTGAACAGGCAAGATTTTCCCTTCATCAGGCTAATGAAGTAAATGTCTTATGTCATCATTAGTGCTGGTGCTAATCCAAGCAGAACTAATATTGGTGCCGTTCCAAGTAGAATTAACCTAGCCCAACCCCCAACAAGCCAGATGTTTGCCAGGCATTTCTTACTGATGTTAATGAATAACTCCCCCAGGTTTGATAAACATCTGAGTCCACCAAATGAACTTCAGGGACCCAGAAACAAACTGCTTGCCTAATTGAGGTTAGTCCTAGGAGACTACCAAGGCCTTAGGTATCTGAGCTGAAAGTAGAGAAAGGTTTCTTTGATGAAAAGGCCGGCCAGTCTCGTAGCTGTCCGGAGAGCTGGCCTTGTGGGGTAAGCTAACAGACACAAGAGGTTTTCTAGGGAGTGTCCCTTTGCAGACCCTTCTTTTCTCCTGGGTCTGCACTGACACCTGGGTTCTGTGTGCATCTTTCTTTGGTGGAGGTTGGGAGCAAGGAGTACATTGCAGTTCTTGTCTCGGGAGCTTGCTTATAGGGAAAGGAGCTAGCTATTGTCTGGGCATATATTCTAGAAGAATGTCTTCCTAAGGTGGTTTGCTTCATTCTCCAGAGACATGTAGATTTTCTCTCACTCTTCATCAAGTACAATGGATCCATTTCAGACCTGCTCTCCCTGTACTGGATCAATGCTCCCATAGGAATATGATAATAAGAACAGAAGCCATTTATGGCCTGACAATTTGCATACAAATTTGCATAATTTTTTTAAACAAAGCTATATATGAAGACTACATTTCCCCTTTCTCCCTCCCTTCTTCCCTCTCTCCCTCCCTTCTTCCTTCTCTTATTTTCTTTCTTTGTGGTTCAGGGGGTGACAGGTTAAATCCAAAGTGCTCTACTACTGAGCTACATACCAGTCCCCTATCAGGATGTTTTAGGGATAGGGATTTACACACTGTGCTTAGGATAGGACTGGACCAGAGAAGATTCAGAATTGAAATAAAGGCTAGCTGGAGACATACCTGTCCAGTTCACCAACAATGAGGTCACATGATTAACAGGAAGTCACTCACTTACTCTACCAGAAAAAACTAAGACACATGTGTATAATATTTCCTAGTTAAACCACAGAATCCACATAGTAGAAGAATTTACAAATGAGAGGAAGATTAAATAAGAGGGATAAAGCTAAACCGAGGGCTTTAGGAGAATTTTTAGATTTGCTAAAATAATGAAGACACTTCACTAAAGAGATTATTGAAAAGTCATTTGCAGATGCTTAATTATTACAATTGGCTGCTCTACAGTGGAATTTATCCTAGCTGTCCCTCCTCACTGTGCTAGATTGTCTTTAGGCTTTGTCTTCCTCTGGTGTAACTGAGATGCATACCAATGCCTTTTAATTGCTACCTTCTAATGTAGATACCAAGGGAAGCTCTCCTTCCCCACTGTGGCTCCTCCTCCTCCTCTCTTTCTTCCTCTTTCTCCCCTTTCCTTCCTTCCTTCCTTCCTTCCTTCCTTCCTTCCTTCCTTCCTTCCTTCCTTCCTTCCTTTCTCCTCCTCTTCTTTCTTCCTCCCCCTCTCTTTTTCTAGAATTATTATTTTTATATATATGAGTACACTGTAGCTGTCTTCAGACGCATCAGATCCCATTACAGATGGTTGTGGGCCACCTTGTGATTTCTGGGAGTTGAACTCAGGTCCTCTGGAAGAGCAGTCAGTGTTCTTAACCATTTAGCTGTTGGGTGAATGTGTGTCCTGGAACAGTTGTTGGGTTAAAGTGTGTACTGCGTCTGTCGCACCCCGGGGATAGGGCACTTGGGGAAGTTTGATTGTACTTCCCACAGGGGCACCGGGTGGGTGTGGGCTATGTGAAGCCGAAGGACCCCGCTCCGGGGGTGGGGGAGCACAGTCTGAGGTCCTCAGGGACTCCCAAAGTTGGCTGGCGGGAGAGAGGGGTTCCCGGGCCAAAAGGTCCAGACACGACTGGTTCTCAGGCTCTGGGCCTCCAGGCACCGCTGGAGCCCGCAGAAAAGCAGAAACAAAGTAGGAGCCACGGCCTGGATTGGCCTCTGGCTGAAGGGGAGAGGGAGAGGCTCCGGCTGTGTCCTGCGGGAGGGGTGGTATGGGGGAAGTAAGAGTTCTTGGCTTGGTCTCAGCAGCTTGCTTGGCTTGAGTTGGTGGCGCTGTGGCTGGGAACTCAGAGAGGACTTCTGCAAGAGTTAGAGAAGGCCTGTTCCATTGGATCCCAATGAAAGAGAAACGGGTCCTTGTTTTAAGATGTTTATTTTCATGGTGTAAAGTAGATGAGAAACTGTAGCCCAGTTTTCTCAGGGCAGGCCTTAGGTTAAATACCTTTTGCAGGAAGGAGTGTCTGGGAAGGAAAGCTTAATTGGCTAAGCCCTCTGGCCTTTAGGTATCTCAATAATATGGAGATCTGTCTTGAGGCTCTGTGGCCTGTAGTCACCCTCTACCTGTGGAAGGGCTAGTAGGGGCGTTGCCCTATGTGACTAAGGACACAAATCTATGGAGGGCTGTGGCCTCCTGTCAGGCCTGCTGGGTCACACTGCTGGGTCCATCAGGGTTTTCAAACCTAGCTCAACCAGAAATCAGGTTGCATTTCACTGTCCTACACTTAGTCATCTCTCCAGCTTACCGCCCCCCCTCCCCCAAATGTGTCTGTCCTTACATCCAGATATTCAAATACTGTTTAGGGTGACTCAGAGTCACTGGCTGCCTACTCCTGAACCCTCCCTCCCTCTGAGCCCTGCCATAGAGCTAGAGATGAAGCAGCACTTGGACTTCTGCACTGGAACAAGTGAGATAGCACTCTGTCACTCACTGGAGTCTTGCTCCATCCTAGGAGAGTTCATCACAAGTTCACAGAGAACAGGCTGACCTGACCCTGCCCTTTCTCGAGCCTTACCTCCCAAACGGCTGTGAGCACAAGAATGGAAACCCAGGGCCGAGTTTGGTTTGCCTCCATTCCCTTTTCTTGTAAAACAGCACATGCACCCCCTTGTCCTGATGTTGTCTGGTATACTTGATGTCCATTCTCTCCCTAAGCCTTTCTTTCTCTTGTTGTGACTGAAACTTTCTCTTGAGTGACTGAAACTTTTAGTGAACTGAAATTAGAATACTTGGTTGCAGAGAAAGTATGTGAGAATAAATCCAATCCATACCAAGATTTTCTCACAGGACATTTGAACAGAGTTTTCCCCCTGTGTCAATGCTGAATCCATTTGTACAACCATGTTTCCCACAGCGCCAGGCTATGGTGCTAACAGTAGATATCCTGCACTCAACTACTGCTATGGGTTAGATACCTTCTACGCAAGATCTGAAATCTGATGGCCTTCAGAAGCCGATATGATCATCTCCAGACATGAGGTAACTGAGGTGCCTGGAACAGCTAGACCTAAGCATCTGCAGGACACCCCTACACTATATACTGTCCTAGAGAGCAGGCTTCTAGTGCCTTGCAGGATACTGAGGACTGTGCCCCACACTCAGTCCATCCACCCCTCCCAGAGTGACCTATGAATAACACGAGTAGGTGCTTTCTGACAAAGGAAAAGTCTCCCTTGTGTCTTTGGTTTTCATATTTACCCTAAGGGCCTTCTTATTCTCCTCAGCTCTTCTAATACTCGATCTTCTAGTCTTAAATTGAGACATAGTCTATAACGCTACATGACACTTTATGCAAATAAGTGAAAGATCAAGGTATTTTTCAAAGGTCTTGTTTCTTGGGTGGGCACAGAGAACTAAGATAGGTTTTGAAAAAAACCTTAGCAGGGATTTTTATACATATACATATACCTATACATATAACATACATACATACATATATATATTAAACCCATGGATTCTGTAAGGTTAGATGTTCTTTGAGCATCTATATGTGCCAGAATTTTTTGTGATGTAATTTACATATGTCATCACATTTGATCTTCAGAACTTGGACGAGTAATTATAACTATCCTTTTTAATTGATAAGAACACTGACACTTGAAAGGCTAACAGAGACGGAACTGACATTAGAGTCTAGTACTGTCTGATGACAAAGCCAGTCAGCGAGGTGGCTAGGAGATCTCAACTCTGACACTGAAAGCCTAGCAAGTCTCTCAGAGAATTCTTTCTCAGGATTATTCTGCTTTATTTGGAAGCTGACATCCACATCTTCACTTGGCTACCTTTTGGCCTAATGCTGTTGATCTAGACATTGTATTCATTCTAGGAGGGAGTGTGTGATGCTACCGCAAAAGTTTGTCTCTCCTGGTCTAGTTT
The DNA here is from genome assembly GCA_021653895.1 of Mastomys natalensis. Taxonomy (NCBI): domain Eukaryota; kingdom Metazoa; phylum Chordata; class Mammalia; order Rodentia; family Muridae; genus Mastomys; species Mastomys natalensis. The sequence continues at coordinate 1,044,314 of JAJTUV010000266.1, read as the reverse complement.
CTCTCTTTAAGACTAATCTCATCCTGACTTGGAATAGTCTGTTACAGGATATTTTCTGGTCTCCTGCGTGTCACATACATATTCTTAGGTTTATTAATCATCACCTAGCCTCTTTCCTCCTCCAAGGACATGATATAGAGCTGACTACACTTATGGGGTTTCAGAGAAAAATAAAAAACAGACTGTTAAATAAAATCCCACATAGCCCTTCCAGGAAATGGGGTGAGTCCCAGAAAAGAGGAAGAATGGTTGTTGGGGCTAGGGCTTGATGCTTGGTGTAGATGAACAGCAGGCAAGTACCTCCAGAGCTGATGAGCAAGAAAGGGGCTGGACTTGCTGCCTTGCCAGGGAATGGCATAGTGCTACAGCAAACCCTCAAGGAGAGGCTAGGATGACGTCATCAACATGTCAAGGATAAAAAAGAGCAAGCGAGGACTAGAAGGTCCTCTTCCCCCTCCGTGTTATTAATTTAAAGCAAATGATGCACTCTGGTTGTGGGGGTCCCAAAGCAGATATCCATAGGAACATAAGTTCATTTGAAAGCATGGAGTTATAAGTAGAGGTTATACACGTGCATTGCCGATATATCCTCGCTGTCCACTTTCTTCTCTTCCTGTGTCCGTCTCTATATCAGAAGGACAGAGCACGAGAAATGTTTATTGTGCAATCCTGCGTCTATGACTAATACTCTTAGTCCTACCGTACACATTCACAAGCCCCCAGAAGTAGTTCAATCCTGTGAAGAACAGACCTCTGCTTGTTATTAAATACTTGCTATGTACTAGTTGTCATTACCAGTTATACTTACGAAGTTGCAATGTTAGGTAATGCTCTGGTCACGGAAATAATCACTATTGTTCCTTCATAGGTATGTAGCACCTAGATCCTAAATAATCAAACACAGTTTTCCATTTTTTTTTTTTAGCAAAACAACAACAACTCATCTCAATACAGTGATTAACATATGCTTATCTTACTATGGAAGCCTCTGGTATCCCTAACCTAGACGCACACAAGGGAAGCAGCAGCAGCTGCCTCCACACCACCTGCCCACCTTGCAGCATCCGCCCTCGCTCCTGCTGGTTCTCACACTCAGATGCCCTTCGTTCTTCTCTTGTCTTCGCAGACTGTCAGCTCACCAGCCTCCTTTGATCTCTGCCCTCCTTTTCCTCCAAATTAAATTTCAACTTTTTGTAAAACCTCTGTGAAAATGACAAACTGGTGCCAGAGCTGTCTTTTAATACACAAAAGCATAAATAATGCCATCCATCAGGGCTGTCACTCAGAAAGATGGATTGCTAGTTGTCCAGACCCCCGAATGACACCAAAGCCAAAGTTAGAAAGCGTCTCACTTCTTTGCATGTTCTCTCTCTCTCTCTCTCTCTCTCTCTCTCTCTCTCTCTCTCTCCCTCTCTCTGCTGGACTGCTTGATTCTGATTAATGGTCCTGTCAGGGTGGGATTCCACTTGTTCGGATAATGAGTCAAGAATGTATTCCCTGTCACAGGCACAGCAGATGTCAGGGGCAGAAGGGCTCAGGGATGCCAGAAACAATATACAGTTTCCTCCTAGTCCCCTGACAGGCCAATATGCTGCACAAGGTCTAATTTATGTAGACAAAATGCAGGCGGGGCCATAGCAACCAGAACTGCCCCACAAAGTCCTAGCTACAATGCTTCTTGCGAGCAGGGTCCACCGGCCAGGGTGGGCAGCAGTAACTGGGTAATGAACACTACAAGTCGACTCAATACTGTTGCCTCCAAAGGCCTGGACACACCAAGAGGCTCAGGACCCTTTGACTTCATTAAGCTGCACTTTATATCATTATAGGAAGAAATCAAACAGGGCAGAGGGCTTCTGTTTCCTTTAATGGCTTGATTAGTTTATTCACTGTTGGGCTTGCCCGTTAGCATACTGGAGCTGCTGAGAAATGTCAGGTACTGCAGCCAGAGGCCCTCCTTGTTGCTTGATCTCTGATGTTCGTGCGCTAACGCTGACTGTATGGAGGCCCTGTCATTCTGCTGGTGCTTCAGGAAGCAGAGCAATTCTGCAGCAGGAGTGAGGATGTGCCATCTCCACCCGGAGGGGCTGTGCTTGCACACAATCAACCTGTCCACATAGATTTTGTCCATATGCGCACATCGCTTTCTTGAGAAAAATATCCTGGGCTGTTTCATGAGTTATGACATTACAGCAGTATGCGCTTCTCTCGGATATTAAAATAAGACGACATTCTCTTGACAAAGAGCTCGAGCAGTTAAATGCTAAGGACACACTAGAATTGGATAAATCAAAACCAGGCAGGGGACTGTCAACTCACTCAGATCGGGGGGATGAGTCTCTTGTGTTTACTAATCTCCATTTTAATCTGAACCATGTCTCAAGAGTTTCCCCTTTAAAAAAAAAAAACAAACGAACAAACCTCAAAGACACATTAAAACTAAAACTCCATGTATCAAGGCTCTCCATGGTTTCTAGACTTCCTTTCTACAGTGGGCTTGTTTGATCGTGCCTCTGGCTTCATGTCTTACCTTGTCTTGCACCCTCAGAGATAGAAAGCATCAATACTAGGCTTAAAGCCTGACCAGCATGTCCTAAGTCTAGCTGACCTTTCTTATGTTTTTTTCCCAGCATACGTCTATCCTTGCCAAGTTTCCATTTTTAACTGAAAGAGCATACTGTCGATATGGAAACTGGAGTAGTATGGCAGAAAAGGGATGGATTCTGGGTAGTGGGGGGATTAAGGCTTTGTCTGGAGTGAGGATCAAGCCTTCAGGCCAATTACTTAACCTCTCTGAGTTCTGTCTTTGTGAAGTGTGACTGGCACTTGGCCACCCGGTGGCACTTGAGATCACTCACATACAGTGTAGAGTATTTGGTCCTTCTGTTAGTGTTTACAGATAGCCAGGTGGCAAAGAGAAGGTGGCATTTTTGGGTATGTACATTGCCCCGTTGCCTAAGATTGATTTTTCAAAGGACAGGCGGGAAACGTCAGGGCGAGCTGAAGGAATTATGTAGCTCTAAGACAGTGTCGATCTCCTCCCACAGGAAGCCTCCAAAGCCTATCTTATTCCAGGCATAGTTCCCCATGCTTGCATCTTTCCTACAGATGTAGCATCACTCCTCCTTGAGCCGCAGCACTAGGGATCTGCCCACGTGCGCCACTGAAGTGAGTACGTGCGATTTTTCACAAGAGACAGAAATGGGAAAGAAATCAGAAGCAACTCCCACAAAGTATCCACCTCTAGCAAGGTGAAAGGCTTAAACGTGTGCAGTCTGCTGAGGAAAGGCATGTTGCCTCAGGGTGTGTGCAATAAAATCCACTTTTTAAAGGCATATGTGTTTATTTACGTTAATTTCTGAAAGGGCACATAAAAATTTGACGGTACCGAAACCCTGGGTAGTTACCTACAGAGGGATCACAGTTATCCCGAGTATGTATTGTTTTTATATTAAAGTATAATTTAAAAATAAAATAAAAGTTAGAAGATCAAGTTAAAGAAAACAGTCTGCTTTATTTAACCTTACCTCAGTGTAAACACTCAGCAGGCTGAGAGTATATACAGCTCGGTAGCTGAGCACTATTTGTAGTATGTTCTGGAATCCATCCCCACGCTGCCACAGAAGCAAACAAACACCTGTCTATAATGTCCTGGAATTTACTGGAGAAACATCAGGCCAAAGCCAGTATTACAATTTAAATGAGCCCTACTTTATGGAAATTTGCTATGCGAAAGCCGAGACATCAGAGAGTGTCCTGGCGAGAAGAAATTATGATAAAGGACCTCTCAGGACAGAAGGGCAGATGTGGAAACAGTTGACAGTGCACAAAAGTCCCAGGGAGAGGGTCACAAAACAGATGTGTGCAAAGCTTTACAATTATAAAAGGATTTTCATGCTACAAATGGCTCTTTCAGCTTCAAGGTTTTTGCACCATGTTTCTGGATTTGGAGGCCTCACCGAGGGGCTTCAGCAGGTCAGGGAAATCAGCATGTGTGACGGTTGAGGAATATCACCACACGGTGAATAATCTGGGAGCTGGGTCGGCAGCCAGTGGCCGCCTCCTTCAAAAAATAAGCCACAAGAAGCAATTTATAGGCAGCTTGTGGGGGAATCACTTAGTTTGTAAAATGAACAGCTTTTGCACCGGCTTGGCCTTTGAGCGTGCCTGTTTTGGTTTGTCTAAGTGGAGGCCATTCATCACAAACTATGAAATCCCAGAAGCAGAGGCGCTAAGCAAGGTCAACAGAAAAATGCCGAACTGAGCACATTGGGATAAACACCAAGAATAGAGGGAAGGGAAGTTCATTTAAAGTTCTAGTTTCTAAACTATTTCCAAAGCCCTGCCTGTCCCAGGTGGAAAAGAATGGTCTGGAAGCCACCCTCATTGACTCTGGACCCCAGTCTAGTGTGTACAAGATGCTTTGGACAAGCTACTGTGCTGGACCCATACAGCTATCCGATTGGATTATAAGGTTTAAGTATTACAGGGATGGGGACTGGTCTGTTATTCAGTCATTTCTTCTGCTCTCCAAGGTGTCCCTATGAAGTCCTAACGAAAGGAACAGCTAGCACCCGAAGCTGGTTTATCTCTGGCCACAAGCACATGCACGTAAGTGCTCCCAGACCCACAGTTTTGCTCTCTGGAGTTTCTGTTACCCAGAATCAAGTATGGTTCAAAAGTCTTATGTGGAGGAGTCTAAAACAGAGCAGTATTTTTTTTTTTTTTAAAGAAATTGTTGGCTGTTCCAAGTACTATGATGCCACCTTGTATTGTCTTTCTCTGTTCCTCCTTTGATCTGGTTCATCTCTTTGTCCAGTGCATCCTTGTGTGTAAACTTCCCATCCATCAATCACCTAGTGGCCGTCTCAGTTACTAGACTGAATCATGATAGCATATGATTGTATTCAAATACTCCTTACTTAGCTCAGTAAATGGTCCCAAAAGGCATAGTGATGCTGGCAATTTGGATATGCCAAAGAGAATCCATAAAATGATTCTTTTAATTGACAATATGGAAGTACAATATGACATTTTGAAAAAGACGTCACTTATCAATGAATTCGTATTACAGTACATTGTTACAATAGTTACACTTTTATTATTTTTATACTAGTAGAGTTTTTAAATTAACCTTTTACAGGCCAAGCAAAACTGAAAATTCTCAGGAAAAAAAAAATAGCACGCACAGGGTTCAGCATCCTCTGGACATCTTGAGCACATGTCTATGAATGACAGGGAGGAGATAGTGTATGGTGCTTGCTGTCCCTATTGTCATAGCTGGGGTCCTTGGATTTTGATGTAGTGTTTTACTAAGTTATCCACCCTATCTTCCTGGCTAGTTCAGATCCAGCCTTCTCTGTCTCTGTGGAGTGCCGCAACTCCAGTGTGGAAAGTGAAATCTCAAGTATGAGGCCGTGTTAAAGTTCCCATGCTCTCTTTAATACCTAATTCATCACTGGCTATACATGTAAATACATGTATATACAAGTATATACGCATTAACTCTTCCCTTCGGAGCGAACTTTGCTCCCTTGGAACCTTACACTTTCTCTTAACTGCAGTCCTTTACGACTGCTCTCATCCACTCTCGGTGATTCCTACACACCGCGGACTGCAAAGTTCCCTAGCACGGAGCCTAAGTGTCCCATGACCTTTGAGCATGGTTAGGACTAAGTCCTTAACACAGCACCCAGAACGTCTGAGTCATACCTCAATCCCTGCTTCTTACATTACTTGGCTGCCTCACACTGCATAGAATCCATGTAAATCAAACTCGTTCACTGGATGTATGCATTTTCATGCCTAACTTTTCACCTGTTTGACATGTCCTTTTCTCCTCATTCCCATGAACGTGTACTTATTTTTTTTAGACTCAACATCATTTAGACCCTAATGAATACTTGGTCGCCTCCTCCAATCTCAGCTTCACGAGAGGGAATTTACTGCTTTCCTACACTTCCACAGGGCTGCAAAGGGGCGCCCACCACACTGTTGTTACCTTGCCGTTTGACTATCTCTCCCATCGATTACATGGGGGCCGTATCAGGCAGCTGTGTCCCCAGCCCGAGATATCACATGTGAAATATAGAAGATTATCAATGAATAGCTTAAAAATTTAAATGAATGAATAAGAACATCATGCCCTGAACCCTGTGTTTACTCTGCCGATCCCCACAAGCTGCCTAGATACCCCCATCCATCCACAAGCATTTCCCCAGATCTGTATGGGAAGTTCACCTGGGTCTACTGCCCCCTCTACTTCTGCATGGAGAGCTAATCAATCTCAGGCTGGCTTTAGTTTAGGGGAAAAAAAGGTCACTTCAGACTCAATACAGCCAATTAGTTTATATGGGAAGGTTCAGGCCCCTATTCCTTGAGTAAAGCAGGAAGAACCTAACGGAAAGTTCCAGCCTGGCTCACCACCTGCCTCAGCCTGGCGTCTGCAACCTAAGGACTCTGCTGTCCCGGTCATGAAGGCTGTCTGCCAAAAGACACCATGTTTCCCTTTAAAGGTTCTTGTTCCTACTCAGACTCTCTCAATCAAAAGCAGTGATCAACCCTTAAACTTAGAAAAAAAAAGAAATAAAATTAAATGTGCCAGTTTCTCCTGCTGGTTAGAGCTTTGGTTTTATTTTATCACCTTTATTACAAGCCTTGGGCTCATGGAAATAATGTCCCAGGGCTCCAGGGCTCCAGCTCCCAACCTGCAATGATGGAGAGATGCAATTCCCAGCATAACCTGAGAGGTTCAGTTCCCTAAACCTAGAACAAGCATGGGTGATCAGAAGCATAAAATCCCCAGGCTTAAAAGCAACATGTCTGGCCTGTAGTCTGGCTGTGGACTCTACCTGCGCAGATGTTGGATGATTTAGAGAAGCAAAGGTTTAGGACAGAGGAGGAGGATTCGCCAGCTCAGACCTCTTTGGATGGATGCCAGCTATCTTTGTACATAAGAAGTCACTGTAGTTTGATGTTCTGATTTCACTGTAGAAGCATCCACAATATTGCTATTCAGTTACAGTTAAGACAAAGAAAGATCCAGAAACAAGAGAGAGAGAAAGAGAGAAAGAGAGAGAGAGAGAGAGAGAGAGAGAGAGAGAGAGAGAGAGAGAGAGAGAGAGGAGAGTCCAAGGAAAGAAAACAAAAATGAGAGGCACTCACATATGTTAAAACTAGAAAGCATCTAGTTTATTTCATACATTATATTAATGAGGAGAGTGGGTTGCAAGGATGTCTTGACCCCTAAAAGGAGGTCAGAATTTTTCTGTGTCATTTCCATCTTACTGGATGGAGAAGGTATGAAGCAGCATGCAGGATCAGAAGTGGACACAGTCTTTGGCACAGGGTAGATAACACAAGCTCCACAAAAGAATGCTCAAGTCAGCTCTCAGTGGGATAAAAAACAGCTCTACTATTTCACCGCCTTCTGGAAAATCTCCACAAGGAAAGTCTGACCTTTCTTTTAATGTTTTATTTTGAAATACTTTCATATTGGTTATTCTTATTGTTTGGATTTTTTTTATTTTTTTGATACTGCTGTTGGCATCTAGAACCTTGGACATACCTGACAAGCACTCTACCACCTGCTATTTACCAGCCCCTAGATGAATCAGTTCTGAATACTTAACCATATTTATGATCTTTCCTGACCTGCATTTATACACACATATAATATGACTCTTTAGCCTTATGTGAATAGATTTCCTTGACCCTCTTTCCCTTTACTACCCACAGTGTTAAATACTGGGCACCAGATCAATGGAGGTTAACACGTCCCCACAACTTCTTTCTAACCCTCAGCTCACGTTCAGCTTGCAGCCACTGTCTAACAAGCTCCTCTGTGGAGGCTTCCCGTTCCAGATGTGGTTCACATCTTCCTCTCAGTGACCATGTCTCTTCAGGCTGCTGTAACCCACACAGCGCCTCAGCCCTTCATGGAACTGGACCCTGATTAAATAAAAAGCACAGACCAGCTCTTTTACTCGGTACTCCTCAGGGTAATTATGTAATCTCAGGACACAGAGGCGAGGCAGGGAATCAGGAGTTCAAGGTCAAGTTGTCAGCTTGACAGAATCTAGAATGCTTGGAGGATGGGCCTCTAGGCATGCCTAGGAGGGACTATCTTGATTAGGTAGCTGATGTAGGAAAACCCATCTTCACTGTGGGCAAGATTGTTCTGTACACAGAAGATTCTAGACTGAAGAACAAACCAAAAAAAACAAATAAAACAACAACACGGAAAGCGGTTTCTTGTTAGTGCAACAGGCAGCATGCCCGTCACGTAAATGAGAACCTGAGCTGAGCAAGCACACATTCAGCTCTGTTTTCTGATTGTGGATGTGTTATGAGCACCTTCTTCAAGCTCCTTCTGCCTTGACTTCCCCAACATGATGTACTGAATTCTGGAACTTTCGCTTCCTCCCATAAGTAGCCTTTGTCACAGTTATTTGTACCACAGCAACAGAAAAAGAAAATAAGAGTTCATTGTTGGATGCCATGAGACCCTACCTCAAGAAATAATTAAAAAATAAAAGATAAGCTAAAAAATGCCCTCCTATTTTATTGGTCTGGTCTTCCCAGGCAGTTGGACCGAGGCTGTACCCATTTGGCTGCTGGATCTCTATCTGTAAGATGCTATATAATTCTCATTTAAGAGGCAGGAAGTCTTGTTGTCATTGATGATGCTGGGAATTCTGACTTTCGGCCTTCCTGCCTTATTATTTCAGTTTTTCCCTTTGTAATTGGTGAGTGATTTACAAGAAACACAGTGAGGCCACGTTGATAGCCTTTCTCAACAACTCCCTCTTAAGATTTAGCAGCCAGAAAATTTTCCCTTTTACACATTGGGTACTGTGCAGGCATGAGTGTACATGTCTGTGGAGGTTAGAAGACAATGCCAGACGTCTTTCTCAGTTACATTCCACCCAAGTTATTTTGTTTTCTTGTTTTGAGACAGTCCCTCACTGAACCTGAAGCTTACCAAGTTAGATGGATGGTCCCACCAGGGATTGGCCTGTCTCTACCTCTCCAGCGCCGAGACTGTAGCATGAACCATGGTGTTCTCTTTTCAGAAGGTTCAGGTGTTGAGACACAGCTATTCTTGCTTGGTGTTCAAGTTGCCCCAGATTTGACCAGAAGTTGCCTCAGTTTTGACCGGAAGTATGCCGCCAAGCTTTCCTTTGTCTTCTGGTGGGCACTTTGGAAAAGGTCTGTTTCCCATTTCGGCAGTTTAGGGTGTTCCAGGGTTTCCTTCCATTTTAACAAAGCCCGGAATCAGCATTTCTCCAGTGACTCTTGTTTTTTATTTTATTTTATTTATTATTTTATTTTGTATACAGGGATCTTTTCAAGAAATCAAGGTCCTGGTGTTTTCTGTTGTTATGGCTCAGAGATAAAGGACTCTTGCCAGATGGCAGACAGACTTGATAATGCAGAAACAGAGGAGAGAGTGCTGAGACAGGCTGAAGCTGGGGGTACTCAGCCTCAAGATTAACACTAAAGAGGTAAATTTAAAAGTCAGCTCTAGTTATTATTAAACAAACAAACAAACATCAACAGAACACAACCACAATACCCATTTAGTTCCAGGAACATCAAATGGTCCAATCAGAAATCTCATCTCAACAGCTTAATCAATAACAGAGCACCCATTGTTTTCTCTTAGCTCACCTCACTTAAATGAAATACAGACAATTTAGTCCAATAGCAAAGCGAGTGAAAGGAATAAAGGGGAGATAAGGCACTGTCTTTGGGTCCAAAACTATCTCACACTTAGGAATGGACAAAATCCAGTCTGCATTTGTTTGTAATGGTTCTTTCCTTTTCAATCTTGGGGTTCAAATGATATTTGAGAAATGTTATACTGCATATTGAAAAAAAAACTAACTTACATGTTAACTGTAAGAATAGATGCTGGTCACATCTGCATCTCTTCCTGTGCAGCATACATTATCAACAGAGACAGACATTTGAGTTCAACAGGATATATGGATGGTGTCTGGCATCACCTCACCTCCACCATCATCATCACCCCTGATTGGCTCATGGGTCACAGGCACTGTGATCTATGGGATAATGAATCCACCTGGCTAGAGAGGACCAGCTGAACTTGCCCACACTCTAAAACTAGACTCTCTATCATCAACCAGAATCTCTTGGGCCTTCCAAACTCACTGCCTAGCATGATGGTAAAACTGAGAAGGCAGTAGGGACCTAAAGGAAGCATTTCCTCTTTCCAGGCTATGTTTCTTCCCACCTTGAGAGTCATATCTTATCAGGAAGGCAAGGTTGGTAAAGAAAAATGGAAGCAAAGTAAACAATTTTGAAGAGATGGTATTCAACAAGGGTTGTGTTGGACCTTATATATTTATAGTTCTGTGTGATTTATATAACAAATATTTTATTTTTATTTCATAGGTGGAAAAAAGATGCAGTAGGGCTTTATCTGCAAGCACAAATATGTATAGGCTCAGGTCTTCAGGTTAGATAGTATGTGCTGTTCCATTGGAGCCAGACTATCTATAGGCTGCGTGTTCAACACTGCCCCTCATGATCATTGTCCTTGTGGAAACATAATGTGTGGACAAGACCGATGGCTCAGTGGTTAAGAGCTCTTCATGTTCTTGCAGAGGACCCAAGTTTGTTTCTAGTATCTGTCTCCAGCAACTCACAACTATCTATAACTCTAACTCCAAGAGAGTCAGTACCCTCTTCTGGTTTCTGGGAGCTGAAGTTGAAATTTCTGGTTTCTCTGGAGACTCAGTTATATCATGCAGAATTTTTCTGGAAACCGTCTTATTAGAGGAAGTTTTGGCTGAAGCAGACATGTGGTGCTCTCTGGAAGCAGCCTGGAAAAAGGGCATGTGATGTTTTGCTAGAGCAGACACTTGAGACATCACGTGATATTTAAAAAGGATACAAGCATAACACAACAGACAGTGGATGATGCTGTGTGGTACTGGTATGCCTTACTATTCTTTACTGGTCATTATTTGTCATGACTTCATAGACAGAAATGCACCAAAGAACTTCTGGTGGTGTTCCAGTGTCTTCTTGCCACTTCAGCTGACTTGGGCCGATTGGCAGAACCTTGTGTTGTGTGTGTGTGTGTTTTCTGGATCGAACTGCAGTTGCTGATTCCTGAATAGTGTTTCCAAACAGATAGAGCTACTGCTGTTGATTGTGTAAACTGAACTGCTGATATCCTGACAAGGAAGATTGGGACTACCCAAAAGAACTATTTCCAAACAGATCCATCTCACCCCTTTGCCCTATTAACCTTTCCTTTCTACTCCTCTGGTGGATGGGGGCTAAAAGGGAGATTAAAGCATTTAAGAACTGCTATTAAAGTAGGTTGTGAAAAATCTAAGCCTACAGTGGGCTTCTGCACTCATATGCACCCCCAACACAGTACACTCAATTTAAAAACAACAAAATAAATCTTAAAAAAGTCAGTACACAATGTAAACTGTATCAGCTTTCTGTTAATAAAGTTCCCGAGTTGGTCAATTCTGAGAAGGAAAGGTTTATTTCGGATCATAGTTTCAGAAGTTCCAGTTCACAGTCAGTTGGCTCATTTATTTTGGGCCTGTGAAGGGCAGCACATCAGGAAGCAAGTGTGTATCAGAAAAAGGGGTGTTCACTCAAGGTGACTGAGAAGTAGGAAGAGATAGGGAGATTCGCCACCTCCAGTGTTTTCTTAAGGGCATATTCTCAACGATCGATCGCCTTTCCTCCTACTATATCTGTGGTGGTTTGAATATGTATGACCACACAGATTCTTGTGTTTGAGTGCTTGGCCCAGGAGTGCAATTAGGAGTGTGGCTTATGGAGGTGTGACCTTATGGAGTAGTGTGGACCTTGTGAGTGGTGTGCTTGTTGGAGTAGGTGTGGCCTTGTTGGAGTGGATGGGGCCTTGTTGGAGTGGTGTGCTTATGGGTAGTTACCTTGTTGGAGTGGTGTGGCCTTGTTGGAGTAGGTGTGACTTGTTGGAGTGGGTGGGGCCTTGTTGGAGTGGGTGTGGCCTTGTTGGAGATGTGCTTGTTGAGTAGGTGTGGACTTATTGGAGTAGGTTTGGCTTTATTGGAGTAGGTATGGCCTTGTTGGAGTAGATGTGGCCTTGTTGGAGGACATTGCACACAGATGAGGAATGTCTGCCTGTTGGAGGAAGTGTAGAAGCAGACTTTGAGGTCTTCTATGCTCAGACTCTACCTAGTGTGAGACAGTCTTTTTCTGCTGCCTTCAGATCAAGATGTAGAACTCTCTGCTCCTCCAGCACCATGTCTGCCTGCACACTTGTATGCTTCCCGACATGATGATAATGAACTAAACCTCTGAAATGTAAGCCAGCCCAACTAAATGTTTTCCTTATAGGAATTGTCTTGGCTGTGGTGTCTCTTCACAGCAATGGAAACCCTAACTAAGACAATACCCTGCCTCGTAAAGATTTTAGAACATTTCAATAGTGCCATAGGTTGATGACTAAGCCTTTAATTCATAGATATTTGGGGACCATTTGAGAGTAATCTATTACGTGGTTACCAGGTTCACTGAAACCTTGTTACTGTGCCGAGACGCCATTCATTCTGAGATTCTCAGAAGCCCCTTAAAGGCCAGAGTTCATCTTCAGTGTCCAAAGATATATCTGAGGCTGATGAAGACATTAGTTTTAGCTCAGCCCAGCCCCAGCTCCTGACCTCTGGGCCCTCATGTAATCTGACCAAACACCTAGCTTTAATATAACCAGTGTGAGCTGAAATAGCCTATTGTGAAGATGGGCCTAATCTCATCTAGTATGCAAATCAGAAATGCCAGAGAATTTCTTCACAGTCTTCCATAATGTTCATTATAAAGGCGTCCCAAATGGCAGGTGGCTATTAGCTCATCGTGACCTATATAAATGTCAAATGCAAAACTACTGCCCTAGCAAACATCTTAAAATAAATAACAACAGGAGGGACGGGAGTCTGTTGTCATCAATATTTACAGTTTATGCATTCTCAAGCTGGCAGAGAGATACATTCACCCCACTGGGGAATTCAATTAGCAAGTGCAGCACAGGAAGTGGACTCTCATGAGAACATTGCACACAGATGAGGAATGTCTGCCTTTGTAAGGCAAGCCAGTGACTGGGAAAGATGGGGTGGCCTCCGGGCATCACTTAGTCCATATTTGGAGGCTTTGTCTCCAGATTTGTGTTCTTGTGGCCAGGCATACTAATGCTAAAGGAAGGCTAGTCTCCTCCATCATCACACCTGCAGTATCCTAAGTGGTGGTATGCTTTGTCATCAAAGGGAAGCTCATGATCGCTATGAATATGCATACATATATACAGTTATATGGCATGTTAATTTTGTTTGAAGCTTAGAGAATCAACTTCTTTCTTATTTGAAATGCACAGAAGCTATTCCTGCCAAGTTCCAGCATTACAAAAAAATCTCACCATGATCTGTTTGTGTGGGTGCCTGCACATGTGCGTGCCTGATTGTATATGTGTGTGTGTATGTGTGTGTGTGTGAGAGAGATGCATACACACAATTTATATATACACATGTTATATATATTTATTTTTCTGAACATATCAATGTGTCTAGCACAACACAATTTAAATCTGGTTCTCCAGCAGAACAACTGGAAAAATGTTTCATCAATCTGTTCACTAAACTGAAATTAGCTTACATTGTTTTGCTGAGTGTATGGTGTAAGGACTCTGTTTGGATTTTTGTCTTATATTTCTGAAGCCTGAGATGGGCCCACAATCTAAGATGTTAAGCTGAGTGACAGAGAACAAAGGGGGCTGGTGAAAGGGTTTCACATGAAGAACTCGCTGAAGTGATGCGGTGGTCCGGGTTTTACTTTGTGGTTTATGATTCTTGAGGTTCTGTGTGTATGTAAATGACTTAAAATTCCTTCCAACTTAATTTGCTCTAGTTTTTTGTGCTTTTGATAAATCTTATCAACTAATACAGCACATAAAAACTGGAGATAAGGAAAAATGAAGTTAGAGAAAAATTGCTCCTAAAACAGCACTTCTCAACCTGTGGGTCTCAACTCCTTGGGGAGGGGTGTGCATCAAATGACCCTTTCACGGGTTGCATAAGACCATTGGAAGAACACAGATATTTACATTATGATTTGTAACAGTAGCAAAATTACAGTTATGAAATAGCAACAAAAATAATTTCATGGTTAGGGATCACCACAACATGAGGAACTGTATTAAAGGGTCGTGGCGTTAGGAAGGTTGAAAATCACTGTCCTGGAGGTTGGGAGTGACCTTCATGAGGAGGTCTGAACAAGGTGGTCTACAAGTTTCAAGAATACTTACATAATTTATCTTCCAGACTGGGGAATTCTGAAATCAAAGGTGGTAAAAATGGCTCATCTTAACTGTCAACTTAATGGGATTAAAATTGTCATGGAAACCAATGGACATGTCTATGAGGGAGTTTCTAGGCTGGGCTAATTGAGGTCAGAAGACCACTCTAAACATAAGTGGCACCATTTCATGGTCTAGGGTTTAGACAGATTGAAAAGGGAGCCAAGTGCTATCATTCATTTCTTTATGTTCCTGATTGAGCATGTTATATGACCAGCTACTTCATATTCTTGCTGCTGTGCCTATGCAGTCATGGGTTACTGTGCTCTCAAACTAGGAGCCAAAGCAAAACCTTCCTATAAGTTGATTTTGTCAAAGTCATGAGCAAAGTAACTATAAGAACTATGCTCTGAATAATTTCACCAAGACAATGGAAACTTCCTAGGGGTGTGTGTGGTAAGGTCATCTTGTTCAAAGATGATTTATAGACATTGCAGAGAGCTTATTTAAACATTGCATGCATTTATATAATAACAGTGTTCATTATAAGAAATAACTAGAGCAGGAAGCCGTCAGTGTAGAAGAAATAACTTTATAATTTGACAGCACTTTGTTTTAAAAACTGGCTCTTTTCTAACTTGCTCTGTGACTTTAAGCCTCTAATTTCTCATTTGCAAAGCAAGAATAAAATACCTTGGAAAGCTGTTGTCAGAATTAGACAAGGTAAAAAAAAAAAGTGAAATGTCTAACACACTGCTTGGATAGAATAGGCACACATTTTTATTTCCCTTTCTCGAGAATGATCAGGCCTTCCTTAAACCTGTTCCATTATTTTAGTCCTTGATTTTAAATTGAAACTACTAAAATACCCCCAGAAATTAATTTTCAATAAAGTATTTGTTCAGAAAACAGCTGACCAACTGTAACAAGGATACCCATGTGTTTATTCTTGTGAGTCTTCTGTGAGATGAAGTCTTTGATGCAAGTGTTATCTTTATTTTCCCTTTTGGAACATGAGATTGATCTTAGTGTCTGAGCCATTGGTGTTCTGTTCAGGAAGCTGTCTCCTGTATCAATGAGTTCAAGGCTATTCCCCATTTTCTGTTCTATTAGAGTTAGTGTATCTGGTTTTATGTTGAGATTTTTTGATTCATTTGGACTTGAGTTCTGTGCAGGGTGATAAATATGGATCTGTTTGTATTCTTCTACATGCAAACATATAATTAGACCAGAACCATTTGTTTTCCCTTTTCCATTGTATGGTTTGGGCTTCATTGTCAAAAATCAAGTGTCTGTACATGTGTAGGTTTCTTTCTGGGTCTTAGATTCTATTCATTTGATCAACCTGTCTGTTTTTATACCAATACCATGCAGCATTTATTACTATTGCTCTGTAATATAGTTTGAGGTTAGGAATAGTGATACCTTCAGAAGATCTTTTATTGTTCAGGATTGTTTCAGCTATTCTGGGTTTTTCGTTTTTTCCAAATGAAGTTGAAAATTGTTCTTTCAAGATCTGTAAATAAAGGTGTTGGAATTTTAATAGGAATTGCATTGAATATGCAGATTGCTTTTGATAAGATGGCCATTTTCATTGTTAAACTTTCCATGAGCAGGGGAGATCTTTCCATCTTCTGATATCTTCCTCAATTTCTTTATTCAGAGACTTGAAGTTCTTATCATAAAGATCTTTCACTTGCTTGGTTAGAGCTACACCAAGATATTTTACATTATTTGTAGCTATTGTCAAGGGAATTGTCTCCCTAACTTCTTTCTCAGCCCATTTATTGTTTGTATAAAGGAGAGCTATTGATTTCTTTGAGTTAATGTGTCCTCATGAAACTGGAAATCTTCTGTAAGTTAAAGAACACCATCAACAGGACAAAATGACAGCCTACAGATTAGGAAAAGATCTTGACCAACCCTATATATGACAGAGGGCTAATATCTAAAATATATTAAGAACTCAAAACATTAGGCAACAACAATGCAAATATCCCAATTAAAAAATTGGGTACAGAGCTAAATAGAGACTTCTCAAGAGAGGAATCTCGAATGACCTAGAAGTACTTAAAGAAATGTTCAAAGTCCTTAGTTATCAGGGAAATGCAACTCAAAATGACTCTGAGATTCCATCTTACACCCATCAGAATGGCTAAGATCAAAGTCTCAAGGAACAGCACATGGGGGTGAAGATGAGGAGCGAGGAGAACACTCTTTCATTGCTGGCGGGAGTGCAAACTTGTACAACCACTCTGGAAATCAATTTGGAGGTTTCTCAGAAAATTGGGAATAGTTCTATCTCAAGATCCAGATATACCATTCCTGGGCATATACCCAAACTATGTTCCACCATCTGATAAGGACACTTGCTCAACTATGTTCATAACAGCTTTATTCATAATATCCTACAACTGGAAACAACCTAGATGTCCCTCAACTAAAGAATGGATAAGGAAAAAAATGTTCATTTGCACAATGAAATACTATTCAGCTATTAAAAACAAAGAATATGAATTTTGCAGGCAAACGAATGGAACTAGAAAATATCATCCTAGTGAGGTAGCCCAGACCCAAAGGACGTGCATGGTATGCACTCTCTTATAAGCGGATATTGGCCATAAAATACAAGAAAACCACACTACAATCCACAGACCCAAAGAAACCAAATAACAAGGAGGGCCCAAGAAAGGATGCTTGAATCTTTCTCAGAAAAGGAAATAGAATAGATATCAGAGGTTGATGGAGTGAGGGTACTGGGTCGGGGAGGGGATGGGAATGGGTTCGTGGGACGGGGATTAGGTATAGGGAGAACAGGGAAGAGAGAACAGAAATCAGTGGTGGGTGGGGCATCTCTAGGACATGGCAGAGACATGGGAAAGAAGGAGGCTCCAGGGTGTTTATGGGGAGCAACTCTAGCTGAAACACCTAGCACTGGGTAACATGGATCCTGAAGTGACCACTTCCTGTAGCCAGGCAAACTCTCAGTGGAGGGATAAGGACAGTAAGTCACCCACAAAACCTTTGACCCCAAATGTGCCCTGCCTACAAGATGTGCAGGGGCAAAGATAGAGCAGAGATGGAGGAAATGGCCAACCAATGACTGGCCCAACTTGAGACCCATCCTGTGGGCAAGAACCAATCCCTGACACTACGATATTCTGTTATGCTTGCAGACAGGAGCCTACCTGTCCTCTGAGGGGCTCCACGCAGCAGCCAACTGAAAGAGAAGCAGAGACCCACAACCAAACATTGGATGGAACTTGGGGAAGGAAGGATTGAGAGACCCAAAGAGGCCAGGGACTGCACAGGAAGACCAACATAGTTGACTAATGGGGACCCTTGGGGTTTCCCAGAGACTGAAGCACCAACCAAAGAGTGAGCATGGCTGTACCTAAGTCCCCTACACATATGTAGCAGATGGGCAGCTTGGTCTTCATACATGTTCCCCAATAACTAGAGCAGGGGCAGTTCCTGAATCGTTGCCTGTCTGCCTGTGGCTCTTATTCCTCTAACTGGGCTGTCTTTTCTGATCTCAATGGGAGAGGATACACCTAGTCCACAGTGACTTGACATGCAAAGAGGATGGGGGTAGTGGAAGATGGGGGATGATACCCAGAGGGTAGGCTCCACCTTCTCAAAGGAGAAGGGGAAGGAAGAATGGGGGCAGGATCTGTGTGAGAGGGTACAGGGAGGAGAGGAGAGCTGATACTGGGATGTAAAGTGAAGAAAGAAGGAAGGAAGAAAAAAGAAAGAAAGAAAGAAAGAAAGAAAGAAAGAAAGAAAGAAAGAAGACAGGAAATTGCATGAGGCTGTGCAAATGGAAACTGAGCATTGTTGAGCCAAGGTTTTGATTGGAAGCAGAGGCTTCATTTCTAATGAAAGCTCCCAGTTCATGCAAAGTGTGCGGTGTGCAAATCACAAGCCATGGATTTTCGTTATGCATCTAGTGTTGCTAACATGGAGAACCTGGTGTATGTATTATCTCAAATACACCTTCCATATGTTGCAGATAGAAATGTTTTATAGTAAAACATCAGCGTACACTATTTCATTTAATTCCAAAAAATGATCCTCAAATGGCACAGAGTCTCATGTGGCAAATGCCACATCTTCATGTGCCTCCTTTGGTGCCCATTCCTAAAAGTTCAACTTACTGGCCAATACATGCTATACTTAAAACAGTGGAGCAAGAGCATAGACTCAGGCTCTGGCTTCCATCATCAAAACTACAGAGAGGGGAGAGAAGGAAGGGAAGAGAGAGGAAGAGAAGGAAGACGAGGAGAGGGAGTAGGAGGAGGAAGAAGAGAGGAGAAAGAAAAGGCGAGTCCTCAGCTGGGGTGAGGTACACCAAGCAGGCAGATGAAGGACAGCTCGAGAACGCCCCCTAGCCCTAGTTCTTGGCTTGAGAGTTATATGAAATGTGGAGGAGAGAAGAGAGGGGGAACAGCTCAAGAGAGGCACAGAAATCACCCAGGATAGAAGGTAAATGTCTGCAATCAAGCTATCCAAGGAGAGCGCTCTGAGTGGGAAGAGAGTGAAGGGCGCTCGTGGCTGGGAGGCAGCCGCGTGTGACCGAGCCCAGCAGACCTCTGTATTTCAAGTGACTTCTGCAGCTTGGTGGCTGTGCCGCTTTCTTCCATTCAGCAAATGAATTCAGGCATTAGCTCTCTCACCTGCCACTTAGACTTAGTAGTAATACCCACAGAGGAGCTGAAAAATTTAAACGGAAGCCAACATCCAGGCCTTAGGATGGAGGGGGCGTCCGAACAAACACTGAACAAGATTGTTACTTGTTTTCCCTTATCAGACGGAACGAAGCCAAGCGGGCACAGCTTCAGAAGGGCGGAGTCATCAGACTTAGGAAGAAAGGGGACTTAGGGATGGGGAGAGAAGTCAACCATGTGACTCTGCAGACAGAGCAAGCACATTTCAAAGATACTTTTGGCGACTCCACCAGCGGTAGGGTAGTTCGCTGAGAAGATGAGCAGGCAGCACAAGAGACGATAAGGATAAGATGGGGCCCACAGGAAACAGATGGGGCCCACAGGAAACTAGGCAGTTTCACTGTCCTCTGTAAAGTAGGGATAATCCAGAGCTTATACGGTAAATGGACAACGACAGATAACCAAAGTACACGTTAATCGCCATTGCCTCTTTGCTCTGATGGTGAAAATGCAGAAGGGACGCAGCTCTCGTGATGATGATGGATGGATGGATGGTATGACCACACTATTACATGGTGATGGAGAGAAACACAGACGCTTGGGAGGAAAACTGCAGGGACCCGTAACTTAATTTGCATACTATCCCCAAATGAGCCTGAAAATAGCAATTCACAGTATCCTGTTACTATTTCTGTTTTCTCTTCCCTCAGACTGGGTTTCCTCAGTATTTGTACACTTCCTACCATTCCACAGTAGCTGAACCCATCCTCAAACATATTTTCTTTATATTGGTCATAAGCAAAACCAAACAGTATGCTCATAGCCCTTACTCAAACCTATATCCTTTTGAGTGGAAAGGTGCCATTTTGAATTTGGCTACAAATGACCATTGTACAGGAAATATTTGTTTCTGGAACCAGACTCCCATGTATTTCTTGTCTAGGTACTTCAGTACTCTTAGAGCCCAAAGTCTCCATAGCATCCTAGTTCTCTCTTAGTATCCTAGGAGCTCTCAGCTGCAAACTGAGGAGCTGGTTCTCTCCCCCAGAGCAGATCTCGTGCCTTCTCTTCTTGCTCAGCCACCTCCACCTGGAGACAAGAAGAGCCTTTTTTGGTCTTCAGAGGATGAGGATGGAGTTAACATGACCCAGAAGAAATGCAATAAAGGCTTCCTTCTCTTGCTATTCCGGCATGCTCGTTCTTTCCCACCACATCTATTTGCACATCCATAAACTGTAAGCTCAGGAGGATAATCTCAGCCAAAGTCTACATGCTCCGGATACTGTAATGTAAGCTGCCTATACTGTGAGGAGCTGTTAGGCGCGGCCAGTGAAGAAAAACACAGGCAGCTCCACTCTTGAGGCCCTGGAGTTCTTCTCCTCTGCAAATCTAGGCCTCACCCTTCCAGTCTGACTTTCTCATGTGTCCATAAGTAAGAGCTGTCTTGGCTATTAGGTCCTTTAGAATTATTTAGGACCAGGCTCAAAGCCAAAGTCAAAGGCTAGGCTCTGCTGCCTGAGAACCAACAGCAATGCTCCCCTCAGGGCGAAGAGACAGCAAGGAGCACTAAATAGTGCTTAGATAGACTGCGTTGCTACTCCTCTCAGGCCCATGCCACTGCCTTCTCCCTGGTGCTGTGTCCTCCTTATATTGAGACGTGGGCCCAGCAGATGAACACACCCATTCAGAATGCTATCAAGGATGGTTCCAGCCAATAGATTTAATCTGAAGGCCTCCTTTCCACTAGGGATGCAGAGACTCACAGGAGTGGTATCAGCCTTCTTGACCCTGTCCTGCACAGGGTTTCACCAAAGTTCAATGCAATATCAAGAAATGAGGGCTACAATATTAAAATCAAGCAATACTGAGACATGAGGCAGAAGACATCTGAACCTTAGTACCCTGGACCCGATCCTGATGTTCTCAGGTCAAGGGACTCCCATGGAATTGTACATTCTTCCCATTGCTTTGTTGTTGGTCAGTGCATGGTAATGCTAAACCAACATCTCTGCCCACAGGAGCCTTTAAGCTTCTGCCTCATTCTCCAAGCTCTATTTGTAGTAGGCTGTTGGCAGGTCTGCTCTTCTCAGGCTCCACTGGCTTCTAAGGGTTTCTGTGGACAGTACCTTTTTGGTGCTTCATTGCCTGCTCAGCCCATGCACATAAAGCAGATCCCAGGTACTCAGTGATCTGCTAACTCCTATACTCTTATTGCTCTTACCCCACACACCCTAGGACAGCATGCAGTGCTGCAGCCATGGCAAAATAACTGATGTCCAGTAGATGTTTCATTTCAGAGAGGAGGAAGAATTATATTCCTGGAAGCCAAGTGCAAGTTTCTCTCTGAACTGGCTGGCTTTGTGTGTCAACTTGACACAAGCTAGAGTTATCACAGAGAAAGGAGTTTCAGTTGAGAAAATGCTTCCATGAGATCCAGCTGTAAGGCATTTTCTCAATTAGTGATCAAGGGTGGGAGGGCCCATTGTGGGTGGGGCCATCCCTGGGCTGGTAGTCCTGGGTTCTATAAGAAAGCAAGCTGAGCAAGCCAGGGGAAGCAAGCCAGTAAGTAACATCCCTCCATGGCCTCTGCATCAGCTCCTGCTTCCTGACCTGCGTGAGTTCCGGTCCTGACTTCCTTTGGTGATGAACAGCAATGTGGAAGTGTAAGCTGAATAAACCCTTTCCTCCCAACTAGCTTCTTGGTCATGATGTTTTGTGCAGGAATAGAAACCCTGACTGAGACACTCTCCAAGCTGGAGTTCAGATTTCTAGGACACAGCGCTCTCAGCATTTCACTTCTCACTCTTTGCTCTTCTTCAGCACAAGGTCCAAAGCCAATTCATAACGCTGGAGTGTGACTCTTTATGCTAAAAGAACTAAAAAGTGCTGTGTGTTCAGACTTGTAGTTTCTATTGTTTGGGGACATGCAGTAATGAAAGGTTGTGCTCACTGGGAATTCTATAACCTTAAAAAAGAACAAATGAAAAATATAAACAGCAGTAATTTAAAGTATTTCATCAACTAGGCAATATAGATCTGAATATATTAATGCCATATCCAAGGACTGAGTTATGTCAGGTAAGAGATCCAGTGTTCATAACACATAAACACACACACACACACACACACACACACACACACAGAGAGAGAGAGAGAGAGAGAGAGAGAGAGAGAGAGAGGAGAACAAGAAAAATCTAGAAAGACATTGATTCTGCATATTGGAGTCCATAGAAACAACTATTCAATCAGTTCCCCACAATTCCAGAAAGCTAAGAAGGCTCACTGAGGCCGTTACCAAGTACAGCTGCTGATATGGCTGTGTTTATGTACTCTACTGCCAAGATCCCACAGCTTGGAAAGGCTAACACATATGTCCCTCACAACGTTAGAGGAAATACTCTTGAACACGTGTTCTCTCTTCTCCCATGGCTGCCCATGCTGCGCAGTCACTTTTGGTCAGGTGGCTTGGAGAACTAAATTATTAAAACCTCAACAAAGCAAGAACACAGGGATTAAGAGTCAGCAAAAGAAACTGCAGAAACACGAAAGGACGGGAAACATTTTTCAGAAAGGACATTCCCTTCCCCACATCCTGCCTTTTTGTGTTTATAACCCCTGTGTAAATAAGTAAATTATGATGTGATTTAAATAAGTAAATAAATTTTAAAAAATGTGAAAAAAAAAGAAAGGACAATAAACTTCACTTAGAACTCTGTAAGCCAGAGCTACGACATGTAGCCCTTTTAAATCAAGTCCCCCCAAGGTTTGTTTATTTTATTGTATGGGTGTGAGAGTTGTAAGCGTACATTATGTGTGCCTGGTGTTGTAGGAGGCCAGAAGAGGGCGTTGGATCCCCCTGGATTGGAGTTACAGAGGGTTGTGAGCTGCATGTGGGAGCTGAGATCTGAACCTGGGTCTTCTGCATGAACAGCTCTCTGGTCTCCAACTATTGCTGCTTTTAAGGAGTATGTTCCTATTTCACATCTGAGGGCATATCTTGTTTGTTTTTTGAACCCAATGAAAAAGACTGGAGCCGTGATTTAGCTTTCTTTGCAGATTTAGCATTTCTTCACATTCATTTTCAATCACTATTCAGTATTTTACCAGTGATGATCTTTTTCTTTTTTGAAACATAGTTTCATTATGAAGCCCTTGGGGACCAGGAGCTCTCTGTGAAGACTAGGCTGGGCTACAACTCACAGAGATCCACTTGCCCCTTTCCAGGGTTGGGATTAAAGGTGTACGTACTATCATGCCTGGCTCAGAGGTGATTTCAATATATGCTTGGTACACTGTGTCTTTAAAGAAAGTCTGTCTTCAGGTTATACTTACCATGTCTATTACACATGGTACTATAATAATATTATGACGCCCATCTTACTCATCGCTTTAATTATCGTTTTTTGGAAAGCATCTAAACAGTGAAATAGCCTGAACAGTTCTAAGCGGTTTGATACGTGCTGCCAAATTATCCACTGAAGACAATTCCAACAGCCAACCAGCTAGATTCTTAAAATGCTGATTTGGTTATCCATAAGCTCTCAATACATGAACATACTGCTCAATACTTTAAAATATAATTGATTGCTAATTGTGATTACTATGTAACGGTCCCTTCAAATGTCTGTCACAATCCCCAAAACACTGAAATGTCTTACTTGGAAAACAGGATTTTCAGGTGTAATTGTGAAGGACTTAGAGGTGAAGGGAATGCCAATCACAGGTGCCTCTCACTCATAATGGAGACAGAGAGAGAGAGAGAGAGAGAGAGAGAGAGAGAGACAGAGAGACAGAGAGACAGAGAGAGACAGAGACAGAGAGAGAGAGAAGAGAGAGAGAGAGAGAGGGAGATCAATCACTAGGACACAGGGAAGAGGAACTGATGTCCCTCCCACAGAGGCAAAGAGATGGAGGTGATATGACCAGCAGCTAAGAGGGCAGAAATCACCACATTTCAGACAAGGCAGCCCTCCAGGGGAGCGTGGTCCCTTCCTCTACTTTGATGTTGGCCCAGTAAAACTGATTCTGAACTTGGACTCCAAAGCTGTGAGAGAAGACATGTCTGCTGTTTTAAGCACCAAAGATAGAGAACAATAGTTAAACACTGAGGCTGTGTGCATGTGTTTATGGAAACTGCATTTCTGTGTTGAAAATGCTGGTTAGTTATGTTTGTTGCTCATTTTTCCTTATTATGAGACTTATTTTTCTTCCGGATTGTTCAAGTACATTTATAGTCTTGTATGTATATATTTGTGTTTATACAGTTACAGCTTTGTCTACATTTTTAAATTTGCTTGGCAGTTTTTGAATAAATACAGATTTGAAGTATTTTATGTTTGACAATTCTTCAGTACAGTCCTCCATAATCTCATGCTTCTCTTTGTGGGAGGTTACATACCTGACCCCATTTCTTTCTGAGTCGCTGTTGTTTTAGTCTAGTATATTTTATTCAGTTATTGTTCTGCAGTGCTAGAGATGGAATCAGGTCCTCGTACACTGAAGGCAAGAGTTCTGTGCCTGAGCTGTTTTTCTAGAGGTTATATGCTTGTGTCTAAATTCCCATCTTGCTTGAAAGTTGAAAACTGTACTTTAGAAACGATAAAACACGACATAACCCATTTCTGTCAATGCCGAGACTTCTTGCCGTCATCTAGGTTTTAAATTGCTGTTCCTTGGATCCCTTCCCCATCTCAGAGAGGTTTGGAAGCAGTGCTTGCACATCAGCCTACTCTGCCTCTGCTGTTGCTAACACAGGCTCTTCTGTTCTCTGTAGTGAAACCTCATGGTCTAACATATTCTGGACCCTGCTACCCACACCAGTCAGCCCTAGATGTTCCTAAATGTCTCAGAGCCCCAAACGGCTCACAGTTTGAGCTGGACACAAGCCCTATGCTTTTAGGTCTGTCACTATCCAGTTTTTTCACATGAAAAGAATCTCTTCAGGCCATCCTCCCCTGCCAGCACTGCACCTGGGAGAGGCAATGCTTGACTTCAACTCCAAGCTACCCACTAGCCTTCGAAGCCTGCATTGATGCCTTCCTGGTCCCCCTGTGTTAGAATGCAAGTACCGGGAAAATATGGTCATGGCATATTTATCTTCCTGAGACCTACCATACCCAGGTCGTGGCGTTAAACAAGTCCTTATTGCCATGCTAATTTCTGTCTTTTATATCTTCTCTGGTGTACAAGAGCATGAGCTTGTGACATCTATTACAAATACTCAAGCCTTATCCATTGATCCAGCGTCATGCTTTTTAAAATTATTTTTAAATTTATCTTTGGGACATCATGCAGATCAATATTTCATAAATGTTTTATCGATGGTGAAAATAAGGGGTATTCTCTATAGAATAAAAGGATCAATAGCTACACATCTACACATAGGGTTTTATTAATTATATTATTCGGGACTTTCATAATTGGTTTATTTTTCTATTTGCTCTGTAACAGATGTAGGAGTGTGTTGAGGCTTCTGCCATCCTTCCAACTCCGTTCATTTAATTTCTTCCCGTTTCATTCCCATTTTCTATGCCCCGTTGTCTGTGCCGACCAGAGTTCAATCAGATCGGCAGGATAATAGTGAGTTCTGACTATGGCTTTATCGTAAACATCAGACATTTCCTCCCCTGAGGCGGAGCTGGAGACTGTGGCCCTGAACAACTAAGAGTGTCTGAGATGTCACCCAGTGAGGCCACGAGGAGAACACATGAAAGACGCCCATACTCACAACCATGATCCTCGCTACGGAGTTGGACTGAGGCAGGAAGTGGAAAGGAGGGGCTAAATGTGAAATGGGAGGAGTCAAAAGCCAGCTGGAAATCTTTGGTCTCCGGAAACTCTTGAAAACGATGAGAAAGAGTCCAGGGCAGTGTCACCCTTTGTCAATATGACATCCACAGACTTATCTTTCAACCACAATTAAACACATAACTATATTTTAATGGAGGTGATGTAATATTACGCATCACACAACAAGATGCAAACATTCTTATTGAACCCTTTCATCAGCAACCCTGCAGGGAGGTACAAGCACTTAACTCTTCTCATATGAGTTTCGGAGGCGAGAACACACAAATCATCTCAGTGGCCACACAGGACAGGGGCACTTAGCTCAGGTCTTCTGTATCGTGTGACTTACCCCCATGTACTCTGTCTGATATGACTGGGAAAGAAAAAAAAAATCACCGAACCATCCACAGTACCTTTTTACTTCTTTCTTTGTTAAATGATATGGCTGCTTTACCCATGTCCCCAATATGTTCCCAGATGCCTTAGAGGCAGAATCCTGTCTCATTCATCTGTCACGGGGGCTTAAGACAGACACCAGCGTATTAGTTTAATTAGCAAAGAGAACATCTTCCTAGTTTCTTATTTGTCTTTCACATCTTATTACATACTCCCCCTCCTCATTAGTCCAAAGAGCCTGATATGTATCAGTTGGGGTGACAGAAAGCAAGCATCTTCTGCAAAGGCTCAAGGATCCTTTGAAAACGAGCCCTGCTAATTGTCCAAAGCAGGAGGACCCACTTCTGTCTCCTTTGATTTTTACAAGAAGTTTATTTTATGACATTGCACCATAGCCATCTTTTGGATGAAATTTGGAGAAGTCAAACAACCTTTGGGGATCCCATGGACTGTCAGTCAAAGAGATAAGCCTAGATTTTAAGGATTTGAATTGCCAGCCTAGTTTTCAGGCATTTCCACACTGCCTTTCTGACGAGTCACGTTTTTATCATCGCTGATGATGAGAGGCAAGGACTGGATGGCTAAGTATAGAAAGCAGACCACACACTCCACTTTCATCTTCTCTTCTAGGTCGGCTTCTCCTAACACTCTGCCAGATTCCAATGATTGAAATTTGAAAGCATGTAACTGTTAATCTCAGGGTGATTAAAGAGTTTCATTTCTCGGAAGACTCAGTCCTCATCAGCAGCTGTGATGAATGGGTCTCTAACATCCCCTCAGCCCATTATGTTGTGATTAATTGTGCCAGTTTAAGTCAATAATTCATTTGTTAAAAATAGGCCTGCGAAGTCTCATTTGTCTCATGGGTGATATCAGAATAAAAAAATTCATTTGATAGTTCTCATTAAATTAGTGGTGGAAGTTATATTGGAGAACACTGTTCATCAAATTCTTATTGCCAGCTTATTTGATAAGAAGCTGTACTTGCCTAAAATTATGTCTGCTAAATGTCATAATGGGCTTCATGTTCCCTATGTTAATAAAGGAATAAAAAGACTAAATATGTACATGACTGGAGAAAAGGGTGGGGTTCAAAACTGGAGGTAAGCTGACTCCTGTTCTCTTGAGAAAACAGAGGTAAGTGATGTTCTGGTTTTCGCTGCACACATTTTAAAAAAGGATACGAGAGAAAACGCAAACAGGTTATCTTCTCTCTAAGCTCCGGGGATGACCTGGAAGTGTCAAGCTGGTTTCCAGAGAGATGGATCTTCCCTTCTTAGCACTTATCTAGAAATGGTTACAAACATTGCTTTTGGCCTTGCTGGACCATTAATGCATTTTCAGCTATAGGTGATTCTACAGGAACATAGATGCGAACAGCAGCTCCATAGCAAGTGATAACAGCCAGCATCCTGTGAGACACAGGTTAATATCCCAGTATTTCTAGAGCTCCATCTACACAGTCTTAGAAAGACTCCCTGAATGCAAACACCTAGATATGGGGTGGGAGATGACTGTGGATACTCCATGCCTTTGAAGATCATTTGTTTGTTTATAACTTGGGGTGTCTGGGTCTGGTATGGGCAGATTTGGGGGTGATATTAGCATGGGTGTGTTGGGTCGATGAGGGCAGGAAGTCAAGTACCAGGTACAAATAGGAAACTTAACAATAATTAGAGGACAAGTGTAAGAGAGTACAGCAGGCAGGCAGAAGGGAGGTGAGCTGTAAGCAAGGAGAGGTAAGAAGATGAGAGAGCAGAGAAATCTGGCCTGGCCTTGGCAACAGAGCATCCTTCGATAGCAGCTTCCAAGGTCCCTCCTGAGAGCAACTTCCTGAGTGCAGCATCAGCAGCTTTTAAATCTCAGAACCCCAGGCTCAGCATCAACCTTCCCTCACCTGGCTCTCCTTATTACGAGAGGAGCCGTGTTTATAACGGGCCTCCTGTGACCCTGGAGACAGAAGGGCAGTGTTTAGATGCCTCCAGAATCCTCAGACCTGGCTAAGTAGAAGGTCTGCGGGCTGGCTGGTTCTACCTTCCTACCCAAGTCACCGAATGCAATCGCTGTGAAGATGGCAAAGTGCCACACAAATACATAGGGATAGGCAAGAGGATAAGGCAACCTGATCACAAGAGATGAGAGTCTCTCTCTGTCCCGGGGAAGCTCCTTTACTAAAGTAGGACCAGTCGGATTATTAAGACAAGTTGAAACCAGAACATGGTCATTATTTCTATGGTTCAGAAGTGAACATGGATCCTGAAATAAGGAACAAAAGAGGAAGCTAAAGGACATTTCAGCACGTAAGGTACGTGTCCCTAATCACTTGCAACTCTAGGTGGCCAAAGACCAGTATGCTTCTGGATACTCCCCTGTGACGAGAAGGTTAAAGACAGAGCTTCAATCACATACCGGCATGTGCTGCACTGTGTTGTGTTCCTCACACCACACATCACTGTTTCTGCAGTACAGATCACATTGAGCTAACAGCACTCAACTCTGAACAAGGAAGGGTATGCCCACACATCACGCCTCTCCAGGCTGAGTGTCAAAGGAATGCTTGAGACCAGATGTGCTTCAAACTTTGAATTAAAAAAAAAATATATGCATGAACTTGTAAAAAGAATACATATATGTGTATATGTATATTATTATGTAATACACACACACACACACACACCATTTTGATAATGTTTACCCCTCCCATTATCCTGTCTTATCTCACTTCCCTGAAACACTTTTTCTTTTCAACAAATCTTCCCACTTTCACATCTTTCTTTGGTGCCCATTGCATTAAAGTTTGCTTGCAGGAGAAGGGTGAGGGTGGTAGCTACTTGAACAAAGGCAACTTACCATGTCTACAACACTGACGAATATGACATCCCCTCCCCCAGCAAAGTTAACTTCAGAAGCTTCCAGGGGGGGTGGAGCGTCATGTGTCCTGCCTCCAGCTATGTAGACTGTTGAGTCACCTGTCTTGGACAGGTTATCACTTCTGCTGTGAGTTTCTGGATGCAGCAGCTACATCCTGTTTACAGACAACTTTTTTCAGCACTCCTCCCCATCCCCTAGCTCCCCAATTATTGCTGCACCCCCTTATGCAATATTCCCTGGGCCTTAGATGGGGTGATTTCTCTTGTGGTGCCACATTAGTTTTCAATAAGTTGCATATTTTGGAGGTAGGGGAGTCAGATTTCCATTGTTATGACAAAATGTCTGAAATAATCAAAAAAAGAAAGACTTATTTTGGGCTCACAGTTTTAAAGATTCCAGACCAGGGCTGCCTGACCCGACAGTTTGGGTCTGCAGTATCATGGTGTCAGGTGACAGGGAGAATGGCGGAGGAAGTTTGTTCTTCCCACCATCCCCTTCCAATCGCCCTGTGTGCAAGAGACCCAGGTTTCGGCACATGGGACATTGGGAGACATTCCAGACCCAGACTCTAACGTGGGCACTTAGAGTTGAGACTTTCTGGTTGTGGATGCTCCGATTGCAAGGCAAGAGAGAGCAGATGCAGGACGGTCAAAGAAAGTAGACACGTGATAGTGAGTGACAGACTGCAAAGGAGAGACGGTTGCAAAGGCCGTGGGACATTCCGAGCCCCATTTTCCCTGCTAACCTAAAAAGGGTTGGCGTCTTTAAAAGTGTTTGAGATGTTACAGTTCTCTTAAGCAACCCACAGGTGGGTGTGCTAGATAGTTTGTGTCAGCTTGACACAGGGTGAATCATCTGAGAGGAGGGGGGCTCAGTTGAGAAAGTGTCTCCATAAAACTGCTCTAGGGGCAAGCATATAAGGCATTGTCTTAATTAGAGATTAAAAGGGACAGCCCGGCCCATTGTGGGTGGTGCCGTCCCTGGGCTGGTGGTTCTGGGTTCTATAAGAAAGCAGGCTGAGCAAGCCATGGAGAGCAAGTCAGTAAACAGAACCCTCCAAAGGTCTCTGCATCAGCTCGGTCTCCAGGTTCCAGCCCTGCTTGAGTTCCTGTTTTGATTTCTTCAGCAATGAACAGTGATATGGAAGTACAAGCTGACTAAATCCTTTCCTCCCCAAGTTGGTTTTTGGTCATGGTGTTGCATCACAGCTATGGAAACCCCAAGACAGCAGGTTTCTCTTGCCTTCATGCATAGGGTTCACATGGGACCGTCTGCCTCTTTCACTTGACATTCCTTCAATGGGTGGAAGCAGAGGGATATGGGCATCACCGATGTACCTAGAACCCATCAACTGAAGCACCTAGAACCTATCACTCGAAGCACCTAGAACCCACCTTTCCTAGACTCACAGCTTTCTTGGATATCTCAGTAGCCATCCTACTTCTCTTTAAGTTCTCTTAAAAATACATTCTTAATCTCAAGAAGGGTCTCAAAAGTAAATAAACAACAACACTTATTAAACAGTTGCCTTTTGAGATTACCTTCCTACTTGAACCAGATTTTAGTCATTTTTACTGTCTGACCGAGAAGGGGCACACTGCCAGCATTTGTATTTCCCTTCTGTAACTTAAGACCGAGGCTATGGAACTCCTTGTGTATGAATTAATAATGCTGTTTGTACCTCTCACCAGGGACAAAGATGTTGTAATTCTTAATGAGCCTTAGAAATGCCATTAACCCACCACATTCTCAATGTTTCTTGGGACTGATCTGTAACTTCAGTTTTTTTTTTTTTTGTTTTTTTTTTTTTTTTGTCTTCCTTGCACAGTAGTTAGTTGTGAGCAAAGCCTAGGATCACTATCTCTAAATAAAAAAGGAAATTTTAGAATGTGGAAGCAAAATGGAACTTCAACAGCTGCCCAGTAAAAGCTGTTTTATTTTGGGGGCCCTTTTTAAATTTGAGGGTTTTATATATGAGTAGACTGTGTTTGAGCATACCTTCTCTAATATCTTTCCTGAACTTCGACTACTGATTTCCACGCATCTCCATCAAACTACCTTTCCTGAACCATGACCATTCTAGTATTTATTATTTGTATATGTACACCACACACATCACACACAACGACACACACAGACACATACACACACACACACACATACACACACGACACACACACATACACACGACAGACAACAAAGACACAAGAACACAACACAGACACACACACATAACACACAGACACAGACACAACAGACACACACATACACACACATACACACACACATGACACACAGACACAGACACACACAACACACACACAAACATACACACACAGACACACACACATAGACACACAGACACAGACAACACAACACACACAGACACAGACACACACACATCACACACAACACAACACACACAGACACACACACATAGACACACAGACACACACAGACACAGACACACACACACACACAGACACAGACACACACACAGACACACACACACGACACCACTCCTGCTGATGGATGGAGAAAACAACGTTGTCTTTCCTTTTCAGAGATGAGACCACAGTACAAAGGGTCATTTGTTGTTGTTAATGTGTGGAACCTGGAGCTCGTTACACTTTGAGTAAGGTTGTTATTTCTTGGGTGTTATGATGAAGCTCATGATACATGAATCTCACTTACCCATTGATAAATATTTGTAATGAAATTCCATGTGCCAAGTCCTTTCTGAACACTGAACACTGACTTTCTTCTTCTTCTTCTTCTTCTTCTTCTTCTTCTTCTTCTTCTTCTTCTTCTTCTTCTTCTTCTTCTTCTTTTTTTTTTAAAGCCAATGTACCTTGGCTTAAATTCCTTATAGATAGAACACAATATTAAGTTTCATAATATGGTTTTTGATTACATGTCCCTTATCACAATTAAATGGTAGGTTTCTGAATCCAACAGTAGTCAGTGACTCATACTCTTCACCCCATTGGGATCTCGGTGTCAGTAACTCATGAGTATATAGTTGTTTTAAGAAGACCACTGGTATGTAGATGTCCCATATCTCATTTTGGAGTGACAGAGTTGGTGATAATCACATATTCAAAGCCATATTTGTCCATCTTCCCAGGCAGAGTGCTCATTGACACAAGGTTCAGTTGGTGTGGTGGTTTGAATATACTTGATCCAGGGAGTGGCACTATTAGAAGATGTTGCCTCATTGGAGTAGGTGTGGCCTTGTTGGAGTAGGTGTGGCCTGTTGGAGTAGGTGTGGCCTGTTGGAGTAGGTGTGGCCTTGTTGGAGTAGGTGTGGCCTTGTTGGAGTAGGTGTGGCCTTGTTGGAGGAAGTGTGTCACTGTGTGGGTGGGTGGGATTTTCTCCCTAACTGCCTGGAAGATAATCTGCTCCTGGCTTCCTTTGGATGAAGATGTAGAACTCTCAGCTTCTCCAGGCCGAGCCTGTCTGGATGCTGTCTGCTTCCTGTCATCATGATAATGGATGAACTCAGAACCTGTAAGCCAGTCCCAATTAAATGTCCTTTATAAGAGTTTCCTTGGTCATGGTGTCGCTTCATTAATGGGAATCATTAAGAAATTCGGTTCCGGTTTAGGAACTCTGCAGCTTGATAGGAAAGGAAGGGGAAGATTTGAATGTCATCATTTTTTTTCCAACGCCATTGTTTCCAAGGCTGTAGAAGTGGTTATCACATTGAAAATCCATCAAGATTCTGAAGAATAACGTAGCCTAAAACTAAGGGGCAGCTAGAAATTTGGCCATGCCCTTGCAGAGCAAGCCTGCAAACAGCAGCTTAAAGAACTGGTCCCTAGTCTTGGCACAGCACTGGCATGGCAGTGATTCAGTGGTGCCAGGCAGATTTCACTGCCTCCTGAATTAGAGTACTTGGGATCTGCCCAAGCAGGCACTTATATCCTGTACAATGCCTTCATTGTCTGGAAAGGACCTGCCTGATATTGACAGAAGGCTCTGAAAAGAAGTCATCTCCCCACCAAGAAACCAAAACACATCAGATATCACATCTCAAGTGAAGTCACACCCATGAGAACTTTGAGAGACAGAGCTTTGAAGACAGAAAGGGATGCTTGGCTGTGGAGAGGCGTGGCTATAGAATCACTGGCTCACAGGCATGCATGACCACTGCATTGTGTGGAGACAGGGATCTTGATTATGGCTGCTTCGAGGTATTCAGTTCCATAGCCCTGAATCCTCGGCCCTGTACCAGGGCAGAGATGGTCTGGTCTGATGTTTTACAATATCATAGACCCACATTAGCTTGAAAATCATTTCCAGCAAATCCAATATACAAAGGAATAATCACCAAGTTTGGATCAAGAGCTAGACTTTCTATCTCTGGAAACAACTTTTCCCTGCATGGCTAAGATCTGGAGATACAATGCATTTCTACATAAAGGGTTTGTTACATGCGGGACCAATTACACAGTGTCCCTTTCCAATCCATCTTTTAGAAGAAAGCCAAGCTTTGCACATTTCATGTAGATACATTCCAGGAGACTTAAGACATTCCATTATGACGCTTGTCAATCTGTCTCTTGGTCAAAGAGTCATCTCACATATGAACATCACAACTTGTTTCGTTGGCAAAGTGTATATACATTGAAAATATTTGAAGGGATTGTCAAGGCCTCAGACTAGGATATATGAGGTCTAGCTCTCGTTTTAGTAATATTGTTTATCTGTGCTTTGCCATTTAATATTGTTTATGACATTTTAAAAAAAAGAATGAAGAGAAGTGTACTGACTTCAGAGTTGACTGAGGAATAAGAATCAATTGGAACAAGAATCAAGTGCTCTTGTGCAGAGCTCTTGGCCTATGGCCGGGAATCGGGACATAATAAAGCAGTAGCCAGCCTGCATTCCTGCCAGTGGTACACTTAAAAAGAGGGAGAGAGCAGTGTGGAAAGATGCTGTGAAAGGCATCGTGTTCCTAGTGTAAGTTAAAGAAGCCATGGTCTTTAGAATCTCCACTTCTGGGGCTTGCTGTAGGAGATGGAGATTGAGTGGGAAATAGGTTCTCTGAACAGACTTGAGTGTGTGCACACAACAGGATATGCTGGAAGAAGAAAGGGCAGAACTGGAGGCAGAACAAAACCTTAGCTTCCAGCGGAGTCCAGCAGGCAGTGACAATGCCTTTGTCTGACTGTGGATTTCCTTTTTGGGGACTGTGTTATTCTCCTGGTTTTCTCTCCCATTTACTCCGGTTGGGTCCATGCGAGGAATGAAGGAGGAAGAAAATCTAGAGCCAAGTGGCAGGGTTCAGGGTTTCCTTTGAGATTCCAGGTCACCTGTCTTCCTGACCGCTAAGATTTTTACCAATGCATTGTGTAATAAGTTTACTACTGGATCAGATATGGCCAAGCAGTCAAGTCCTGGTACTCATTAGTTCAGAGTTGGAGTTTGCAGGGCTCCATCAAAGGTTCACAGAACGTGAAGTTACTCCTTTGATATATCTTAAGAGGCTGCAGAGAACAAAGGTGCCGTAGAGACTGCCCTGACATTTCCATGCTGCACAAAGTGCCTCCAGCCTTTTGTGACTGTTTGCTGCACTCTGTCTACTGTGTCCATATGGATAGCCAGGGTTCCTCACAGCCACCGAATTTGGAGAGGTGCTAACAAATCTTGAGTGCCTTCAAAGTATCAAAAGACTTTCTGGTATTTGGTTGATTTCTGTTGCCACTGTTGTTTGTTTTTGGAGACAGAGACTTGCCATGAAGCCCAGGCTACTAGCCTTGACTACATGAGATGCTCACACCTCCTCGTATTAGCAACCTGATGGACAGTCCTGTCTAAATGCCCATTTCTTAATCAGTAATGCTTATATAAGTGTTTTAAGAATCACATAACACTCTTTTACAGAATAGAAAAATGAAATCCAAACAAAGTTCTGTAGTGTGAGTCTGTGTCTCCTAGAGTTTCAAGGACCAGACCTTTGGTACCCACAGTAGCACTGTGGCATTGCTTGATCCCTTGAGATGTGGGACTTGGGAATATGGTTAGACAATTGAGGCCCTGCCTTGGGAGGAATTAGTGTAGTTCCTATTACCTCGGTTCCTGAGAGTAATTTCTTATAAAAAGAGAAAGCAGAACATATGGATATGTTTGTCCCTTCTGTCTTACCATGTGATCTTTCCACAGAGGCTCCAACCATGGTAAAACTGAGGCTGAACAGATGGGGGCATCCAACAATGAGATGTTCAGCCTTCAAAACTGTGACTTCCATAAACCTCTTTTCTTAATAAAGAATTCAGCCTCAGGTGTTTTTGTTATAGTAGCAGAAATTGACTGAGACAGAAAGGGTTTCAATATGTGAATATTCGAGTATTACATCTTTGATAGGCAGTATACGAACAATGAGGCCACATGTTTTACATCAACCCAGGAATATACTAGTTGATGTTGATATTTTTATTGTAACTTAAATGATATAACGACATTGTCATTAGTGACATATTTTTATAATTGATAAACAGCTCTTACCAAAGTTCCAACAAAATAGCAGATTCTGCCAATTTTTAAAACTGATGTTTCACTCCAAAAGTCAGTGCATTTAAAACCAGAATAAATTGTTTTAATGCACATGCAAAATACAGATTTAGTCTTACATAATGCCAAAAAGGGCTTTCACCCAACCATGTATCCAGTGGGCATCTGAAAATTATATGTGAGGCCAGACAGTTCTTTGATGTGTGGGGTTGACTGCCAGCATCTGTATTCTTGGCCCTACTATATTCTGAGGAGCTCCCAGCTACCCATGCCACAGTGCTTCCTATCCTGCGCATGCTCAGAACCACCACTCTGCGTGTTAGCCCTGCGCGTTCCCTTCCTTGCTGCGTGAGCCCAGCTGCTCACCAGAGCTGGTCCTGACCTCTCTCCTTCTTGCTTCTTCACTCTCTGTATCTCCTACGATCCGTAACTTTAACTTAATCAAATATATCTTTCTGTCTTTGCCTTACATTTTTAGTCTGGGAATTTGGGTTCTCCTTCAATTATTGTGCTTTGAACCCAATAGTTGGCTTTCCTGGAGGGCTCCTTGATGCTTAGAAGCAGTTCTTAGAAGGATAAAGTCATACAAAACCCATTGATTTCAGCCTCCATTTTATAGGTGATCAAATAGAAGTTTCAGGATGTGCAAAGGCTTGCCTGAGCTCTCACATCTTGTGAGTGAGCCGCAGCCTCAGGAAAAGATTGAATGTCTTCCGTAACTCCGTCCCATACTTCTCCTGATCAATAAACCAACACACCAAGCAACAAACATTAATGTCAAAAGAAGGCTGAGTTAGGAAAGCCTTAAACATCCAGAGTGAAGGTGTAACTGGAGAGGCAAGAAATGACAAATAAAAGCTGTAAAAGCCGCGATTGTTTTAACAAACATACGCCTTCCACTTCCTTGTTCCACACCTTGTGCTGGGTTTTGAGAGTTTCAAGAGCAGCAGGAGTTACCATTCCTTCTGGGCTTCTGGTCAGCTAATGAGGTAAGACCTCCACAATACAAAGCAAAGTAACTGCGTCACTCTGGAAAAGTGCTTTTAAAAGGGACCACAGCAAACACATTACAGCAACATCTGTGATGGATCTTGAAGGAATGGTGGCCCATTGTCAGGTCAAATGATTATGGTAAAAACTCATAAACAAGGACCAGAGGGCAATGGGTAGACGACATCACAACTGCCATTTTGTGGAACTGCCCTCCCCAAATTCCACATGCTGTCAATAAAAGGGGCCATTAGGCTCATTCATATGCCCATTGCTACTCATCTTACCGCTCTTCTCATTGGTTAGATTACATTCTCTAGCCCTACACTTTAGGCGAACTGTGGGTGGAGATGGCGAGGGCTAGTGGAAATATCCCTTCAGCCTTCTCATCTGTTTCTTTCTCATTCCAGCAGCTGTGGGTTCTCAGAGCCCATACAAATGCAGTCTGAGGTAGATTAACTGGGCATGGAAAGGCTGTGTAGAACACATAAAGCCTCTGGCTATGACCCTGTTGTGCTGGACCACTAACATTTTGGAATTGTGCATTGTAAGAGTTAGCTAGTAATTCTCTGGCTAGTAGCTTGTCGACATCATGCCTTACTTCATTTGCCTATCTACAGGGTACAATGTAAGTCCTAAATACCTTTGAAAAAGATATGGGTCATGAACACAGTTGGTGAAGAGTGTATTCTAAATTATAAAAATATAAAAGAATATATTATAAAGCATCTTCCTTACAAAGGGCAGACTATATTGGGATGAAGAGAACCTCAATGATGTCTGGGTTTTGATAAGAGCCATCCTAATGGGTGTGGAGGACATTTCGTTGTGAGTTCGATGTGCTGAGCCGTGCTGAGCATGTGCGGACACCTTTTGGCCTTGTGCATATTTCCTCAGAGCAATGTTTAGTAAAGACCCTTACCCATCGTTTATTTGTTGAGTGATTTGGGTCTGGGATAATTGATGTCCTTCTTCCCCCTCTGTTCCTCCTTTGTTCCTTCCTCCTTCCCTCCCTTCTCCCCTTTCTTTCGTCTTGCAGATGAATGGTGGGCGCTCTCTATGTATATTGGATATTAGCTTCACACGTGGTGGTCTGTAGGTCTCTCCTCCTATCCCAAAGACAACTTTTCCCCCTCTTTGATCCCTTTCTCTGCTGTGCAGACACACAATTTTTTTAAAAAAATCTCTCTCATCTAGTTTTAGTTTTTGTTTTCTGTGTTCCCACTGTGTCCCGTCCAGAACATTTTTTTGGCATGATCAGTTTTTCTCCCCCCTAGAGATTTTATGGCTTCAATGAAATTCAATCAAATTCCATTTGAATTCAATTTTGAGTTTACTTTAATATTCAGTATGGATTAAGAAATTTCATTTTCCCCTTTATCTGTCTATCAAACCCCCTCAAACATTATTTGTTGAGAAGACTGGCCCCTCCCCCATACCAGCTTTGTTGGTGTATAGATTTACTTCTGAGTTCTCCCTTGATGTACCAATGATTTAAATAGCTGTTTTTTTTTCTTTCTATACCTTTTTTTTTTTTTTTTGGTAGTATGGAAGTGTGATGTTTCTAACTTTGGTCATCTTTCTTAAGATTGGCTATTTCAAGATTCTGTAGAAATTGTACATATTTTAAAAATATTCCTGTTTTTGAAAAAGTCATTAGTACTCTTATAGATATTACAGAATCTGTAGATTGCTTTGGGTAATGTGTACATTAATAATATTAACTCGTGCGGGCGTGTGGTGCACGCCTTTAATCCAGCCTTGGAGTCAGAGCAGGCGGATTTCTGAGTTCGAGGCCAGCCTGGTCTACAGAGTGTACAGACAGCAGGGCTACACAGAGAAACCCTGTCTCGAAACCAAAAAAAAAAAAATTAACTCTAAAATCCATGTGGTTGGAGTGTCTTTCATTTCTTTTTAAAATTTTCTTCATGAATGTTTTTAATTTCTTAATTTATAAGTCTTTTAGTTCTTTCACTAGTTGTGCTGGTTAGATTTTTTTTGTCATTTTGACACAAAATGGGGTCATCTGGGAAGAGGAAACTGCGAACATGTCTGCATCAGATTGGCCTGTAGCAAGTCTGTAAGCCAAGTAAACCCTTTCCCTCCTCAAGTTGGTTTTGGTCAGTATCAGCAACTGAAAGCAAACTAATACAGTAAGGTAATCACTAATAGTTTATTCATTTTTTAAAAATATAAGTGGTATTCTTTTTTTCTTTTTTCCTTTCTTTTTTTTAAGATCAATTGGGCTTTAATAACCTTTTAAGTTCATACCACTCATGTTCTCCCAACATAATGTATTTGGGAAATGGAAAACCTATACGTGGATGGTAGAAATTTTCACACGTGTCATGCTGTGAAAAGCATATAATATGGAAGTTCCTCAAAAACTCACATATAGAAGCTAGGTATGTCCCACTTGTGAGGACCTATGCAAGGCAGGTGACAAGGACACCAAGGCAGAGCAGGCTGCCATGCTTGCTACAGTGCTGTTAACAATAACCAGGAAGTGGGCGACCTAAACATTTTTTGTCAATGAGGGGAAAGGGGATTATTACTAAGGACACGCAATAGAGTAGTATTTTTAAGAGGAGGAAAGGCTATGGTTCACAGCAGCAGGGATGAACCCAGAAAGAGTAGGATAAGAAAACTAATGAAGAAACACAAGACACGAAGCCAAACACTTCCTGGTCCCACTTCCGTGTGCAAGCTACAACCGTCAAGTTAATTAGGACATGCGAATCAGGATGGCAGCTTCCAGGGTGGAGAGGGGGGAAATAGATGATGCTGACCAAAGGATACAAATTTCAGTTATAAGTTTCAAGTACGTCATGTTCAGCATGTGATTCTAGCTAACTATGTTGCGTAGTGTACTGGTATTGATCTGGAGAGTGCTGTTTAACGCACGCACGCACGCACGCACGCACGTACGCACGCACGCACGCAGTGTCCTAGTTTACTTTCTATTTCTGTGATAAAACACTATGACAAAAAGACAGTTGGAGCCGGGGGTGTGGCGCACGCCTTTAAATCCCAGCACTTGGGAGGCAGAGGCAGGCGATTTCTGAGTTCGAGGCCAGCCTGGTCTACAGAGTGAGTTCCAGGATAGCCAGAGCTACACAGAGAAATCCTGTCTCGAAAAACCAAAAAAAAAAAAAAAAAAAAAAAAAAAGACAGTTGGAGAGGAAAGGGTTCCTTTGGCTTACAGACCCTAACTGGTCACCGTCTGTCCATCATTAAGGGAAGTCACAACAGGAACTCAAGCTGAGACCTGAAGGCAGGAACTGAAGCAGAGGCCTTGGAGGAGAGTTGCTGACTGGCTGGCTGGCTTATCTTGATGTGCTCAGCTTGCTTTCTTATTGCACTCAGAAGCTTCTGCTCAGGGGTGGTCCTGCTCACAATGGGATGGGCTCTTCCATATCAATTAGCAATTGAGACACGCCCCCACAGACTTGTCTACAGGCCAATCTGATGGAGGCATCCTCTCAGTTGAGGTTCCCTCTTATCAGATGATTTTAGTCCAGCAGAATCTTAACCTGGGGTGGCAACCCTTTTGGGGGTCGAACAACCCTTTCGAAGGGATCACCTAAAACCACTGGAAAACACATATATTTACATTCCAGTTCATAACAGAAGCAAAATTACAGTTATGAAGAAGTAACAAAAATAATTTTATGGCTGGAGGTCCTCACAGTGTGAGGAACTGCAGTAAAGGATCGCAGTGTAAGAAGGTTGAGAACCATCTAGCCTGTGGTCAAGTTGACAATAAATAAATAAATAAATAATATTAAAAAATAGCCAACACATGAAGGTACAGCTAATGAATTTTGTTTAGTTTGAGCCAGGGTCTCATGTTGTCCAGGTTGTCCTCAAACTTGGTCTGGAGCCAAAGACGGCCCTCTGATCCTCAGGCCTCTGCTTCCTGGTACTGAGGGGTAAGTGTACATTTTTCATGCAAGCAAGATTTGTTAATTCACTTGAATGCTCCACTCATTTCCTAATGTACTTCAAAGCACAAGCCGTACACTTTCAATATGTATATATATATATATATATAATATATATTTCCTTTAAAGCGTAGCTACATTTTAATAAACAGAGGGAAATGAGCACCCCGTAGTGTTAGCTGGACCAATTCCTTTGCTGACTAAGCAACCACGCTGCTCCATGGTAGTCGTTACCCAGATCTAGTGAGGTATAATTTACTGCCGTGTTACATGCAGAGTGAATATTAAGTATGAGCTGCTAAGAATACCCAGGGTATTTGTACATCTGTGTGTGCACATGTGTGTTGACATGTGTATGTGCAGGTACACACACCCCACGACGGCATGCGGTCAGAGGGCAACCTTGGGTGTTGCTCCTTCTTTCTCAGCCTGTTTGAAGCAGGGTATCTTGTTTCTGATCACCACACATGCCAGGCTTGTTGCTGCGACCTTCTGGGGACTCTCATTTCACTGAGGTGTGCTGGGATCACAGATGCACTAAACCACATTCGGCTATCCGTGGGTTCTAGGGATCTGAACTCTGGTCCTACTGTTTGTCTGCCAAATACTTTATCCTCTGAGCTATCTCCCTGTCCTGGTTTTTGTTGTTTTATCAACTTAATACAAGCCACAGTCATCTGGGAAGAGGAGTCTCCTTTTATTGAGAAAATGCCTCCCTGAAAATGCCCATAGGCCAGTCTGTAAAGTCTATAATGAATTTTCTTGATTGATAATTGGCATGGAAGGCCAACTGGGACGCTGCCATTCTTGGGCTGGCAGTCCGGGTTGTACATGAGCAGACTGAGCAAGCCATGTGAGCATCACTCCTCCTTGGTCTCTGCTCTAGCAGATGCCCTCACTCCAGGTTTCTGCTGAGTTTTGCCCTCCATAATGGAAGTATATGATGAAATAAACCCTTTCCTGCCCAAGTTGCTTTTGGTCATGGTGTTTCATCCCAGCAATGGAAACCTAAATGGAACACACCGCTTCCCCGGTGCTCCGTTTTTATGTGACAAATGATTTTGTTCTTATATTACTGAATCGTGCTTGGTTGGCAGTGATTCTGTGTGTGAGGGGCCATGCAGCTACAATGTCTAAGTAGCTCACAGCCCAGACTATTTTCCTATATTTCTCAGAACCTGTTCACGAGTGGGAGAAGACTGGAAAACCGAGATTTAAAAAAAAATGTATAGTTTTTATTCTTGAAAAAAATTCATACATTTTACAATGCATACAGGTTATATGCACGCATCACTCCCTCCCCTAACTTCCTCTGGTTCCAATCTCACCTCTCTCCCAGTGTTGTCTCCTTTTTCTATTGTGAGTAATAACTGACTGAGTCCAACTAGTGATTCCCGCGTTCGCATGGATATGTGGGGCATGAACGAAATACCGACTCTCAACGCAGAGAGTTCATAGACTCAATCCAACTGTAAGGTAAAAGGTGAGACTTGTTTTTGATATGGATGAAAATAAGCAATAAGGTGGAGAGAAAGAAAGTTTGGATTTCAGACAATCATTTTTATATGGGGGTGGGACTTAGGAAGATAAGGTCGGGAGAGGGACTGGAG
Source organism: Mastomys natalensis (assembly GCA_021653895.1). NCBI lineage: Eukaryota > Metazoa > Chordata > Mammalia > Rodentia > Muridae > Mastomys > Mastomys natalensis. The sequence goes on along the minus strand of JAJTUV010000266.1, from coordinate 1,002,211 downwards.
AGCAGAAAACAGAAGAGTGGCAGGAAAAATCCGTGATTGAGGCAACTGTAGCTCTACACGACGGCCAGCAGGGGAGCTGCAGCCCATTCTTCACCTCACAGTGCCCAGGTGAGGAGCTCCGATTCCCCAATCTATTTACTGCTAAAAGACTTGGTTAAGCCACTTAACCTTTCTGTTCAGTGGAGGTGACGAAGTGGAAGTGAGGATTAAATGAGATACTATGAGGACCGTGAATTTATATAATAAGGCAGCGCAGCGTAGGGAGAAGGGACTGTACCAGACATTCAAAATAAAACCCCAGCCTCCTAGAAAACGGTGCCAAGGGGTAGTGCGCCATATAACAAGGGAAGCTGTTGCAGTTATTAACCATTTTATATCTTGGTTTTGTGGAATACCATGTGCCTCTCCTTCATGTTCAGAAAGAAGTCATATACAGAAAGTCCAGAACTCAGAGTTCTGTACCTTTAATTCTGCAGGGAATGTTTTCGTTGAGGCGTGTTCCTCCTTTCCTTGACTGTTCTCAACAGGAGGTAGTGACATAAGTCTGGTTTCGGGGTCCGAAAACAAGGTTAGGAGGCTGTCCAACCTGCTACCTAGCTGCCCGTGGGGTTTGGGGACCTTTCGGCACACACATGCTTCGAGACCACCGAGGGCTTGCACATTTGAAGAGATGAGGGGCAGGCTGACCACATCAAAGTGATCACAGATCTGGATATCTCTCAAGGCACAAGTCCCTCAGCAGTCATGGTGGCTGTCTCCACCTCCCTAAACTTGGAAGAAGAATAAGAGCTGGCCGGGACCTCCGTCAAGGCCTGGAGGATCACGGAGAAGCTTCCTTAAGGTGACTATTTATGGCTGCGGTGCCTTTGTGGAGGGCCTGGACCCTTATTATCACTTATTACATTTTTCTCCTAAACACCCTGAGGACTTTCTTTGGAATAAATGAAAGACTAAGTTACTTTAGAAGTAATACTGTTTTTCATTAAAATATTTTCCTGACCCATCCAGTTCCAATGATGCGTTTCCTGCTCGTGTAACTGGGTTCCAAGCTAACAATTCTAATTTTGTACCATAAGAGGTGAAGTGTGTGGCATCCTTGGGTCCCTTTATGAAAACCCTCCTTTCCATCAGTAGCCCAGGAGTCACCCTGTGACGAGGTGAAGAAAATAGAAGTGGGAAAGTTGTCCCCAGCCTTTCATAGTCCCAGATATTGAATGGGGGAATGTATCTCTGAAGGGAGGGCAAAGGCTTTGATGAGATTAAAAGGAAGGAATATGGACATGGACCAAGGTTTACAAGGGTAATGTGACCCATTAGCCTGACTAAATAAGAGACATCCAGATTTGTCTCGTGAGCTTACCAAGATGCTCAAAACAGAAACTAGAGTTGAAGTGTCCCTGAGCAGGCAATATCCGTCGAATGCCTGTCAGTACGTGGATAGCTATGGCTGTCCTTGAAAGATGTTCTCAGTTCCCTTTCATGTGGGGAGCTTGGATGCTTTGTTGGTTACTTTAGTTTCATGGCTCTGTGGAATGAACTCAGGCCTTCGCACATGCTAGGCAAGTGTTCACTTCCAGTCCGATATAGAAAACTACCAGGATGTCTGCTGCCAGCGTCTCACGGGATAGACTTGATTTACAGTGTGGGAATAGAGGAAAAGGTCACTCCAACCTTCTAGAGCATTCCTGAGGATTAACATACTCAAGAGCCTCGCTACATGAAACAGTGACTACTAGCCACATGACATTAAGTGGCAGACACAAAGTTAAATGATCTAAAAGTAGACAAAATAAATCTGCTGAAATTACAATGATCACGTGCAGAGCCAATAGCTTAGGGCCACTGTTTGATCATCCTGTATAGGTCTATGACAGCGGTTCTCAACCTGTGGGCCCTTGAACCCTTGGGGGGGGTCAAATGACACTTTCACAGGGTTGCATATTAGGTATTGACATTACAATCCATAACAGTAGTAAAATTACACTTATGAAGTAGCAATGGAATAGTTTTACGGTTGGGGGCTGCTACAACATGAAGAACTAAATTAAAGGGGCACAGCATCAGGAAAGCTGGGAACTAATCTATAGGATGGAGGTATTCTCGAGCTTCAAAACTCCTCAGTTCTTTCACTGACCCCAGAGGACTGAGTCCATTTATCTTACCTTCTTCCCAGAGCCATGAACCTCGTGGCCAAGTTCAGCTACCTGGGCCTCCAGAGCTCCTGAAAGAGCTGACAGCCATGGAGATGTGTGTCACCACACTGGACAGACAATAGGACGTTCAGAGATTCCTGGCTTGCTTCGCCTCACAGAGCTGGCGAGTGGCGTAGTAGGGATTTTAGACTAGCTTTGTCTTTGCCAAGGTTGCTTGTTCACTCAGCCCAACCAGTCTACCATGGGGCACGGAGCCAAGTCACAAGTTTCTTCCAGTAGGAAGTTTCCTGCAGAGTCCTCAGTCTTCCACAAGTCTTCTCTATCAAGCAGTCCCTCTCTTCCCTTGGCCAGTGCATTCTGACCCCTCACTGCTACCATCAAAGCCAGCAGCAGCAAAGGAAATTCCAAAGACTCACTGTATAAAAAGTTCTTTGGTGGCTGAGGGTGGAAGGGAAGGGTCCTGTCTGGCTTCGTGAGGGGCTTTTCTGAGTGTCTGGTAAGGCTAGCTGCAGGAGCTTTTCAGAGTAGACCCTTCAGTGAATCTCAGGCACCACCTCCCTCAGGACCACAGAGGAAGGGAGCTGCTTCCAAGGTGTCAGGAAGCCAGGCAGCCTTTACGGATAAGCTTCCCAGAGAATGCCCATGGATTTGGGGTCACCTGGGGTCTTCTGGCCTGAAATGTACTACTACTTTAGTGTGTGTGTGTTGTGTGTGGTGTGTGTGTGTGTGTAATGCATCTGGGCTACCACTGTCTTGCTCTGTACAAGCACTAGGAGGTGTCTCCTCTCTCATCTCAGTGTGCACAGAAGTGTATATTTATGTAAGTCTCCTGTAGTGAGAAGGGCAACGATTAAGGTGAGGTAAGAAGGTGTCTAAGTTGGGAGTGGTGGTCCATGCCGTCGATCCCAGCCCTGAGGAGGGAGAGGCAGGGGTTCACTGTGAGCTGGTTCTCTCTTTCCTTCATGTGGGTTCTGGGGTACCCAAGTTATATTGGCAGTCTCACTGACCTCAGAATGTTTCTAAACTCAACAAATATTTACATTTGAGTTAATTGCCCATTTCACTGTCAGAGAACATCCAAAGATCCAGGAAGATATTCAAGGGTTTAGCTCAGAGTAAATTGCCTCTATACCAGTGATTCTCAACCTTCTTAATCCTGCAACCATTGAATACAGCTCCTCTTCTTGTGGTGTCCCCCTAACCATAAAATGATTTTCTTTGTACTTTGTAACTATAATTTTGCTACCGTCATGAGTTATAATGTAAATATTTATAAAGACAGAGCTTGCCAAAGGCTTTGCTGCTCTAGATTGATACATAAATAACAATCTTACCATGATAGGCTCAGACCACCGCTAATGCACTGGGTGTCATCCAGTATTTTCCATGTTTCCATAATTGTCTTAGGAACAGTACAGCTACCCCAAATCAGTACTGTCTTTATCATCACCCTTTGCACCCTGGTGAGTTGCCCAAACAATGAATCCTGGGCTGGTAAATTGTCCAGTGGCTCAAAGACAAAGCAAGTGGCTTCTGAGTGTCCTGATTTGCACCAGGCCACCTGGGCTTACTTCTGTTAGCCCAAATCTATTCCTTGTATATAATTTCAGAATCATGCATGGTATTTTCCTGTGTTACTGTCAGGATATATAATTCACATTATTATTTTATAAATCAGGGCTTTTATCCTAATAATGCTGATGGCCGATTTCGGTGGTGATTTTTTTTCTAATGGACTAATCTGGCCGCAATTGTGATATAAATAGACAAAAGCACTTGGTTAATTTCTACAAAAATCAGGATAGCAGCAAGAGCAAATATTGGATGAGGAGAGATTGCATCCACTTAGGCCACAAGCCAAGGTCTTTAGAAGAGCATGGATTAGAGGCTAAATTCCAAATTTAAAACCTTCTGCTAGCGGCTCAGTTTCACCCACCTCTCTCGATGAAGGGCTTGAACCCAGAGATTAACCTGTGGTGGAACCGTGTGGCACCTCCCTTCTGACTGAGGCATCTCAGAGACCCTGGGCAGGCTGAAAGAAAAGGCAAAGCCCACTGTATATGGGGTTCACCTACAAACCTAGTATCCTGTGAGGCAGTTTTTGTCCCTTCTTGGTGACTGCCACTTCTGAGGTGTCTGGTAAGACTAACTGCCCTTCAGAGGGCTCTTTAATGTCATAACATAGAAGACTGTCACTTGCTGTGGGACTTAAATACCAAGACCACTGTCCTTTACACCCTGTGAGAAGCACAGGTTACTGCTTGGGTTGTTGGCCAAATATGGAGAAATTACTCAGGGCCTAATGGTAAGCTTAATGGGTGTAGTCTGTTTTACAGGCCAGGGCCAAGGAGGCTTCCATGAAATGTATTTGGAGTGGATTTTTTTTTTTTAAATCATTCCAGCAGCTACCCAGGAGAAAAGGGGGCACACCCAGAGGATCTGATCTGGTTTTTCTAAACTGCCCTAAGTTCTCTTATTGTAACAGTCAAGTCAGCTGTAGTAGGCAGCAACGTGTTGATTTTTTTTTTTTTTTTTTTTTTTGGCACTGCCAGAATCAATCTGAACAAAGCCATTCAGTGCTCCATAGAAAGCCAGCTGAACTCAGACAAGTGGAATCAACTCTTTCCTTTAGGCTCTTGAGCAATAAGCAAAATGGCTTCCATGCTGTCTCCACTGAGGAAATTACGTATATAACCATAACCCCCGATTTCAATTTCATCCCAAGTCCCTGTATCCCCCAACAGACTTCCACCCCCACAGCTTGTTTCCTTCAACAGGCATCCTACTTTATACCCGAGGCCCTGAGAAGATATTCATGATGGTGGCAGATAAGAATACAGGGTGGAGGGGCTCATGTATGCGCTGTCCAAAGTCTCTTTCTGTGGGATTATGAAACCCTTGACCTCTGACCCAGAGTTCAAAGGCAGATTGATTACTTCCTTGAATAAAATTGATCACCTGGGCTTACATTAAATGGATATTTTAAGATGTTTCTGACAATACTATCTGACCATCAGCTTACCCCCTTGCCTTGATTGTCATAAACCTTGCTAGGTGGATCCATGGTGACTGTTAAGATAGTTTTGGCTTTTTTCTTCGCTGCTCCCTGTGGTCATATCTGAGTTTATCATGTAATATTTCCCAGAACTCCCTGAACACTGGTTGGCCCAGAAGGCCAGTAGAACATAGTGTTAATGTCCTCAGGGTAGTTAAGTTACTTTTATGTAGCTGTGACTAACACACTCATGAGAACAACTTACCAGAGGGGAAGAAGGGGATTGTTTTGGCTCACAGTTATGTGTTCTTATGTGCTTGGGCAGAGTATCCTAGCAGTAGGAGCATGTGACAGAGGGCCCTCTTCGTCACAGGAAGGGACTGGGGAGAAACCCTAAGGATCTGCCCCCATGACCTACTTCCTCTAGCTAGGCCTCATTTCCTAAGTGCCTAGAACATCTCAAAATGCCACCAGTTGCTAGGGGTCAAGTGTGGTCAGATGTGCTCTCTGGGGGAACATTTTGTATCCAAATCATAACAGGGTCAGACAGGGCATTTCTAGCAACTGTCTGTTTGTCTGTTGGCTGTGTGTCCTCTCTGTTCCCAGTTTCCTCACCAATGTTTCAGCAGGCTTGAAGTGAGTGTTCTCTCAGGTCTCTTCTACTGTTTTCAGTGACACGCTCCGCTGAGGCTCGTCCAACATGCTTACTTCCTCTTTAGCGATTTTGTTCGACTCTGATGCTTCTGAGCGGCAGGTTTGATTTCTATAGAAACACTGCCCTACCTGATGAGATGTAGAGCTCAGAGCTCCATTAGAGTCAATACAGTGCAAGGTTAATGTGGCTACCCTCATGATGGCCATTGAAGTCCCAGCTATTCTAGATTCTTTATGCCCAAGGATGCTCTGTTGGTGCAAGGGTTAATACCACCTGTCAGAACCCCATGGGGATTGGACTGTGTCTCGAGGTAGTGAGTTTTAAATATCTTGTGCTAGAAGGCAGAACGTTTCTTCTTTTACTTGCTTTTTATTGGGACTTTAAATGTAGCCAAGGCATTAAAAGAAAAAGAAAGGGGGAAAAAAAACTTGGAAAGCTTTTATACTTTTTTGTAAAAGAAAAGAATTCTTTTTCTCTCTCTCTTTTTTTAACCATTACCCAAATCTCCTCCAAACACACAGACCCTACAGTATCCCTATTAAATTATATAGAGCGAGTCCAGCCCTTGACTGTCAGCAGGGCCCATCATTCCTAATTTATCGCCCCAGGAAACACAGTACAATTATGGTAATAAATAATAATAGGATTCAGTACATGACAACATGAATGATGGAGCCTCTCAGAATTCATTTACATTGCTTTGTGTTGCAATCATCGTGCCTCTAATGTAATGCCAAGCAAATGAGCCCCTTTGAATACTGTGCAATCTATCGCAAGTCAACTGGCACAAAACTCACTCAATAAATCATGTTCAAACACATGCCTGTAATGACAGGTAAATCAACAATGAAGTAATTGCATTTAATGTATTGAAATACTGGACAAAAAAAAAAAAAAAACCCAGTGACCTCAAAGTGACTTTTTGTAAAAGGTATGATATAGTTGCAGAGGGAGAGAGCTCCTTCCTGGGAGCCTTGCTTTGCTCAGATGCACACGCCATTGCTGAGGTCGCTGTTGTCCTGAGAAGGCCCTGATTTACTGTCTCACTCCGCAATGAACATGAGAGCAGGCTGCCATACGCTTCAAGAAGCTGTTCACCATCAAGGATGTGAAAGTCGTGGAGAATCGAAATCAGACCCAAGCATCCAACCTCTCCTCCACCCGGGTTGTCGCCCACTCAGAAAACCTTCTGATGGGGCAGGGAGAGCACTGTGTCAGGAGTCAGAAGGGGTGTGGCTCCGCCCTGCTCTGGGACTCACTGGATCCCTTTACGGCTTTAGCCAAGGTCTTCCGGCTCTCGGCCCTTTATGAAATGAAGCATCTGGATTGTCATGTCTGAAATTCACTGCAATTCTAACATTCTCTGAAGCTCTGATTCCAATTAGGGAGGGGGGTCTTTGCTTTTAAAGCAGAAAATAAAAATAATAAAAGCCTGAGCTTTTCTTGCCCCCAAGTGTCGGAGGCACTGGTTTGAATCAGCGTGCATCTCTTCATCATTGTTTCTGTCGCTGAGGACCTGTGTGCTTCTAATTTCTGTGGAACTTGGGCCCTGCCCCTTTCTGGGCAAGCAGACAAGTCTGAAAATAGGTCCCAGGGACTATGTGGATGGATAACAGACAACATGGAAATGACAGCCATCCCTACATTCCTCATCCCTTCCACCCCAGCTCCCTCTTCCCAGGGACCATGTCAAAGAGAGATGAAGCAGAGCTTCTATGAAGCCAAAGGCCACTTAAGAAACTTTTCCGCTCTTGTAGAAAACTCATTCTTGGCCGAAGGCTGCTCCAGATCAGCCCCTCCTGCAGAGTGTCTGTCCCTCCCCACTCCTGACCTCTCTCAGTGGATCCAGCTGGTCTTCTATTGCTGGGCTATGAAGAAGTGGGAGGAAGGAGGAGGTCATACCACACTTTGAGCAGGAAGACGTGGCTAAGTTCTAGCTCTGCGATTTACTTGAATGGTGGTAGGTAGATGTCCCTTTGCTTTGCCCACTGCCCCATTTGTAAAGCCTCAGTGCAATTTGTGGTGGCTCTAACCAGGTCTTATAGGGAGTGCGACAGATGGACAGATGTAACATGGTCTTTATTGGTCATAAAACACAATACAAAGCCATTTTTTTTTATGATGATAAGGAAGGAAAAAAACATTCTGAGACAAGGGATGCACTCAAGTAATGCATCTTACCAGAAAATTATCTTGGTTATTTAACTGAATATTGTTCTCATCTGAAACTGCTATGGGGGTGGGAGGGGCAACTAGAGTGGAAGGGATGTGGATCTCATCCACATCATTCTTAACTTAGAAGCCCCTAGAGCAACAGTAACCAGCATCTACTAAACACATTGATAAAGGGTGTCTTTTCTCTCCTTGAGTAAATTATAATAAACGCTTTAAGGAAGTTGCCACAAACATGTTTGACACATCTCTCAAACACACTTGCCTGCTGAGTTCTCTTTTCCTTTGCTGAAATGGTGTGGTTTTTTTTCTTTTTTGTTTGTTTGTTTAGGCTTCTTTACCCAAGGGCTCTACTGGAACGATAGCAATTGCAGAGCCTTTAATTCCCACCCAGATGCCTTCCAAGATGAAACTGGGCCACAGTTTTCCCAGACAACAACAGTCCAGAAAAAGAAAGCTATCTCATTTCCAAGAAGGAGGGAGTCCAGGGAGCTGGAGAAATTCACAAACACTCATGGTGAAGGAAGGAAGGAAGTCAGGCTGACAGACCCATCAAAGGCCTTGTGTAACTGCCGATGGGTTTCTTAGTATCACGAGACCTAAACCATGCCACCCTCTTCTGTATGTTGGTCCATCAAGAACCACAAAGGCTGGCCCAGAGGCTGTCTGCTGCCCTCTTTCACTGCTGTAGCCCTAGCTTCTACTTGAGTTGACTCAGAAGATGTCAACTTGCAGAACAAAGGCCTATGGGGCAGAGTTGATGGATGGGGGGCAAAACTGAGCCCCTGGGGTGGAAGGGTAAGGGCCAGGAAGGTTCTAATCCTAGAAAATTATTACCAGTTTTAGAAGGTAAATTTGTTCCCTTAAGAAGGGATCACTGGGAATTGGGGGACCGGGCTTCTTTAGTTGCTCCTAAGGACTCAAGGAACCTTCTTCTGGGTGTTCAACACTGTGAAGGGTTCAGTTTGGTCCTGCAGGAAAGACCGACCTGCGTTTGGCAGGAAAAAAAAAAATCATATACCCACTCCCAACTTCTGAGTTCAAAGGTCCCTTCAGGAAAACACCATCAGCAAGTTGAATTTAGGGCTAGGAGGGAGAGCCACACTGTGGCCTAAGGCAACCTTGAACTGATGAGACAGTCTCCTAAGCCTGCTTCAACTGAACATATTGCAAATCATATTTATAGAAAGCAATGGATTTTAGCCTATCAATAAAAATAGCTTGTAGATGCCCAAATCCCCACAATTCAAAACATGCTCCACCCCGATTTCTTCCTATATTGGTCAGCCCTCACCCACCACCATCTTCTCTTTCCTCTCAGGAACTCTGCGACAGCAAATAAACTCCTGCCTCTTGCCATTTTATTAGGCAGCTCCCAGGAGCCAAGAAGCTGCAGCCCTGGCTGCAAAGTGACTCTGGTGCAGGCAGCTTGATTAATGACTGAGGGTCAGCAGATGCCACCTCTCTCACTGGATCCTCCAGTGCACACGGAACCAGCAGGAGATGAAGGGAAGGGAGAGCATGGGGTTGGGGGTTGGGGGCGGGCCCTGGATGAACATAAGAATTAAGTGCAAAGTTACCTGGGCAACTCTAGCTTTCGCCCGATGACAGGAAGGGCTGAACGCCCCTCCCTGCACTGTTCTCATTTTAAAGCGAATAGGCAAAGGAGATGCAGAAGTAGAAAAGTTTTAGTCCAGAACCTTCTAGGCAACTAAGAGGACAACTCTTTCAGAAAATGCTAGCAGTAAGTGCTGGACAGAAGCTCCCCAAAGCTACTTAGTACACTACCATAGGTTCTGGGTAAGGAACAAGCAGGATCCTTTGTCTCAGGGAAGCTGATTGCTTGGGCAGGTACCCAAGCAATCACCCTAGGACATTTATTCATTTGAATGGGCATTTTCCACAGCCAGGGACATTCAGTCTCTTTGCTTGTTTGCTGCTATAGTAATTAGCTTTTCATCCTTGCGACTGAAATACTCAACAGGAACAACCTTAAGGGAGGAACAATTTATTTAGTCTATGGTTTCTATGGTGATTAATAATCATAGTCAACGTGAATGGATTTGGAAGATCCATACGTAGAAGAGGTACATATACCTTTGGGTATACCCTTGGAGGAATTTCTAAAAAAATTTAATTCGTGGAGGGGTTGGACTCATTTTAAATGAGAGGGCTCGTGCCATGGCCTGGGGTCCCTGGCTGAACACAAAGGGAGAGCAGAAGATGCCAGCTCAGCAGCAGGTTACAGTGTGAGCAGCCCCACCCCCAACCCGCCCCAAATGCTCATACCTCCTTGCTTTCCCACTGTGATGGACTTCATCCGTTTTAAAACTGAGTCAAAAATAAATTCTCCTCCCTCAATCAGTTCCTTTTAGGCATTTTGTCACAGTGAACAGAAAACTAACTACTGTCACTTCAGAAGCCTCAGTCCACCAAGCCAGGAAACACGTGGAGGAATGGTCCATATCATGGCGGCGGCAGCAGCGTATGCAGGCTGTTCCTCACTTCTTGGTGGATAGCAAGTGGTGTGCATCACACGAAGAGGCCAGAAATAAGATACCCCAAAGGACCCACCCCCCAGCGTTCAACTTCCTCTATCGAGGCCCCACCTACTAGAGTTTCCAGACCCTCTGCTAAAAGCACTCCCAGCTGGAGACCGTGCATTCAACCTGCGAGTCTGTGGAGACAGTTCACAGGCAAATCACAGCGTCCTCGACCATCTCTCTCAACCCAGCCTAGTATCTCTGCTAAAAGGACTGAAGTCATGATCTCTCCTTGCCAGATGCCTAAGGAGAAGCTGTAATGTAGACCTCACCATTTAAAGTGTCTTTGCTTTCCTTACTTATGAAGTATAAGCACCTGTGGAGCAACCATGTTTCCAATGACACTTTGTTTATTTCATCTGAAACTATTAATTAGGAAGGAGTCATATATTCCATTGGGATACTGGGTCTGACTCGAATATAACCTTTAAGAATCAGTCTAAATCTGGGGCTGCTCTTGACATTAACCCCTGAATCAGGCCCGGAAACAGTCAAAGAGCCAGAGGTCAGAAGAACCACGTAGGTCACAGAGTCCATACTATCGTTTAACATATGTGCCAGCTAAGATCTAGAGAGATGAACTGTTGATTAAAGAGGCTCACACGGCCATCACAGAACTGCTGGTGAACCCAGGGCTCATCCCTCTAGACTCTTGTTCATTCTGAAATAAAGTATTTTCCCTGGTAGTTGAAAACTGCGAAGGTATAGGTGGCATTCGAGTCTTCAGCTCCAGATATTTCAAAACTATTATAAGAGAAGGAAAAAGAAGTCAAAACTACTTAACTCATAACCTAAGCTCTCTTGAATTCTCCAATAGAAAATCAAATTTCTCTCCCTTTTCCTTTCTCCCAAACTTATGCTTCTTTTCTCCTCCCTTTTCCTCTCTTCATCTTTTCTTTCCCTCCCATGTTGCCTAAAATTTATTTAAGTGCCAGAGGATAGGCATTATTGCACAGAACACATTTATGGGAAATGGTGGAAGAGATTGGCTAGGAATAGCCAGATGAACTCCAGGACACAGGCACAAAACAGCTCTCTCTGGTCAGATTCATCGGGCAAGCCTTGAACAATTCATGTGACCTCCCTGGGTCATACAGCCGGGAGGCTTGCCACACACAGCTCAGCTATGATTTGAAATGAACACTCTGAGTCCCAGCTTGAGGTGAGGAGAGGCAATCATGGGCCAGGATTCTCCAGCCATGGAAGGTCAATGCCCCTGGAAGCCGCAGCTTCAACATATTATTGAAAAGTAAAGGCATTCTTGTGTCAACTTAATAACGAACTCTCATGTATTCAAGTGAGCTCCTTTCTTGAAAACAAAGTCTTCTTAAGGAAGCAAACAAAACCTTTAGCCCTTGCAGGAAGCCCTCGTCCCCTCTTGTGCCAGTGCAGAAATAACTCCCAGTGTCAAGCACACAGAACGTTTCTCTTGGCTTTTCTGGGGCTCAGTAAGACCCTTCCATTTCAAACTACATGCCTGAGTTTTACGTTTTGTTTTAATAATTATTAGACCTTCACCCTCTTTTGCAGAGGTATATCCTGGCTAAGCATCCGGGTCCTCACCAGAAACAGCTTCTGCTTCTTATTTTCTGAGTGGTTCACACACCTGGCATGATGAGAGTCCAGAAATGTCAGGCCAGGAAGTAGAGTTCCTCTTGCCTGCCGACTGAGAGGCTTAGATGCTAGACAGTGGACATGCTTTGCGGTGTGCCATCTGAACATGATGAGGCTCTAACAAAAAGGGGCAAGAACCTGGAGCTACGGAAGGAGGGAAGCCACGTTGATGGATGAAGGAAGGGCAAAAGTCTATGAATTCACATATTGTTTTTTTAATCCTCCAAGCAAAAGAAGACTAAAAGCTACCCCATCTCCGTGTACACCAAAGGACTGTTTTTAGTTTTATTTTTTTTATTCTAAAGACAGAGAGGAGGGAAACTGGAAACATGTTTGAAGGCAAAAAGGCTGTTTATTTCTGCCAAAGTATAGACTTTTTTTTTCCTTGCCTCTGGCAACTGTATCAGAATCGAGATTTCAGCAAAGAAACCCATTCACTTGTCACCACATAAAACCCTGTTCCATAGAGGAAATGGCAGAATTTCACCCTTAACTGGGTTTGTCAGCCGAGGGGAGAAGGGAATGGAGGAAAGAGGCCAAGACATCTTCAATCCAGGGACATTTAGTGACCTCATTGCCATATGAAGGAGAGTCTGTTCCTTTAGAGAGGTCTTATACCACCCTAAGACAGAGACAGAGAGGAAGGACTTAGGACAGGGTGACCCCAAGTTCTCAGCCGCTGTTAAAGGAGAGATTCCACTCATATCACCACAGAGGACCATAGGCATGTCCCTGGAGAGGCCAGAACAAGATCTTCCTCTCCTGATGGAGAAAGCCTGGCACTTGCTTCATACCGACTGGAGCAGTTGCTGGTGAGTGAGCTTAGCATGGGCTATATCCAGTGTGCTAAGCCAAGGGTTCATTTCCCACTTTATTTTCTGCCAGTGACATTTCTCGCTACCATCTGCCTAGCCAACTGGATTTAGCCCCATCTGTGAATGCTGTTAGATGACAGGAGGAACCCCAAGATATCCTTCTGTAACACTTAGTCCCCTAAAGTCAGAGGGTCACCATACTCTCCATGCGGATGCTCTCCCTCCCACCTTCCAATTCTTTGCATTGCTTCCCTTTCCATTTGTGATGGGAGTCCAAGTATAGCAACTGCAGCGGTGCCCTCAGCATCTTCTGTATCAAAACCTCCTAAGTTCCAAAGGCTGAGGTCAACATCTAGAAGACTCAGAACCAGAGGAAATGAGTTGCTAGGATGCAGGGTTGTTTATCATACTCTCAGCCTTAATTAGGTGTAAGTAACATCTTGTCAATGTTCTGCCACATGTGCTAATGCTGTTGGGGCAATTTGACCCAGCCTGACAGCTTAAATCAGAAACGAGAGCCAACACGTCAATGATGAGGCCAGACGGGAGGGATGCATTAAGAGAAGTCTGGAAAACTCTGGACTTCATTACAGTGGCCCTGCTTCTCAAATGTTTCTGTCAAAAGAATTTCAAACTCATCGGGGGATTACACCGGCCCCGGGGCCTCCCACGGCCACCTGGACACAAGAGATTTTCTGCAAAGGGGTTCTTTGAAGAAGTGATTGAAGGAAGATGGGAACAGGGAAACTGCTGATTTGGGTGTAATTTCTACAAATGGATCTATTGAAATTTAAGAGGTGCAATAATGACATTTTGGGTGAGTTTAAAAAAAAAAACTGCTTAAAAATTGGTTTGCAGCTGTTTCTTTCTTTCCTCTTTTTCCATGGGCTATTTTCAAATGAATAAGAATGAGCATACAGGTTTCTAAGGAGGAAGCAGCATTGTGGCCCGAAAGACAGGTTAAGGATAGGATTAGAGGCACACAGGAATTTCATCCAAGGAGGTGAAGCATCTGGGTCCAGAAAAGACCAGTGGCCAGGACTGCCATTTAAGGTGGAGAAGGAATCTTATCGCCATGTCTCGAAGTACTGTGTTCTGGAACTAATATCTGGTGAGCATTAAAGAATGAGGCCAGGAGGTGCAGCTGCCTTTACAGTGTAGGAGTTAATTCAAACTGGGAGAAATCCATGGTTTTGCAACAAATAGGATCATTAAGACACTGAGCCACCCACACAGTCCTTACAGCACACAACGAACCCACTCAACAACCACAACACACACCCTACACACACACACATTACACACACACAACACACCACACACCACACACACACCAACACACCACACACAACAACACACCACACACACACACCACACACACACACACACACACACACAACCACACACACACACACCACAACACACACCACACACACACACACACACACACACACACACACACCACCACACACACACACACACACACACACACACACCACCCCACACACACACACTACACACACACACACCACACACACACACACCACACACCACACACACACACACACCCCACACACACCACCACACCACACACCACACACCACACACACACACACACACACACACACACACACACACACACACACCACACACCACACCACACACACACACACACCACACACACACACACACTTTCTTGACCTTTTCAACGTAAGAAGTGTGTGCTCGTCCTTCTGAGCAAACTTCGCTGTAAGGACTCAGGAGTAGTGTGTGGTCGACCCACGGGGAGGCAGACTCGACATGGATTCCAACACATGGCGATTGGTGGCTTTAGAAGGGGGCTTTTCCGGAGCTATTTTGCCCAATGGTTCCTACATTCTTTTTGTGGTGTTAGGTGGAGTTGATGTAGCCTGCAAACGCTGCTTCAGAAGTTGAAATGGATTCCTGTCTGAGTTTTAAAGCAATGAACAAACTCAGAAACAAAAGCATTTGTCTAGTGTTTGGTAAATAAATACTCATGTTTTTAGCATTGGTGATGATGTGATGATGATGCTTCCCCCACAGGGGAGGAAAAAATGCCTAAAAGGTGTGTACCTTCCCTTTGCCTGAAAAGCTCAGTCATTTTTTTTTTTTTTAAATCTTTTTCCTTTTCTTGTTGGTATGGATGTAAATTGTCTTCCTGGCTGTCTTATGTCAGACGTGACTGAAAACTTCTTTCCAACCCACCTGGAGACAAGACAAGGCATCCTCAATGTTGCTGACTCACTCATTCTTTGTCAGCCTCGCCCCGTGAGTCAAAGGCTTTCTTTGATGGCCTTCTCTCTGTCTCTTGCATTAATACTCCTGATAAAAGCAGTCAGGACACACAGTGGAGAACAGAGGGACCTTAGGCTGCTTACCTGCTCTCAATTTTTCCTTTAAAAACAACAACAACAAAAAAAAACAAAAAAACCCCACAAGGTGCTAGGTGGTAGTGGCAGATACTTTTATTCCCACTGCGCGGGAGGCAGAGGCAGGGGGATTTCTGTGAGTTCAAGGCTAGTCTGATCTACAGAGTGAATTCCATGACAACTAGGGTTACACAGAGAAACTCTGTCTCAAAAAGCACAAAACAAAATAGCAAAGCAACCACAAAAGAAAAAGTAAAAATAGAAAAAAAGGGAAGAAAGAAAGGAAAAGAGAAGAGAAGACAAGCTCTCACCATCAAGAGGACCTAGTTTTTTCTTTCTCTGTCATGAATACTACAGATGGAGATTAGTGTTATCAAAATCTCCATTCCTCTGACACACTCTCCCTGCATCGCTTGAGCAAAGCATAATGATGTCACTGGGGAAAAGCATTTTTTGCTGTGTTTAAAACATTTCTGTTGAGCCAGGCCTGGTAGCACAGGTGCATAGACCAGCTCTTGGGAGGCTGAGAGAGGAGGACCACAGGTTGAAGACCAGCCTTGTCTCAGAGTGAATCCAAAGTCAATCTGGGTAACTTGGCAACATTGTATCTCAAAATAAAATGTGGAGAGGGCTCTGGGGAGATAGATCAATTGGTAAAGTCCTGGCATGCAAGCATGAAGACCTGAATTAGAGTCCTAGGACCCACGTGAAACCAGGCATGGTGGCCCATAGTTGTATTACCAGCACTGGAGAAATGCATGCAAGCAGATCCCTGGGGCTCAATGGGCAACTAGCCTGGGCTAATCAGCATCCCAAGTCCCAGCAAGAGACAATATGCTTCCAATACCTACCAAGGCGGATAGGTCCTGAGGAAGGACATTGGAGAATGACATGACCTCCATGTGTGTATATATGTGCATCAAACACACACACACACACACACACACACACACACACACACACACCTCGAACAAAGAGAAGGCTAGAGATATAACTCAGTACTCAATGGTAGAGTGTTTGCCTACTATACATGATGCCTTAGGTTTGACTCCTAGAACCACAAGGAATAAAAAAGGAAGGAAGGAAGGAAGGAAGGAAGGAAGGAAGGAAGGAAGGAAGGAAGGAAGGAAGGAAGAATATGGAGTTCATTAGATACATCAATTTATTCTAGATTCTGGGAAATATGGAAGCTAATCGAATAGCCAGCACTGATAGATTCTTTTTGTCTCTAGCCCCATTCTAAGTACCTTACATAAAATATCTGGTTGCTATAATAATCTCCATCTTGAAGACAAAGAGAGTGTAACTAACCAACTTACAGCTGGAGAGCTCACTCGTGGAAGAGCAAGGACATCCACCAAGCATCCCTTCTTAGCCATGCCACTGCACTACCCTGCCTGCCAACAAGAAGACATGGCCCTGCCCCATAGGAGGTCACAGTCTGTTAGTCGAACATTATGTGTCCATACAGTTGAGTAATTGGGCCTCTGGATGTACAGAGTCATCCTGTGAGACGTCAAGGCTTAAAAGCCCACCTGACATTTGATGACGCTCAGCTTAATCAGATCATGTCTGCATTGGTCAGTCTGTAGAGTACACAGCTCCTGCAGCGCGCACAGGGTCCTTCCTTCTCGGACTGGACTCTCAACAGCTATTCCTATACCAGGAACTTCCCTGAGCTGAATTGTTGCTGGCCACAGATGACATCCTCCTTGCCTTCCTCTGGCTTTCAGAATTCAAAGCACTGCAAACACACCTATATTTTTTGTTGTTTAAGGAGCCTCTTAAAGTCAGGCCTGGTGGCATAGGTGAGACTCTATCTCAAAAGCCAAGCTAAACAAAGAAAAGCAGCCCACAGAAACCCAAATTCTCATGCTAGGCACTTTCCTATGGGCTTTTCCTACTAACTGGGAGGTAGAACTATTTATTCCCCTTTTATGGATGACTAAAGAGAGGGACTGGTTTGTTCAGCCTGACACAATGGGATAGACAAGCCTGATACTTGAGATGGGGTGAGCAGCTTCAGAACAAATGCTGTCCCTCCCTTCCTACCGTCTGTGTTTCAACCACTATGGCCTCTTGAATTCCTAGAGGTGTTGGGGCTGGGGATGATTGGCCTTAGAAGTCTCAGTTCTCCATAATAATGCCTAGTGCCCACGGGGGCCATGGTGAGGTCTGGTGGCTCAGATGATGATGAAGATGGGTGTGTATTGTCAGCATCTGCCTCCACAGCTCCTGCCTTCAACCTCAGTCCCAGCTATCCTGGGTTGTACTCCCCTCTTCTGCTTGCCACATTCATGTAGGTCTCTCTTGGTGTTGGATGTTTTGGCAGTTTCAATTAGAACCAGCGAAGGCAGGACTAGCCCCTGTGCGAGGACCGCCATCTTTCTAAAAACTTGGACAGAAAATTTTAGGAGTTGAAGCGAAAAAAAAAAAAAATCATTGCAGTTCATAAAGGGTTCAGAAGCTCACCTGAAAACCTAATTAATCACAGGCAGCATGCTCCAGCGTTCCAGCTAATCAGGGGCTTTCTGTTCTCGCTTTGTATTGCCAGCTCCCAGCTCTAATGCACCATTCAGCTTCAAGTAGAGGCTCAGTTGATACTTCTGACTGACAAAAGCAATTAAAAACATAATACAAATTCCTTACAAACCTTGTTATTATTGTGAAGGTGTTTCGCTTGCGCGAGGTGCTTTTAACAATCCTTTTGATTAGTCATTTGCCGAAGTATTTGACTAAACATTTAAAATCAAGTCAAAATAATCACAGAGGAGAATAGCACTTATGACATGCTTAGGGAAATTGTGATCGCTGTGTGTCGTTTTCTTTGGTTTTTGGAACTGTGTAAATAAACGGTCTTGGTCCATTTTGTGTTGCTACAACAGAATAGCACGAACTGGGTAGTTTACAAATGAAAACAACAAAGGCTCATTTGGTTAATAATTCTGGAGGCTGTGGTTTGACTTTTTGTTGCATCTTATGGTGGAGACCCCAACAGGCAAGACCCAAATGAACGATGCATACAGAGCCCCAATCCTATCCCAGGTCTCCACTCCCATGACCACATCTAATCCTGGTTACTTTCCAAAACTTTCACCTCCCAGCATATGGCTTGGAAATTAAGTGTGCAATGCATGAGTTTTTGAGGGTGACAGTTCACATGATTGCATAATGCTACCCCCACCGCCTTCTCTCTTCAGTTTTAAGAAGTAGACTCTGGCATTTCCCCTCGATGTCATGGTGCTGTCCAGTTGGCTGAAAAAGAGAGACAGCTTTTAACTCCTTTGATAACTTACCAAGGGAAGGAGGGACTTTCGTGACAACAGGCAAAAACAGCAGCCATTTCCAAGAGGGGAGAGAGAGAGAGAGAGAGAGAGAGAGAGAGAGAAGAGAGAGAGAGAGAGCACAGAGAGAGACAGAGAGCCAGAAAGAGAGAAAGAGAGAGACAGAGAGAGAGAGAGAGGACAGAGACACAGAGAGGGACACAGAGAGAGAGAGAGCCAGAAAGAGAGAAAGAGACAGAGAAAGAGAAACAGAGACACAGAGAGAGCCAGAGCCAGAGAGAGAGAGAGAGAGAGAGAGAGAGAGAGAGAGAGAGAGAGAGAGAGAGAGAGATTCCTGAGGCAGTCAAATTTGAGGAGATAGCAGTCTAAATCTTAAACTCTTCTCCCCAGGGGTAAGGTTTATTGGTTACTTACAGAATAAAACCCAGTGAGGTCTAAGATATGAAGAAAGAGAAAGGCGGCAAAGTGACTAAATCAGTAGTCTGGACTTGAAACACTAGACTTCGCCTCCTCGCAGGATGCATGTTCAGAAACTGGCCGAGGAAGAGGCTCTGAGTATGGAGTTTTGGATCTCAGGTGTTAAAAGGTAACCCCTTTGGGCACTTGCACAAGCCCCAGTGAAGGGTCAGTGTTCTCAGTGGTTTGATATAAATGAAAACAATCTCCTAATTCATAAAAAAAGAAGAAAAAAAAAAAAACCCAACAATGTAGGCAATGGTTACCATGGTGACCTATAAAACTAAGGTGTTGTCTTCAGCAAAGCTACACCACTTAGCTTAAAATGGGTGATAAAACCAGGTCAAATATACATGAAGCTGGGAAGTTTATTCATGTTCTCCCTTGTCTCTTAGTCACTTGGGCCAACCTGGAGGTGTGGATGCTTCCATAATCTGTTTGCCAGATGGCCACCTTTGCTCCCAGCCTCAGCTCCTCTGACCTGGTGCAAAGTATGCAGACAGTAATTGCCGTCAGTGATCTCAGGTTACCAGATGGTGTCTTATGAATGGACCACTTGACTCGGGTAGCATCTGACATCACACTTTGAACTTGTTGTTGACATGGCCCCTCCCTTCCCTGGCTCCTGCCTTATGGTTGCTATGGTTGCTGGCTTTTTCACCTGCACTTCCTTCCCATACCCGCCACATCCCCCCATGAACCTCTGGATGATCTTATATTCTTTTATTTATTTATTTTTTCATAACCTCCTCAGCCTAGAGCACCTTAGAGGGCACAAGGTCCCGAGCTCACAGACAGCACTAGGGAAGCCAGGAACATTAAACATTTCAATAGAAAGGATTTACACCTGTCTCTACCCAGAAAGCTGGATATTGTTAACAATCTGGTTATCTTTTGCTGTCTGTAGATCAAGGCTTCACCTGAATCCCCCAGACAATTACATTTATCTTAACTGCTGAGTGCTATTTCTCTGTCAGTAGAACCCATTCTTATGAGAGGGGTCCCATGTACTGTAGGCAGCCGAGTTTAAGATAGCACCTGGGACGGTTGCAAAGTCGTATGACTAGCACCTGACGATGTAGGCAGCTGGCTTCCAGCGTGGCCAGCTCAGCTAAACTGGTAAACAAGTCCTTTGTGCATGCATTGGCCTCATGCTCCTTCCTAGCGGGCTTATGCAAATGAGGTATTGGCAGCTTAACCTATCCTGAGATAACAGGTCACCCAGCCCACCTTGGGCAGATATATAAGCATCTCGTTTCCGCTGCTGGGGGTCCCCATCCTGTCCCGGGCCCGTCCTGTCCCAGTCCCGATCCCAGTCCATAAGTCAAGAGTCGTTCCTGCAATAAAGCTGACTGAGAAGGATCCGACCGTGTCGTGTCTTAATTGCTGGTCAAGGCGGACGTGACAATGTACCTTATGAAAGAGTCTACTTTTTATGCTTACTCCAGACCCTCCTACCCTAGACCCTAATCCTAAACATCGTTCCTCAGTCAACAGAACCCATCCTTATGGAAGAGGTCACAGATCACAGGTTTGAACCAACACTGGCTAAGTGAGTCTTGTTAAGCTGGATTTTCTTCTTGCCCATTCCTTGGCCAGTGGGATGCACCCCCACCCCACACGAGCACAGCATCCATTCCTGAACATTTCATAAGGTTAGTCAGTCAGCCCATGCCTTCCTCACCTACCTAAGAGTCTTGATCCTACTGACCTTAAAAGTGTAACTCCTGGACCTTGAGAGATGGCTCAGCTGTTAAGAGCACTGGGTGCTCTTCCAGAGGACCTGGGTTCAGTCCTTAGTACCTGCCCGCTAGCTTGCAACCATCTCTAACTCCATTTTCAGGGAGTCCCACTCTCTGCTCACCTCCACGGGGACCAGGCATGCGTGTGGTTTGTAAACATACACAGGGTCAAAATACTCACATCCATTAAATAGGTAAATACATTTGAAAAAGTGCAACTCACAGTCTATGGAGATGGGTCAGTGGGTAAAAGTGCTTGTTGTTCAGGCCAGACCTGAGTCAGGATTCCAAAATCTCACATAAAAACTGGAGTAGGCAGCAGATACATCTGTAATATTTGCACATGCCTCTGGGGAGCTGGAAGATGTTGTGGAATATTTGGATGCTACCATGGCAGCTATCTTGGCTTACATAGTTAGTGAAAAGAACCTCTCAAACAAGTGGAAAGGCAAGGACCCATACTCAAATGTTGCACAACATTGCGCCACACACACACACATACACACACACAAGTTTAACAGGTGTAATTTCCATCTCCTTGTGCTTAGCTTGTGTGGTCATCAACCTAGTTTTCAAAAAGAAATTTTCATTAGATCTTAGAGAGTTTTTTTCCCCCCTCAAGGTGATTCTTCTTACTGTTATTTGAAAGTTTCATACAAAGTGTTTTGATCATAGACATTCCCGCCATCCAGCTCTTCTCAGGTCCACCTTCTTTACACATCCAACCTTGTTGTCCAAGAATCAACTAAACAAAGCAACCTTCAAGACCAGTTTGCACACGCCAAATACTGTTGGATGTGTGACATTCTGCTTGAGAGTGGTTGACCTACTAGAGAATACATTCTAAGAGAAAACTGTCTATCCCCTTCCCAGCACCTAACAATCGCCAATAGCACCACAGTTAGGTGTCGAGTTGTGTGCCCGACTCCCCTCTGCATGCTTGGATTTGCTATGGTGGTGCTTGCACAGGTTTTGTGCATGCTGTCACATTTCCTGTGAGTTCCTACTGCAGCTGCCCTGCTGTGTACAAAGGGCAGTATTTCCACAGAAACATCCTCTGTCTCTGCCTTTCACCCTTCCTGCCCCCTTTTTGCAATGATCCCTGATTCTCAGGAGGGGGTGTAGTATAGACATTCCCTTTATAACTGATCATTCTGTAGCCTCTACACCTTTGCCAATTGTGGGTCTCTTTGTTAATCACCATCTACTGCAAACAGAAGTTTCTCACTAAGGGTTGAGACGTGCATTGATCTGTAGGTGTTATGGTTTATATATGCTCAGCCTAAGGAGTGGAATTATTAGAAGGTGTGGCCCTGTTGGAGTAGGTGTGGTCTTGATGGAGTAGGTGTGTCACTGTGGATGTGGGCTTAAAGACCCTCCTCCTAGCTGCCTGGAAGCCATTCTTCCACTAGCAGCCTTCAGATGAAGATGTAGAACCCTCATCTCTGCCTGCATCATGCCTGGCTGGATGCTGCCAAGCTCCCACCTTGATAATAACAGACTGAACCTTTGAATGTGTAAGCCAGTCCCAAATTAAATATTGTCCTTTATAAGACTTGCCTTGGTCGTGATGTCTGTTCACAGCAGTAAAACCCTAACTAAGACAGTAGGTATAAACCATTAGGCATTGGTTTAATACTATGCCAATTTAACAGCATAATAGTAGTAAGTTCTCCCTATGATCTATAACCCATTTAGCTATGTGTTCTTGCTAGATAATGGTATTGGGTGTAGGTGTCATCTTGCAAAGTAGGATTTAAATTCAATTAAAAAGTGGTTGGTTACTTCTATGACTTTAATGCCACTATTGCACTAGTGGCATGCTTTGTCAAACTAGTGATTATTGTAAAATGGTTCCCTTGGGCATCCTTGATGATTACACTTCTCCATAGCACATTCTAGCACTATGAAAGCTAGTGGGGGGTGGGGATGGAGCTTCCAGATCTGTAATAGCTCGATTTTGTCATGTTTTATGATACAAATATGTAGATATCTTCAGTAATAGGATCTTATTGTCAAGTTCTGGGGAGTAACCAAAAACAATGGCCATAGCCTGCAGTGTTTGGGGAATCTATGGGACCTCACTGGCCTACTTCCAGAAGAAGTCACACATGTCTGGCACTGGGCTCATTTGTTAGCTTCCGGTGTTTACCCTCGACACTTGTCATCCAGATCTTGAGGCTGGAAGGCATAGGCTTTTGATATAGATCTTGAAGAATAGTGGCCATGAAAAGCTTTGGCCCAGGAGAAAAAGGCAAGCATATCGTTGAATTCAAGGCCACCTAGAGAAAGTTCTATGTGAAGAAAAGTTTAAGTCTAGGTATGGTGATACATTTCTTTAATCCCAGCATTTAGGAGACCATGAAGATCTCTGAGTTCAAGGTCAGTTTACAGAACAAGTTCCAGGCTTATAGTGAATGAAATACTTGAAAACAGAAAACTGGTGAAGATGTAATAGAACAAGTGTTATCATATTCTAGCCCCAGCAAACAGCAGAACTTGGTAGCTTTGGCCACATGGCTCTAGCTTTAGAATCAAGAATGGAAGAGATTATCTGGACAATTGATGCTGGTTACCTGGAGCTAAGAAATTAGTGGTGATTAGGAAGAGACCAGTATCACTGAGGTGAAATCTTCTGGGAAGCACAAAGAAGTTATGTTCCAGAGATAGCCAAGGTTGTACCCTGTGCTTTAGCTGGACTTGGTAATGTGTAAGAATCACCCATGTGGTACAGTTTTGAAGGCATCAAGGGATCATAGAGAGCAGCTGAGGCTTGGCACTGTGAAAGGACAGGGAAGGCCATTGGTGAGGCACAGCCTCAGTTGCAGTTGATGGCCCAAGACTGAAGAGTTCATGCAAAGAAGTTGAGACTTGGTACAATGAAGGGAGCCTATGAGAGGCTATTGGTTAAGCCTAGTTGCAGAAGAAGACCCTAGCATATTAGCAAGATCAGTACCATGGGATAATCACCATGAACAGTAGCAGCAATGGAGTGAGGTCAACCAGAGCCTAGAGTGCTACAGAGGGCAGAACTGGAGATGTGACCTAAGTGTTGGGAGTGACCCTGCTTAAACATTAATGGCCTAAGTCAGCCATAGGCCTAAGTCAGCCATACATGCCTACTGACACAAAGACTTGGCCTCTGTGGGAAACTATTAACCCTAGATAGATAGCTATAGATCTTAAGGACAGGTAGCTTTGGTGGGAAAGTACTAACTTAGATAAGAACAAATGACCAATAGATCTTATGGACAGGTACATAGTGACCTGTTCCACCCTGCTTCTTCTGTGAACTTTTCACCCAGCCAATATCCTGTTCTGAAAGACATTGTACTCCCACTTGAGAACACTTACGCTCCCCAGAAACAAAGAAGACCCACGTCATCCCCCTCCCCATATCCTGCTTCTATGTGTATATAAACCCCCTTGTGGAAAAAATAGAATTTGACAGCTTGATCAGACATCCAGACTTGCTGTCATTCCTTGCATACCCCTGTCCCCCATTCTCTCTTTCAGGTAGTCCCCTGGTCCTAGTCCACTGCCTTGCTGGATGGGGCACCTAAGCCCTTGGAAAAGCCTAGAAGATCATGTGTGGATCCCCAACATTTGAACAAGAAGCTGTAGTGCTAAAGTTGCTTGGGACCACAAGATGTTTGAGATGACAAAGCATGGGATACCCACTGAGGAAAGGTGCTAAAAGGGTGTGAAACCAGCCAAAGAGAAGGAATTGTGCTGCAGTCAACAAAGCAGAAAGGAGTTGGACATCAGACATGGAGGTGTAGAGTTTGGAGTTTTCCCAGCTGGCTTTTGGTCTTGTATTTGTCCAGGATTTCTTCACTATGTTATTTTGGAATGTTAATGTATATCCTGTGATGTTGGAGGAATGTGATCTGCTTTTTGATTTTGATTTTATAGGGGATTACAGTTAAGCAATTGGATGAATCTCAGATGAGACTGAACTTTTAAACATTGTTGAGACTAAAATAGACTATGGAGACTTTTGAAGTTGTACTAAATGTAGTTACATTATGGTATGGCTAGGTATGGCCCCCATAGACTCATGTGTTTGAATAAGTCTTTGTGTGCCAGGGAGTGGAATGTGGTAGTTTGAATTTGCTTGGCCCTAGGGAGTGACACTATTGGAGGTTTGACCTTGTGGGAGTAAGTGTGGCCTTGTTGGAGGAGGTGTGTCACTTTGGGAGTCCTTCTCCTTGCTGCCTGGAAGTCAGTTTTCTCCTTTTGCCTTAGGAAAAGATAAAAGAACTTTCAGGTCCTCAGTGCCATGCCTGCCTGGGTGTTACTATGTTTCCCACAATGATGATAATGGACTGACCCTCTGTACTTGTAAGCTAGCTCCAATAAATGTTGTCCTTTATGAGTTGCCATGGTCATGGTATCTTTTCACAGTAATGGAAATCCTAACTAAGAATCTGCACAAAACTTAATTTCCAAATATATCAAGGATCTTAACATAAATGATTGCCTGATTGAGGAGAAAATAAGGAATACACTTGAACTATTAGCACAGAAAATGATTTCCTAAATAGGACCAAATGTTACAGGCATTTAAGATCAATAATTAATAAATGGGACTGTTGTGTATGAGGTTCTTTTTTTTTTAATTTTTTTTTTTTTTTTTTTTAAATTTATTTAGTTATTTAAATCACATCATAATTTACTTATTTACACAGGGGTTATAAACACAAAAAGGCAGGATGTGGGGAAGGAATGGCACCGAGCATAGGTGTTCAGGGGGAGTACAGATACCTTTCAGAACAGGGTATCAGCTGGGTGTAGGTTCAGGGGACAGGTCACTATGACTCTGTCTATGATTCACTTGTCCTTTATCTAAGTTGGTACTGTCCACCGAGGCTGCCTATTTATAAGACCTATGACTACTTGGGCTGGTAAATTTCCACAGAAGCCGCCTGTTTACAATAGCTTATAGCCTGCTGTTTCAGTGTTTTTCCACAGAGACCCAAGACTTGGTGTTAGCATGCATGTATTCAGGACTATTGCAGACTTTAGGCCTATGGCTGATTTTAGGCCTTTAGTGTATATGTAGGGCTGCTCCTGACATCTCCTCCCTTCTCTAAGTATAGAAGGGCCTTGGCGATTCTATTCTTGCGAAGGCGGGATAGAGGCCTGACCTCCAATAATTGAAGGGGACCTTGTAATGGCTCAGGTTCTCCTGTCGTTGTCCAGTGAGGCATGAGGGCCATACCCATCCTGATGTCTTTTTCCTGGAGAAGGGATACTTTTGACATCAACCCCTATGCAGTCAGGCTTTGTCCCTCAGGGAACCCAGAAATATTTTAAACTTTTATTTATATTCCTTGCAGTGCTTAGCCTCGCAGCCTAACAAGAATTCAGTTTGCCAGACAGAGAGGGTTCTGGGTAGCCCCTCTCTGCTTGGTCTAGGGGTGGAAGTCTCCTCTTTTAGGTTGGGTGGAGATGGGTTTGAGGAACACCCTGTATAAAGTAACAACCTCATCTTGAGTCTCGTGGTCCTCCATAGATAACTTATGATAATGTATCTGAATAGGTTTTGCTACCGAATTATCTATCTGTTGTATCACAAAGTTAGTCAGCCTATTTAAGGCCCAGGGACTAAAAGAAATCAGCAGAAATAACCCAGTTAATGGTCCAAGATGGGAGGAAGTGGGGTTGACAACCATAGGAGAGGTTGAAAACCAGTCCTTGTACCAGCTCTCATCTTTCTCTTTCTCTTTTTCTCTCTGTCATTTCTCTGGGCTTTCTCTGACCTTTTTCATGTTCTTTTAACCATCCCTGTCTTGTCTATTAAGGGCAACATTCTTCTTTAAGGGCTGTACACAGTCAAGAGCTGTACACAGTCTTTTCTATTGTAGAAGAGTAAATCAAGTCCAATAAAGTCCTTTGCAATTTTTGGAGATCAATTAGATATCAAAAAGGGATTTCTTCAGATTAGTGATGTCAATCTCTAGCTGTTTGGTGTCCTTGTCAATGGCCCATCAAAGGTCTGAGTAGTATAAGTCTGGAGGCCAGCATCAGGATTAGAGCTTCTACCAGCAGACATCACGGGTGTTTCATTTTTTACCGTGTTCTCAGGCTGGAGGTTTAGACCCTGGGAGCTCTGGTTGAATCTTTTGATACTATTCTAAAAGGACAAAAACACCCACACTTTGGTCTTCCTCCTTCTTCTTGAGTTTCATGAGGTCTATGTGCGTCAGTTGGTGCTTTTGGGCTAATATCCACTTATCAGTGAGTGCATACCATGTGTGTTCTTTTGTGATTGGGTCATCTCACTAGGATGATGTAGCAGGTTCTTGCATGATGGAAACATTACATCCTTCAGGGAAGCTCTTTAAGACAGAAAGTAAGTAGCTCAAAACAGTCTTTAGGAAGTCCCTGAAATTGACCAAATTCACTAGCTACTCCCCACTCCCAAGAGTAAACAGTAAAGCTGCTGAGAGTCACTCTCAGAGGATCCAAGTTGCAAAGAAGGCTCTGAGACCAGACCAGCTGCCTGGAAGAGATTTAGACAACTGAGTCACTTGAAAAGATACTCTCTTGAACCTGTTGAGCTGCCTACATACTGTGCAGTATGCTCCAGGTTTACAGCCTCTATGAACTGTCACCCATGCTTGGATGAACTTTGGTGAGGCAACTGACTTTGAGTCATTTCTGCTTCTGTAAGTAACCCCTCACTCATATTCCTGTAAGAAACCCCAATGAAACTCATTAGTTACCCACATTGAACTTTGGTAATGTCCATACTTTTGGCCTGTCATGGGCTCCCTATCTAGGGTAAATAGATGCATGTGTGTTTCATCTCCCCAGGAAAAGTCTCATCATGCAACAAGGACTTCATAGAAATAAAAACTTTCTGTATTTCTTAGGGTGCACCAAATGCCTCCATCACTCTAAGATGAGAATGTAAAATGTGTAGAGAAGGCTATCTACAGATTTCCAACCTTTGAACTTTGCTTATGTCCTCAGTACCTCTTTCATGACTGTTCCACATCTTTGTTCCCTATCTGCCACACACAACTGTCTGTGGTTTGTGCTGTGCCAAGCCTTTGATGCCATGACATTCCCTTCCTCTCGTTTCCATGAATTTTGTTCACACTTAGCTAATTGACTGGCTTTTCAAGTATGCAGGTCCTAACCAAAATGAGCTCAGTGGTCAGCTTGTTCTTTTGTGCCTCCTACTAGACAATCATTGGAGTCATGGCCAGCTGTGCTTCTAGCACACACCTCTAACACACCTTCTTTTCTTAAAAATGACACATAGTAAACAGTTACAAAGATTGTATAATGTTTACAGTCACATCAAAGTTTGCACAGGAGGAATTTGAATTCAAATAATTCTATATTCTTGTTTTATTTCAATACAAGACATGTGTTGTCCTCTTAAAAGTGTAAACACACTGTGCACTCACAGACTGACTTCATTATACATTTAATTATGGGAGAGTTTATTTACTAGCAGAATCATTTTATGGATATTTCCCATGTCTTGATTATATCAATGTAATCCTACTTAACCACAAATGACTTCTTTTTGGGATGCTAGAGATTAAACAAAATATATGTTCCTCCACTGAATTATTCTTTCAGCCTCCACTTTCAAAAACCTATGTTCCTACTGTATGTCAATGGAGAATTACAGCTGGGTATAAAACTTCCTTTCAAGCATTAGCTGCTGCCTTGATCTTCTTTGGTTAATGAGGGTTGAGGTGTGACACTACTGGAAGTGAACAATCCTCCTTGCCTCATTTACCCATTTTTACCTTATTTCCATGTACTCTTGTAATGTGTTTTTGGTGTTTAGTTGTAGTTCCGTGTCCTCCATGTCCTCCCTCTCAGGGTGTATAGACATTAGTCTGGAAGGATGAAGCTGAATTCAAAACAGGTGGGGTTTGTAGGATCCTGGTCTGGCTGGGAGTGAGTGTCAGGGGGTGGGGTTAGAAAAGGCCTTCTCTGAGGATCTTAGTGTTACAACTCTTTTAGGTAAAGGCTTTTCTGATGGTCTTCATGAAACAGCTCTCTCAGATGATCTTAACTTGTATATTTTTCTTTATTCAGGGTGGGCTTGTACACATACACTTTATTTGGGGTTAATCAAGATTATGTAGTTTTAGGGAAGGAGGTAGGAATATACAGGGTGGACAAAGAACGATTGACTGAAGGCAAAGGTATGAGATGAGATGCCTCATTAGCATGGGAAGGCATTCCAGGAATCTCAAGTGCTTGCTGATCGGTTCTTATCAAGAAGTAAGGGAGTGAACCTGTCTGTAATGTCACCAGAGCTGCTTGTCATTCCACAGGTAGAGAATATAGAGGTTTCCAGTTCCCCAGACAAGGTCAGAGTAGGAGAAACCCTACTGGTAAAGCGAGTCCCCATTTTATGCTGAGATCAGAAGGCTTTCCAGACAAGAGTAGACTTAAGTGTCTTAATTACCAGGGCTGGACAACTCTAGTAGAAAATGTTGACATATCAGAGAACTCTAGGATACAAGAGAGTAAAATGATTGACCTTAAACCCCATTTCTAGGTACCAGCAAATACCTCGGGTCACCCAAACTGGGAACATAAGATGGCACACATTTAGAGATCTTCAACTTCCACTGGAAGAACTTCTTGGTGTTCTGTCATATGTATTAGAGTTTGATCAAGAATCTTCCAAAGATGATGCATCCTGTTCTGCAAAGGCATTTTCAGGAGGCAGGAACAGGTTTCCCTTTTCTGTGTGCTTGCCAGGAAGTACCATTCGGCCCCTATGAGTTAGTTGAAGGGGATGCTGACAAACACATTGCGATAGTAGGTGTAGAAAATGCTCTAACTCAGCCATGGGAAATGAAAGCATGAGCATTTGATGTCTTGGCTTATCAGAGGAATTGAGATGATATCACTTATTTCTGATATTTACCTGTGAGTCAAGAATAAGTTTGCAAAACATTGAAAAAAATATAGATTCCCATGACACTTCCCGTGAGATCCCTTACCTGTCACTTGAGTGGGTATGTTATGTCTTAGTGAAGCAACTGTAAAGATTGTGGTAGTTTGGTTGGCTGGACATTGCCCTGGTTCACATTCTTAGCAGTAATACGCAAAATAATGGAAATCTCAAGTGTCCAAATGGCTGTCTCCCTGCCTTGCCCCCCATTTCCTCTTACTTATTGGAATTAGCATGGCACACAAAAGATAGATCTTTAAAGTGTATTATGTGATGTTTATGAGACTCCATATTCTTTAATAGGAATTATAGTTTTGCCTTCTCAGTTATCTTCAGAGTAATCCTGTGGGGGTAGATTGTCTTTCTTTTCCATTATCTCTTCTCTTTCTCTTCTTCCTCCTCTTCTTCCTTTCTTCTCCTCCTCCTTCATCTTCCCTCTACCCCTCTCCCCTTCCCTCCTCCCTACCCCTCTCCTCCTCCTCCTCCTCTCCTCCTCCTCTTCTCCTCTTCTTCTCTTCTTCCTTCCTCTCCTCTCCTTCCTCTTCCTCTTCTTCTTCTTCTTCTTCTTCTTCTTCTTCTTCTTCTTCTCTTCTTCTTCTTCTTCTCAGATCTGGAAAACACAGCCAAAATAGTTAATCCAGGGGGCCAGCTTTACAGTTTTTAACTGAACTCTGAGTTCTAAAGTCCCTGTAACTTTTATACTTCTCTTCATCTTAAGATGAAATAACTTTAAAAGATATTTTTTAATGGGCCTGAGATATGGCTTAACAGGTCAGTGCATTTTCTGTGAAGACTGACAGTCTGAGTTCCATCCCCAGGACCCACACTGCGGAAGGGTAGAGTTAGCACCCTCACAAGGTGCCCTATGATCTCTGCGTGTGTGTCATGGCACACAGCTATGCACAAATAAATGTAAGAATCAATAGAGTAAAATCATGAAGGTTGTGACATGGTAGCATCCTGCATTCCTAGTCAAGAGGCCGAGGCTATATAGTGAGACACTATCTCTAAAAACAAAAACAACAACGACAGAAATAACAAGACATTAGTGAATAATGCATTTTGATAAACATGGAGGGTGATTTGGAGAAAATATGAACCAGTTACCCTAGGACTTATCTATGGAACTCATCCAGAATAAATAGGGAATTTCCCCAAACATAGTTAGTCCTGAAGTCCTCTTTATGAATTAGGCTCATTTTCCCTGACTTTTCCTGTTCTGTCTACCTTTCTGGTATTTGGGCTGCAGGAAGCTTTGGATCGAGGAGTAGAAGAAAACATCGGATCAATCCATGCTAACAACTTTCTCTAAACTGGTGGAATATGAAATGACAGCCACTTTAGAGAATTAGTAAAATGTAGACCTTACTGGATGACAGTTAATGTTTGCACCAAAGTCAATTTAGGAAGAAAATGAAACTTGCTTTAGTAGTCTCTTGGTAGTTAACACAAACATTTACCATACTTCTTTCTGACAGCAGAGGGCACCACACAGCACAGGATTGAGAAAGAAGAGTGCACACTCAGATTTGTGCACAGTAGGTCAGACCCTAGCAAACTCTAGTTCAAGTTGGTTTATTACTCTTACACAAAGTAATATTGCATGGCTCAAGTCTTTAAAAATTCCCAACGGTGAAGAGCACTTAAAATATGAAGCCAAAAATGCTTAAGGCTTGACATAATTAAATATGTAGCTCCTTGTTTGTTCTTAGTAATACATTTTATTCCCTGTGTAGGAACCGTTGACAAGAAGGGAGGGAGGGAGGAAGGGAAGGGAGGGAAAAGGAAGATAGAAACAAGAGGGAGGAAGGAAGGGAGGAGAAAGAGAAGGAAGAACAGGGAGGGAGGGAAAGAAAGCATCTATTTTTATGGTCTCCTGATCTGCACAGCCTTATATCCCTCAGTCTATTACCAAAATGTCACCATGGTAGGTTTTTCATCTAGGAAGAAGAAAAGAAAGCGTCTGTGGTAAAATTTGGATGGTAGGTGTCTGGGATGCAGCAGTAGAAGCCTGTAATCCCAGATGACTAAGGCAGAAAGAAGAGTTTGAAGCCAGTCCGGGCTACATAATGAAACCATATCACAAGAAGAAATTAAAGAGAGAACGAAGGGCAAAACAGGGAGAGGAGTGTGGTAGAGAAGAAGGGAGGGAAGGAAGGAGGGTTGACAGAAAGGGAAGTGAAGGGGAGAGGAAGGGGAAGGCAGTTCAGTCATTATTTTAGACAGTTCTAGAATTGTCTATCCTAGTTTCTCAGGGCAGAGACATGCTGAGACCCAATGCAGAGATTCAGTTCAGCCATTTCCAGGTCCGCTCCTGAGTTCACTTTATGTGATTTTGCTCCATTTCCACAGTGTATACTTTGATGAAGGAGCTCCAAGCGTCACTATCCCTACATCCTCTGAGTGCCGCAGTAGTAGCTGGGCTCCAGACTCCTTTGTGCACAAGCCTACCCTGGTTCCAGCTCAGTTTCCCTCCACTGATCCAAACAGCCTTCAGTGTGAAGACTGGCTAGCTTACACTGGTGAAGCTTTTAAACCTGTGTCAGCCAAATACCGGGGCCCAAGGATCAGACAGTCCCAGGAGTGTGCATTCACTTACAAAGATGCACGGGCACCTTTGTTATTCCAGATGTTACTATAGGCATTCAGCATGCAGTAGGGAACAAAATGGAAGAGAAGGGAATGCAGTCTTCCGAGGGAGCTGATATCTGACGGAGGGACAGAATGAAGACATGCAAATATCCATCGCGTGGGGGTGATCGTGCTACATAAAAAGGGAGCAAAGAAAGGAGAGGTGGGGAGCAGGTAGTGGCTGCTAGGGGTGCAGATCTCATCCAAAGGTGACATCTTGTTAGCAAAGATGGAAAGGAGTTAGCTTGGATGCTCTTTGGGGCATAATAAGCTGCAGGGAGGAGCTTCTGCGAGGTCTGTGGGTGGAGCTTGTGCGAGGTCTGTGGGTGGAGCTTGCATGGTGGGTCTGAGGACTAGGAAGACGCCTGTGTATCTGAGGCAAGCTGAGAGGACAGTGAATGGTCGAGGACTCCACAGGTTCTTTTGGTGACCCCGAGTGTGTTAGTGAGTGTGTTCCTGTGTGTGTGTTGGGTGTGCATGTTTGTATGTGTTACATGTGTGTATATGAGTGTATGTGTATATGTCTGTGTGTTATGTGTGTGTATGTGTTTCTCTGTGTATTAGGTGTATGTATGTTTCTGTGTGTGTTAGGTATGTACATGTTTGTGTGTGCCTGTGTGTGTGTTGTGTGTATGTTTGTGTTGTTAGGTATGTATATGTTTGTGTGTGCCTGTGTGTGTGTGTTGTGTATATGTTTGTGTGTGTTAGGTGTGTGTTAGATGTGTGCATGTGTTAGGTGTATGTTTGTGTGTGTAACGTGTATGTATGTGTGTGTCTGTGTGTATGTTTGTATGTTAAGTGTGTGTATGTGTCTGTGTGTTAGGTATGTGTGTGTTTTCTGAACACTAGCTGTGGTACTTACTTTTACATACTGGGCTGAATCAATGTGAGGGTCACAATGCAGAAGAGAGTCTATCTTGGCAAAGAGGGCATGATCCACGGCAGCAGGAGCTTGACGAGCATCTTCCCATACTTCAGCTGAGCAGAAAGCAATTGGAATCAGCGCTGGACCCACCTCCATCCCCAGGCCCCACAAACTCAGAAAAACAGCGCTAGCAGCCCAGCTGGAACCAGGTGTTCACAGGGATGAGACATAAACCATAACACCAGGGGTAGCTTTCTCTCACCAACCGGTCAACTCTTCTGCCATTTTATCTTCTCTGCAATTGGAGGGACTGAAATACACCACATTATTATTATTATTATTATTATTTAGCATTAGCTAGGATCAGCCCTAGTTCTGTGTTGTGTACCTGGTTATTATTTTATTATTATTATTATTAGTATTAGTTAGGATCGGCCCTAGTTCTGTGTTGTGTACGTGGAACCAGTGTTCCATGTCAACTCCCTAGACCCTGGCCTCTCAACAGAGCTTTGTAAACAGAAAGCCTTAGGTAGATATTGAGCATTAGAATTGCTGTACGATTATTACAAAGCCAGTAAGCACCAACTATTGTGAGCGGGAGTGACACCAGATATCCTACCACATAAACCTTACAGGGATTTTATTTTTTTTAAGCATTAAAGAACTGTAGGAGTAGGGTGGGTTGAGGAGGGGTGGTGTTGCAACAGATCTCAGCCTCCAGTGCCTGGCTAAGGAGTGCTTTGAGTGCCTTTTTCCTACTTCCTGATTCCAAACTTGTCCCTTCCCAG
The DNA here is from genome assembly GCA_021653895.1 of Mastomys natalensis. Classification (NCBI taxonomy): domain Eukaryota; kingdom Metazoa; phylum Chordata; class Mammalia; order Rodentia; family Muridae; genus Mastomys; species Mastomys natalensis. Next base: position 968,167 of record JAJTUV010000266.1, on the reverse strand, counting down.
CCACCGTTCTCCCTACATTTCAAGTTGAGGCCAACTCAAGGTTCCCAGGCTGGGAGGGAAACACAAGGACCTTTTCTAAGTTCTCTGCCATTTTTTATTTCTTCCAATAATATAAACCCTGTTACAAAATCAGCCCAATAAATAGAACCAAGAAAAGGCAGTCACATCCAAAAGAGATTTATGAGCTGGGTGCTGGAAGGGGCCCCTCCTCCTCTTTGCACGTGGCCATCCCTACTCCCCAGTTGGGCCCTGAGGTCTCCAGGCCCAGCCCTGCATTTCTGAGCCAAGTCATAGCTCAGTACCGCCCCTTCAAGCCACGCCTCCTTTTTCTGACCGCCTTCCTCCAGGCTGGGGTTTACAAGGTGCCACCCTGCCTGGCTTTCTAAATGAAGCCCTTCAAGGTGTCTGCTGCTTGGCTGGAGGCCACGAGGAGCCCCATGAGCAGACTTGTGGCATTTATTAGCAGGAGAGGGAAGGAGTTTGGCTCATCGGAGAGCGGCTGGAGAGGAGGCTTTTCAAAGGCATTCACTGACCTCTGGCTCAGCTGCTGGGTGCCTGCAGTTGCAGACTCAGAGGATCAAGATTTCTCTCTCTTCTCTCCTAGTCCTCCTCCTCTCCTCCTCCTCCTCCCCTCCTCCTCCTCCTCCTCCATCTCTCTTCTCGCATCTCTCTCCTCGTCCTCCCTCCCTTCCCCCTCCCCTCCCTCTCCTCTCTGCTCTCTCTGTCTCTCTCTTCTCTCTGCTTCTCTCTCTCTCTCTCTCTCTCTCTCTCTCTCTCTCTCTCTCTCTCTCTCTCTCTCCCCATACCCTCTTTTCAGGAGTGTCCTGACCTTGCAAGGCCTGGATTCCCCCCACCCCCCAATCCATCTCCCTACATTGTGTCTGTCTGGTGAACTCATGCTGGGAGATTAATTGCCCTATCACCCCTAATCCATCACACTTCCCAAAGATTGTTTTGACATCTAGTTAATTTTTGGCTGATGATTTATCAAATTCTTATTACCGAGCTCTGAAGGGGCTCATTTATTGTGTTGATTCATGGTAATGATAAAGGGGAAGCAGTTTGAATTTTAACTACATTTCCCTCGTGCTTCTTTACCCGGTGTAAAAAAGAATTAAAGGGGAAAGGGGAGACGGGGTCAGAGGAGACACAGCCAGGAAAGTCTTAAACAATTCAAATGTGAATTCAGATGGTGAAAGAACCAGGAGAGGGGAGAAAAATCCCACACACACACATGCGCACACATATGAAGTGTTTTTAGCATCTGGGTCTGAACTGCTTTTGGAGAGCTCAGACCCCTTAGGCTCTTAAACATTTATTGCTCTGTAATATTACCTAAATGTCTACTAGCGTTTTATTCAAATAGAACTTAATGGTAAATGACTTCAGTCATACACCAGTCAGTAGAAATGTAAAGCGAGTGTCTTCGCTGTGCCAGATGGCCGCCCCACCTTTTAAAAGTGCAATTAGACTTTTGTTGGCCACTCTGGTCACTTCCCAGAACTTTTCAATTTCTCATTTACCACTCAGCTCTCAAAAGTAAGCCAGATGGTGGGAAGGAGCCCAAAGCCAGCGTCCACCCTGCTTTTAGGATGTAAGAGAAGCTGTTCTCTCTCAGGGTCCAATCTGAGAGGCAGAGACTTGAAAGTGCTCGCTAGTCCAGGGGCCATGGGAAAGACCTGAAGCATCCATCCTCAAGACCCAGAGTTCAGACCAAAGGCAATAAACATAAGGAAGAAGTCTGTTCATGCCTGGATGTCTCCAACAGAACAGTTTCACAAAAGGGGTGCATGTTGGGTCTTTCTAGATGGAGAACAGGCCTTTTATCGCTATACCTGGTACCCAGAGTAGACTGGGGAAACACCTTCCCCTTCTCTCCATAGTCTGCCTAACTTGGGGACCAAGTTCCATCTCACTGGCTGTCCCCTCACTAGCCTTCCCCCATAACCCTCCCCCACAGCCCTCCTTCCCCAGGCTTCCCTCCCCAGTCCTCTCCCACCAGCCTTCTTTCGTTTAAGTCTTCAAAGTTCAAGGACTCACTGTGAGAAGTCAGGCTTGCCTACAAAAGTCTTTAGCATCTAAGGATGTCTTGATGGTATGACTTGGTCTTTAAAAGGCTTGAGAGGAGGAAAGAATAAAGGTTCTCCACAGCACCCTTATAAACTGGGCATTTTTCTCATGCTCTATTTTCTGGAAATAAATAAAAATTGTCTCTCAAAATAATCTAAGTCTGGAAATAGTTACACACACTCGCGTGTGCGCGCGCCACACACACACACACACACACACACACGTACACGCCAGAGCTTATATTGAAGTTATGTCAGTTTTAAAACAGTCATTGATTTTTTTCATTAATAAATTTCTTTGATGATTTTCTTCATGGCTACTATGCATTCTGGTTATCTCCCCTCTTTGTTTGCCTTGCACCCATTTCATGGACATTTTGCCAACGGTGGTATTTCCCAATCCCCCCCCCCCCCGTGTTTTGTAGCATCTACACTGACTCCTAGAGTGGAACATCCCAGACCTGAAAATCTGAATCTGAATATGCCAGAATTTGAGCATTGATCTTCAGGACAACTCCATGCGATGAAACTTTGTTTAATAAAATGACTTTCTGTGTGTCTAAGGTGTACATTGGACATACATGAACTTTGTCCCTGAGTCCTACCCTCCAGGTAGCTCATGCTTTACAGTATGTGCAGAAATTCCAAAAATTGAAACACTCAAATCCAAAACATGTTGAACCACCCAGGCCTCACATCAAATCCATCCACAGAGCATTTGGGGAAAGATATTCCCTGCATTGGACTTAATTGCCAGCCTACTTTTTATGCTTCTAGAATATCCTTCTACAGATTCTTGCAACTAGTCATCTCCCAGGTCAGCCCATCAGCATTTAGGATGAGACCCCATCTCTTTGTGATCTCTCCCTCTCTCTTTTCTCCTCACTGGCCACCCAGGACTCATTGCTATTTCTTCAACAAGCCAACAGCTCCTCTTCCCAGGAGCTTCTAATTGGCCATGGCTCCCGCTACCTGAGGTGTTTGCAACCCAGGTGGTAAAATGGTCCTTCAGAGCCTCTTAGCTCTTCTCAAATGTCATGTTGTACAATGTCTTCCATCTCTCATTAGGACACATTCTTCACAATGAAGCCAGGACACAGTCAAGGTCTAACTGGGGTAGGTGAGAAAAGACAAACCTTGAAAGGTGACACTCTGGGTTGCAGAAGAGATCAGTTGTGAATAGGACTGGCATATCTTGCTTAGCTTGGGTGTCGCTTGTGGGTAGGAGAGTAGACACCTGAAGCCTTGATGTTCTTTTATTTCCTCAGGTAACTCACATTCTGCCCTTCACTGATGGATTTTGAAGAGGTTGAACCTGGTTTTCATAGCCCTTCCCATTTCATCTACGAACAGGTAAAGTGTCAAGCAGCTTTTACCACTATAGCGAATTGCCTGAAATACTTAATTCGTAAGAGAATAAGTTTTATTTTGGCTCATGTTTTCTGGAGTTTCTATCCATGGTCATTTGGTCCTTGTACTGGCTGGTTCTGTGTGTCAACTTGACAGAAGCTGGAGTTATCACAGAGAAAGGAGCCTCCCTTAAGGAAATGCCTCCATGAGATCCAGCTGTAAGGCATTTTCTCAATTAGTGATCAAGGGGGAGGGCCCATTTTTGGTGGTGCTATCCCTGGGCTAGTAGTCCTGAGTTCTATAAGAAAGCAAGCTGAGCAAGCCCGAGAAGCAAGCCAGAAAAGCAAGCTGGAAAGTAACGTCCCTCCATGGCCTCTGCATCAGATCCTGCTTCCTGACCTGCTTGAGTTCCTGTCCTGACTTCCTTTGGTGATGAACAGCAATGTGGAAATGTAAGTTGAGTAAACCCTTTCCTCCCCAACTTGCTTCTTGGTCATGACATTTGTGTGCCCCATCCAGCAGGGCAATAAACAGGGTCCAGGAAGATCACCTGAAAGAGAGAAGGGGGGGATAGGCGAACACAAAGAAGATGATTTGTCTATAGTCTGATCAAATCATAATTTTTACTTTTTCACACAGGGGTTATAAACACATAAAGGCAGGATGTGGGGAAGGGGATGATGCAGGGGCATAGGTGTTCTCAGGGGAGTACAGATATCTTCCAGAATAGGGTATTGGCTGGGTGAAGATTCAGGGAGCAGATCACTATGACTCTGTTTATGAATCACTTGTCCTTATCTAAGTTGGTACTATCCACCAAGGCTACCTATCCACAAGGTCTATGACTATCCAGGCTGGTAAATTTCCACCAAGGCTACTTGCTTACAAGATCTTATAGCCATCTGTTCAATGTTTTTCCACAGAGACCAAGACTTTGTGTTAGCAAGCTGACTTAGGCCTATTGCTGATTTTAGGCCTTCACTGTATAAGCAAGGCTGCCCCTGCCATTTGTGCAGGAATAGAAACCCTGACTAAGACAGTTCTATTTCCTTAGTTCTGTGAAATGCACACCATGGTACAAAGTGTGTGGTGGGGAGGATATTTGCTTCATGGCACCCAAGAAACAGAGAGACAAGAAGAGCCCAGGGTCTCAATATGTCCTCATGACCTAACTCTCTCCTCAGCCCAGGTCTTAAAGATTCCACACCTCCCCAAATCAGCACAGGCCGGCATTTAACACATAGGCTGTTGGTGATTCACACTGAAGATACAGACTATTAGAAGCCACGTGTGAAGAATGTCTCCCCAGGAATTTCTCCTCATTTTCCCTTCCCTCGTCTAGTATAAAATCATTGACAATCACACTTCTATCTTGTCTGAGATAAGGCATATCACACTTGAGTATCGATGAATTGGTTGATCAATTCATCATCCCTGTTGCTGTTCTTTCCCTTTCCCTATCTAATTCTTGTTCTCTTCCCTCTTCTCTGATGTCACACAAACCTGTGGCTCCTTACATCTCTGCTGACATTTCTTTTTACTCACCAGTGTTGAAATAAGACCTAAGCAGACCATTCAGGAGGCTACAACAGGAGCATAGAAGTTCCAAGCTTAGATGACATAGCAAGACCCTGAAAGAGAGAGAAAGGGAGAGAGGGAGAGGAGGCAGAGGGAGAAAGGGATGGAAGGAGGAGAAGGAGAGGAGAGGAAAAGGGAGGGAGGGAGAGGGAGAGGAGAGGGAGAGGGAGAGGGAGAGGGAGAAGGAGAGGACAGAGAGGGGGAAGGGAGAGAGGGAAAAGGTGGGCAGGGGGAAAGGGAAGATGGGGAAGGAGGTAGAGGGGGAGTGGAAGGGTAAGAGAGAGAGGAAGAGGGAGAGGGGGAGATGAGGAAGGAGGGGGGGAGGGAGAGGAAGGAGAAAAGGAGAGAAAGAAGACAGATAAAAAACAGAAAATGAAGGAGGAATCAGAGGTGGAGGAAAGAAGACAACTTCGGAAAATTCTCCATTGGTCCCTATAGCATCTGTGGTCTCTGATTCCACCACACTTAAGACCAATGTTCTCCAGAGAAACCCCCTTTCTTCACTCCCCTTTCTTCCTTGCTTACCCATCTCACTCCTCAGTGTACCTTGGTCAGACCTCCAGCTGCCATCTACTTCCACCACCTCGCTGTTCCCCAAGTCCCAACTGGCTCCTCAGTGCCTGGCTTCTGAAGCTCTCTTTTCCTGTCTCCTTGCAGAATTTACCATGAGGATTGACTCCCTGTTTCCTAAAACACATCTTCTGCCAACCTGGCTCCCCTCCAGCAGCAAACAACTGTATCCTTTAGTGCTTGTCACTGTTACCACACCATTGTAACACGAGAATATCTTCTCTTCCCTTGGACTCCATGACTGTTCTCCTCAGACATCTTTATGGTTTCCTCTCCTTCTGCCTATATGATAATACTCCATAAATGCATTTTTCTAAATGTCTTGTGCTCAGTCCCATTAACAAAATCTCACATTGTAATATAGATAACTTCAGTAGCTGTCTACATGTTGGTGCCTTCCAGACTATGTTATAATTAAAGTTAAAACTATTATATTATTTATCTCAAGTGAATCTATATTAATTAATGCTACCTTTCATGTTTCCATAGAAGAATCAGCTTCTCTTCATGTAGCTCTTGCTCATTTAAGGAACAAAACAATTTAACTGAATTTTATTATTTTTTATTTAATTAAAATATAATTACAACATCTCCCTATTCCCTTTTAATTTCATGGCCTCTTATTCTTTAAACTGCCATTGTTACATATGTACATGTTTGCAAAGAAATATATAAATGCAACCCACTGAGTCTGTTTAGTGTTGCTAGTATGTATAGTCTTATAGCTGACTACTTGAGGTTGGTTAACCATTTAGGGATGCTTATCTCCAAAGGAAAGCATTGCTTCCTCTCTCAGAAGGTTTTAATTGCCTGTAGCTCTTCATCTGGGGGTGGGGCCCTAAACAGTGCCCCGTCCATGTTGGCACACCAAGTTGTCTTGCATTGCTATTGGGGGTCTCATAGCTGTAGCTTCCCTTTCATATTTAGAAGATACAATGTTGCAACAGGCTTTCTGGTCCTTCAGCTCTCACAGTTGCTCTTTCCTCAATGGTCCCTGAGCCTTAGGTATAGGGATGTGCTGGAGATTTATCTACTGGAGCTGGGTACTTCATCATCAGTTAGTTCTGTGTGCTTTGGTAGTTTGGTGCTTTTAGTAATGGCCTTCGTATACTGGGAAAAGGGCTTCTTTGATGAAGGAGAGAACTCCACTCACATCTGAAGATTGGGAGCTAGAAACTGCGTATGACAGAGAACATGAGCAGTTTTCTTTCTGACTCTGGGTTACTTCACTCAATATAATCTTTTTGCAGGTCCACCCATTTACCAGAACATTTCATTGTTTCTTTTTTTTAAACAGATGAATAGTATTCCATTGTGTATATGTACCAAATATTCATTATTCTTTCATCTGTTGAAGACCATTTAGGTTGCTTTCATTTCTTACCTCTTATGAATAGAGCAGCAATGAACATGGCTGAGCATGTGTCTATGGAGTAGGATGTCAAGTCTTTTGGGCATAGGGCAAGGAGTGGCATAGCTAGGTCATATGGTAAATTTATATTCAGTTTTTTGAGAGTTCTCTGCACTTATTTCCAGAGTGGATACCAACAGCGTTACCAACAGCAAAGTTACCACACATCCAGGACAACATTGTTACTGGCTGCTTTGTTGATCCGCAGCCACTCTGACTAGAATAAGATGAAATCTGAGGTTGTTTAGTTCGCTTTCCCCTAACTACTCGGGTGATGAGCATTTTTTTGAGATATTTCTTAGCCATTTAGATTTCTTCTATTGAGAACTCTGTTCAGATCCATAGCCCATTTTTAATTGCATTGTTTTCTTGACTTTTTGTTTTTCTTTACATATTCTGTATAGTAACCCTCTGTCAGATGTATAGCTGGCAAAGACTCCTGACCCCTCCTTACCTGATCGTTTCTTGTGCTGTGTACAGAAGCTTTTTAGTTTTATGAAGTTACACTTGTTTAAGCCCAATTCCTGGGAAAATGGGGTTCTGTTCAGAAAATCTTGTTCAATACTTGTGTATTTATTCTACAACTAGCCACCTTATTAAATACCTCAATCATAAGCAATTTCTAAATACTTCTTGTGCATTTTCCAGCTGCTTAGAAATGTAATACCAAAATTATAGTAATTATTTTGTTTTCCTTTCCAATATTTAAGATTAACATATTACATACTTAAAGATTCTTGTGTTACTATATATATGAGAATTTCAAAATTTGTTAAATAATAATGGTTGTAATTAGTATATATATATTTTTTTCTGGACTTTAATGACATTGTCTCTTATGCTGTATTTAAGTAATTATGACTTTTACTTAATATGCATGCTATTCATTATGTTATATTTCAGGTTTAGTAATAATTATGTTCTTAATTAATCAGTATAAAAACCAAATTTTACAAATTCCCTTGGAGTACCTGTCAAGATAATGTTTAATTTTGTTTGGGTATTTGTAATGGTGGGTTTTGTTTTGTTGATTGATACAAAACCATTTTTGTATTCTGGAATGATTCTTTCTTAGTCCTATGTAATAATCCTTAAATATTCTGTGGGAACTAACTTGAGAATATTTTAGTAAGGATTTTTTTCTCTTATATTGAAAAAGAGAATGGCCTACACTATCATATGTAAAGTACTAATTGTGCCAATTTTGAAGATGACCAGTAGTGAGATTCACATCATTAAAGATGGTTTAAATAATTAAGATTGTTTCCTTGCAACTTTAATGGAAGATATTTTTTGGAAAATAATTCTTTATTAATTTTCACAAACATCCATTGTTTATTGGTGTTTCTATACGCAGAAGATAATTATGCAATTTACTTGCTTTTTAATTCTATTTGTTTCTTTTTTCTGTAATATGACTATTTATGCATAACTTTAGACTATTCAAATATTAAAATTAAAAAAAATTTACATCATGATCAGACACTGGGTTCCTTAAAATTTAGAGTCTTTGGGATTTATTGAAGATTGCTTTATACCCAAGAGTAGGATTAACTTGCACAAATATAGCATAAATGTTTCAAAAAAGATGTATTTCTATTTATGGAGAACATGATTCTGTATATATTAAGAGATAATATATGTTTTATTAGATCTGATGTCATTATTTACCCAAACTTTATTGCACTTACATGCTGGACTGTAGATAATATCCTTCCTAGACTCTGGCACTACCATACCCTTTATAATTTTTAAGACTTATTTGGCAATTTTCATTGTATTCATGGAGGCAGGAATTAGACATTCCATAATCATAACTCAATCTTTTATGTAGAAGTCCCCACAGGAATCTTCCTAAAATGTAAATATTGTCATAATAAGATCTTTTCCCCATGACAAGCATTTAAAACACCCCATTTTCAAGCTCCACCCCTGATCCCATCCTCTCCTATTCTTAAATGACCCTGAGTTCTGGGCTGCTGCTTGTCCCTCCTCTTCACCAATCAGCATGCCCAACCATTTATGAGCCAGAGCTAAACCCTTGCAGTTCAATTTTCTCTCTAACCTTTGTTTCAGAGTCCTCAGTCCTTCTATTCAGAGATCAGAGGCTGTTTCCCACCCCTTCTAAATCTTGTCCTTAAAGTCAACATCACTTCCCATCTTAAGTTACAATGTCCTGCAAGCCGCCTGGATCCCAGGTAGAGCTTGTTGGTACATTGTGTTTATATCATTGTCCTGATGTTACTTCCATTCCTCATTGGGCTGTAAGCTCCTATGTCCAGAGGCAGGTACTACCTCTTATGAACCAACGTGTCATGGAACCAGGGCTAAAATCCAGTTGCTAGATTAACTCTAGTCCAATTCTTGTGAGTCTGGGCCAGACTGAACTTCCAGGAAGAACATACTGTGGAAATTTTACCTGGCATCTTTCAGTGTTCACTATATTTCAGGCACCAAAGAGAAAATAGGAGTAGTCATGAGTGTATAAACTAGTGGTGTTTCTCAAGACATGCTCTATGTGTGTGTGTTGGGGGTGGGGGAGACTCTTGTTTACAGTTTTATACCCTGTGAGTGCCATGTTGAAATTGTAAAATCTGATGGGATAAAGAAATATATTTGGAAGTTGTTTGGAGCCTCAGCTCATGCCAGGTCCCCCACCCTGACCCCAACACACAGACACAGACACAGACACAACACAGGACACACACAGACACCACACACACCTCACACATCACTATTCCACTCCCCATGGTAGATGCCAGGTCCCTCACCCTGACACCCCCCCCCCCACACAAATCACTATTCCACTCCCCATGGTAGATGTCTGGTCTCCCACCCTTGACCAACAAATCAGTAAATAAAATGAATCAGGGGGGGGGGGAAAAGAGAGCGGATAAGGAGGGAGGACAGAGGAAGAAGGAAGGGAGGAGAAGGGAGGGATGGAGAGACAGAGGGAAGGAGAGGGGCTGTCCCCCATAGGCTCGTCTATTCAGTATTTGGTCCCCAGTTGATGATGCTGTGTTGAGGAAGCTGAAGAGGTGTGGTCTTGTTGGATAATGTCACCTGTTGCCTGAGAGTTTAAAGATTTGCTCCATTCCCAGTTTGCTTTCTCTACTTTGTGTTTGCAGTTAAGGTGTGAGCTCTCAGCTTCTGTTCCTACCTCCATGCTGGTGGCTACCTGCTACCTGCCACCATGCTGTTCCTGTCAGTCCTACCATGGACTCTAACTCTATGGAATACTATGCCACACAAACTCTTTCTTCTCCAAGTTGCCTTGGTCATAAGGTTTTATTATAGTGACAGGAAAGTGACTACTGATACTATGTTGTTACTGTGCTTACTTCAAAGACAAGGAAAACAGCTACTTCTAGGGAAGTTCTGAAGGTGAGAGGATAATCCTCTAGGATAGACCAGGATAGGCCAATTATACAAGCACTGTTTTTCTCTCTCTGGCTTCACAGAATGGTAGGATTGTAGCCCATTCTGGCCACTTTGTCTGTTGCCTTCTTGTGAGGCACAAAGAGTCATTTGCAATGACTCTGGAGGGTATACACTACCCAAGATAACAGAGCCTCAGGACAGCACATTAATATTTAAACACAATTGTTCTTGTTTGGGTATCTGTACTTTAATTCATGATTCTAGTGTTCCAAAATCTACTTAAATTAGATATAACTGAGGTATTTCTTGAAATATAAATTTCTAGGTTTCTCCTAATATCTTACACATCAGGAAGTCTGGGGAAGATGTCTGGAAAGAGTGTTATATTTTTAAACAGGTGCCAAGGGTGATTTTTTTTTTTTACCATCTTGTAATTTGTGGAAACGCTGCTCTGCTCGGTAGACTCTACAGCCTTTGAGTCTTTAATCTGCAAAGGACACAAGAAGAAAGTAAACAGAAGATTTGGATAGGTAAAAGTAAAAAAAAGGAAGATCTTAGCTAGTGTCAACATCATCACAGTCAAAGGAAGAACAGCTCTGATTTTGCAAGTCCCTTGTGAAGCACCTAGATTTACAGCCTACACCACTTAACTATCCGATGCATCCTCAGAAAGATGTTTTTAAGTGAAAGATGATTCATCTTTGAGTGAGCCCCAGAGTGTGAATATCACTAAGACAACCACAGCGCCAGTAGTCAATATACTCTTATAGGATCACTATTACATTCGTAGTTCATCATTGATGCAAATATTGCTGGGTAGCTAGCACACCGCTGTACATTATTTTTGACAAAGTACCATCTTTTTGCTGTAACACAATTTCCCTCTAAATTGAAAGGTAATAGGAAAAGATGAGAGAATTTCCCTTTGTGCCCATAATGAAGTCTTTGGATGAACTGATTTTTACCTCTACAAAGTGCTAGGAATTTGAGCAACATGTAAGAGGCAATCACCTTCAGATGCTGCCCAGCAGGTGGTAATGTCTCTTCACTGAGGAAGAAGGAGAACCCTTTGATTGCCTTTGCATTCTGTGTTCTTCTCAGAGGCATTAACGTTAAATACTAGCTAGAGAAGAAACCTAACTAACCCCACCAAAACACCAAGTTAAGGAAATGAGACTTGATCACAGAGCCTAAAAAGCCTCATTTATTAGGAAGAGTATCCAGGAACTACCCAGAGAATGGACTCCAGAAGTTAATGTAAGGAAAAAGAGCCTTTGACTAATATCAAGCTGCACATTTGTAGGGTGAATATACATGGCTGGTACAGCTGCAGATCTGGAATGTAAAAATCTAAACTGCTATTGAAGTTCACAAATAAAAGGAGGTGTTTGAGTCATAATCAATGAGAATAAATAATTGATCAGAATAAAAGAGAATAATTTAAATACTGAAAAGATGTCGGAAGGGCAAGATCTAAAGTCTGGTTTACATTGGCCTTCATATAAAAGTGATTTAAGAACTTTACTAAAAACAAAAACAAGATGCAACAAAGTAAACAAACAACAACACCATTTTGCAAATACATCTCCTAAGAATTGAAATGATCCATAAGCAAACATTATGTGTTAGAGCAGAACTCAAAATATGAAAATTAAAGACACCCCACAGTGCAACAAGAAGAATGTATAACACTTATAAAAATGACTGGACTTACAAAGATGGGAATAAGATCGTAACAGTGAACAAAACCAGAAACACAATGTTTAAAAAGAATCCTTAGACAACTTTGTTAAAATCAGTCCAGCTTTGAAAGAAAGACATGAGCAAAATGGGGCAATGGAAAGCTAACTTCAAAAATATAGCATCTAAAAATAAATAAAATAAAAATAAAATAAAATAAAATAAAATAAAACCAGGGCCAAAGCTCTTGCCTAGAGATGTGAGTCCCCAGATTTAATCCTCAAGAAAAGTAAAGAAAGAAATTCAGTAGAATTAGCATAAAATTGTTAATAATAAAGGATGATAAATTTGAAGATATAACAAAAATGATAAAACCTAAGCATTTGTGAAAACTATTTTTTGTTTTATTTTCTTTGTTTCTGTTTTAAAACATCTGTTTTTTTAATTCTTTGAAATGCTCATATGACCTATTTTGGCGTATTTACTTTCTTCATAACTCTCTCAGATCCATCCCTTATTTCCCCACCCCTTCTAACTCACATCCTCTTTTTAATTTTTTAAACCATTGAGTCCAGTCTGTACTCTCTGTACCCTCCTTTTTGTTATAGTGATCAGCTCTTTCTTCTTTCTGTTCTGTCTCCAACTCCAGTCCATGAAATGGGTCCTGCTCACAGTTAGAATGGGCATTCGCAGCTCAGTTAATCTAATGCAGACTCTCCTTCTAGATGTGCACAAGGACATGTTTCTACACCGATCCTAAATCCCATCAGGTAGACAATCAGTACTAACCATCAGGATTCCATCCCTTGTCCATTCGTCATCTAAACACATCCCTTTAAGATAACTGTATTTTATGTCCCCAGAGGCTTAGGGCCACTCACACTATGGAATTCATTTAGTCTGACTTTAAGAAGCATCAGTGCTTTAACCATTTGAACATTATTTAAACGTCAAAGGTTTCTTTGGTGACTCAAACCAATCTTTTAGCTGTGAATCCCCATAAAAGTAAAGAAATAATCTACACACTTATGATATAGAATGACAGAATTAAGGTGCTCATTCCAAACAAGATGTAAACCCAGTGAGGAGAACTCCACACTTTCTGCTTCGTGTTGGATACCAGGCTCATGCCAGATTCATTTGGGTTCCAGGGGCTACCGAAGACAGAAATATATACAGAAGTATACAGGTAGCCATTCTGTTGGACTGGCTTTCCTCAGTGGACGTCCCCAAATTCTGGCATCTCCCACATCTTGTGGTCTCCATTGACACTTAGGTTTCATGTTTACAGTTTCATACAGTGGCATCTCATGGCTTCCATGAAGGGACTCCAACCCTGCCACACACTGTCAGCATCTCTCTGGAACCATGATGCAAGACTTCATACTATTTTAATACTGAGTCTTTCATGACAACTAAACTAGTACCACATAGACAATGGTGCCGACTTCTGCTGCCAGCTGATGGAAGCTGACCAAGGCCATATCAGTTTTGGTGTACCTCCCTAAGATGCACACTCTCAAGGAGCAGGGAATCCCTTCAATGGCACTCACAGTTCAGGCTTTTTCCTTTGGTGTGAATTTGCACATTTTCAAGATGGACCCTTGGATGAGTCAGGTCCTGCCCTTCGGATATATTTCCCAAGTCTCAGTTTCCTGTTGCCAGTTTCCCTTTAATGAGGTTACCTCTTCAACAATCACAGTGGCTTTCAACACCTCTTGTCTGTAAAGTTAAACTGTCTCACATTCTTTTGCTTACCAAAGTGCATATTCTTAATAACCTCTGATTCATTTTTAATAATATATTTCTTTTATATCTATAATTAAAATGTAATTACACACTCTCCCTTACCTTACCTCCCTCCAATGTTCCTTTCCTTCAACCCCTTCCATGCTTCCCCCATGTTCAAAATGATAGTCTCCTGTTTTGAATATATATGTATGTGTATATGTATGTATATATGTGTATATTATATTTATGTATAAATAGATCATATATTTATATGTATACAATATTATATGTATGGATAATATATAAATATGACTGGCTGAGTCCATTTTTACTGTTTATGAGTATATAGCTTCAGAACTGACCGCTTTGTATTGGATAACCAATCAGGAGGGATCATCTCTGGAAAAGGCTAATTCACCCTCTCAATAATCATGAGTTACCTTTAGTTCTTCACCTAGAGGTAGGACCCCCATCTTTCTCCTTTTCCTTTGACACATCTATTGCTATTGTCCATCTTGGGGTCTTGTTTATGCAGCCATTTTTAAGAGAGGCTCTCATACAGCTGACTCCCTGGTATTCTGGCTCTTACCATCTTCCAGCCCTCACTTTCACAATGTTCCAGGAGCTGTAGATACAGGAGCTGGGATGTAATGTATCTACTGGGCTGAGCTCCCCATATCCATTGCTCTTTGCATTGTGCCCAGTTGTGGCAACAGTCTCTATTTGCTATGGAGAAGCTTCTTTGATGGGATGATGGGTATAAGAAAGATTTAGTATGTAGTAAGGAATTATGCTGGTCTAGCAACGTGTTGGTAGTAGAATCTCTTCTATGATCCATGACTCCGTCTTTCATGGTCCCTTTGTATGTTCCTCATTTTTGAGTCACTCCAATTATATATTCACACCTGAAAATGTGGAACTAGGAACTGTAGATGGGAGAGAACATGAGCATTTCTCTTTCAGAGTTACAGTTACCTCAATAAACACATTTTCCCCCTACATCTACCATATGCCTGCAAACTTCATGGTTTTATTTTTCTTGATAGCCGAATAGTATTCCATTGTGTAAAATGTACCACATTTTCATTATCCATTCAGCTACTCAAGGGCAATTAGGTTGTTCCCACTTCCTGGCTGTTGTGAAGAAGACAGTAATGAACATGGTTGAGCAAGTGTCTGTAGGGTAGGATGTCAGTCCTTTGGGCACAGGCCAAGAAGTGATAATAGCTGGGTCTTTAGTTCTTCACGTAGAGGTAGGATCCCATTAAGAATTAGGAATTTAGTTTCTTTGTTTGTTTTGAGAATTCTCCATACTAATTTCCAGAGTTGGCAATTCCACCAATAGTGAATGAAGGTTCACTTCCCTCACAATCTTGCCGGCATTTGTTACCAGCTGTTTTGTTGACTTTAGCCGTATTGACTGTGAAGTCTCTGAATTGTATAAATTTGCATTTCCCTAATTGCTAAAGATGAGGATACTTTTGTGGTATGTTTTTGCCATTTTTATTTCTTCTGTTGAGAATTCTATGTTCTCTAAAGATCCCTAACCCATTTTTAAAATTGGGTCATTTTCCTTGACATTTTGTTTTTTGAGTTCTTCGTTTACCTTGGTTTAATCTTCTATCAAATTGGAAACATTCTGTGGATTTCTTTAATTTTATTGTTTCCTTGGCTCTACAGAAGCCTTTTGGTTTTATGAGGTCCCACTTGTCAATTGTTTTTACTTTAATTCTTGGGCAAATGGGGTCCTATACAGACAATCCATTCCTATACCTATGACTTGTAGGTTATTGGCTATGTTTTTATCTAGAAATTTTGGTATTTCAGATTTCAAATGGAGGTTTTTAATTTATTTGGAGCTAATTTTTGTGTGGGGTGAAGAATACATTTAATTTCACTCCTCTACACATAGACACCCAGGTTTCTAGGTTTGTTGAAGGGGTTGGCTTTTCTCTAGAGTATGGTTTTGGCCTCTTTATCAAATATTGGAAGACTGTAATTTTGTAAATCATATTTGGGTCTTATATTTTTCATCCACTGGTCTTCATGTCTGTTTTTGTGAAACTGCCATATTGTTTGTATTACTCTAGCTCCACGCTATATCTTGAAGTCTGGAATGGCAATCCTTCTAGCATTACTCAGTTTGTTAAGGATTGCCTTGACTGTCTGTGGCCTTTCTAGTTCTATATGGGTTTTAGGTTGCTTTTTGTTACTATTTATGGGTAATCCAATGAGATTGCACTGATTCTGTAAATTGCTCTCGGGAAGGGTGGTCACTTCCACAGTATCAATCCTATCACTCTATGAACATGGGATGTCTTCCCATGTTTTAGTATCTTTCTACATTTCTTTCTTCAGCTATTTGGAATTTTCATTGGGGAGGTCTTTTATCTCCTTAGCTAGGCTTATTGTAAGATATTTTGTTGTTTCTGATGCTTTTGTAAATCTGAGTATGTCCATGATCTTTTTGTAAAATTTTTTATTGGTTATTTACATTTCAAATATTATCCCTTTCCCAGTTTCCCTTTTGAAAACTCCCAATCCCATTCCTCCTCCCCCTGCTTCTATGAGGGTGCTCCCCCACCCACCTATCCATTCCCACCTCCACACCCTTGAATTCCCCTACACTGGGGCATTGACCTTCACAGGACCAAGGGTCTCCCCTCCCTTTGATTCAGATAAGGCCATCCTCTGTTACATATGCAGCTGGTGCCATGGGTCCTCCATGTGTATTTTTTGGTTGGTGATTTAGTCCTGGAAGCTCTGGGGATCTGTTTGGTTGATATTGTTCTTCCTATAGGGTTGCAAACCTTTTCAGCTTCTTTGGCCCTTTCCCCTACTTCTTTCCATTGGGGTCTCCGTGCTCAGTTGCGATGGTTGGCTGGAAACATCTGAATCTGTATCTGTAAGGCTCTGGCAAGAGCCTCTCAGGAGACATCCATATCAGCTCTGTTCAGCCAGTACTCCTTGGCATCAGCAATAGTGACTGGGTTTGGTGGTGCATATGGGATGGATCTCCAGGTGGGGCAGTCTCTGGATGGCTTTCCTTGGGTTAGGCATGGTACCGTTGAGGGATGGAGCCACTCACCCTTCTCAAAATTTAACCCAGATTGCTCCTGTCTAAAGGAAATACAGGGCAAAGAGTGGAGCAGAGACTGAAGGAAAGGCCATCCATGATCTTTTTCTCTATGTCTTAGTTACTATTTTATATGGTGTGAACAGACTACCATGATCAAGACCAGTCTTATAAAGAAAGCATTGAATTGAGGGTTTGCTTACAGTTTCAGTAGTACATGATGATCATGGCAGGAAGCAGACAGGAATGAATGTATTGAGCAGTAGCTGAGAGCTTTTCATCCTGATCACAGGCAGCAGTGAATGACACACTGGGACTGGCATGGGCTTTAGAGACTTCAAAGCCACCACCAGGGACGAACTTCCTTTGACAAGTACACATATACTCAAACAAGGCCAACCTCCATCCCTTGGGTTGAATGAAGTGCCCTTCTTTGTCTTTTCTGATTAGCTTTACTGAAGAAGTCTGTTTGTAAGGTATCAGGATGACAATACCTGTTTGCTTCTGATCCCATTTGCTTAGAGAATTTTTTCCTAGTCTTTCACTTAAGGTGATGCTATCTTTAATGCTAAGATGGGTGTTTTGTATATAGCACAATATGGACTGTATTTCATAATCAATTAAGCTAGCCTGTATCTTTTGATTGGAACATTGAGACCATTAATATTT
Source organism: Mastomys natalensis (assembly GCA_021653895.1). NCBI lineage: Eukaryota > Metazoa > Chordata > Mammalia > Rodentia > Muridae > Mastomys > Mastomys natalensis. The sequence goes on along the minus strand of JAJTUV010000266.1, from coordinate 950,652 downwards.
AGAGTTATTATTGAAAAATATGTGTAGATTACATTTATCCTGATTTTTTGCTTGTGTTCTTAATTGTGGTGTTTCATTAAGTTATATTTATATATTTGTTTTATCTATATTATTTATGTATGTCTAGTTACTGGATTTACTATTAAATCATTTATGTATTTAATATAGAAAATTGATATATCTACTTATATATAATATACTTATATATAAATTATAGAAAATTATATATCACTACATATTAACATGTTTTATATTATAATTTATAATATAATACAAATAACATAGTTTATAATATATTAATTATAATTTATAATTATATTATATTTATATATAATAGATGTAATTATATATGATAATATATAAAATTATTAAATATATATACTTATAATGTATGGTCATAATTTATAATTATATATTATAGACAGCAGGAAGCAGTCGGAATATATATTATATAATATATAAATTTATATATTAATATAGTTTATATATTCTTTCTATAGTCTCTTGCCTCTAATAATCACTCTCTTTAGTTTTGAGTATTATTTCCAATATTCTGTGGAGAATTTTTGTTATTGGATATGAACCCTTTGAGGCTGTCTATATCACAGAAGGTTTTTCTTTCTCCTTAAACTGTGGCAGATTGTTTTTCTGGGTACAGTAGTTTTCGCTGGCAGTCTTGGTCTTTTAGAACTTGGAGTACATTGCTCCAGGCTCTTCTGGCTTTAAATTGCCACTGAGAAATCTGCCATTATTCGATAGGTTCTCTTTTTTTATTGTGACTTTTTTCCTTGCAGTTTTCAATGGTTTTTCTTGTTCTCTATGTTTAGTGTTTAAACCATATTGTGCCTTGGGAATGTTCTTTTCTGGCTTGTCCGTTGGGTGTTCTGTGTGGTGTTTGTATCTGGATGAGTGTGTTTTTTCTTAGTTTGGGGGATTTCTTTGTTGGTCTTGTCTCAGATCTGGCCTCTGGCAGTGACCAGGGATCCTTCTCCCTCATCTGTGTGTACATCTAGAGGACTGGGTCTTTTGATGGTATCTCACATTTCCTGCACGTTCCTTTCCTGTGCTTTTAAAAAGGTATATTCTTCATGTATTGTATCTAGATTGTTGCTTTATATTTCAGTTCTGATAGTCTGTCTTCTATTTAATTTGTTCTACTTGTATGTCTTTTCTTGCGTTTCCTAATAGGGATCTATTGAGTTTTTCAGTTTCTTCTTTCTTTCCTCCTATGTTCTCTCCAATGCTTCTTCCTCTTTACTGAGTTCAGTTTTCAGAGCCTGAATCACCTTATGTTGGAATCCGACTCCTAGCAGAAAGCGGCTATCATCTTTGCAGCATCTCAGGCCATTACCCTGACAAGAGACTTGTTTTCAACAGCCCACAACAGCTGAGCACACTCTGATAAATATCTTGTTTTGCTCACATACTTGTTTTGTTGTTTAATGCCCCCAGCTGCAAGGTGCACGTGGTCTCCACGGCTACAAGGCACGTGGCAAACGCCTTCAGCTGTGTTCCCTGCTTGTCCACGAGGCAAGGCACATGTAAAGCTTATAAATACTCAAGATTTCCTTTCAATAAAGGAGACTTGATCAGACTCTGTCTTGTCTCCATTCTTGAGTCTCTTGCCCCATCCTGCTCTCTCTTTTGCTAGGCCATAACCTGGGGGCAGCAGCTCGGGCTGGTACACTTCACCATTTCATTCAGCAGTGTGTTTGCATGACATTCGACAGCACTCAGGTATTTATTGTTATCCTTTTGGATTCATTGAAAAGTTTTCTCATGTCTTCTTTAAATCTTTGAATTATTTTACAAAAATCTATGATTTTTTTTTCTTTTAGACTCTTGTCCTAGGATTTGTTTAGGTCGTTCTCATTACAGAATGCCTTTATCAGGCCAGTGGCTTTGATGGGAGACATGATGTCTTGGCCATGCATGTCTGTTTTCTTTTTGCAACTTTACTCAGGGATGTAGAGTTCTTTCCTTGCGGTTTGGTATGAGGATCTTCCCTGCCTTAGATTGGGTCCATGCAGAAGCTGTGTGACTGGCGTTAGACCAGGTAAAGTTGGCACATGAGATGTTTCACTGGATCAGGCAAAGGGAGCTCCCAATTGGAACTCCACCTGTGGATGCAGAGATGGTGGCAGGAGGAGAAGGGTCAGAGAGAAAAGGAGCATCTCACTCATGAAACACGGCTCACAGACAGGCTCCAAGGCCACAGATCTGGGAGCGAGGCCTGTGGGTATGGAGATACAATAGGTGGAGTGAAGAATGGGAGAGGGAAGGAGAGACTTATCCCCAGCAAGGGTAACCTGGAAACAAATATGGTTGCTGCGCTGCAGGCCTGAAGTTAGGCATATGGGTGTGTAGATGTTGGCAGCTTCCCTTCTCTCCCACCCCTGAGGCCATTTTTATTTAAAAAAAACATCAGATATTTCAAAGGATTTTTTTTGTATAGTTATTCTTTAAAATTAAAATAGAATTATCCACTTTTCCCCTTTCCTCTCTCCAACTCCTCCCGTGGCCCTTCCCCTCCCTATTCCTTCTCAAACGTATGGCTTCTTTTTCTTCTGTTACATATATATAAATGCGTAAATCCAGTCTTCTGAGTCCAGGTAATGTTGCTTGTGTGTGTATAACTTCAGGGGTGATTACTGGCTGCTGGATAACCAGTTAAGGGACTCACCCCTGAAGGGGAAAACTAACTCTCCAGTTAAGAAATCCTTACTTACTCATAGTTATTTGTCTAGGGATGGGCCCAGGAGATTTTCTCCTTCAACCTTACCATGTCTATGGGTACATGCCTCTTTCAGGTCTTGTTTATTATTGAGGTATCATGAGTATTGCTGCAAGGAGAGAATCTCACAGCAGATTTCCTGGTCTCTAGCTCTTACAACTTTTTTTTTTTTTTTCAGACATTGGAGTGCTTAGCCCAGAACTGTATGTTTTTATCACCACTCCTGTTCAAGCTACAGATGTGAATGGATTATAATAAGCAGAGATTGTGTATGACCTCCAGGAAACTGTTTAATGGACACAGCAGGGCAGCTTCACATCAGAGCTCAGTGGGACTTCATGCCTACTTCATCCTTCCAGGCTGGAATTTTGTATGGCTTGGACTTGGGCAGGTCTTGTGCATGCTGTCGGTCATTGAGTTCTTGTGTGCAGTGGGTAACCAATCCAGGAGAGAGATGGATGCTGTAGGCAGAAAATAGAGAAACAGAACCACCTGAGCTCTTTGAAGCTGAGCTCTCCAGATACTGGAGCACAGAGCTATTAGGTTTGTGTGCCCGTGCTGCTTCGGCCCAGTCCTTCCTCCCTGTACCCTCACGCTTCCCTTCTGCAATGGGGATGTATACCATGTGCCACTATATTGGAAGTATAAAATTTGGTTTTTCATTTTTCAGGGGGTCAAAATTTGGATATCACCTTCAGCCTCTGGGGTGACTTTGGACTTCTGAATAGTACTGAGACTGTTAAAGGCTATGGGATGTTGTAGCAAAGATTAATTGGGGGTTTCTACCCCACCTTTGATCATTTAGTCCCAAATAAGAGACATGAAACCTTTATAATTAGCCTTTATTGCACTAGAGCTGGGCGGATATCAACCCTCTATGCTATTTTGTCTACTTCCCTGTCAATAACCTGAGAACTTGTCATGTTCCACCTGGGTCAATCCAACTGGCTGGCCCTCATGGATGTGTTCTCATGATCCACCTATCCCATTGTGTCTTCTTCCTTTCTCCCCTCTCTGATCCTTGTGGTTTCTGTCTCAGACCCCAAGCCTGTGAGATAGAGCTCTGCCTACCTCTTCTCTGCCCAGCTATATGGCTGTAAAGCATCTTTATTCCAACCCTAGTTTTATATTAAGAGCAAGCAATGGGTTTGAGTTGTACAATGATTTACCTAAGTAGCGTGACATTTGGTCCACTGAGTGTATGGAGCTTGTAGGAGGTGGAGCCTTGCTGGAGGAAGCATGCTACTTAAGGGAAGGCTTGAGGGTTTTATAGACTGTACCACTTCCTAACCACCTCTCTGCTTCTTGTGTGCAGATGAAATATGACTGGCGGTGCCATGTTCCTGTGATCTCGCCATTCCAACCACGGTAGACTGCATCTTCTCTTCCTTCCTTAAGTTGGTTTGGTCTCGGTATTTTATTATACGATAGAAAAGTAACGAACACAGCCTTCTACTGAATACTTAGCAACCACTAACCTACTTTTCTTTTCATGTAAGTTTTCTTATTATGTACTTTCACACTGGTGGAATTGTGTAGCATGATACACAAAACAGCTTCTTTGACTTAGAATCTTTTAGGATTCATCATAGTGTGTATGAAACCAGTTATAGCACCACAGAAACAGATAAACAGAATAATGTAACTATCCACTCCTCCTTTGGACCAGTGGTTCTCAACCTGTAGTTTGCAACCCTAAAGTGTCCATATCAGATATCTTGCATATCACATATTTACATTATGATTCATAACAGTAGCAAAATTACTTACAGTTACAAAGTAACAAGGAAATAATTTCCACAACCTGAGGAAGTGCATTAAAGGGTCAGAGCATGAGGAAGGTGGAGAAGCACTGGTTTAGACAAAGGCTGGATAACCTACAGCAATGTGAGGGAAATCAGTATTTACTAGCTGGCTTATATGGGCCGTGGTTATTGCTATTCAATTTCCCCATGAATAGCAGGGACTAGAGGACCATTGAAATGAACAGGCGTTCCTGAGGGAAAAGCAGCATCAGATGCCCCGTTCACTGGGCCTGGTAGACTATGTCACAGAATAGTTTAAAAAAAAAAAAAGGGATTCATTGCACCCATAAACCCACAGTGGCTATTGCTGTTTGCAGAAGACCCTCATAAGATCAAGGCAGTCCACATTCTAGCGCAGAGAGGGTGTTTGCCTGCCCCTCCCGCAGCGGAGGGCTATGGTGGGGGTAGGGAAGTGGGACTCTATCTGTGAGGAGTGGGGGTGAGAAGTGTGAGGAGAATAGCATCAAAAATACACTGTATGAAATTCCCAAAGACTTAGTAAAAGCACAGGCTTTAGTTGCTTTGCTGAGCCCTGTGGTGTGCTGTGAATGTCTAGAGGTAGAAGAGGCTCTGGCAGCTCTCATGATTTTAGACTGGCATGTAAATTGGGTTATAAAATACTTGATTGCCAAAGCAATCAAGATGGGATGAGGGAGGAATATAAAACAGGCAAAGGGGCCTTGGTCACTTGTGGCAGATGTGGTAAAATTTATGTTGAGCTGGCGTCCCTGGGGAAGAAAATTTAAAAAAGAAAACAACGTGATCTAGAGATCTTGGGATCAGCCTTTACACCGGAGCATAACCATTGTCCCAGGAAGACATAAATAATAAAACAGTGCAGGTGAAGCAAAGGAAGCTGGTGGCGAGCAGTCCTTCCTCCAGGACAGCGGGTTAGAGACCGTTCACCCAGACCAGGGTCTTCGAAGCAGCCATTTGTGGCCAGTGTGCCTCCCCACTTGCCTGAAGACTGTCAAAATGGAGGAACAGACTTCAGCACCAGGCATGGTAGTCTACAGGACAGCACAGTTTCCTCTTGGGCCTGAGTTGGGGTGAGCAGCACAGGACAATCTTGTTGAGCCCATCAAGGATGGGGAGGTGTGGATTAGCCCTGTGCTAGCATCAGCACACTAGCATGAGGAGGACTGAAGGCTCATGGGAAATGACAGTAGATTACAGGGGGATAGATGGGCGCTCTCATCCATCTGGCTGTACCCATTATTACTCTTTAAGTGAATCTGTTGACATAAATGATGGGATCCCTCTATATTGTATTGGATGTAGCTAACATTCTCTTTGTAGTATCTCTTTAGCTATCTGTCCCGATTAGTTTTTATTTTCAAATTGATGCAACCTACAATCACCTGGAAAGAGGAGAGTTCAACTGAAGACTTGCTTGGATCAGACTGGTCTCTGGTGGCCATGCCTGTGAGAGATTGCCTTGATTGATGATCACTGTGGGAAGACACAGTGCATCATGGTAGGACTGTTACTGGGAAGGTGGGTCTGGGCTGAATTAGAACCTAGCTGAGCAGCATTCCCATGTGGTTCCTGCCTCCAGCTTCCCGTCCTGCCCTCCCCAGTGATGGACCATGACCTGAAAGTGTAATCCAAGTAAATCCTTTCCTCACGAAGCAGTTTTTGATCAGAGTATTTTAGTTTTTTTTTTTTTAATCATAGCATAACAAAACAAAACAAAACAAAACAAACAAGCAAAACAAAAAACCCCAAAACCAGAACACCATCTAAGAGCAGTTGACACTTGCTTAGAGTAGGTGACAGTGAGCCTTCAGTGAATGTGCCCACTCTCTCTAAAAGCATTCATCATAAAATGTTAACTTTTAAGTATTTTGAAGATTTGAAAAGATACCTAGAAGAACACAACTTACATCAGTTAAAAATTTTAAATAAAGGTATCATGCACATGTTTTTAAAAAAATTAAAGTATTCCCAAGACTGGAAAGTTATTGAGTGCCAGGAGAGGGAACTCCCCTGTGGGTTGCTGGCTGTGGAAATCTCTAATAACCTCAAACCATGACTGCTGTTGTCCAGCTGCCGGTTGTGTACTAGAACTAGATGGTAAGACACTATTGACACAGACACTGTGCACTGTTTTGAGACATGGGAAACGAGGCTGAGGCTGTGTTAGAAGCTTCTTCCTTCTGGAGTTGCTTCTGCAGTGATGTAAGGCACTATGCAGGCAGATGGGGAAGATTTGTCTCTGACAGTTCTGATTTATAATGAATGCTACACACTGTCCTCTCCATGTGCTGGGAGTAAGTGCAAGCTGTGCAATGGCGACTCAGCTATCATGGGGTGGGGGGTGGAACTGAGTATTTCTGACTGAATGTGAGGCTCACCTCACAGGAGGCAACTCATATCTGGTACTGTAAATCAAGACAAAGATCTACGTTGGGGAAGTCCATAGGCCACAGTTGAGAGCTTAGTGATAATGTTTGATAAGCAGGTCAATATGCCTGCCAAATGATTTACTAAATATTAGGTCTATGCCCATAGATTCCTTCTACTTTTGGCCTTGGTCACAGATGCAAGCTTCTGTTTTTGCAGTTGGCAGTGGTTACTGCCGAGATTCATAATCAACAAAACTCCAAATAAACGATGTTGCCCAGCCATAAATGGAAGAAGATATTCAGACATCTCCATCACCCCTTCCAAATCTCATGGGACACAATGGAAGGGGGAGCAGAGAATGAAGGAACTAGGGGAGTAAGTAGAGCGTTGTGCATTGATTTCCCGTGAGTTGCAGCATTACCTCCTCAAGTGGGGAAGAGGTTGTAAGTTTCTGGACTCTAAAGAAACTTGCAGGCTCATGAAGCCCAGAATGTGACAAGATCCACGAGTCCTCTTCCCAGGTTTATAAAAGCAGTAAGCAATTACTGGGTAAGAAAAGACTTGCTTGAGCAAATTCCAAGTTATACAGGAGCTCCAGGGATGCACTTTTCAGGAGCTGTCACCGTGTGGAGTGAACTTTTCAGCAATGCAGCTGGTTTTGAATCGCCCTTGCTTCTGTAAGCAACCCCAATAACTCATTGCTTCTTCAAACTAGACTTGAGGTGACTACTTTTTTGGTCCGCCATGGTGCCCTCCCTATTTAGGGTAAATACACATTTGTTCAAATCTCCATTACATGGATACACACACGCGTATGCACACACGTGTGTACTCCCAAAATTAAAATGACTAATGTTAGCATAAAAATGAAATGTATCATGTTCAAACACTGATTACACTATTATAGTAGTTATGTCAATTTCAAAGTAGGCTTTAGGATAAAAAGATGACCATAGATAAAAGAGGAGAATTTTATAGTAGTAAACATTAAATTCATCAAGGTGACATCACAGCCTTATGCGAGTAGGTCCTATTAACAATGCTTTGAAAAGCAGAGGCTAGCCTGGTCTACAGAGTGAGTTCTAGGGCAGCCCAGGCTACACAGAGAAACCCTGTCTCGAAAAAAAACAAAAACAAAACAAAAAAAAAAAGAAAAGAAAAGCAGAATAAGAACACTATCAGCAGTGGAAGGGAAAGCAGACAAATCCACAACTACAGTTAGAACACTCAACAATTCTTTATCAGTCACCAGAGGTTACTGGAATACAGAATCGCAGCAATGCTGTAGAAGACGTGTTACCAGCCATAATATAGCATATTCCTCTGAAAAGCAACAGAATCAGGGTGACAAAAACAGCTCCGAAAAAAAAAAAAAACCTTGAAAATTAAGTGCCATACTTACCACTAATGAATAAAAATAAAGGCTATATGAAATATCAGAAAGCATTTTAAGAATGGCAATGAAAACTATCCGAGAGCGTAGATACTGACACTAAATCTAAATGCAACACAAGACAGTGATCATAGCAAAACTGTACTAGGTGATTATAGCATATGGATATGTATGACATCTCAGAAGCAGGAGAAGGATTGGAAATATTCTATTATAAGGCACATACACATTACATGAAGCAGTGTCTGGCATTTGAAGATGAATTTACATTACCTAAAAAGGTACACTGTAAATTTAGCAAAACCCTACCAGAAAGATCAAATAATGTTAACACACAAAGAGACTAAAGTAGAATTATACAAAATGCTTAAATAACCCCCCTCCCCAGGAATCAGAAAAAGAAAGAATCAAGGGATAAATAAAGGGGAGGGTAAAAAATGGCTCAGAAAGCAAGAACACCTGCTGCTCTTGCAGGGGTGAGGGGTTCAGTTCCCACTACCCACAGTGCAGCAGCTCACAACCACAGCTAATTCCAGTTCCATGGCATCCTATGCCCTCTTCTGCCTCTTCTGGCATGCATACTACCTCGTATGGTCACTATACTCATAAAATAAAAATACATTAAAAAATGAAATACTGGAAATAGTTAAAAGCATACCAAATAAGAAACTGTGTCAATGTGAACACGTGTTAATGCTTTATAATTACACCAATTATAAATAAGGTTTACGAGCTTGGATTAAGAGACAAACAATGATTCCTATCTCCCCAAAGAAACACACTTTAATATGAAGATTCAAATGAGTTAAATCAAATGGATGGGCTCTGTAGGTCGTGCTTACATAAATGCATGAAGCCTTGGGTTTGATCCCTACATCCCACACCAAACAACCAAGTAAATAAATAGATAAATGGATGAAGAACTATGTAATGCTGTGATACTTAATACATTAATTAATTATACCTGTCTCTTTGGATGAGATTGACATTTAAATAGGAAAACTTTGAAAATGCAAAAGGCTTTGGATCATATTCATTCAGTACAAGGCCAGAACTAAACAAATGACTGGCTTTCTCAAACAAGGTAGAATTCTCCAGTGAAATTCTTCCAGAGTTCATCTGCACCCTCAGCATTCCTGAGCCTCCAGGAACTGCAGGATCAGCTCTCCTGGGTCACCAGTCTGCTAAAACACGTTGCAGGCTTTGAATTTGTTAGTTTTCTTAATCTTATGAGACAATGACATCAGTAAATCTATTTAAATATGAACACACACACAGAGACACACAAGAGACACACAGACACACACACACACACACACACACACACACACACACACACGTGAGTTCTGTTTCTGTGAAGATCCTCAACCAATATTGATTTTGCTATTAGAGCAGAGAAAGAGAATCTTAGGAACAGAGTTTTCTGGGTTGGTTTTGGTGTTTCTGAAGCTGTTTAATTTAAAGATTCTGGTGACTATAAAGGAAAGAAAGCATTGCTGCAATCAGACAGTACAGCTGTACAAAACACCACAATCAAGTATGGGGCAAGGACCGAGTGGATGTGTCTAGATGCTCTTGGACACATTCTGTCTCACTAACAGGTAGGTGGGATTGACTGGCTGCTACTCATGTTGCTGGATAAATGGACAAAGGAAAGGATGAGCTCAGGAATTCAAGTTTCCCATTCAAGCAGCACATAACTGACCTGACAGCTTCTTTGTCTACTCTACAAAGATCCTGATATGCTGTAATCAGAGTTCAGAGTGAGAACACCAAGCCTTGGAACTCATTCCATGAAAGACTGACCCTATAAAGCAGGTAAAACTTCTAGCTTCTCAATGTATCTGTGATTCAAGCACTTTTCTACAATGGTTTAGTTTTAATTACCACCACCACCAGCAGCAGCACTGACTCCTGTATCTGATCCTTTGAACCCCAGCTGGTGGTTCTCTCTTGGGGAGGTTATGGAATCTTTTAGACATGGAGCTTAACTAGCAGATATATGGCCAGTGAAGCAGGGCTTGAGGTCTTATATAGGCTGGCCCTTCTCTCAGTCTTGTTGTATGACAGACTTTTCCTGGAGAGATGAAACATACATGTCAATTCATCTCTAATAAGGAAACCCACAACAAATCAAAGTTTGGATATCACTGAAGTCCAACTTAATGAACTAAAGAGTTTAGTTGAAATGACTTACAGGAATACGGGTTACTCACAGGAGCAGAAATAACTCAAAGACAGCTATATCACCAAAACCAGCATGGGTGAAAGCTCACAAAAACTGGGAACCTGGAGCACATTGTGCAGCATACAGGCAACTCAACAGGGTGGAAAGTGTCCTTTTCAGGTGGCTCAGTTTGTCTGAGCCTCTTAAGCAGCTGGACTGGGCTTAGAGTGACTCTAAGCAGTCTTTTTGTTTATAGTCTTTTTGTTTAGTGAATCTAGTCAGTTTCAGGGACTTCCTGAAGTTGTTTTGAGTTGTTGACCTTCTGTCTTGAATAGCTGCTGGGTAGAATGTTTTCATCTGGAGAAAACTGCTACACAAGACACCCTTAGTGACTACTTTTTGACAGCTGCCTCAGGTTCCTGTTGTCACAGTTGTGAGCTCTTCCTGACATTGTATCTTCCTACCATAATAAACTATCCTAAGAACCATGAGCCATAATGAATCTTTCCTCCCTTAAGGTGTTTCTATCAGGTATTGCATAAGAAAAAACAACTCATATACCTAATGTGATCAGCCATCTTCCTATTGGAAGACTTTTACCTGAACTGTTTCCTTCAAGGAAGGGACAGTGTCCCCGTTATTAGAATAGATAATTGATAAGGATTTGCTTTTCTTGCAAACAATGGTGGGCCAAAGCCACCATCCATGGACTATGATATGCCTTATCCACCATCACATTGTCCATTGAACACTACTTTGATTAAGGAATTTACTTCATACCCAGTATTAATATTACAGCTCTGATGGGAAAGGATTCCCCAGCATATGTTGCAGCTTGGAAGGTAAGGTATCCTAGCAGTTAGGGACCAAGGACTATGACAAAGTCACACTGCACAACAAACCTCACACAAAGAGATTTATTGGGAAAGACACAAGAAGTTGGCTGCTGTTTGTTTGGAGCCTGCGTTTGCTTCTGCAATGTTGGGTAAGCCTGGTTCCTTCTCCCTTTCACTGCAATTCGGTCAGGACTGAAGTATTTCGGAACAAAGGAATGGTTGCAGAAGCCCAGTTTCACATTTCTAGCAACAGATGCAACCTGCCATCCCACCCAAGAGTGTCTGCCCAGGGGCTCAGGGGCTCAACTTTTGACTATATTTGGGCACAATCCCAGCTCTTGGCCTAGATCTATAAAACCCCCTTGCCTTATTCCGGGAGCATGACTTCTCTGGTCTCATTCTTCTAGGATTTGTGAACCCATCTGGGAGTGTCTCCCAATAAACCTGCTTTTATACTTTTAAAATTTGGTTTGATTTGGCTTATCACATCAGTATAAAGCTTATTATCTGGGAGGAAACCTATTAGCGGTCTCTGCTTGGGCGAGAAGTGAGAACGAGCAGGAGACAGCTTCACTCAGGATTTTTTGGGGGCGGAGTTTCCCAGATGGAGATTTCCAGAGTGGGGATTGGTGGGATTTCAAGTCCCGTGTTTAGGATGATCTCAGGGATTTTTCAGATTTTGAGCTCAGGAAAGTGGTGGTTTTTCAAGCTTATAGACTGGTGGATTTTTTTCAAACCTGGAGGTGAACCAGTGTAGAAATCATACAGGTGTGCTCACAGGACCCACTAGTATTACCAGGTTTCCCATCACCTTGAAACAGTTGGTAGAATAATGAGATGTAACACTAGTTATGAGTAACTAGTTACTAGTTAGCCTGGTGCATTGTTTTCTAGGAGGATGTACATGCTCTGAATCAAGCCTAATGTTTGGTGGTACTTGTGTTAGCTCACAAGTCTGGACACTTGAGGAGTGAAAATGGGAACAAAAGAACTCATCATCACCACCAGTAACCACTAGAGGAATGTTTGCTTCCTGTTCCCACGATTGCGTACCGTGGAAAGGCAAGCCTTTCCATGGGGAAACACACCAATGATCATATTAACCTAGAAGACTGCCTCTCAGCTATTTTGAAGTCGTCCTACCTCTGAGTGAATAATTACTGTAAAGCGTGGATTGACTAATTCTGTCAGCCAGGGACTGTGAGCTGCCACTCCACAGTGGAGAGAAGGGAGACTGTATCTGTAATGCAGTAATCTTCATGGGGGTTGGGGGCTTCTACTTTTATCATGTTCAAAAGGCAATGGGAAGTCAATACTTTGATTTGGGCAGGGCCATTAATGCCCCAGAACCTCTAAGAGTCAACATTCCACTAAAGAACCACACCAGCTGAGCTGATTGCTGAGGGAAAAGGGAATGCTGAAGGACAGTAGAAGATGGCAGTTATTAATGACAGCCATGACCATATGACCAGTTAGACATGAGAACTGGACTTGTCAAGATTTCCCCTTCTAATTTGGGTCATAGGACTGTATATATCAGATTCCTTCCTTCCTTCCTTCCTTCCTTCCTCCTTCCTTCCTTCCTTCCTTTCTTTTCTCTCCCTTCATCCCTTCTTTCTTTCCTTCCTTCCTTCTCTTAATGGCTTACCATGTAACATACTTACTATATATCACAGTGTTTAACTTATAGGATACCAAAGAAACAAATGCAGGTTACTTAAGGATGTGTCTTCTCCTTCTGGGGAATTAGTGGCTTTATGTTGATACCATGTTAGGTAAGCATGACTTTGAAATTACATATATTTTGAAATTAATTAAGCTTAAGGGGATATGTATGGTTATATTAAAGACTGAAGGACTGTGTCTTTCCAAAATCTATATACTAAATGCTTTGTCCCAAGGTAATGTTGATTGGATATTGGGCCTTTGGTGAAAATGGGGTTAGATAAAAGCTCTGTCCATCTCTTTGGGATGTTATAACAAGATACGACAAGCCAAGTGGTCTATTAACAACAGAATTTATTTTTCACACTTGTGGAGGCTGCAAAGCTTAGGATTAAGGTCTAGGCAGATGAGCTGTCTGATGATGGCCAGGTTCTAGCACACAGGAGCATCGTTGTACTGTGTTCTCATGTGCAGAGGGAGCAAGAGCTCGCAATGCAGCCTCAAGGAACAAGAGATCACAAAGAGTCTCTCTCATAGGCACACCAATCTTTCCATGAGAACTTCACCTTTACCATCCAATAATTTCCCCTAAGACTCTCCTTCTGATGCCATCACATGGGCTTAGGATTTCAATCTGAACTGGGAATTGACATCTCAACATGTAACCTGTGCAGGCTTTAGGATTGGTACTTCAAAGAGAAAAGGACGAGATACCATAGCATGTCATGTACAGTCAGAAGCAAGGAAAAAGGAGGGACACAGAAGTGCTAACGAGAGCACCTTGACTGTGAACTCCTCAGCTTTTACTTTCATAAGGAACTCTACTGCTTGAGTTTATGATTCCATTATAGTCAGTCAGACTGGCAGGCGTCATGGTCTCATGTTGATAAATGGTATGTGGTGAGTGGTCAATGATTAATTTTCCATGTCAACTTGGAGGGTGTTTTTGAATGAGATTTGCATGCATTTCAGCAATTTTTGAGAAATCAGAATGCCCTGCTTCATGTGAGTAGGCCTTGTCCAATAAATCAGAAAAAGAGAAGAGCCAAGGAGAGAAGAAATGAAACTGCCTTTGTTCACAGAAGAAATAATTATCCATGTAGATAATGCCCCAAATCCATCCACTCTAAGAAAGAACCAATAAATAAATCTAGTAAGGTTGCAGGTTACAAGGCCAATATATGAAAGGGCACTGCTTTCCATGGGAGTAGTGCTGAGTGATTGGAACCTGAAATTTAAACACAGTATCATTTGCAATTGCACTAAAAGATACTCAGAGATACTTAGGCAAATGTAACAATACATAGATGATGTATACAGTGGGCTCTGGGAACACAAGTGGGGGATTAGGTAAAAACTAAGGACATCTGGATGAAATGTAACCTTGTTTCATTAGTTGGTGCAAACGTAGTGAGCTAATGAGAGATGACAATGATAAAGAAAACTGTGTGAAACATATAGACAAATTTGGGGCTGGCTTTGTTATCTTCTGTAAATCAAGGGATGTTCTAAACTGTTATTTTGCCTGTAAAAAATAGTGTCTGTTGAAGAAGTTGAGCCAATAACCAAAACATGCTTAAAAACAGCCTCCATTCTTGGACTATTTCAGCAGTCAAGTCAATCAAATATGTTTTAAGAGAGAAAGAAAAGGAAATATGTATGATCTTTCTCTGGAGCCCAAATAGGATGGGAAACTTCTGATTCTGGTATGAGACAGGCATTACCCTGGTGCTATGATTAGGAAAGAAAGACAAGAAAAATGATCCTACAGAAAGATAATTCTCGTGGATACAGATTATTTAAAATATTAGCATATATTTATTATAAAAATGATGGGTTTCATTATGATGTTTTCATGCATATAAACTGTATCCTTTATCTTCCTAACCTATCAATTTTAATTTCTTGTTTATCTTCCTCTCCACCAGCATATTACTTTCCCCAAATAGTTCATTCCCATTTCATCTATTATCTATTTCTATCTATCTATCTATCTATCTATCTATCTATCTATCTTATTATGATCTATCATAACACTCACTATCAGTCTGTACATTCAATCTGAGTTATGCATATGAAAGAAAATGTGGTCTTTGTTTGCTGATTCTGGCTTATTTTCCTTAACAAGATGTTCTAATTCCATCTATTTCCCTTAAAATGGTATAATTTCATTTTATGAACAAATACAACTCCTTTGTGTCTATGTCCCACCCTTACATATCCATTTATATATTGATGCCCACCTAGGTGGATTCTAGAATTTGGCTATTGTATATTATGCAGCAGTAAACATGGCTGCTCCTCCATAATACACAACTCTTTTGAGTATATATCCAAGATGGCAGAGGTGGGTCTGTTGTGGATAGCCTCACCTTGATTTTGATCCAGTCCTGTAGCTCACTTGTATTTGACCTAGTTCCAGTGGATAGCCTCAGCCTTGTATTATGATCCTAGTTCCACCCTCCTGGGAGGGGCTGCAGAGGAGGATTTGAATCAATGTTGTGGATAGCCCCAGCCTTGAATTTTGATCCTAGTTCCACCCTTCTGGGAGGGGCTGCAGAGGATGATTGAATCTGTACACAGGTGATTCTTTAAACCTTCTGTCCAATTAAAACCTGTAAAATTAAGGCTAGAGCCAGAGATTGGGCAGTAGAAGGGGAGGCAGAGAAAAGGCTTAGGGGAGGAGAGAGTGAGAGGAATTTGATATAAAAGGAGGCAGAACAGAAGCAGAGAGATAAGAAGAGAAGAAGAGGGAGAATCAGGAGGAAGCAGGCAGAAGGAAGTCGGTGGTGGAAGGAAGCCGATGAGGAGGAGCCGGAGCCAGAGTGGAAGGACAACCACGAGGCCTGGATGAACCGTAAGTTATAAGGGATTTCATAGCAGGGAATTAGAGTAGTGTAGTGGTAAATCTGCCCAATCTAGGCATGCTATTTATACCATAATTATTGAGTTGTGTCTTTCTTTGACTGGTCTCATTCGGGTAGGAGATCATACAGTGACAAATTCAGAGGCTTAAATAACTACTTCTACTACAGGATCTAGTGTAGGTGTGTTTTCACTTTTTAAGCCTCTCATACTGGGTCCAGTGGTTCACATTCCCACCAGCAGTGTAGGCTTCCTTCTCCCTTTATCCTTACATCTTCAAGGGGACAAATGCTGTTTACAGAACCAGTGATTTAAATGCCTGCCCGCCCATCCTTCCCTCTTTGATGACACACTCAGAATTGCTGCTAAATCTGGGCACCTGTAGCCTAGTCCGGGTGGCACATAAAATCAACCATTCCACTCCTGGGCCCTCTAAATTAGCAATATCCTCTGGGAAAACATGTCTAGGCAGGTCAGGACTCACTTTGCTATTTCCTTCCTCTCAAGGATCATTTTCCAAATGGTCAGCACCCTGAGACCCACTTTCATGTGTATTTTGTCTAATTTCTCAATAGTTTCTGGTAAGAATTTGAAATTAATCTCTGTCACTCTTTCTTGGGCAGAAGCACAGTCTTCAAAATCTATGTTTGACGTAACTAGACGTATTGTGCTTTTGCTATATAATTGTTATTTTGACTTAGCAATTCATTTTTATATTCAGCCCACCAAGATTTCATTCCTATGTGTGACAGAACAGCTTTCTCAATCATGAGTGATTTTTGTGTGTATAAAACCAGAGAACATTCTCACTTTGCCTCTGTAGGACCTTGTGAGCAAAGGGGCTTCTCTCTCTTCTCCAATGACCATTGTTCCCTCTGGTTCTGAGGGGACCCGTGGTCTCTACCTATCTTAGGGTTTCTCTGCTATGACAAAACACCAGGACCAAAAAGCATGTTGGGGAGAAAATGGTTTATTTGATTTATGCTTCCATACTGTTCTCTGCTATTAAGGAAGTCAGGACAGGAACCTGGAGGCAGGAGCTGATACAGAGGCCATGGGGATGCTGCTTATTGCCTTGCTCCTGATGGCTCATTCAGCATGCTTCTTACAGAGCCCAGGACCACCAGCCCAGGGATGGCACCACCCACAATGGGCTGGGCTCTCTCTCCTCCACTGATCAGTACTAATTAAGAATATTCCCTACACACAAACATTCTGCAGAACTTTGGACTCAACAGCATGAAATAGCGAAGTAGTGACTGAAGTAGCAGTTTGAGACGGGCTGTAATACTGCTTGGAGATTGGCTAGAGATATCAAAAGAACAAATAACATTTAAATGTGATCGGAATGTTCCATCATACTTGATTACACCTTTCGCAAGTATGACTTCAAAAAGGTTGAAATGCGTTTGTTGGGCCATCCTAATTCTTCTCAAGCGATTTTATGTTTACAACAAGAGGTTGAGGAAATTTTCACAAAAAGGTGGTTATCTGATATGACTTGAATAGATGTTATGGAAAGCATCATAGATACTTTAGTCTCTTTCAATCCTGTGCATCATTTTAATAGAGTTCTTGTTTTAGCAATTGTTAAAAGGAAAAGAAAAATAAAAAGGAAAATGTTCTACAGACAGATCTTAAGGAGGCTTTTTCTCACTGAGAAGAGGTTCCCTCTTCTCAGACGACTTTAGGCTGTGTTACGTTGACATAAAACTATCCAGTGCACTCCCTCACTGTATTATTGCTTAAATGAACCCGTTCACATCACTTCTTCAATATGATATGCAATATGCAATATGATATGCAATGCAGATATGGTACATAGAGACTGGGTCTTCTCATCTGCTTTCCTCCCAACAGTATGAATTGCTTTTTGTAACACATCTACTTTATGGCATTCTGTTTAATGTTTGCCTTAAGATGCCAAAATTGTACAGTTGTCTTATTCATTTATTCTTATAAGAGCCAAACTTATCTCAGGCTGTTTATAAAATATATGCATACCCTAGCAGTCGTCTCTGCCAGCTATCTGATACCTTGATGATTCCTAGGATAGCTGCTATGATTGGAATGTGTCCACTTCAAAATCCAGATACTGACAATGGAATAGCATTCAGGTGAAACCATCAAGAAGTGATTAAGGCACAAAGGCTCCTTTGTTCCAAATAGGAGCCCTTATTAAAGAGCCATCAAGTGGCTGGAGAGATGGCTTCGTGGTTACGAGCACTGACTGCTCTTGCAGAGAACCCTGTTCAATTCCCAGCACTCACATGACAGCTCACAACTGTTTATAACTATAGTTCCTGAGGATCTGATGCCCTCTTCTGGCCTCCTAGAGTATTGTGTGTAGATGGTGCACAGACATAGGCAAAAAATTACATATGCACATGAGAGAGCACCAGCGCATACACACACACACACACACACACACACACACACACACACACACAAAACCAGACACCAGATAAGTGAAACACAAGGAGGATTTAAGCAGCCTTTGTCCCTTTTTATAGTAACCATCCCTCTAGAGGATGTAACTTGAAAAGCATCTTGCCATCTTGAAAGCAGATGCAGACAGTCAACCTGCCAACACCTTGGCCTTGGGCCTTGTGTCCTCCAGAATTATGGGAAATAAATGTATACTCTTTACAAATTTCACACTGTCGGGCATTTTAATGAAATTAACAAGAAAGACTCAGAAAGCAGCCTTGTTATAGGATTGGCATGATTTTATTCACAATTTTTAGAATCATAACACAGGCTTAAAGTGAAACAAACAAACAACAACAACAACAAAAACCACTTCCAGTAGCTTCTAGCAGTGAAAATCCTTTGCACCCCAGCAAGGCGTCCACATGCTACTTGAACTGATTCTTTTAGAGTTGAGAACCCCCAAAGAGTAGTATATTAACCTGGGAAGGTCTTACTGGATTTAAGAAGGAATAGGCTTATCTTTTACTGAGAGAGCTGATTATTTACTATGTCTGGAGGATGGTTGGGTGGCCATGGGAACGTCTAAAGAAATATGAGCAACTCTGACACTTGCTTTTGATCTTCAGTGACGACTGTTAGATGTTCACCTGAGTCGTCTCTGCGATATCTAGCTGTTTGATTCAAAATACAGAGGGACATAGAGGTGACGGGAAACAGAAACGAAGGCTAGAGAGAGATGCATGCCTTTTGCTTAGTTAAATACCAGTTAAGAGGTAAGATTTGAGTCCTGCCTATCTCACAACACTGATACAGAGAGAAGAATTTATGAGGGCGGTAGGAAGGGAGAGAGGGAAGGAGGGAGGGGAGGAGAGGAAGGGGGAGCTGGGTAGGTCTGGATTGGCTGCAGCATGAATCATTAATTTTCCCAGGAATGATCAAGAGTGTCATTAGGATGCATTAAGCATCGTCTAACAGTGTGCGGGTGTAGGGAGGAAGACCGGTTCTCTCTCTGCGTTATTGCATAATCGATGTGGATTACTCAAAGCTGCTCACAGAATCTCCTCACTCCATTAGCACAAGACCTGGCTCGGTGCTTCACCCCTTCCTTGACTCTCTCCTCTGGGGATGGAGACCTACTGCATAGTAGAGAGAGCCTGAGGCTGTTCATAACTGCCACCCTGGGCTACCCGCTGCTGCTGACTTGGGGTGGGGCTGGGAGAAACATGGATGAGCCCTTTCTTTACTTTATCAACACATTGCTTTATATCTGGAAGGTAGTGTGCTTCTCACCTGATTCTTGCCTCCCTGCCCCCTTCTCCCTTTCCTCTTCTAAATTCTTTCTATATAGGACCCTTGTCTGCTTCCCTCAGAGCAACCCTCACTCCTCCACCCCCTTGAAGGCCTCACCTCTCTCCATCTTCTTCCAGCTCCCCATCTCATTTTCTGTCCCTTTAGATGAGGTCACTGCGACTGCATGAAGGACAAGAGGCTCAGGAGAGGTCAGGCATTAGCACAGCCATAACTGCTCTGCTACTGAAACTGGGCTAACCCATCCATCATGGCTCCACCACTCCATTAGGCCTCCTGTGAAATATGCCCCGCTCCGAATCGCACGGCCATACATCTCCCGGTCTAGACACCTTCCTGTTGTGTGAAGATCAATGCCGCACGGTCATGCATCATGTGTCATCCAGTAGCCCTCAGTCTAATAACCATGTCTATTCTCTAGTCTGCAGTATAAATTATAGCACCAGGGAAGTACTATATTATGCAGCAACCTTGGTTGCTAATGGATTATTGGGTTTATTGGTTGATAATGTGAGCTCCTTTTCTTTCTTTTCTCTTTTTCCCCCTTCCATTCCCCTATTTCTGGCTGAGTCTCTTTTATTTATTTATTTCTCTCTATTTTTATTTTATTTGGTTCAGGTTTGAGTGATGGCTGCTTTAGGCTTCTGTCAACAGACTCTTCTATCAAACCTCTAAAATAGGCCCAATTAGAAAGAGCTATCCAGCGGTGCCCATTAGATAATGGATTAAGTCCAGCGGTGGTTGTTTATCCTTCTGTTTCCGAGGTTTCTGTTTTGGTGCCTTTT
This sequence comes from Mastomys natalensis, assembly GCA_021653895.1. Classification (NCBI taxonomy): domain Eukaryota; kingdom Metazoa; phylum Chordata; class Mammalia; order Rodentia; family Muridae; genus Mastomys; species Mastomys natalensis. Next base: position 930,312 of record JAJTUV010000266.1, on the reverse strand, counting down.
AAAATGAAGGGCAGCCGTGGAGAGCCAAGGGCAGACTAGGCATCCAGGAATTCCTCGTATCCCATGGGTTCATCTCCAGCACACCCTTTGCAATCCTTGTCTCACACCGTTTATAGCCACTACTGTACTGACTCTCAGCTTTGCCTCTCTAAGTAGATAGAGGGAAGAAATTTCTAATTATAGCAAAGAACTCTGAATGTAAAAATAAATAATGAACAACTCAAAAAAAAAAATCAGAGCACACTAGGTGTAGTGGTTTACACTTGTAATCCTAGCACTCAGGAGGTTGAAGCAGAGAAGATCACAAGTTTAAGACCAGCCTGGACTAGATAGCAGAACCTAACCTCTAAAATAACAAGCTCAGAGTTTTGAGTTAAAGAAAAGATTTTAATTGTAGCACTTTAACTCTGAGGCAATGGCCCCTCTGGGTGAGTGAGATGGTTTCAATCTCCCTTCACACTGCTTGCTTTCTTCCTTTTGAGACAGAACCTTACTCTCTACAGTGCGCAGGCTGGCATCAGACTTGTGGACCCCAGTTATTGTCCTACTCCAGCCTCCCTGGTAGCTGGGACTATCGGCTAGTATCACCAAGCTCTGGTTATCCACTTTCAAAAGCACTGAAACTTTATATTAACAGTGTTAAACAACACTGTTACATCCATGGGCCTAGTAATAATTTAGAGTTAACCTTGAAGTCTCAACTCCAGGGATGAGAGAAGAGCAGAGGGAGCTGGATTTAGAGGTTAGAATTCATCCAATCCTCAACATTAAAAAACAAATCAATGTCTCCAACTCATCTGAGACCTGGCTCTGCAGGCAACACTTTTCCTGACTACATAGTTTTCTTCTGTTCCCTCAGGCCTCCTACCACCTGGACCCTCAAATCTGAGGTGCCATCTGCAGCAGAGCCATCCAGGTTCTGGCTACTGCTCCAAGCAATGAGGTTATGGCTATGTTTGTATGTTTGATTTTTATGTTGCTGGTCCTTGTTTTTGTTCCAAAAGGAACAGAGAATACTAACCTCTTCCCTAGTCCCCATGCCTTGCAGCAATCCAGTGCATTTGTGAAATTTGATGAGTGATATTGTGTTGGGTTGTAGTGTGCTTGGGACCTGTTGTTGGGTAGATGTGTGAGTTCAACCTCTGTCTCACCTGTGGCTAGGGCCTCTCGTGGGGAGAGAGGCATTGGAATTTGACCGTGTTCACGCCATGCTGGCGCAGGGGCGGACATCGGCTATGTGAAGCTGCAGGACTTCGATCAGGGATGGGAGCACAGTCTGAGGTCTCGAGGGGAGCCAGAGCTTTTGGCTTGGGGGTCCCTGGGCCAAAAGGCGGCTGGGAACCAGCTGGTTCTCAGGTCCTTGGACTCCCAGGTGGCTAGGGGGCTGCAGAAGGGCTGAGAACAAAATGGGGGTATACAGGTTAGATTGGCCCATAGCCATAGAGGGAAGGGGAGGGATGAGCTCTGGCTATGTCCCGCAGGGATGAGAGTTCTTGCTTGGTTGCTCCTGCTTGCTTTGCTGTGTGGCTGCTGCGTTGGTGGTCTCTGGTGGTTAGGAACGCGGTGAGTTCTTTTAAGGAGATTAGACAGTGGCTCTGTGGATGAAGACCTGCTCCACTGTTCCCCACAGCAGATCCTGAAGAAGAAAAATAGTCCATGGTCTTAAGACGTTTATTGTCATGGCTGAAAATAGATGAAAACTATACCCCGGTATTTTTAGGCGGGACTATGGAAAATACCTTTTGCAAGGAGGAGGGTCTGGGAAGGAATGTTTAATTGGCTATGCCCCTCTGGCCTTTAGTACCTCATTAATATGGAGATCTGTCTTGAGGCTCTGTGGCCTGTAGTCATGCCCTCTACCTGTGGAGGGGCTAGTGGGCATTGTCCTATGTGACTGGAGGACCTCACTCTATGGAGGTATTCAGGCTCATGTCAGGAGCCTGGAGTCTAGAAACATGGCGAAATGCATGCCATCCTTCAGATCACCTGGGGTCTCAGGCGATTTCTAGCTAGTGCTCGACCAGAAACCATGCTGTCCTTATGGTCCTACAATATTGACACCAGGTTATTAAAGCAAGTGTGTGACTTACATTCACTTCACCTCTTAGCAAATTCTCTGCTCTCTTACCCTAAACCATCCACCCTTGGCTCTTGAATTCACTTTACAGTTTACAGGCAGTGCTCATTCTAAGAATGTTATTTTTTTCTCATGTACTCTTTTTTTTAAGGATGTTGCACCCATAGGCAACATCTCTTTCCAGAATGTTCTATCCCTGGTTCTTCACAAGCTACTGGACAATACATGGCTTTCCCAGACAAGATCTTTTAACTTAGTGCTATGCATTTAGTTTCTATATTTTCTAGGTAGTGATAACTCAGTTTCTCTTGTCATTGAATAGGATTTTACTGTCAGCCACTTCTACATTTGGGCAATTACAAGGAAAACTGTTAGCAGCAGCCACACACAGGTTTTTGTGGGGTGTAAGTTTTTAAAGACAGCTGATAAATGTCTCGAGTATGATTGCTGGTTCACACTGTGAGAATCTTAAAAGCAGTTACCAGGCACCTCCCCCAAAGCCTGCCCCTTTGCAGTGAACAAGGCTTCTTATTGCCTCCTGTCCTCGACAGTGTTTGGTGGTGTGGGTGCGTTGTCTATTGGTAGTTCTCTATCATGTGCAATATTGGGCATCTTTTTAATAGATGTTTGTCCTTTGATTATCATTGTCTATATTGCTATCTCTTTAACTAGGTCCCAAGACTCCAAATCTCTCTAGAAAGCCATTGAGTGAAGCTGCCTTAGACAAAGGTGGCCATCCCAAGAAAGGGAGTTGGTAGAAGTTTGGAAGCAGAAAATATGCAGATATCTGGGGTGCTATATGGCTAGAATAATTCTTTGGATCTTTTTCTTATATTTTTCTTTTTCAGTATTAGAAGATCCGTGGTAGGTAGACATTGTTACCTTTATTTTGTACAAATCCCAAATTTAAATTATGTCGCCAGTCACGGTGCACAGTTATTAAAACAGGGCTCTGTGCCTTTGACCACTGTATTCATCAACATGTGCTTTTTTTCTAAAAGGGGCTGGCACGATGCTGCCCCAGCTTCTGCACCTGTCTTCGTGGCTCAGAACTTGCCCAAGGCACAGGATGCAGTCTCCTCTTCCCACAGCATCAGCCCAAGATCCTTTGCCTAAGGAAGCACCAGCCATGCTGTCAGCCTGTCCAGGTTTTTCAGGACTCCTGGAATCCAGATCTGATCCGCTGGATCGGGCTTAGAGCAGGTCGCAGCATTAGGGATGCTGACCTCAGCACAGACCTGCTGTACTCAGAGTCAGTTCCCGGCTGGCTGTGGCTACCTTTGAAGTTTGGAAGTAGTATTTTGTTTGTTTGAAAATAAAATGATGTGTCTACTTGATAAGAAGATGTAGGAGTTGTGATTCCCTGATACATCACAGACACACTCACTTGGTTCAAGCATCTCCTTCTATGTTGTGAGCTAGAGAGGCCCCGAGACCTCTTGCCAGTCTGGCTGTAGCCCTTTGGTCCTTCATATCTTAGGTTTTCCTCCTATTAAATTTTTTTTTTAGAAAGAAGCACCTGTAATTCTCCTTTCTTCCCCCAAACTGGAACACAACCTTTCACAGAGCTTGCATTTCTCAGAGGTGACAAGCAGCGTCAGTGTAAACTGCTTCCTATGGGGGAGCAATTTCTGTTTACATATGTGATGTTCACCCCCTACAGGTATGCTGGCTGCCCATGGCCTGGCAGGTTTACCAGGAGAATGTCACAAGCTATGGCTTCCATCCCCTGCCAAGGGAACAGATTTTCTGGTTTCTCTGAGGACAAATCCTTCGGCTGAGGTAAGCCCTGACAGGGACTCTCTGAGAAAAATTAAAAAAAAAAAAATAAATGAAAGCGTTGACAAGAATCATTCCATAGTCAATTAAAGCAAAACCTACCCTAGGACAGGCTTTGAAGTGGTGAGCCACTTTTCTTCCCTTTTACTTAGAAGAAAACATAAGTCGAATAATGTCATAGTAGAAGTAGGAACTGAGGACCTGTTTCTGATATCATGCCCCAGGTGAACATGAGCTACAGGAACATGAAGCATCAAGGCATGCAATCTGTTTCTGATGGCGATTCAGAGGAAAGCAAGGCCCACCAGAGAGCAAGGGTCCATTTCATATATTCCTACTTTCAGGATGAGTCAGGATATCTGGGTTCTGCCATTCTGACTTTGGAATTCCTCCTTGGGGCTCCTTCTAGCCAATAGGTGGCGCTTTACAGTGGAGACCCAAGCAAGTAGGCTACAGGAGCAGAAGTGGCTAGCTGCTTCTTCTGTCCATTTCTGACAGGGGTCCATCAAAGGCGGGGCTTGACTGCTTAACATCCATTCTGGGTAGTTTTCTTTCCCTACTTCCCACTCTATCCCTAAGCTGTCATTCAGGTACTTCAGTGATTGGAATACACGCACGCAGGCACGCATGCACGCACGCACGCACGCACGCAAGCACGCACACATGAAGGCATGATGAGGGGGAGACTGAGAGGAAAAGGGAAGAAGGGGAGAAGGGAAGGGGAGGAGAGGGGGAGGAGAGAGGAGGAGAGGAGAGGGAAGGGAGGAGCGGGAGAGGGGATGTAGAACAACCACGTACAAGGGAAGATGGGTTTACAAATGCTCTATAGAATGAGCGAGCCTGACTACATTAAGAGTAAAGAGTAAAGAGCTAGGCCTGAGAAGGAAGGGCAGGGATGCTGGGAGGGAGAACACAATGAGACAGGGTGGTGCTCTTTTACCGTATTTCATAAAGAGGGAAACAGATTTATCTAGGAAGAGAGTGATTACCTTTGACCCGATGAGCTGCAATTTTTGCCGTACCCACGTGGTCCTCTAGCTGCACCTTAGCCCAGGGCTGCCTTCATGGTGCATACAAGGTGCTGTCTAACAGAGCTGGAGAAGAAAAATCACACAGCTCCTCTCCTTTGGCCTGAGTCTAGAGCGCAGTTTGTGGGCTCTGAACACGTTTTCTCTTTACACCCATGTCAAAAAGCCCCAGGCAAATTATTCACCATGCACAGTGAGTTCAAAACAGTGTCTCTAATTATTCCTGGCTTAGTCCTGGGTCAAAATATCGTGCCTTCAATTGGGCTTCTCTCTCTGTACACAATCTCACACGTAAGTGTGTTGCGGTAATATTTCTATCATGCAAATTGACCTCAAGAAAAATAAGTTGGGGCAGTGGTGAGACAAATAACGCTTGGTTTGCTCAACTTTGCTGGGTCACAACAGCACTCCAGGAGTAAATATACAGAACTAAATCATATTTGAGGAGGACCTAAACCTAGAATATTCCATTTTAAAGTCTCTTAAAGCTATAATAAGAAAAAACACATACATCCTGACAACCCCATGTTATAAATGAGCCTAGACCCTCAAGTTAAAATATAGTGTGTATGCTTTACAGACACATGGAGTATCCTTCCGTGTGCTCCAAATTGAGACAGCTCTGTAGTACTCTGAGAATACGAGTTCTAGAAGCTTCTGGACAAGAGTGACTTGGGTTCTAACCTTGGATCTGGTAAGTTCTACTTTGCATTACCTTGGGCAAAAAGCTTGGAAGATTCTCAGTGCAACAGGGACAGCAAACCCAGCTGGATGAGATAAACAGGAGGGTGTTGCAGCCTTACCAGTTACCAGGCAGCTTCCCAAGGAGGAAGAAAAAATGGCCACAATAGCCATAACTGAAGGAAATGGAACCAACAGAGGAGAGTGCCCGTTCTCTGAGTATACCCTCATCCCAGGTCACCCTAATCACTCTAAAATAAATCTCAAGGTCGGAGGAAAGAACATTTCATTTTAAAAAATAAGACTGTTTTTTTTTTTTAATTTCACATAAATCAGACCAAAAGATCCTTATTTCAAAAGGCATGGAAATGCAGAGGATCCCCCTTAGTCAGTGCTGCCAAAATGCTAGTTGTATGCACTCAACTGGAGTTCCTTCTAGCAAACTGCCACCGAGCATATGGCTACCGTGGGCATTTTTTTTTCATTATCCCAGAGTGTGTCTACAACCCCACGTCCGTAAACTCCATCTGTATCTCTATCAGTGGAAGGAATTTCCATCAGGAAATATCAGCAGGCACCAGGGGAACCTTTCCAATCTACTGAGATTGAAGGAAGTAACCACAGGGTTCCCTCTCCTGCCTCCCTTGTCTCCAACTCTAGCCAAAAAAAGGTCTTATTTCCCAGAGATTACCCTATCACGCACCCCTACCTGCCCAGTGGGGAGGATGGGATGGCGCTTCCCATGTGGTGCTCCACCCCAGGTACAAGCCTTATTCGGGTCACTGCCTCATGCAGATTCACCTCTTCAACCCCCCACTTAGCAGCATAAACAGATGACATAACCCTCTGACATATAGACCCTGCACAGCACCCTCTCCTCAGCTCCATTGCTACTGTCTTTATTCTATAAGGTACCTGTCAGCCACAAGATAACAGTCAGGATTTGTAGGAGGAGCTAAGGTGGGAGGAATAAGGAGAGGGAGAGGAAAAGGAAGAGGAGTTAGGGAAAACAGAGATGTAGGAGCAATGGAGAGCCACACAGGTATGGAGAGCAGTTGCGAGTAACAACTTTTGGAAACAACTGCTCTTTGTATGGGCATATTGTTATTGAGCGTTACCAAACATTTAAAGCCTTTGGATAATCTAAGCATTATAATCTCATTTTCTACTGGATACTGTATGGATGGCAGGTATTATCTGGGGTTCAAGCTTTGTGGAGACAGCGTGGGAGATTGGCAGAGCCATCTCCCACGCTGGTGTCTTGTGGGTGGCAGTGCTGGTGTTTCTGGCTGGCTGTTTCTAGCTGCGGCGGGCAGTGGCCTTTGGCCACGGAACATGGCAGCTGAGCTAGGCAGACCCACTGCAGGCTTGACCAGTGGCCATTTTAAATAATTACTTCAACAAGGATTTAATACCAAAGGCAACAAATGTGCCTGTGAAGGCAGGGCAGTGGCTAATTGGATGAGAGGGAAGCATATGGGGGTGGTTGAATGTGGGGCAGAAGCATTAAAGCTATGTTCTTCCAAGTAAGGGGTTCTGAACACATCACTAGGGTTGAATATTGACTGTGACCCTTATTGTCACCCTGCTTCAACAGCCAACCTGGTGACACACTTAAAGTGAATATGGACTACTTTTGGGAAATCTAGTTATACCAAGTATGAGTACCAAGCTGTCCCCTTTACTTTGCGTGCACAGTAGGGCAGAGTGAAGGCAGAGGTTGAATGGGTTGCATACTGACATCTCCGTGGATGGCTTCTGTGTATGCGTATATATCAATTGATAGGATGTAGTCATTTTTAAGTTTACTCACGTGCAGATTTATATGAAGGACCCGTTTCAGATTAACCACATCGACGCTATAGCTTTCCATCTCCCTGAGAACAATGCCATGCAGCAAACTGTCATCGTTTTTTTTTTTTTTTTTTTAAAAAAAACTCTCTAAAAACATGGACCACTCATTCAGGTGGTATTTGCAAAGAGAATCTTGCTGATTAATGAACCCCTGACCTATTATTTTTGTTCTTCAGAGAATCTGGAAGTTAGTAAAAAAAAAAAAACTAATTGCAATTCTTCCCAAGTCTACACAGTGCAAAAGAAGATACTTGATTGAATTTTGCAAGCTTATCTATTGGAAAATTGTATAGCCAAAGACAATGTAATTTAGTCAATGACAGTGTGTGCTTATGTGCCCACATCCATAAGTCTCCCAAGGGAGAGACACCATAGGGCAAACTCCTACCAAGAATATCTAAGTTATTACGTCTTCCCCACTCAACCTAAACAAATAGAATTGAGTGCAGTTTCTGCTGCCATTTCTGCCTTTGTAGACTCCACTCTCATGATCTCCCAGTTAAATGTTGCAACTCTGCAACAAGGTTTGATACATTGTTACTTATAGTTGGATATCCAGGGACACTGACTGGAATATTCACTCATCTTTGTTCTGTACCAAAGTATGTCCTGCAGGATAAGAAATACCAGTGCATTTTGTAGGGAAGAGAGCTTTTCTCTTTGTCTGACAGAATCTTACTGTGCTACCCAGGATGTCCTCAAGCTCCCTATCTGCTCTCAGCGCTGGGGACAGGCATATGTACTGTACTGGTCAGCCAGCACTTCCCCCTTTAAATTGTTCAAATCCTATCCCCCTCATTTCAAAATAACTTCTTTTGGACAACCACATGCTTGTTTTACATACTTGGCTTCACATATCTCTATGTCATGCTACATTTACTTAAGAGTCAGGTCACTTTTATGCCAGTAGAATATTCCACTTTTTGAAGATAATATCCATAGCCACTACTCCTTCTCTTTCTCCCACAGCACCTAAATTACTATTCACAAGATGCCAAAGAAATATTATTTGAATAAGCTAACAAATAATTTTTAATCACGATAAACAAATCCAAGTTATCATTTATAAGGCATAAAGTGGAGGTGCTATTGCCCAGTGATGAACATAAGAAGATGCTGCGAGGGAGGACACAGCCTGAGCATGTACTGAAAACAAATACTAGAGGCTCCCATGAGAATAAACTGCAAAATCCCAAGCTCTGTTCTGTCGGCAGCTTCCCCTTCTGAAATGACTCCTTGCCACAATGATGTAAGACTCACACTGCTCGTTGGGATACACAATCCATCTTCAGATGCTCATAGTCACAAGTAAGAGAGAGAGAGAGAGAGAGAGGAGGGAGACATTCCTGGGCATGCTTCACCATTGATGTTGATTCCTAGCCAAGGCTGTCCACCTGCAGAAATCCCCCAACTACCCCATTTCTACCGCTTTGGCCGATAACGAAGATAATTGTTTCATCCACTTTGTCAAAGCTGAAATGAAAAGAGAGGAAAGCAAATGATGCTGTTGTAAATCACAGGGCCCAGACAGCAGAAGAGGGACAAGATAGCGACTTCATTAAGGGTTATGTATTGTGCCATTAAGTTGGCAGGGGGGTCACCTTTCGTGTCACACTCGGCCCCTGTGATGCATTGCCAGCTCTTCTTTCCAATAAAATTAAACGGAGATGTAAAACTGATTAGGGGCCATGTTTTCTTCAGCCCGTGGCAAAGGGAATGGTACAGGGAATAATTGATATAAGATTGTAACTGACGCATAATGGCAGCAATTTCTCTTCTTGGTCATTTCATTGCTGACCTTGCCCATTAAAATAAGCCCAGCTGCCTCTGAGAGAGACACTTTGTTTCCCATCAGCCCCAGACCCCATGGCAGCTCCCATTCCCCCAGCCACTGGCCCCTCACTGAAGCAACATGTCTATAAATATCATGAGCCTGAGTTTGGGGGGAGGGGGAGGATTGGGTCTCCTATGGGTACATACTGTAGGTCCCCCGATGCCACTGTGGGCATGTGCCTGAACTCCCCCACTCTTCAGCTGACATCTGCAGATAATTGTAAGCCTCACTAGTGTTTAGATACTGCCGTGGTGAAAATTACTGTTGACCTCCTTGGTCTGAGTCTCGGGCTTAAAATCTCAGGCCTCATTATAGATGCTCAGCCATTTGGTCAGGTAGAAAAGCTGCTGTAGGCAATGAAGAACTGATTTTTATCTTTACAATCAAAATTCATATTTTAGCAGGCTTTATGAAGTCAACAATTTGGACAGTCTCCATGAGCTGTAGTCGGTCTGTTGTCCAGTCAACAAATATTTATGAGAAGTCTATTACATACTAAGGACTGTGCTAAAAATTGAGGGTATACAGTTACACCCCTAGTTCAAGGAGCCCAGAGCTAAATGACATTTTCCCAATGATAATAATAGGTCACATTCACTGGAGATTTACTGTGCACTAAGAACTATTCAGCTCCATAAATATTTTTAAATTGTCATTGTAGCAAGAGTGATTACTAACTGGTCCCCCAGTTTACACACAGAGAAAAGGGAGACAGCAGTGATCAAATGCTTTGTGTAGGACATTTGAAGAATAAAAGATAGAGCCTCTATTTAAGATGTCATGAGTTGATGCCAAGACCTAAACCCAAAGAAAACTATATTGTTGACTTTGGGGGATGTTTGTTTAACCCCTTCCCCGGCATATTGGTCAATTCTCTCCAGCATTCAAGATGGTAAACATGCTATGTACTTACCAAATGGAATTTATGATCTGAATATCCTCTAGGTTAAGACAAAGCAAATGAAAGAGATACAATGTAGTAAGCACGGACTATTACATGGCATGAGGTTCTACTGGGCTTTTTAAAACTCAGTATCTGAAACAGGTGTTTCATGGTGGATAAAGGAAAATGGTAACACTTATTTTGTCTTTCCCATAAACACATATTCTCATATTCAAGATCATGGCAAATAGCAATGAATATAAAAAGAAATCTGAGCTACAAGGCAGCAGGAAATGGCGTTTATCAGGGCTCTGACTACCCTTGTGACTGTCCCTGTGTCACTGTCCCTACTCTAACAGAAGAGGGACAGACATTGTGACTCAAAGTTCCTCTTGTTTTCACAACAGTTAAACAAATATATGAATGTGACCGCCATCTTCATAGTGATCTTTATAGAAGTGAACAGAGAGATATTTTCTCAGACTCACTGGACGATTGCCAGATTGATGTGTCTGTCTACCTGCTCTCCCGTCCGTCCGTCTGTCCGTCTGTCTGTCTGTCTGTCTGTCTGTCTGTCTATGTTCTACCACTTCCTCAGCTCTGACAGACACCAGGGAATGTAGCAACTCTGGGTGGGAAGACTATAAATGACAAACAAAACTCTCTCTGCCAAAAATCTGATCAGTCCAGAAGTGGGCTAAGTTAAAGCCGGCGTGTCTTTCCACCACATGGAACCATGATCCCACACATCAGGAGAGAGGCAAATGCTTTGAGTAAATGAAGATAAGGACTCTGAACATTTCCTCTTTCACAACTCATGCAATGTGGACCGGGAGGCCCCATCTAAATAAAAAACAGATAAAAAGCAAACACTCAGGGCACTTGCCATTTTATCCTTCCTTGCAGGCCTTCTCCAGTCACCTCCCAAGCAGACCCCAGACCCCTGGACTGATCGTTTTGTGAGTGCCGGAATGTTGGAAGGCGACAGCTTGGCTTTAGGAGTGGGTCTGCCACACCAAGGAATGCCACTGGTTTTGAAATTTCCCCGTGGCTGTTAGGATTCTTCACACGTGGTGTGATAAGGAGTGAGACCTCTCTCCTTGCAGCAATTGCAATAATAAAGAAATTCTCCATTAAATGTGATGTGGACACACAGCGTGTCCATAGCCGTGATGACAATCAACCCTTATGACAATGTATAAGATGACTGGTGGTTTTGTCAATTTGAAGATAAGGAAACCTGGAGTCAGACATCAGCTTGAGGTTGCCAAACAAGCTCAGAGAGATGATCTGTTTCCGGTGGAAAGACTTCCCACTGCTCCTTAGAACATTCTCAGGAAGCTCACACTATGTTTCCCTTCCTTGTGTGCTACCTGTGACCTTCTAGGGTCAGAGCTCAGAGGCAGTCCCAGAAAGTAAGAGCCTCAGTAGAAGTTTCTAGGGCCTCTTCTGAAGCGGTTGGAAGATGTTCGTTATTAGGTCCTTGTTGAGGAAGTGTGTTACACTGGCTGTTGTGGTGCATGACTGTATTTCAGTACTGGGGGGTCGGAGGGAGGTTCGAGTGAGAGGGAGCAAAAGTTTAAGGCCAGTTTGAACCACCTAGTAAGCCTTTATTTGTATGAGATGGTGTTAAGCTTGCATCTGTTCATTGGTTTATCATCCACAGAGTAACGAAGTTCCCATAGAGGTGAACAGCCTCTTCCCTTTCTTTACCCATGATATACCTTTTTACTGTATCCCCACTTACTCTGCACAAATAAAGGATGGTTTTATTCAAACAAAAAAAAAATCCTTTTTAGTGTCTAGGGGAGAAAATACTAAAAATTAGAGGACTCGTCTCAGCAGAACAATACAGACAGAAACCTCATAGCAAGTAGTGGGTTAAAGAAAGACAAAGTTTTGTTACTCAGTCAACAAATAAAAGTGTTTTTGGGGGTGTGCGTGTGTGCAGCGAACGTTTATTGATGGTATTTCAGAGAGTAGGCAGGGCTCCCTAGGCCCCTCCTGTTGTTACGGGGGTCTGGATGGAAATTGTGAGGGAGATACTCAGTGCTGGGGACAGGGACCCTTCAGCAACCGAGGGCCTCTCTCTTGCTCTCAGTGTCCTTGCTGGGGTGGGTGGTCCAGGGCAGCTTACTCCTTGGAGGCCATGTAGGCCATGAGGTTCACGCCCCTGTTGCTGTAACCATACTCATTGTCATACCAGGAAATGAGCTTTACAGAGTTGTCATGGAGAGCAATGCCAGCCTCAGCATCAAAGGTGGAAGAGTGAGAGTTGCTGATGAAGTCACAGGAGACAACCTGGTCCTCAGTGTAGCCCAGGATGTCCTTCAGTGGGCCCTCAGATGCCTGCTTCACCACCTTCTTGATGTCATCATACTTGACAGGTTTCTCCAGCGGTATGTCAGATCCACAACGGATACATTGCGGGTAGGAACACGGAAGGCCATGCCAGTGAGCTTCCCGTTCATCTCTGGGATGACCTTGCCCACAGCCCCAGCAGCACCAGTGGATGCAGGGATGATGTTCTGGGATGCCCCACGGCCATCACGCCACAGCTTTCCAGAGGGACCATCCACAGTCTTCTGAGTGGCAGTGACTGAGCTTAGCTGTTGGTGTCCTCCTTCCTGACTTATCTCTGCTTCCCATAAACGGGTATCTCTGATGTTAGCATTGCTGCTCTACGCTATCCTGTCCTGTGGCTAGAAGGAGCGTTCCACATCTTCATTCATGCTCAAGGAGCAGATTTTAATTCTATCTGCTCTGTCAAGGCATCCTGAATTCTCAGAAACAAAACAAAGCTTCTATATTCTCAATGTACACTTTACACTTCCAATACATTGTATCCCTCCATTTATCCAGCAAATATGAGCTGAGTGCCAAACTTCAGTTTCGGGGGACCAAGTCATCGGTGACACAGGTCAATTGCATGTTTGACCACCATTCTCTTTCCCCTAAGCCACCATGTGGTGAATGAGGAGGGCCTATTTTGCAGATCTGGTAAGTGTCTCAATCAGGACAATATACATGAGACCTGCTATTTGCGGCCACTAGATCTGTAAGAGTGGGTATGCAAGAGCCTTCTTCAAAACTGGGAAAGCTTGCCCTCCTATTCCAGTTCATTATCCACCTCTCAGTTCAATGCCTTTCTATTTATTACCTGTCTGCCACTGGGAACCAAGGAAGGGAGAAAAATTTCCTGAGAGTTTTCAGAGAAAGAAACAAAGAAAAGAAACCTTGGCTGTATGGTAGAAGCTAATGAAATATTTCCACTTGAAAACTTGATGAGCTATGGAGGCCTGTAATAACCCTACACAGACAGGCACACACCTGGGGCTTCCTGACCATCCCAACTGTTGGATAAGGCTGGCAGACAGGCCCTTGGGAGAGATGGTACCTCCTGGAGTTTTTTTTTTTTTTTTTAAAGGAGAGCATTAGCAAGGATTTATGCTTCTGCTCCAGCCCCCACTCACCTCTAACATTTGGAGAAGACATCACACAGCCAGCCAAAGCCCTAGGGAAATAGTGGCAGAATGGGGAAAAGACAAAGATCTCAGTGACAGGTGACCAGCCCTCTCCCTGGAGATTTTCTACACACACACACACACACACACACACACACACACACACACTGCTTTGCCATTTCAGGCAGAGCCAGGAAACAAAAGAATATTCAGCAAGTGGCTGAAATGCTACCATCCCAGGATCACACACTATCAGTCTGTGTTTACAAGCAGAGAACTGGGTGGAGCCTCCCTGGAAACCACGAGGTTGGTGTAAGTCAGAGGTCACTGGCGTGCACGCTCTTTCTGAGCAGTTTGCTCAACTGGAGAAGGTGTGCACACTCTCATGCACATCCATGCAGTCAAGGTGGGGGGTGGGGCGAGCATTTCGCCAGAGATACTCTTAACTCTGGTATCATCTTGCTATCAGCCTCCAAAGCAATTCAGCTTCTTCCACAAAGACTTCCCAGAAGGGATTCTAGTGTGCGAATGAATGAATGAATGAATGGGATTGAAGAGAAATATTCTTCAGTGAAAGGAGCATAGTACACATCGGGAAAGGACCCAAACAAAGGCCGGAAACACTGAGGTGTCTGACTTTGCTTACACAGAGACAAAGTACAGGATGCTGCCTAGACCTGACATCACGTCTTCAGCCAGTACAGGATCCATGCGCAGAGGAACAGCTCCAAACAACAAAGCGCGGGCAACAGGACCCCAGCAACAGCTCAGCACAGGGCTTCCGGAACGTGTGGGTGTTTAAAGCTGGCACAAGATACCGAGGAGTCAGGGCAGCACAGCCACCGGTGGCCATGAAGCTTCCTCCCCTAGGCAGCAGGACAGCTAGGGCCCTCCTCACTGGCTGGACTCACAGAGCCGCCCACCAAGAGTGGAGGGATTTTTTTCTTAATGTCTTGATAGAGACCAGCTAATGTAAAGCTTTCCAACATAAGCTTGTTTTTCTGTTCCTTCTTTCTGACCTTGGCATTTTCTTTCTCCATTCCTTGGCTCGGCGCTGTCCTGTGGCCAGGTTTGCTTCTCATTTGTCAATGTTATTATTGAATTTTCAAATGCCAGTAGTACACATAAATCAATGGGTTTCTTCTCCCTACTGGCATATCCCTGCCACATGTGGTCATTCATTTTTTTAATAAGTCCTCCTCTCCTTTCACCCATTTATAAAAATGCATCTTGTTCCTCCGCCACCGTCCATCACTGGCTGAGCCCGGCTATTTGTTGCCCCTCCGTGCTTATTCATCAACGTTTTCAAAAGCAAAATCACTCTTCGCCTCCTGCTCTTATTGTACCATCAATCTTGACCAGGGGATCAATAAACTTCGCTTTTGCAATTTTCCCCCCCTCCGGAGCTGACTCTCTCCAAAGTGCGGTCTTTTTATTTACATTTTTAACTGATCTTCAGTTGGGGGGGGGTGTGGAGGGGACGGAGGCAGTGTCAGGGAAGCAAAGGGCTTTCATTTGCTCCCGAGGCAGCAATAACCATCCATGCATCGGTCATTTAACACGGTAACCCAACGAAATTGATACTCGGCTCTTCCCTGCTCTGGGTCCACTCACGTAAATCATAACCCAGGCAAACAAAAGCCGGGCCCAGCAAGAGTCTCTGCCAGACAGGCAGACAAGGAGGAAGGCAGAGCGACTCACCCATTCCAAGTCTTGTTGGGAAAGAGACGCAGGCTGACGTCTCGGAATTCCTCTGCTGTGTTTTATTTGTGCTCGGGGAAAATTAAATGGAAAGACACCGAAGTGTGGGGTCAAAGGAACGAAGGCTGAATTGAAGACCAGCAGACATGTAAAACTGACCGGGAAAATAAGCCTGGAGCTGACTGGCTTATTAAGTCTCTAGACGTATGGACATATCAGGCTCATGGGCCTCGTGCTGTTGTTGATGCTTCCAGGAAGGAGGAGTGGGTAAGAATTACAAAGCTCCATGGATGTAAGAGAGCTGCCTCTGAAAGTCAAAGAGGTTTCCTTTTCCTCTTCTCTTATGCCTGTGTTTAATAACACTTACCCAAGGCTAAACTAGAACACATACAAATAATAATAGTAATAATAATAATAATAATAATAATAATAATAATAATAATAAAACCTACTATTCACAATGTTATTCATTTCCCTTGTATTTGAGTACCTCGGAGCTTCAGGGGAGTGTGTCTGTTAACCTAGTCACAAACCTTGCAAGAAGGTCACAAGGCCCTTGAGGAGATGATAATATTGTCCTTCTCACTGCTAGTTTTAATTAAGACCCACTTTGACTAAGGGAAGTGGGGGAAAGGATTTATATATACTTCTGAATACTATTCCACACTCACTGGTTGATAGAAAACCAATATGCTGGTCTCTCAACTTACTAAGATCACCTTTGCACTCATGGTTCAAGCCATGAAGAAACCAAGTTACTTGCACATAACAAAAAATTTGAATACAGCTATCTGACTCCAAATTCAGCCATTTTTCATGACCTAGTGCCAGTTAGTCCTCAGGAGTCAACTGCCATAGGTCAGGGCGACCCAAGGGCTCCATGAGTGCAGCTTGAATTTAGTCTAAGAGGACAATTTGCTTTTTCATCTCTGAAGCCACCAATCTTTTGTCCCAGGTTTGACAATGGAAGTTCAAAGTTCAAGAGACAAAGCAGACCCAGAGGTCTGCTGCCAGATCTAGTGGGCAGAGAAGAAAGAGCCACGAATCCAAGACAAGAGGCCCATTCCCAACTGGGGGCAGAAAAATGATTATTCTTCAGGCAGTTCCCTTTGTTTTTCTCAGTCTTAGTTTCCTCAACTCCAAAGTTAAGGAGTCACTTCTAGGATGTCTGAAATATCTCTGAGATGTGCTCATCACAATCCCTCTGGCACCACAGTGATGGTCAAGAGCCCAAACACACCACCCTGACCAGAGCAAGGCACCATATGAAACCCTACCCATCTATAGTACTGTGCAGACCTGAGGTGCTCCTGGATCAAGCAGGTTTGCAGTGGACATTTGACAAATATATACTGGCCTCTTTTTAATCTCCATAGCTGTAGTAGGGGAGTAATAGGATTGGATTAAGACACTGGCTCAAGGCTTTAGCTATTTGGATTTCATGGAGAAGTAGAATTTCAAATACAAATACTAAATACAATCTTTCGAGACAAACATGGCGCTGTCAACTTCTTAATTTCTCCAAATAAGATTACAAACTATGATGATTTATTTTTGCCATTATGCCATGGAGGAAGGACACCTTGATGCCCAAGGCTTAGAAAAAATTAATTGCTAGGGATAAGTATAGCTCCACTGACTGCTGTCTGGAAATGGTATCCTGGCCTATCAAACTAAATGATGTGTTGTCTCCAAGAGACAACTGTGGTGATAACCCCATCTCAGACTCGTATACACTCACAGCACACAAATCAGTTACTAAATGTATGTGCATTTTCCTGTGGGTTTTAACTGTTAGGTACATAAATCTCTGTCCTGTCAATGAGACTAGATGCTCCTCAAGTACTGGGACCATTTCTTTAACTCTTCATTACCAGGTAGAATTAGCTTAGTCATCTGTTTGTGTCTACTTAAGATTCGAGGATGGTACCGTTTTTAGCTAAACCGGGCAGAAGGCAAGAGTAAGCTGAAGTTGTAAAGTGTTTAGTAGAGTCACATCAGAAGAGCCTATGAGATGGACAGATATCAGATCCAGAGCGATGTGAATGGGTATAGCCCCTGGGCACCTTGTGCCTGGATCTCTGTAACCTATGTTGTAGCGAGCTGTACGTATCTATGAGAGAGCCAAGGAGCACAGGGAAAATAGAGATTCTGAGCAGGGGGATTCTAAAAATCTCCACTGTCTGTGCTTTACTCTCCTCCGGAGAGCAACAGAGCAATAAACAAGACTCCCAGTCAATTATGCTGGCTCCAAAATGGCCAGCCTTAGCAGACACTGAAAAAGATGCTGGCTGGCATATCAACTGTGCTCTCCTTTAAGCTAATCCCAAGAAAGGCACCAGAGAACATACAGCCCAGTTTGAACAGTAGCCAACCTATCAATCGCAGGGTGGATTTGGTCAGTCCTGGGCTTCAGGCTTATGTAACTTCAACTGTGTTTTGCTAACAAGCCAGAAATAAACAATGAGTGACCGGTCATTTTTAAAAGCCAGCTCCCCTGCAAGGGAGAAGAGGGGGAAGCCAAGAGACTGAGGGAGGAAGTGCCTGCCAAGATAATAAATACAACCCCCAAATCTCCAACATTTTGTGGTTTGACACTTAATTGATTAGCTAATTTGAGGCAATAAGATTTAGTGTTTCTGCAGATTAGAGTCTGAGGAGTAATTATAGCCATGGCTCCCATCTCTGAAGAACTTGGAAACTGCAGCTTTTCACAGGTCAAATATGCATCCGAGCCTGAATATTACAGCAGACAGAAACGGGTTTTTGGAACAGGGCCCCTTTCAGCTCTGCGTGCTGGGATTGCTCTGGAAAGGTCATTTGGTGCCTTTATCAGCATAGACAAAATCCCCTGCCTGTAATGTATGTGTTTATTCTCAAATTAAATATATTAATGTATTATTTGTTCTTAAAATGTCATGGAATAGATAGTGAGCTTAGCCCTCCTGGCAGACCTTTGAAGCTTAAAGAGTAATGTAATAATAGTACATTAATCCATAGGCCGTTCAGTCATCTCCCTGCGGAGGCCCAGCCTCTGAGCATGCTACAAAATGCTAGATTTGCAGCTCATGATTGTAGAAGTCCTTTTCCTTAACAATGGTAGTTTTGATGAGGGGTTCTTATTTAAGTCAAGGAAAGGCACAGGTTCTGTGTTATTTTGGAAAAAATCCTACTGAGGACTTAAAAAAATAGGCAAAGGCCAACATAAAAATATTTCAAGCAAATTGGGAAGTGAGCCAGAGAAATGTCATCTCTTAATTTTATTATTATTATTATTATTTATTATTATTATTTGTTGTTGTTGTTGGTCTCCTTTGGCCATGTCTTCATAGGGATCCCATCTTAGTAATTAGGTACCACCCAGCAGCAACTACAGACAACACAGAGCAAGTGCTGCTTAGGTGGGGCTTTGAAGGAGAGAGTGGTGTCAGCCCAATGATGTGAGGTAGGTGAGAGGAAAGACTTATGAGCCCACGTGCCATTTAACCTGCACCCATCAAGAAAGTAAGAAAGATAGAAAGAAAGAAAGAAAGAAAGAAAGAAAGAAAGAAAGAAGGAAGGAAGGAAGGAAGGAAGAAAGAAAGAAAGAAAGAAAGAAAGAAGAAAGAAAGAAGAGAAAGGAAAGGAAAAAAAAATGGTCTTCTGAAGTGTCAGTGAAGAAATTTTACATCCTCCCCCTATCCCAAACCCTACCCTGCTCCTGCCGCTCACCCTTGGCCTACTCTGTGTCTTTTATTTCTAGGTTTTGGTTCAACGGCTGGGTTTCTCCACACCAAGCAGCTGTTGCTGTACCAGGGGACCCTGGAGGCTAACAATGCGAGACCTGTTCATCAAGAGGTGACTTCCAGACATGCCGATGAATTCAGAAAGACAGGCTGGTTAGAAGACGCAAAGCCTCAGCCAGTCTTCAAACTTTGGATCTTGCATGACCTTGAAGAGTTATCACAAACTGAGGCAGAGTTCCCAATTCCTGCAGTGGCCAATCATTGTCTCCCTGGAGAAGGCATATAACCTTGGGCAAAGAACAGTTCCCTAAGCAGGCAATTCTCAGCAGCTTTGCATCTGCAATCTTTCAACAGCCAGTGTTCCCAGCATCTGGGGACAGATATACTGTCCCTGAAGAATGGATCTGCCTAGGAGAAGAATCCCAGGCAGTCCCCTGGGGTATCTTTTCATTTCTCAACCCTTTCCTGAGAAATTAACTTACAGCTATTCACACCAGCTGTTCTGACCCTCTGCTGCCCTCTGGTGGCTACTGGTACAACTACCCCGAACCAGGAAGGCTCCTTTGATCCGTGTGTGTGTGTGTGTGTGTGTGTGTGTGTGTGTGTGTGTGTGTGTGTTCGTGTTCATTCTCACACATGTGCCATGCTGAAATGTTCCTAGTTGTTTCCTCCCTCCCTCCCTCCCTCCCTCCCTCCCTCCCTCCCTCCCTCCCTCCCTCCCTTCCTTCCTTCTCTCTTTTTTTTATTTTACCTTGTTAGTTCAAACATTTAATTCTGACACAATACAGACTTTCATTTGTTTCCATTTGAAGGTTTTCAGAGTCTTCAGGTTTTCAATGAAAACACACTCAAGTTTAGTGAAAGCATTATCAATTACTGAGTATTTCCTTGGTATGATCTTGTGAGATCAAGATCTTTCAGGGAATTGAGGGTGAGGCCTGAGAGTAGAGGACTCAAAGGGAGGCTCACATCCTTCTACATGGCCTAGAGCTGGCTAAAGTTCAAAATCCTTCCTTGTCTTGTACCAGGTGGCCCGAGGGCAAGAGCAAAAGGCTCTTTACTGAGTGTGGTTTCAGGTCTTAGTGCTGGTACTTATTACTTGTATGGTGCTGCTTGAGTCGCTGACCTAATGACAGGTTTCTGCACCTGTGGAACATTCTTGTACCTATGGAACAACGTGTTCACAAAACATTGAATGTGGAGGCCCGCTGGAGCACATTGCAAAGTCCTGGCCTTATTCAGGAGTTGATTAATGTTGCATATGAGTTTCAAGAACCCCCAAAAGTCCTCCTCTGTAACCGAAGGATAAATAATAGTGATTGAGAACTGCAGATCTCAATCTGCCGCAGATTATTCTCTGGATGCCTTTTTTTCTTTTCAGAAAAGAAGTCACTACAACATGAAGAACATGCAGGTACAAAGACAAATGAGTGGAAAGATATGAATTTCACTACGGACCTTACTATACTTTTGTATGTTCACAAAATGGCTTCCTGCTGCAGAGGCTGGAGGATGTGCCTGGGGATGGCACCCTGTTCTGGCAGACCTGCCGTGAAAGGCTCCTTCCTTAGATATAATCTTTCTAAAGAGTTAGCAAGCCTCATGATGGAACTGAACCACCAGAGACACAGAAAGAGACTGGTCTCTACAAATAATGTCCTGAGCAGGTGAAGTCGTGGTGAAGCTACATCCTGGAGACTGGGTATCTGGAAGTCAGTCCTGCCGGTGCTGAGAGTTCATGAACAGTTTCTGAAGCCCTTACAGGCACGGTGGGATCACTACCTTGTCCAGAGAATGGACCACGGAGCAATGTTACATTCCTCTTAAGGAGCATACTTGTCAGAAGAATTTTTGCAAAACAATGTTGAAAAAGTAACATTTAAGCATATATAAATATATGTCCATAACACTCTCTATATGTTACTTGTTTTGCCCAACTCTTAATAGCAATAAATATCATCATACAAAAGACTCAGAAGGAGGTAACGAGAAAAGTACCTCACAAAAATTAATATATCATAAAATCAAGTTTCTGTATCCTTATCCTTTTTTTTCTTTTCTTTTTTTTTTCCCCCCGGCTGCTGTGAGCAAGCACAGGCTGGACTCGAACTCGGGAAAGACAGACGGCTGCCTTGGACTCCAGAGCACGGCGACTGCAGCGGTGCGCCATGGCTGGCTAGCAAAATCAAGTTTCTGAAGTGGTTATTTTAGACATATATTACATATAATTACATATTATAGACATATGTGTCTTTAGCATAGATATTAGAGAAAGAAGAAAAAATTTAAACAAGGGGAAAAAAAACCTCTGTGTGTGTGTATGTGTGTGCGTGTGTATGTGTGTGTAAATCATGTTTGTGTGACTCAAAAGGCAAAAAGCCTTTGGAGTCAGAATAGCTGAAGAGCTGCAAACTCTGAGCAGCACCATCCAGAGACATAGCTGTCACACACACCGTGACTTTTATACAATCAGGGAACTTTCAGATCAGGGCACTTTGTTTAGGAAGAAGTGAAAGCTGAGCAATTTACTTTGAAATTATGCTCGCAGATAATGTTTGATCTAGGTTTTTAAGTTTGTGTACGAAAGTGGGGGAAAAAAAAACCACTTCAGTTGTCAAAAAACCTTGAAGCGTAAAATGTATCGTTCCCCAAAGCTCAAGGCTTTGTTCGGGGAAGTCAGGAGCAGTCAGTGTCTACAGGAACCGAGATGCTTATTTGGTCAAGAGCAAATGCTGATATTACACTGCACAGCAGGCCAATCGATCGGCCCTTGTGTTCTCAGAGGTTCCCAATAGGCATACCAGCACAGGATTCACACGGAGTGTGTTGTTCAAGAGAAAACTTGCCATTTCGTTGAATTCACAGAATAGGGAGTCCCGCTCCTTGGTTTGGTCTTTCTTGTCTTCTGGGACCTCTCTTTCTTTAGGCCATGGGGAAGATATGAGGCTGATATCAAACGTCAGGGACACATCTGGAGGCAAGGTTCTATCTCAGTCACCTCTTTTCTACCCAACAGAAACCACTAGAAGCAAAAGATCTTCCAGCTCCAGGCCAGTGAGCAAATTTTGCCTGGAAGGGGGTCTCCCTACTTCTCAGTGTTCACTTTCTTGGGGACCAAAAGGGATAGAGCTGGACTCTCACAGGTCAAATGGTCACTGTTATTTTTTTCTGTTAAAATAGAGAACAAAGCAGAATGAGAGGAAAAATAACAACGTCCTTTGTTTTTTCTTTTCTTTTTTCCCTGTTAGCAGGCCTTGCTGAACCTGGACCCTGCACAGTAATGGAGATTCCAGAGCAATCTAAACTGAAGGTGCTTATCCAAGGCCAATGCCAGACAGGTTTGGAAAGATATCTCCAAACCAGTCAAGATGGCGGCTGTAGCAGGCAGGCGGACAGGACAGCTCACAGGTCTATAGGAGCGCAGAGGTGGAGCGGGACCCTTCCCTGTATAACCTTTGCATGAGAAACCACAAAGGTCACAGGGGAAACTGGCTGAGACTCCTGCCTTCTGTTCCTGTAATGGTATTAGCAATGACTCTTTCTTACTCAATCGCACTCCCAAAGGATTGTCAATAAACTTTTTATGTGCCATAACTGTTACATTAAATAAAGCTGAAAGTATTGAGTAAACCGACTGTAAATCACTTTAGATGCCTTGGAATTACATTAAGTGTGAGAATTATGGATCTTTTTGCTGCTTGCAGAAACAGAGAAACGACAGAGCCAGGGGTTTTTATGCTGCCAGCCTTTTGAAGATTTTTTAAATTATTTTTTTATGCTCCACGACAGCCATCTCTTGTAAATGACTTGTTCAGGGGCATACTAGGAGAAAGGCAGAGAAGAATAGTGTCGGGTGAGACTGGAAGGGAGAAGGCGCATTGTAGTGAGGGACCGGTCCAATTTTCTCTCCCTTTTGCATGTGTCTATAGAATTCTCTTTTAGAAGATTTTTTTTCATATTTGTACATTTTAAGTAAACGATGAGGGAATGTGTCCAAACATGGATCTGCACACGGATGTGAGCATACTCCTTCTTCAAACTCCCTAAAAATCTTTTCCATTCTTGTGTCCCCAGTTGTTATTTTTGTGGTGGTAAGCTCTTACTTTAATGGTGTGGGTTGTGGGTATTCAACAGTTTTCTGAGACCTTCACAGGGTCAGGCCTGTATTCTAAACAGGGTTGTCAAGGTGCGGAAATGGGAGGAAGTTTGGATAGAATGTTGATAAAAGCAGTGACGTCTCAGACCTATACTTCCCAGTACCTGTTCTGGTGACAGAACAGGTTTGATATTGTTTGGGGGTAAAGGCTGCTTCCCAACTAGTCTGGTTCCTCTGCTGGCAATTCCAGCAACAAAACCATAACCAGGGTCTGATAACTTGGAGGGCTATTACTGTAACCATCAGAATGGTGTCCGGAACTCCACTTCCTTTTAGGAAGGGAAGGGGTGGAAAGACGTCATGCTACTTCCAGGCCAGGGATGGGTGTGACCTATGAATAACTCATAGGAAGTCATAGAATAACAGGTTTGGGGGTAGGTACTGCAGAATGAAGTCTGCATTTAGATACCCAAGCCTAACTATTGGAGGTGCTAGGATCCAGAGGGTACAATCTGAGGGCAACATAGGATCAATTTGTTCTTTTTACCTGAAGCCCCCCAAACCTCAGTATTGTTTTAAAATCTATTTCTTTTTTAAAAGAATAAAAATCTCTATTTCAGCCAACCTGAAACATCAGATATGGACTCCCAGTCTAGCTAAGGAAATGAATTGGTCCCACCTTATGACACAGAAAACAGAATAATTGGATCCGTAGCTTAAGAGAAGGGTGGGCGGGAGGTATGACGGTGGAATTCAGAAGAAGGAGACCCAAGAGAGCCACAGGATTGGAAATGTCGGGGATTCACAAGTTTGTGTTTGTTGGGAATGAAAAGTACAAGTATGAAGAGAGACAGAGAGGAGAAAAGAGGCAGGAGGACCAGTCGGCGAATGGGTTGGGGAGCGAGCACTGTTGAAAACCGGGCATTTCCACACATGGGCAGGAACAGGAGCTTTCGCATAATGGCGATCCGAAAATTAGAGTCTGTATGAGTGTGCTTGGGCATTTTGTCTCCAGCTGCAGCACCTGGAGTTGCATCGGGGACCTAGAGATGTATGATCTGAATGAGTCACAGGTGACATGAGAGCTAGAAAGCGCACGCACGCCCTATTGCCCTTCCTTCTGTCGGGAGCTGCGTAGCAGCATCACTTCTGGTCGCAGAGACTCTATCGTATGGAAGTTCAAGACTGGAAATTTCCAAATCTGGGGTTTGACCTTGACCTTGACTCTTTCTGCTATTATGACATTGAACAGCTCCTTTATTCTCACACACCCTACCCCCTACCGTCTAGACAGCAAGTCAGATGAAAGTCAGCACAACCTGCTTCCTTGGCTGTGAATAAAGACATCTTCCAGCCAACACATCCTGATGGGATCAGAGGGACACTCTCCATCTATCTTTTCGCCACCGGGCCATGGGTTAAGCCTTGAGTTGCACATCTGTGTAATGATGAAGCAAAGGCACAGTGGGCTATGTGTATGTTAGTGTGTGTGGTGTGTGTGTGTGTGTGTGTGTGTGTGTGTGTGTATGTGTGTGTTCGTATACATATAAAGATAGGTTGATGTCAGTTGTCTTTCTCATTCCCTATCCACTTAATTTTTGAGACAGTGTCTCTTACTGACCTGGAGCTCACTGGTTAGCGAGACTGGCTTCCAGCAAGCCTCTGTGCTCTGCCTGTCTCCTTCCTCTGAGCACTGGAGAGAGATGGCGTCATCTCTTATTCGAGTACTGGAGATCCAAACTCAGGTTTCCATGCTTGCATAGCAACCCCTTCACTTAGCTGAGCCGTTTCTCCAACACATCCAAACAGTATCATCTTGATCTACAAAGTTAACTGCTACACAGAGCCTTTATAACACACAGCCGACATACGTATTACAATATTCATAGATAAATGAATACTACAAGAGAAAATCGGTGGTGCATTTTTAATTGAGCAGATGCCGAAGACGACATCCACACTTTGCTTCCAAGTACAAACGGAGACAAAATGAGAAAATGCAAGATGTTTATTAGGGTCTACTTGGGCCAGGGTCTCTGGGCTCTGGTGATAAAATGGTAAGCAAAAATAGGCAAATTCATCACCACAGGGGAAGGGGGACACCTTGGGTGGGTGGGGGATGAGAATCACTAATCCGGTTTAGTAAATAACTGTAACCATTTCAGAGAATGGACTCTGAGGTGAAGAAGGCAAAGCCCAGGTTTGGAGTGTGATAGTTAATATTATCAATGTGATAGGACCTAGTGTCACCAAGGAGACATGCTGCTACCAGTGTGCAGGGTTATCTAGATCGGATTAGCTTCTGGCCATGCCTGTTGGGATTATCTTGGTTAGGTTAATACCATCCTCGAGCTTTGGTTCCAGACTATTAAGGACTAGGCTGACTAAGTCTCACATCCTTTTTTACGTCTTGACTGTGGATGAAATGTGACCGGACATTTCAAACTCCTACAGCCTTGACTGCACACCATGATAGTCTGTCTGTGCCCTTGAGCTGTGAGGCAAAATAAACTCTTTCTTCCTTCACTTGCTTTATTTCCAGGAGATTTTTTAACCCGACATCAAGAAAAGAAACTCAGACAGGGAGGAGATCCAGTGACAAGTGACAGACATGCGTGTAAGGAAGCCCCCAGGGTCACATGTGAGCTGACATATATTATTTATTGTTTGCTTGTTTTTGTTATTATTTATTTAATGAATCTGGGCTTACATACCATGAAGCATGTGTGGAGGTCAGAGGGCTGGTGGGAATTTATTCTCTCCTTGCAAAATATGGGTTTTGGGGAATCAAACTGAGGTCAACAAACTTGGAGGTCAACTCATTACCCATGGAGCCATCTTTCTGGTCATACTTTTTATTTTGTATTAGTTTTCCCTTTGGGGGGTGAGGTAGTGGGAGGCAGAGTTTTATAATTCAGGCTGGCTTCAGACTCAGTCTGTAACTGAGCTTGACCTTGAACTTCTGATCCTCCTGCCTATAGCTTCAAAGTGCTTGAGTTTCAGGCGTGTCCCCTCACCTTCAGTGCTGGAGACTAAAGGCAGGGAAGGCTTTATGCATGTTGGGGAAGCACTGTACCTACTGAACTGAGTGAGGCCTTAATGGCAAGTGGATACTAAACCTCATTATTCCCATCAATGTCTAAGACTTCACTTTCCTTTCTAGAAAGTCACTCCAAATATGTGGTCCAGCTCTCCTGGTCCATCCTATTATCCCTGCATGCAGATGATACATTTAACACTTAAATCTTCATTTAAATAAACTGTGCGATAATTATGGGAAACAACACAAGAACTGCTTTTTTTTTTCTCGGTGAAAATATAGCTCTGGGTCTCTGCCAGCAAAAGCAGATTGTCCCCCCAAAACTCCTTACCCCTGGAGGAGCAGGGCTTGTGTATAGGTCAAACCTGCGTCCTCACAGAAACAGGATGCCAGTCACCACCATGCCCCACTGATTCTAGCTCTGATGAGAGAACATGATTAGTGGAGATGCCAGTTGAGACCCCTCCTCTGTTTTGCTGACCTTGTAAATTGTCTAGACTCATGTGTCACAGGCATGTCTTACAATCCATAAGATAACGCCTACATTTTGTAGAGCAGAAGCATATTAACCTTTGTGGGCTCTAGCAGGGTTCCGACAAAGAATGTCTGGTGAAAACCGGAGAGCTCATGGTAATTGCTTGCCAGGCAGGGGAAAACGATCCTGAGCTGTGTGAAGATAAGGAAAAAATGTCTGGAGGCAAGTCACCTGGGTTTTATTATGCTTGCCCTAAAAAATAATTAGCATAGCCTGTGAAATCATCTCAGGAGAAGTATGCAGGGCTGGCATTTGCCCCCAAAAGGAAATGGTAACCTAGCTTGTTTTGCTGAGAGAGAGAGAGAGAGAGAGAGAGAGAGAGAGAGAGAGAGAGAGAGAGAGACTGAGGCAGAGAGAGAGACTGAGACAGAGACAAAGAGAATGTGCCCATGCTTCTAATATGGAAAAGACAAAAGAAAGGTCAGGTTTTAAAATAAATGTCTGAAACCACAAAGAGAACAAGGCCAACAGCTATCATTATGGCTCTGCTGAGGTGGAGCTTAGCAGGTGCTACCCCAGCCAAGGGCAGAGGTATGCCTCATTACCATGCAGGGCTCCAGGCTAGGCAAGCTTGTTGGGTTCTCTCTTAGTAGCTAACTAAAAGGACACAGAGTCAAACCATTCATGAATGCACAGGCCGCATGCCCCATGCTCCTGATGACTGTAGCCATTGCTGCGCAGGGGAGCAGAATGGTCCCCTAAGGCCCATCTCAGGCCTCTGATTTGGAGGAACCCCAGGGAGCAGTTTCCTGCCTGGTTCATTTTGGGAGTAGGAATGGGAGAGAGGGAGGGCAACATTTTCCGTTTATTCTTCCCGATGGAAAAGGAAATGCATAACACCTATGCAGGAGCATAGGTGTGCCTTTAGCTAACCAGACAGGAGCAAGACTTTGTAAGATGTCTCTGTCACAGAAACTTTTCAGTTTCCTCTCAGGGACTAGAATGCTCCAGAGGGTCAGTGGATTTGGAATCATGAACTTAATGAGCCAAGGTTGTGCCTTGTTTCTGGTGCAGTCTGTGTGAGGTAGGAACAGTTAATCCCCACTCCTCAGAGCTCTGGCCTTTCTAAGGAAGGAACATACCCTTTAAAGCAGGCATGTCAGCACTGGCCCAGCTGACCTGCACGGCATCTGTGGTGGTTTGAAAAGAATGGTCCCCTTTGGCTCTTAGGTTTGCATACTTGGCCATCAGGGAGTGGCACTATTTGGGAGGGATTGGGAAATGTGACCTTGTTGGAGGAAGTGTACTATAGGAGGTGGGATTTGAGGTTTCAAGGTCCCAAGCTGCCTGTGGATCTGGATGTAAAACTCTTAGCTACTTCTTTGCCACCATGTCTGCTTGGATGCCATCATGCTTCCCGCCATGATGCGATGGACTAAACATATCTGTAACTGTAAGCAAGCCTCCAATTAATGTTTTCTTATATAAGAGTTGTGGTGGTCATGGCGTCTCTTCACTTCAGTAGAACACTGACTGAGATGGCCTCTCAGCATCTTCTGGCTACAGATGCCTCTTAAGTTCCAAAGGCCAGGGCATGTGTCATGGGGATTCCCATTTGCACCACCTATAGCCGCTCACTACCACTGCCTTCTCCCTCCCCCGTTCCCCCTCCCCGCTCCCTTGCTTCTTTCAAGCATCTTAGCAGACGTATAAGTCACACTGACTGAGGTGATGAAATACGGTAGCTCAAAGACTTGACAGGAATCTGTTCCTCACCGCTCTGGAGGCCGGAAGTCCAAACTAAAGACACTGGACCTGAGGCCTGGGCCTGGTGAGGTTCTTCCTGTTTTGGAGACAGAGATTCACCTGATCTCTCCCCAAAGTATGGCGGAATCAAAGACATTTCTCTTCCCTTCTCCTGAGGTCAGCAGCACAGTGGGATCCGACGCATGCGTTGAGTTCTTTTGACCTCAGTTACCTCTAGAGAGCTCCAGCTCAATTCCACTCCTGTGGGAACTGAACGTTGCACCCTGTGGATTAGAGGGGGAAGACATAACCTAGTCCATAGCAGAGCCAAATGTTATTACGACAGCCCAGGTAAAGGTCATCGTTTGGTTTCCAGATAAGGCCAAGTCCAGAATCCATTGACAACCCCACAGGGCAGCCAGAGAGAACACAGTGGAGCAGAGCTTTGGAACCAGGGCCACGGGCTGCTGGCTTCAGCTCGGCCCAGCTGCTTCTGGAACATGGTGCCTTGTTCCAGATAAACAACTGCAAGATGACAGCTTGGCCAGCAGTTCCCTGGGTCAGTTCGAGGCAGTCCCATGTCTCCTTGCTACAAGAGGAAGAGCAAGGGAGAGGACATTCCGCTAGCTTCTCTGTCTGCCAGGCCCTCCCCTAGCCTCTGCCCGTCTCTCCCAGCTTCCCCTTGTCCTTTCCCCTCCTCCCCTCTCCCCAGCCCAAGACTTAAGTTCCGAAGATGGCTCCGCGCCCTCCCCCAAGCTGCCCTATGAGAGCCTTTTCTCATGGTCTAGCTGATAATTTATTTAGTTTTGCTAAGTGTTCCTTTACAGGAAGGAGAAAGGGGAGGGGTGAAGGGGAAGACGGGTTGCTGTCTTTGAAAAGCCGACTCATAAATGTTCAGGTACATTTCTTTTTCTGTAGGCTAAGCAGCTTTCTCAGCCAAAAAAATAATCACGCAGCAGGCATCTCCGAGGTCTGGGGAGAGCAGACGTATTTTATCTCTCCTTGGTGATGGCTCTGAGCGGTTAATGCTCTTGCATTTTAAGCTTGAATGGATTTTTTTGTCCAAGGTAGCTACAGTTTTTTTTTTTCTCCTCCCTCTCGAAAAGGTCTTTGTAGCCCTAGAAAACAAGGCTCCTTAAAGCAAGAGGAAGGCATCTTCTGCCTCCTTGTGCTATCCAGGATGTAGGATATACTATTATTTGACCCCTCAAAAACCAGTCTCAACATTTTACCCTTCACCCCTTCCTAGCCCTTTTGGCCAATAGAACTCAGAACATAGTATTGACCAGTGCAGTGGGAAGAGGATTTTAGGAAAGGAAGGGATTGTAATACATGGAGTTTTATGAGGAAAGAACAAGTTGCCATGACGTGTACTTCTTTTGGACATAATTGAAAGAGTTGGCACCCCAGAAGTCATCTTGTAGCCATGAAACAAACACAAAGAGCCAAGGTTCTCAAGCAGCACAGTCGGAAGGTGGAAAACCCCTGGATTTTTAGATCACAAGCCGTTGAATCAGCTAACCTTAGACTCCCCTGCTAAGTCAATAATAAATGTTTGTGTCATAAAGGCACTGTTAAATGGGATTGAGTTGTTTGTAGCCAAAAATAATTTCTAACAGACACACTAGATCCCAAGGTTGCTTCTGTCAGGTAGAGGCTGCTTAAAAAAAAGTCCCTCGGCATTTGTTTTTATTTTTCATGCTGAATCAATGAATTGAAAGTCCCAGAAGGTAAAGCAAAGCACTCATACTTTTGTCTGAAGACAAGTCTGCCAGCCATCTTTTGCATGATTGGATCATGCCTTATTCTCCCTGTGCTTTGGGTTGACATGTAGTCTACCTTGGTTGTCCTGAGGAGGTTCCCTGTGTCTTGGCCACCAGCTTATGGAAGGGCTGTTGCTGAGGCTGGTGTCCTTTTGATGTTCTGCATGAAGACCTGGAGGAACTTATCTTGGATTCAGTCAGAGCAAGCCACTCCTCTTCCTGGAGTGTCTGGAGTCTATTTGTTGGGACTGAACCCTTGGCCAGTTGTCACCAGTCTCCTGTAAGGTTGCAGGTTATTTCCTTGAAGGGGAAAGTCTGTCTCAGGGATTCTTCAGGGTCTACCTTCTCCTGTGTGAAGTAGACATCCTTCCCATCATGCTCCACTGACCTACACCCTCAAACCAGGCCCCACCTCCCACACTCTACCACCTACCAATAGTCTATTCAAATTCTGAACTCATCAGCAGATTAAAGCATTGCTTATAGCTGACCTCTCTTACTGATCGATCACTGACAAGACACCCCAAAGCATGTCTCAATAATCTCCTCAAGGTTTCTCAATCCAACCTAGTCGATACTTAGGATTCACCATCATATATCCCTCATGCAGAGACTCACTCAGCCGTGGCTAGTTTGATAGCTGTAATTCTTTGTCCCCAACCCTGTGCTCTGCTAGTTGTGACAGGTTCATCATGGACACTCACAGCCCCTTCTGTACTTTAGAACTCCAAGAAGCCATTCATGGGGTAGATTAGCAAGGAAGCCCCAATGGAAGAGTAATAGAGGAGCTGGCCTACAGGTGCTGGGTGACTACTGGGCCCACGACTCCTACCCTTATCAGGTGCAACAGAAATGACATCATAGAGTGGATCCATTTCTACTTGACTTTTCTGCCAGAGGCTGAAACAGTAAAGGCAGGTCTCCCTCTTGCCCTTCCAGAGACTCCCAAGGGGTTACCTGCAGCAAAGTCCTGATGCTTAAGGTCTCCAGACAGTTCCCACCATCTTCAACATGTTTCTTCACCGCCCTGTTTTTCTCGTGATTTCCTTGCACATTACCTAACTGTCATGGGGTCTGAAAACAGTCCTGAGATACACCATCCAGAGATACACATTCCTGCAGGGGTGGGAGGTAGTTGGATGCAGAAGAGTTTTGGGGTTCTATTTTCTCAGAACATGTATAGCTATGGGGAGGAACTTCTCAGAGAAAACGGGCTCATGAGCTCAGTAATTTTCTCAGGAATGGCAACCACAGTCATAACAGCAACATGTGTCTCCATTTCAACTTTCTTTAAGGTTGCTGGGTGATGGACCCCACCCATCTTCAGTCCCCTTGTCAATGGGCCTTCCTGGGGCCTCACTCTAATATGGCACAGTCTCTTCTTCTGCACGTACCCTAAGCCTGGGGTCACATGTGTCTCCTCTTCTTGATATCTTCTACTAATCAGTTTTGCTTCTTAAATGTTTCTTAAAGGTGTTCTTTATTTTTTTTCTCCCTATACTACTGGTCTATTCCAGGAGTTTCAGCTCTCCTTTTGAGCCGTGCTTAGTGTTTCTTCCTGACCTCTGCCTCTGGCTACTTCCTCTTTTCCTTTTCATATATCTCTGCATAAAAAGCCATTAGTGGCTCACACTGTCACTAGCGTTTCCCAGTAGTCTCTGTGGAAGTGCCTGAAAGCTGAGGGCAGGGTGCTAGAGATGGTAGTTGTATTAATTATCATTTTGTGTTGTGTTAATATACAATGGATGAAGACAAGTCATAGAAGAAACTGTTTATTTTGGCTTATGGTTCCAAAGGGAGAGTCCATAATAACCAGAAAGCATGGCATTCCAGTGGGGAAAGGAAGTTGGCTGGTTACATTTCCATCCACACACAGGAAGCAGAGAGAGGTACAGGAAGTAGGTGGTCCTATAAACCCCTAACACCCACCTCCAGTGACATACTTCCTCCAGCAAGACTCTACATCCATAATCTCTCCAAGCAGCATCATTGTGTTGGATAGTTTTATGTCAACTTAACACAAGCTAGAGTCATCTGAGAGGAGGGAAATTCAATTGAGAAAATGCCTTCATAAGACTGGACTGGGGCAAGCCTATAGGGCATTTTCTTAATTAATGATTGATGACAGAGGGCCCAAACCTATTGTGGATGGTGCCATCCCTGGGCTGGTAATCCTGGGTGTTATAAGAAGTAGGCTGAACAAGCTATGAGAAGCAAGCCAGTAAGCAGCACCCCTCCATGGCCCCTGCATCAGTCCCTCCCTCCAGGTTCCTGCCCAGTTTGATTTCCTGCTCTGACTTCCTTCAGCAAAGTGTAATTCAAATAAACCCTTTCATCCTCAATTTGCTTTTGGTCATGGTGTTTCATCATTGCAATAGCAACCCTAACTACAATGACTACTAACCAGGGACCAATTGCTCAAATGCCTGAGCCAATGGGAGATGTTTCTCTTTCAAACCATCACAGAGGTTCATCACATTTTTCAGAGGTGTATCATGAGTTGTAAATGGCTATTTTGAAATGGAACTTGAAATTAGGTCTGAACTGGTACTATGCTCAGGTTTAGGGTCATAATATGTGTCTCAATAAGCCAGATTCTGCCACTTTCCATTGATAAGCCAATTAAAACACCAAAGGAATAGCAAAAGCACAGGATGTCCAGTGTGGCTACACTGGAAAGGGGCACACAGATACCGAGCAACCTTCCCCAAGTCCATTTTTGGGGTCCTCAGGTGAGGTTAAGGTTCAAGTAGGGGGACCAGATTCAAGCATCTAAACTGTCATCAGTCAGTGTATGGCCTTGCCCAACACTGCTCCATCTTTGTCTCTTCTGTAAGGTTGCTAACAAGTTCCAAATCTATTTCTGGGAGAAAGCTTTCCTATCTTGCTGGCCCATGTTTGGGCTTTCTCTTTTAGTATGAGATACCTGGGGGAGAATTTAATTCTTTGGGTCTATTATTTAAATAAGAGTGCTCGGTAAAGTGAAGGATGCAATGTCTCTTTAGAATATCCCCATCCTTTGTGGTTACAGTACCAGGCATGAGCCTGAGGATACTCTGGTACCTGCTGCTATGAGAGAGATTAGTGTAATCAATAAGTAGTGTTGAGCGGATAAATGAAACAGAGTGGGCATGTCTTTTTCCCAGCTAAAGGCAAAAGGACAAAGCTACAGACAGACAACGTGTTCAACATGAGAGAAAAGCCTGTGCAAAGTCAGTCACATTGCTGCGGGATGCTTGGTGGTAAGGCATCTTACAAAACCAGCTTAGGGAGAAAAGATTTCCTTTAGCTTCTGTCCTGGTCTGTTGGTCCCTGCTGTGTTTGGCTCCTTAACAAGGTGGACCATTATGGTAGGACAAAACCACACACCTCTGTTCCTTGATAAAAACAAATCCACCCAACTCACGGGACTGAGAAGCAAAGGGAATGGAAGAGGAGGAGCGGCCATCTCCATTTCCTCTTCTAGGGCACTACCCAGTG
This sequence comes from Mastomys natalensis, assembly GCA_021653895.1. Taxonomy (NCBI): domain Eukaryota; kingdom Metazoa; phylum Chordata; class Mammalia; order Rodentia; family Muridae; genus Mastomys; species Mastomys natalensis. The sequence continues at coordinate 896,686 of JAJTUV010000266.1, read as the reverse complement.
ACGTCACTTCCCCTCACGAGCTTCTACCCATTAAAGGCCCCACCCTTCCTTGATAGTGCCTGGGGCTGGGAATGAAGTATGTGGCATTCGGAGAATAGTTAGTGTCCAAAATGGAATGAGAAAGCTGAATGAGAAATGTATTGTTGGTTGGTTCCTTAGTTCCATGTCCCAGACTCAGGACCACAGTTAGGATCACACTTCCCAAGAGAAAGGGATTCTGCCACCGACTTCACTCCACCGGATTTCTAAAGCAATGTGCAGATGAGATGACCAGGGACCATGCTAAACTACATGGATTCAACCGGCAGAGCACACCCTTCCGCATCCCTATCGAGCCTCCTCTCCTCCCTCCCTGTGCATATGTTGTCAGCTTGCCTTTCAGCACAACCGGGCTTGCTTACGGGGAGAACTGAGAAGAGTAGAAGCAAGAAAGGGGAGTGGGGAAACGGTGGCACTCATTTCTGTTTCCACACTAAAGAGAAATAGCTTATGGGTCTCAGGTTCAGTGAGCTAATTGGAAGAAATGAAACGACTTCCTCCAAATGCTGATTAAAACAAACAAACAAACAAACAAACAAACAAACACCATAAAACAAGGTCCAAAAGACAACCCATCAACCAACCAACACATACATAAGCACGTACAAACAGCAACCAAACATCCCGCAGGGCTCGACTGTAGGGGAAAATTATTCTCCAAGAAAAGTTACTGATGAATATTTTTACTGACTATTCCCTCTCAACTCCCACAGCTGAGACCCTACTGAGACTCTGAACCTAGGTGAGAAATGTCACCGCCTGTGAGCCCAGACTGGCTTACCTCCCACCTGTCAATTCTGGATCATCTGAAGGCAGACATCCCCTTCCTAATGGAAGGATGTTTTCCATTGAGACAGTCTTCCAAACTACTAAGAAGAAAGGAACCACAAAATAATAGCAACATCGTTCGTTTCGCAAAAGGAGAATCAGGAAATTTGCAAAGCTGCACAAACGAAGAGCATAAAACCAGTTGACAAGAGTAGAGAAAAATCATGGTATAAAAAAGAAAAGACACACAAACCCAAAGAGCATAAGGACAGATAGTAAGATGTGGAATTTGGTGGGGCACAAGGATGAAAAACTATCTGTCTATAGGAAAGCACTCTCGAATTGATTTGAATGACAAAATCTGCTTAATTTTGCATCATTCCAAGGGTTATCTGAGATGAAAAGGAGATCGTTTTAATGCAGCAATTTCCCCCAGCTCTAGGGCCTATTTCAAAGGCGTGTGGAAGGGCAGGCGTCTCATCTGCTACGCTGCCACCCTACATCGCAATGGTTCCAGATTTCAAGAGAAAGCGGGCCAGTGACTATGTATCACCAAAGACAAAAACCTGAGACCCAGAGACCAAATTCATAATTCATAACAAATTAATAAACAATCCTGCATCCCAGACGGAAGAGCGCTGAGCTGTGTAAATTAAAGGGACAGCAGCAGGGCCTGTTGGAAATACCCATAGAAATGCAGAAACCCAGTTTGGGTGTCATCTTGGACATGCATGTATGGATACATCATCCTGTGACACAGAGAAGACAGGACAGCATCAACACAGGATCCATCACCTGCTTAACATATATATATATTCCTTGATGAAATAATTCTGATTGGACCTGAACAAAAATGCCTTTTGATTCAACAAAATCTAGATGAGCAATGAGAAGAAGCAATGCCTGTCTATCTTTTCAATAAATCTTAGAGCTGCAGCCATCAGAGGAATGAGAACCTGTGGGAATCAAAGGCAAATGAATAAAGGAACCGCACCAAGAATGTCAAGCATCATGTAGATTTAATTATTAAATTTATGTGCTATCAAATAAACAGTACAATTAGCAAATTTATATTTAACATTTAATAAAAACAAATAAGTAACTGTATCAATAAGATAAACATCCAGGCAGCGTATGTTAATATTTAATAAATTTAATATAATTTTTAAAATGTAATAAAAAAGCAATTGAGGACGTAATAAGTAATAACTGAGAAATATAAACTAAGTCAGTTGAGTGGAATATCAAGTTAAGATTCTCACTTCACATTAAGTGTCTGATGCATAATTAGAGCAAAATAAATGTTTGTTAAAGGAAGAAATTAATAAATGAATGAATAATATATTGAATTCTAGATGGGTTAAATACATGACAATCCATAAAACATTACAAGGAATTACAAGCATATATTGTACTGGACTCTAATTGAGAGAAGCCTTGAAGTGATAGACAACACAGAAGGCACTCTGTGGCCCTGATTCCACCGCCAGCTTCAGTGTTTCCCTCTGAAAAACCACACAAGTATGACGTGCAAGGATTAATTTCTTTCATTTATAAGAAGCTCCTGTGAATCAAAAGCACAAAGACAAATACTCCAATGGAGGCGAGAACAAGGACAGAGAAAGACGGGTCTCAGCAGAGAGACAAATGGTTGATAAATGTACAAGCAGTGTTCAACCTCATTTGTTATCTAAGACATGAAAAATTAAGCAGAGCAGAAGAAAAATACAATTTTAAAAATTCTGTCATGAAAAACTCTTTCCAAAAAAAAGAAAAAGAAAAAAGTAAAAGCCCAGATTCTGGGTACCATGCAAAGATTCATGGGAAGCTGGGTTCCAAAATCTTATACTTTATTGGTAAGGAATAAATCATAGGGAAGGTAAATGGAATTTTTTACATACTACTAGTTAAAAAAATATATCTATATATTATATAAATATTTATATATATAAATAATACATATGTTCATGGTGATAGGAAGTAAGGGCTTCAAAAATGTCTAATGTTTATTCTTGGTATCAACCCTTGTAAAGTCTTTTAAAGAAATCTGATGAATGCAATGATACATATGCAAATAAGTTCATGCTGGTATTAACTATGTATCCCTACTTATATTTCCAAAATGAATTAGTGATCAACTCTTACACTATATTCTTAGCTGCACTATTATTTCACTACTCTTAGTGCATACTAGGTGCACTATTATTTCACTACAAGGCTTCTCAAGAATAGTTGCTGAAATGGAGAACTACAACAGATGCAATACCGACAGAAAGAATGCTGTATGTCTGCTGTAAGTCTGTTGTAAGAATGATTGAATCCACTGATAACAGAGAAGGTGCTTAGCATGCACCAGACCCCAAGTTCAGTTCCTCCCAACAACACGCACAAGTGCACACAAACCAACCAAAGAATAAATGTATTTAATATGTGTGTAGTAGAAATTATTTAAGTCCCAAATTTGCCACTGTAAGATCTCCTACCCGAATGAGACCAGTAAAGGAAGACACAACTCAATAATTATGGTATAAATAGCACGCCTAGATTGGACAGTTTACCATTACACTATTCTAATCCCCGGCTATGAGATCCCTTATAACTTGTGGTTTTATCCAGGCCGTGTGGTTGTCCAGCTCCGTCGACGGCTTCCTTCTACCGCCGGCTTCCTTCTGCTCTGCTTCCTCCTGCTTCTGCTCCCCCAGCGACTTCCTTCTCTTCTCCTTGGCTTCTACTTCTACCTCCTTTTATATCAAATTCCTCTCACTCTCTCCTCCCCTAAACCTTTTTCTCCGCCTCCCCTTCTACTGCCCAATCTCTGGCTCTAGTCTTTATTTTACAGGTTTTAATTGGACAGAAGGTTTACAAGATGTCCTCTGTGTACAGATTCAATCATCCTCTGCAGCCCCTCCCAGAAGGGTGGAACTAGGATCAAAATACAAGGCTGGGGCTATCCATAACATATGTGTATATGGGAAAGGTTAGAAGGAAGTAAACAGAGTGTTAATAATTATTTTTATGTGGAAAGGAGGTATTTTTCTTATCTTTTTCTAACTGGCAAATATATATTTTACACCTATCAAACACTACAAACTAGGTGTTTGGGAAACGCATAGACAACGGATCCACCTCTGTTGTCTGAGCTTGGAGTCTGGTGGGAAGCCAGACAAGATTAGAATCAATGGTGATGGGAACAATGGGGAAAAACACAACTCAGGGGTCAGACTGTTTGAAGACTCCAGTCTCAGGCCAGTTACTATGGGTAGTGTGACTTGAGATCTTCATCTCCAATTAGATAACACAAGTGAGGTAGTAAGTCTTGCTCCAGAGAGCCATGGCCACAGCCAAGTGAGATAACATGTTGGGGAGGAGGCATGGGTGCCCATCCATCCCATAGTTGCTTCTGTCTGATCCTTTTCAGTTTAAGCGTGGTTTATAGATTAGGTACCTGTGACATGTTTGCCTTTTGGTATTGCATTCTTCCCATCAATTTACGTCTTGTATAGAGGAACAAATCTCTACACAGTGCCTAGTTTTGTTTGTTTGTTTATTTCTGACCCTAAGCTGTTAGAAATGACCTATAGGTAAGACTTTTCATTGCCGATAACCTAGGCATATTTCCATGAATTCAGGGTATTTAGTTTCTGACATCATAAACTAACCATAAATTTAGATACCTTAACAAATCTACATTCATTTCTTCGTCAAGCATTATTATCTATGAGTTTAATGAAAGATTTAACGTGGTGATTTGTGGGTTCCCGGGATTTCTATGTTGAGGCACCCCTATCTTGTATGGCCTCTCTCAGGTCCTCTGTTAGGACAACTGTATTCATCCTAGTGAAGCAGGATCTGGTGCTTGTTCTCCGTGCCTGAAGGATGTGCTGCCATGATTGTCTTGCACTTTCTGCCATCTGGATCCCAGTCCCATTTCCCTACTCATCTTCCTGCTTACAGACATTGGTGTTCCATCAACCCCTGGAAGGAGAGCAGCAGCCCATGGTCCTGTCGAGTCTCAGCCATATCTCCTTCACTTTGAAAGGCTGTTCTGTGCTTCCAATGTCTGGGGCAGTTTCCATTTCAAAGTTGTTGTGTATTTGTCTTAAATTCACAGTTGAAAAAAATAATCACCGGGCATGGTGGTGAGTGCCTTTAAACACAGTTCTGGGGAGGCAGAGGCAGGTAGATCTATGAGTTTGAGGCCAGCCTGGTCTATAGAGCTTGTTCCAGGATAGTCAGGGCTACACAGAGAAACCCTGTCTCAGAAAACAAAACTAAAATCTTCTTGTACTTCTTGCTTCATTGAGTGAAAGGATAATTTTATTCTGTTTGCTTAACCACAGACATTTCTTTTTACATATGAAAGGTAAAAGCTTTTTTTTGAATGCAAAACATACTGTAGAGAGAACAGAGGAAATGGTGTCAGGGCACTATCCCTCAAGTAGAACAATGAATATTTTCTAGAATGAAATAAAGACTTGAGAAGGGCAAAGCTTGGGGCTGAAGCACACTTGGGCTCACAGAGGAAATGAAATTGGGGAACAGAGGGACAAGAAAGCCGAAGGAATAGGAACAGTGAAGCACTCCGGCTTGGAGGCACTCCCCCGTGCCTCCCCCCTTCTCACTCCAAAGGTTTTCTTGGGTATGTCTCCAACTTGCCAAGGCTCCAGGTCAAGATCTACATTTCCCAGACTCCCTCAGGGTCAGGTTCTACCAAGGTGAGCACAAGTTCCAATGAGTAGAGAATAGAGATGAGGTAAGAGACAGCAGCGTGGTTCCTGAGTCAGACTCAATAATTCAGATAACTCACGAGACCCGCACTAAAGGATGCCAGGGCTTCTGAAGCAGCAATGATGGAGTTTCTTGCACCCAATACCCAGGGCCATGGGTGTCAATCTGCATAGAGCTGTTTTGCTGGAACACTCTTGCATGATGTGAGGCATTCTCTGACTTCTCTATACCTGCCTGTTTCCATTCAAGTTCGATTTTGCGACTGGTTATAATCTTTATAAACTAGCATACTATTTGCAGACATGGCATTAATGTATTTAAATATATAAGCGCTACAACTGTTATAATTGTTGGTATACGTGGGTTAAAAAAAAAAAAAAGCACCGCACGCTGGGTCCCGGCCCGGGCCTGGGCCCGCGCAATGCGGCAGCAGAGGTAGAGTCTCGCAGGCCAGGCAATAGAGTCCCGCGCCGAGGCTTTTCCCGCGGTGGTGGTTCCCACATAGATGAAAAGGTCTAGAGTCGCAGATGATGGAAGCAGGCCCGGAAAGACACGTGGACTGAGTTTCTAAGGAGTAGCTTTATTATCCACGAGATAGTTGTATTTGGATGATGTGCGCCACCCGCCAAATGCCCAAAGAAGCTCCCTTATATTTTTAGGAGTAGACAGGGAGGGGCTAGGAGGAGAAGATTTAATTAGCTATGTCCCCCGGCCTCATTACTATGTAAATCTCAGGCAGAGTCACGCCCCTTACCTGTGTCTTATGTGACTGATGTTCCAGGTTAAAATGGAGCAGGGCCCCGTGTTTTGGGGGCGTGGCCAAACACCTGCAATCTCAGGGTTCCAGGCCCATGGGCCCTCCCATGGCCCCACAGGTATATGTATGTATGCTTATTTGGATCTAGAATGGTCCTTGAAAGGCCCACTGGGATGTCACCAAAAGTCTGGTTCTCGGCTTGGCATTTTTGAGAGGTGATGGACCTTTAAGTGGGGCTTAGTGTTGGGTCTTCAGGTCACTGTGTTTCCTTGAAGGAAATTATGGGACCCCCAGTTCTTGCCTGATCTTCTTCAGCCACTTCCAGGCTATAATGTACTGCCTTGCCATAGGCTCCAAAGCAACAGGGCCAATCCATCAGAGATGAAAATATCCCAAATGACTAGCCCAAATGTCCTCTTTAATAAATGCACTGCAGTGACAAAGAGTTAATGCAAGCATCATTCCAAAAGCAACTCATAGTAGTGGATACTAGGATGACATCTGAGGACACTGGGTTTGATGTTTCATGTCCTCCAAACATGCTATCTCAGATGAGCTTGCTATGACATTCATGCCTTACAGGGCAGTGGTTTTCAATCTTCCTAACGCTGTGACCCTTTATCACAGTTCCTCATGTTGTGGTGACCCCCAACTGTAAAATTACTCTCATTGCTATGTCATAAGTAATTTTGCTACATTTATGAATCATAATATAAATATCTGTGTTCTCCTATGGTCTTATAACCCCTTGAAAAGGCCAGTTGACTCCCTAAAGGGATTTTAACCCACAAGTTGAGAACTGTTGTAGGGGACCCACTAAATATCCAGAGGTCCCTTTGGTACCCATGGAGAAAAGCAGGGGTGTTGAGAGCCTAAATGTCTTCACGAGGCTTGAGAGTGAGATCAGGAAGCTGGAGGAGTGACTTTGAAGCCACAGCAGCAGCGAGTTCTAAGGGTACAGGTGTCAAAAGAGATCACTCATCCACAGCAGAGGAGTGGACTCAGCAAGGGACAGGGCCAGCCAGCTTTGGTGAACTGTGGTGCTGCAGGGATTCAGCAGAGTCCAAGTGCTTTCTTGAAAGAAGGGAGAGGAAACTGTACTTTGCACAAGGTGATCATGTTGACCCAGGCTTGGAACAGTAACTGAACACAGGGGAATAAGGCAGCAGCGCAGCTGTGTGTGTGTTACTGGACTGAGTGTTAAAGGAGAAACTCTAATGTACTTTCTGTTTTGAACAGCTGAGTCAGTGTACATTTACCACCGTGTGCTACTATGAGCTTGTCTCATTAGGTACACAGGGCAACTGGAGGGAAAGTGTAGGAGAAAAAAACACAGGTCGTGTGACCATAAGTTCCAGAACACTCGACATTTTGTAATTGGCATGTCACTGTTCTCAATTGTTAAACATTGAGACAGCTTAGATTATCTGTGAGTAGTCCCCATTCAATCTTCAATAGCAGTATCTTTTTTTTTTTTTTCATTTCAGTGTATTAATTAGGCCGAGGAAGAAAGTTTGACCCTTATTCTCAAGTTCCTATTCCCAGGCCCAAGATCCTGAGAAATTGCCAAGTGGTGCAATCAACAACTCATGGCTGGGAAAAAAGATGCTGCAGTAGGAGGGACCAATGACCTAGGATGCCAAGACACAGGAAAAGGGAAAGCAGGTTAGGGAGAGAGCCAATTAATATAGTTAGGGAGAGTATTGAAAAACTAAGTGTTTACCCATTAGCCACACAACTGTCAGACTCTCAAGATGTTAATTAGCTATGCGTCTGTTAATATGCAGTGTGCCAAAAGGAGGGTCCTGGACAATTAAGAGCTGGGAAACACGGGGTTTAAACAGAGTAGAATAATAAATATTAATGCTATACACTGTTAATTGATTTTGCTATGGATTCACGAGGCAAATAACACAGCATTTTCCAAAATCATTTGATCATTGAACTATCCGATATATTGATTATGGTTTAGAATATGCAAACCACAAATACCGCCACGAGGCCCAGGCAGTATGGAACTCTCAGCTTCCGCAAGTGTAGGTGTAATACCCAGGGACCCAGAAATGCTGAAGACCACAGACATTGGGAACTGTTAGGTCTCAGAAACCCAGTCAAATGGTTGAAGTGCCTATTACCAACATATTAAGGGGGATACTGGCTAGCTCTCCCAGCATGCCTCAGTACCTGTGGCTCCTCCCAGCATTTCTTGACCTGTCCTCCACTCTAAACCTCTTACTCTTAGGGTCTGGGCTTCTGCTTCTCTTCCCTCACCCTAATCCCTGTTCGATTCACCCATTTTGTTAAGGGTTCCTCTTTTGCTCTCCTCATCTGATCTTATGGTCCGGTTTAGTATGCCACCATTTTCAGTTGGACTCTTTCCTCTGCCAGCTTTCAAATCCCTTATATACACATTAAAAAAAAATCTCCATAGTTTAGTAGTAGTCATGTTCTTCTCCTTTTATTTTATTCTATTTTTTTCATTCAGGAACATAATTTAGGAAGACATGGACAGATGCTTGGCCATTATAGGAAAAATCAGAGCACAGGAGGATCTTCACATTGGCCAAGTGGATTAAGATTCAGAACCCAACACTCTGTCTTTAGTAGTTTGTTACTTCTTCAGTGGAAAGACTGGTCTTAATTCAGCTAATTAATCACTAAGCTAATTAGTGCATTAAAAATCTGCTTTTCTCTCGTTTGTTAGAGGGAAAAAAATAGAATCCATTTATAGAACATTGTTGTGCCTGTTTTAATTAGGAGGCAAGGTGACTTGGCAGTAATAAGATCTGATGTTGCAATTTCTCAGCTTTGACTTTTTACTATCAAACCTCAAATAGTCACTTTGAAATACGGTTTTCAGTTCCGAAGTTACAATCCTGTGGTCACTAACACCTTCTAGTAATGACAAGATTTCACAGGCTCTGTTGAGTGTCACATATATAATTTGTTCTAGAGTCTCCATCTTCTGAATTTATGAAACTCACTAATCCATATCCTCTTAAAGGGCCATAAAAACAGACACAATACTTCCTCTGAAGACACAGGGCCAGCAATGGAAGGAAGAAAGCAATTGCTTTCTGGGTTTTCCTTGCAAAGGACGTGACAGTTATGCAAAGAAGGGTTTTTAATATTCATCAAAGGCCTTGGAACCCTGAGTTCCATTCCACAATGTCTAGAAGATTTATGGAGCTGAAAGTTCTTGCTCAAGTTTTCTGGAAGCCTTTGTTTCTGGGAAACCTAGGGAAAAGGAGATAGCAAAGCCCACATAACAACATCCTTTGGTTCTTAAAGGATGTGGGTATCAATTGGTAGGCAGGTATTTTAGAGAAATCACCTATGCTGGGTGGGAGGGCTGCTAACCTTTTAAATGCCTAAACCACTCCTTCCAAGTTTTTGTTTGTTTGTTTTAAATGAGACTGTCTAGAAAGCATACAGTAGCCAGATGAAGTCTCTAGGTCACTCACTATCACTATTTTTAGGTCGCTGAATAAATTTTGTTCATCAAAAATTGCTAAATTTCTATTACTATGTATTAATTATACAAAGCAACAGATGTCTTGTGATATTTCCATGTGTGTGTGTGTGTGTGTGTGTGCAAAGATCTCCCAGAATTCTCTGTATCCTGCCCCTGTCCCTTTCCACACCCGAGTCCCCTCCCACCCTTTTACTTCTGTGTTTCCTTTTCTCTTCCTACATTGCATACATGACAGAAAACATGTGACCCTTGTCTTTGTGAGACTAACATATTTCGCTTAACAAAGGCTTTCACCAGAAGCATTTTTCTCTACTGTAGCTTTGAACTTATGCTATGACCTCAACCTGCATATCCTCAAATATATACTCCCATCTGAGTATATGATAATGATAGTCTTTCTGAGTGAGGATGAATTATTTGCTTGTAGGAGACTCTGTTTTGGGATTGAGCTGTTGTGTCATCAGTTGGTGGACCAAGACTTTCTGCTTTACTGATTGTACTTACTGGCTTCATGCTCACTTGCACAGGAAGCACATGCCATTGGCCGAAATGCCTGCTAGTTAACTTCCTGTTTGGTGACGTTTCCTTTTTTTCTCCAAGACCAACTGAGGCTAGAAAGTACTAAACAACTTCCAGGCCACCTGTTGGCAATGAGAACGTTTCACAATGGCATGTAAATAGCATTCCACTGGAAAAGGATTTCTGAAGAGATCGAGTCAAGTTTAGTGGGTATGCTTACATGCTAGATCTGTCCCAGACACAGGAAAGGGAGGCTTATGAGGCTACAGATATATGGAGGCTACAGGGACACCTGGGGACTTGTTGTCCAGGACCCTGCAGTTCTTGTATTCTAACAGACAGGGTAGGCTTCAGCCTGAAGAATAGCAGGAGCTTTGCACGAAGCTATAGAAGAACAAACGCTCAGCAGTGGCAGTGGGGCAGGAGGCAGGAACTGCATGGAGGAGGTTTGTGGAGGGCCCAACATGGAGAATGAGGAGCAGGCTACTCCTGAGTGAAAAGGATCTGAGGTAATCTACCACTTGCTGCTTTGGGAAGAAATGCCACAGAACACCTTGTCAACACTCAGTCATTCATACAAGATTGACAGGATGGATTGCAATCTCCGAGTTCCCGAGGAAAAATACCCATGGGCCTGTTCAACATGGTTGAAGGGATGTCAAACAGTCCAGAAACCTCTGCTAGTCCCAATGTGTAGAGTTATGGTTTACTTGCCAAGCAGCTTTCCTCAGGGAAGGGAAACCAAGGGCAGAGAAGGGTTATGAGGAGCAAGGAAGGGGCTCTAGGAACAAAGACTAGACCCCTGGGTGAGGAAAAATGTATTGGGGACAGGGAAGAGATCTGTGGATAAGGGAAGGTATCCCAGGGTGCAGAGAAAGGATCCTAGAAGCAGGGAAGGTGTCCTGACAGCAAGGAAGAAGTTCTAGGAGCAAGGAAGGGTTTCAGCAGTAGGGAAGAACCCTGGGGAACAGGGAACAGGTCCTAGGAATGGCTCCTAAGGTTGGCGGGGAGGCCCTAGAAATAAGGGGGAGGTCATAGGGAGAGGGTCCCATGATGAGGGAGGAAAGGAGTCCCAGGAGCAAAGAAGGGGATCCCAACAACAGGAAAGAAGGTCCAGGAACAGGGAAAGAGTCTCAGGGGATAATGGAGGAATCCCAGGGGCAGGTGGGGCCTTGAGACTCCTCTACAGGCTGTCATCTGTCCATCTTGTAATATATGAGACATAGTAAGACTCTGCATTTTACTACTATGGACAAGACAGTATTTTGTTAATCATATTTGAAAATTAAACTTGGAAGGACACAAACTTACTGTGTTCATCCTTAAACAGGAGATCTTAAAGTCCTTTGGTTAAAAGATAAGCTTCATTGTAAAGAATTTCATTCAGTCCAAGCCTAGATACCATTATCTCATTCCTTCACCATATAGCCCCTCTTGGTTTTGAAGAAGCATATCTAAATCCTGTGTTTTCTAAAGGCCCTAGATGTATGCACAGCAAGCAGAGTGTCACTTGAAGAAGTGGTCCTGAGAAATCCAACTTCCACTGAAGCATATGCGATCAGTCTCTTGGTCTCCAGAGAGTGATCTCAACTTTGTGTAGAATAGTTCAAAACAAACAAACAAACAAACAAACAAACAAACACAAAACAGTGAACTCACCAGAAGAGAGAACTGGTTCCTCATGGCTCTGTGCACAGCCCTCACCTCCCTCTTCCTCCTCTTTCTCTTCTCCTTACCCCCAAGCCCTACCCCCATGTCCACACAGCAGGGTCACTGTGTACCAGCAGAGGAGAGACCCAGAGTAGCCTCACTTGGCAGGGTTTCTCTGGTCCCCACCCTGTCTCTGAGGGGATATAGAAACTTAACTACATTGTTAATCCTTCTTCCTCTTCCTTACAGAGAAAGAATAGCAAAAGGAATCTGGTAGAGATTAGGCAAAGGTGAGGTTAGCTGGGAGGACTTTGTAGCCAAAAGGGGCCAGTAGACCGTAATGGCACACTAAAGACTCCTTCTCCTCAGCTGTACCTCAATATACTCTGACCTCTGACCTCTAAGACATCAATATGACCCTGTCACATCACTGTGACATGCTCTTTTCAGGGACCAATCACAGGTCTCATAGTCATGCAGAGTGTAACTGAAAGTGTCCCCAGGGCCACCCCTGCCAGCCCTCTTGGCCTTGAATTCATGAGTTCATGACTCCTGAGGCAAGGGAAGCAATGCCCAGGGAGTAAACTGCATTTCTCCGAAGACTGCCATGTTCATTTTTATTTGTGTTTCCTGAGACTTCATTTTAAAAACATCTTTCTGTCTCAACAAAAGTTCCAAGCCCCCAACAAAATCACAAAAGTACCTCTCTAGTCTAACCATCTGAGCATGAGAGTAGAAGTTTCTAAGAACTTGTGGACCAGCCTGTGTGGGCTACCTGGTGAGTAGAGGAAGATGAGCTAATGTCCCTGGGACAACACAAAATCAGAGCTGGACTCACAGCTAAGACGTGGATGCCGTCTTCTGGACCCCTCCTTGGACTTGCCACCCTGCCAACCCATGTTTTCACACTGCCCATGTGAGGACTACAGTCCCGGTTTTCATCCTTGAGCCAAGAGGACCTCAGAAGTCTCTACCAGAAAGCAATGCAAAATGCCAGCAAGCATTTCCAGAGAACAGTGTGGAAATGCTCACAGCCCTTACAAGATGGAAGTAAGAGACTCTGCCCGAAGTCAGCTGCTGAAGCCCCAGTGAAATGAGTTCTAATGGGCAAGGTAAATTATTTTTCTTCTACTAAAGCACATTTTTTCCCTCATTTTTTGACATGCTCAGTAGAATAAAAAGAGGGGAATTGGAGGGCCAAGACCCAGGGAGAATGGAGACATGCTTAGACCGTTAATGGAGGCTCATTTTGGCGAAGTACTCAGAGGTCCCATGGGCCCTGAGAATTAAACGCTGTCACTCAGGTCCAAAAGCAGAGTTGTCCGGTTTGCAGACACTTGTCATAATTAAGCTAATGGCTCTGAAAATGTGCCTTGATATTAAATCTATCTCCACTGAGGAGCAGGGCTGATTAAAACCGCAGCTTGACAGTTAATGATGAACCTCTGCTTGCTGAGCGCTGGGACTGAACTGGCCAGTTTAGACTAGCCCCTACCCCTTCTGTCTGGCAGCTGGCAGCAGGCGACTGAACCCCTGACTACCCACCCTTGCCTCCTCTTCCGAGTAGCAGGCTTTTCATCTCCAGACACACCTCACAGGCTCCATTCTGCCTTTCAGAGGACAGAGTTCTCTGTTGAAGGATGCATTTAACTCAGCCCTACTGAAATGTGCATCGACTGCGTGGAGGCAGAGCAGACAAAGAGCAGAGAAGAAGAAGCGGACAGAGGGAGAGAGCAAGGAGGCAGAGAGCAGGAGCAGAGAGGCAGAGAGGCAAAGACAGAGAGGCCGAGGCACAGAAGGCACAAGAGCACAGAGAGGCACAGAGAGCAGAGAGAGGCAGAGAGAGGCAGAGAGAGGCAAGAGAGGCAGAGAGAGGCAGAGAGAGGCACAGAGAGGCAGAGAGAGGCACAGAGAGGCACAGAAGCAGAGAGGGCAGAGAGAGGCAGAGAGGCAGAGAGAGGCAGAGAGTAGGCAAGAGAGAGGCAGAGGCAAGCTTTTTTAGGGTCTTGTCTGGAAGATGGAATGTCACAGCGAGTGGCCATGCTCAGCCTGACCTTGGTGTCAGAAAAATTCAAGTTCAAGATACTCAGCTGTCTGTCTTGTTTCCTGAATCTGACTTTGGGGCCGATGTTGGGGCAGCACCAGGGCAACTTGAAATAGTCAGAGGGAAGTCGCTCATTCTGAGCTGACTAGGCTATAGACGCTCACAGCTGCGCTTGCTGGGGAGAGACACAGTGCTTCTTGAGGGGAAGGTAAAGACTGCAGACCTAGCCCTCCTGCTCTGGGACTCAGTTTCCCTTAAAAGTTACTCTGAAGAACTCCCGTGCACTCAGTAGTTCAGACGTTTTGCTTATAAACCGTGATATCTCTTCATTGCATCTGGTTCCATTTTATATTATTAACCAGCCCCAAGGATATTGGTTTACATCTTTGCCCCTCTCAACACAGGAGGTGGATCCTTAGAAGAGTTGGCTGGTCTCTTCCGTTTGGCACCCAGGATCTTCACAAGCAAATAGAAACCAGCAGTATAAAATGTACAGAGTGTGTCAGGGAGATTCTATCTCCCAGTCCTCTCCAGTGTGATACCTGAGTTCCTTTAGAAGATATCAGACACTGTACCCTATCCTTGGCTCTTCCTAAACGCCCATTAAGGCCTGTGTTTACCTTCTAACACCCTTCATTTTCAAGCTAAGGGATTCCTTGCCTGGGGGCAGTGGAAATACTTGGGATCCACCTAGGTGAAAGAAGAGAGGGCTCCACTGCTTTGTTGTTCAATGTTAAAGAGAGGGGCAGCCTTGCAAAGTGGCTGCAGCCATGACTTCACCTGTCACCTCACAGGCTTGTTACTGCACCCCCATTGTTTGAGCACTGTATGTCAGTCTCCGTTGATGGCTTGGTTGGAGTTTTGATTGACTGGTCTGTACTAGTGTCACTCTTCTCAGAGCACTCTCGAAGGCTTCCTGTGATCCCAGCACCAAACCTTGCCAGTATTTCCCCATTTTGGAAATGTGTCAAATGGCTTTAGTCCTGGGACTCGTGAGTACCAGAGCTGGAAAAGGTTTACACTGGTTGTTGCTTCTGCCCATGAAGAGGACTGCCTGGTCACCAAAGAGCAACAAGGACTTTGAGCTTGTACCAGGTTTCAACTTCTTTTTGCATGAATTTTCTTGTCAGGCTGAAGTGAATTTCCTTTTCCCTCTATCTGTTTGGAGCACGGAAGGGTTGTTCGGTGCTGTGCTTTCTCCTTTACGCTTTTTAATTGCTGTTTCCTAGTCTTATAAAAATGTTGGGTTGCAGGTGTAGCAGGGCACACCTATTAATCTCAGCTAGTCCAGAGGCAGAGGCAAGATAATCCTAAGTTCAAGGCCAGACCCTGTTTCCAATTTTAAAAGCTTTAAAATGTTTGCTTAGCGAATACAAGGCCCCAAGCTTAACCCACAGTACTTTACAAAGACATGAGCAATGGAAGGGACCTCTTGAACCATCTTTAAGGGAGACAGGGAGAAAGAGAGACTGGAAAAGGCTGGCAAAGGTCATAAGAGCCCAGGAGGGAAAGATACAGAGCAGCAGTGAGATACAGAAAGAAACTGGGAACCAGGACTGAAGAGAGATCGGTGGCACAAAGGCAGACATGACAGGAGTCTAGCTTGCTTGTCTGCTAGCTCCCACAACACCCCAAGGTCAGACTCCCTCCAGGCACAACCCTTCCCACCCTCCAAGCGGCTGTCACTTGTTAGAACACCATTAGGAAAGTGACACCCAGTTAAAAGAGTCCCCTGTCCAGTGACCCGGCTGACACTCCTGTCTGACCCATCAGGGTCCCGAGTGACAGCTGCTCCCTCTCTGGGATGAGTGAGGCCTATAATTGTGCTGAGTGGCAGTGCCTCCGCTGCCCGGGCAGCCTCACGGAGCAGCTCCTATCATTAGCTTTCTTACACGGTTCTGAAGCCTTCCGCTGCCACAACAGTAATTACCAAGAGATTAGGCAGGCATTAAGCACTCCTTAATTTGACACATTGCAATGATCTCCATTCAGCCTTTCTGCTCGAATAACTCTCAACAAATATTTCAGAGGCTACCAAAATAAACAGAAGCGCTGTGTTTGCACAGCTGAGTCTCTCCCGCTTCTCTGAATGCCATCAACTCCAGGTAGGGGTAAGATGTGGTCCTGCTCGGAGATGGGCAGGCAGGGTAGGGTGCAGAGGGAGGAGAAGAGAAGTGATGTCTAAGGCAGCCTGAAAATGCAAGTCCATACAATGGAAAGACATCAGCACAGTGTTAACCTATGGCATGCTCTGACTGATGATGATTTAATTGGACCCATTTTTTTTTTTTTTTAAAGCAAGTAGCTACCTAAGAACCTAGTAAAAAGATAATCAGTATTTTTATAAAAGTTGCCACATTAGAAAAATAATAATAATTACAGTGAATGGAGTTGTGTTGCTGCTACTGGATTTTTTTTTTTCAGTAGGTTATAACCTTAAATATTATTCATTAAGTTGGGATGGAAAAGCCACTGTTAATATGCAACAAATTCCAGTGGGAGCCGTCAAAGGGAAGATAGGCTCATTTGGTAGTTATAACACATTGGAAGTTCAGCATTCCCTTTTATGTATTGTTTTACACACACACACACACACACACACACACACACACACTACTCTTGACTACTTAAATTGTAGGTAGTTGGATACGGATGGCACTGCACCCCAGAGTTCTCTACACTCCCCTTAAGCAAGATGAGAAAGAATAAAATGGGTGCCCAGAAAAATTAGTGTTAAATTTCCCCGAGAAAAGCATCGTATGGGAAGAAATGT
Organism: Mastomys natalensis; assembly: GCA_021653895.1. Lineage (NCBI taxonomy): Eukaryota > Metazoa > Chordata > Mammalia > Rodentia > Muridae > Mastomys > Mastomys natalensis. Next base: position 879,933 of record JAJTUV010000266.1, on the reverse strand, counting down.
TTGCTTTGGCTTATTTCAAAGCTTCCACTCCATTGTTGCGGGGTCTCATTGCTGTGGGCTTGTGGTGCTATCCATCACAGAAGGATGTTCAAAAGCCAGAAGCAGGGAACAGAATTTAATTGGGCATCTCACAGATTTCCACAGCATCCCTCTCATCCTCTTTCAAGTAATGGTCGCCTTCCTGACACATGTTTAGTAGGCCATCATGGCAGAGGGCAGGTATTTCTAGAGCTGTGACTTAGAATTCCCAGAGTGCATTCTTCCCTTCTGAAGAGATATCACTTTTTAACTACCATGCTGGTTAGTTTTTTTTTTGTTGTTTGTTTGTTTGTTTTTGTCAACTTTACACAAACTAGAGTTACCTGGAAGAAGGAACTCAATTGGAGAATTGGTTTCATCATGTTGGTCTGTGGACATGCCCATGAGGCATTTTCCTGACCAATGAACATAGGCGACCCCACCCAACTGTGGGCAGCACCACCCGTGAAAAGACAGTCCTAAGTTACAGAAGAAAGCAGGCTGAGCAAGCCATGGGGAGCAGGTCAGTAAGCAGCACCCTCCATGGAATCTGCTTCAGTCCAAGCCTCCAGGTTTCTGCCTTGGCTTAGATGACAGATTATAGCCTGTAATGCGTGTTAACCCTTTCCTCCCTAAGTTTCTGCTGGTCAGTATGTCTTGTCACAGCTATAGAAAAGAAAAATTTCTTATTACTTCTTACAATGATTGCCTTTCAGAATGAGCAAAGGTTGTAGTTTACAGTTGTAATGAGTCATGTTGACTTCCACCATAATTCGTCTCCTGTGCTTTCTCAACCAGGGATGATGGTTGTTGAACATTTAACTTACTATAGTGTAAACAGTAATACCATAGATTAGGGATCAGCAAACTGTACCCATCGACCAAACCAAGCTCACACCCATTCTTTGATATTAAGTCTTATTGGAACACAAATATAGTCAAAAATTTACATATTTTCTATACCACTTTTACACAATATGGTGGTTTTAATAAGAATGTCCTCCATTGCCTATATATTTTGATATTTGAATTCCCTGGATGAACTGTTTAGGAAGGATTAGGAGGTGTGGCCTGTTAGAGGAGGTATGTCATTAGGGGTGAGCTTTGAAGTTTCAAAAACGTATGTAAGACACAGTCCATCCATTTCTCCCACTGCCCCACCTGCTGCTTATGGATCAGATGTAAGCTCTCAGTTACTGTTCCAACAGTGTACCTGCCTGCTTCCCACCATGATGGCCATGGACTTACACTCTGAAACTGTAAGCAAACCCCCAAATTAAATCCTTTTTTTATAAGTTGCCTTGGTCACAGTGTTTCTTCATTGCAACAGAACAGTGTCACACAGCAATGACAGAGTATAATAGTTGCAACAAAGAACATTTGCCCCCTCCAAAGATTAAGATCATTAGTGCTCAGTCTTTTGTACAAACAATGTAGCGAGTCGATGGATGACTTTAGACCAAGACACAGATGGGAAATTCATCAGATTTTCAAGCAACAAGAAGACAAGATGTTTACTAAGTATATTTGATGACAGATTCAATATCCAAAGCAGCGATGACAAGCTGGAATAGAGAACTAAGGTAATCGAAGGATAAGTAAAGGTACAAACAAAACTCATGGTGGGGTCTTATCCGTCAATGTCTCAAAAGCAGAACTGGGTAAAGAAGAGAGGCAGAGAGGGTATTCCTCAACAGTGCATCATAGAATGACTTTGGTGTAACAGATACTTCATAGCGGCAGTAGATGAGGCTATCCCAAGGTAAAGTTTAGTCTCCAGCTAGAACAAGTAACAAACTTGCCTTCTGTGCTTGCAGATATCAGTCCATATCAGAAGTATTGATTCCTATAACACAGCATAACAAAGTCATTACAAATTTCCAGAGGTGACAGCGACATAATTCAGTTTCACTGTGGCTTTTTATTTTACATATTTTCACTTTGAAATATGAAGGGCAGACTACGATTTGTACTGAGGAAGTTTCAGTCCCAGGCAGTGAGTCTATGGTGCAACCAGTAGTCAAACCTACACAGCCCAGCTCCGGCACCCTCCCTCCCCACTCCAAGGTTGCATTTTGAATTGTCTTTGGAATACAAGAGTTTCTCCCGGTATGAAATACTAACCTGATAAAGGAAAGTTAAAACATTTCTTTGCAAATCATATTTGAAAAGTGTAAGGTATTCAGTGTGGGGGGAGATGAGGTGTCTTTCAGCTGAGAATCACTGCAGAGGTTCGCTATCGGGTCCCTTTCTAACTTAAGTCTACACCTGCCTTTCCCTCCCCCCAAGTTCCTCACACTTGGCTACACACAACCATTGTGAATGCAACTGGTCAGTACAGCAAGGTGGGCTAGCTGTTTAAAGGCCGTGTCTAATTCTCTGGATGCTACATCAAACGTGCTCGTTTCTCCCACCAGCCAGAGCCCTTGCTATTGCAAAGCTTCACAGAACCCCACACACCCTTCCATCCCAAGGCTGCACTTTTCTAGAAAAACAGTCCTTGAAAAGAAGATCCTTGAACTGTTCCATCTTCAATACAGAAGAATCATTGGCTCACACAGGGAAAGGGATTTCATGGAATCCAGTGTTCACTTTTTACACCCTACTGGCCAGTTCATAAGCATTAGGAACCCAGGAAAATAGACAGCAGGTCCCAAAGAAGAGGGGAATATGGGTGTGGCCAAGCACCTTCTAGCCTACAGTCAGAGCTCAGAACAATCGGTGGGCCACTAACCACTGTCTGCCCTCAGTTCCTCATAATGGATGGTTACTGTACATGAGTCAGCTGTGGGAACTTCAGAGATAAAATGCCAATGAGATTTCTATGTTCGACAGGGTGAATCGAATACTCAGGAGTTAGCACAAGCTGTGTTAGGATGAGAGAAAACAGGAAAGGTTTTAGGGCAGATCCCAGCTAAGAAGTAGAAAGGCGCGCTGCAGAAAAACAAAGAATTAATTATTTTGAAAGGAAATCGGAAAGATGTGCAAGGCTCAGGTGAGTTAGAATGTTCTTGGAACACACAGCTGTTTTGATGGGATTGAACAGGGACATGTGGGACCTGAGGCAGGACATGGCTAAACCAGCACTTGGCTGACATCCATTGCTACAACTGTGTGGTCAGAAGGTAAGATGAAAGGCTGACCAGAAGCAAAACAGGATAGTTAGTTATGGCACCTGGTGAAGGAAGGTCAGCTTCTCCACAGCTTTCTTAGTGACTCAGGTTGCTTGTGGTCCATGGCACCCTTCAGTTGCAGTTGCTTTAGCTGACAGTAAGTTCATTGAAGTGGTTAAGTCCAGGTTTGTTAGCTTTGAATGTGGCCCCACCATAGCTCATTCATAATTTGCTTCTCCGGGGCCCTCACCTGGGAATAATTTACCCTAAAAAATCTGCTTCTCAGCTACTTTTGTTCATTATTTCTGGTCCCAGTCACTGCTTCTCAATTGCCCCAGTGGGGCTCATAAACGCCTCTTATTACTGTGTCCAAAGACAGACATATTGGCGGCACCTCTCGGCATCCCCTGCGTAGCCAGAATTCTCTTTGGTCCTTCCCTCCTTAGAGACTGCAGACACCTGGTGCTTTCCTACCCTCTGCAGACTTCCAGGGTGCAAGTGTCCATCAAAGAGGCTCACATACTTGGCAATGAGAGGCTGAATCCCTCCCTATACTCTCTCTGGCCTGACCCCATTTCTTTGTCATGCAGCCTATGCAATGATGCGCCAGACACACAGCGTTCGGTCTCTTATAGACCTCGACTTGACAATTAAATAAGCCTAAAGTCACCTGAGAATGGAGTCTCAATTGAGGGGTTGCCCAGATAAGATTGGCCTCTGGGGAATTGTTTGACATGTTAATTTATATCATCCGGTCCACTCTGGGCCAGTGATCCTGGGTAGCTAGCTAAGCATGAACCAGTGAGCCAGCCAGCAAGCAGTATACATCTGCGGCCTCCAAGATCTTTGAGCTCCTGTTCCAACTTCCTTCAATGTAGGATGCTAACCTATAAGTTGAAATCAACCCTTTGTTCTCTGCATTGCTTTTCATCAGAGTGTTTTATTGTAGCAACAGAATGAAAATGAATGCCCTCCAAACTCTACTCTTGCTTTAATCCCTCATATAAGACTGGGCACACCTCCCATGACTTAGAGACCTTGACTCAGCTCATTAGGGCTCTCCTGTGCCTTTGTTTTTGACTACATCGTACGACATCGGATGGCGTAGAAGGCTTTGACTTCTAGGAGCTACCCCTAACTTCCTCTTTGTTACAGTTTGAATAAAAACAGAAGGCTCTTGATCTTCAGCTGGTGAACCTTTGGGAATGTTCTGGAAACTTTAGTGGGGAGAGGTTGGCTGAAAGAAGCAAATCACCAGGGATGGGTCCATGAGGATGTATCAACCCCGGTCTCTTTCTAGCTTACCCTCAGCTTCTTGTCCATGAGGTGAGAAACTCGTCTTCCAGTTACTCCCACTGCCACGGTGGTTTGCTGAAGAACATGAAGACAGGTTACCACGGACCAGTCCCTCTGAGACAGAGGACTAAACTGAGGCTATCTACTCTAATGCTAGGCATTCTACCACAGAGACAAGAAAAATAACTATTGCCCCTCTGCATGCTTTACCTCCTCCCATGCTCAAGCAGGGGGGTGAAAGGACCGCACTCACCTTCTCCTGTGTCAGGGAGGAACAAAACGGACTAGGATAAGCAAGGCCTGGCCACAGCACTGTGAGTAACAGGGTGGGAAATGGCTGCACCTCCTGGGGAGGTGAAGATTCTGAAACTCCCAGCATTTTTTCTGTTGGGAGCTGGAAAACTGAGACACGAAAGGGGCAAACCACAGGAAAGTATCACTTGCTGAGGATTGGGTGGGGCAGGGCAAGATGGCTCTTTGGAGGTGATTTCTGTTGTTCATAAAGATAATCTGGGAAGGGAGATCAGTATAGACTCACTGAAGAAGACCGAGCAGTACCTCAGACACTTAAAGGAAGGGAAGCTGCCACACCCCAGCTCTGAGCCTTGCCAAAGACTGAACTTCCCCAAGCTCGGGTGTTCCCATTGGTAAGACACAGAGCAGAGGAGGTACGCAGCACGTCTTCCTTGAGGAGCTGTCAGCAGGATAAGGAAAGAAGAATGCTAAATGCCACACTGTGTCTTCAGTGGAAGAATGGGGCTACAGGAAATCGATCCAGGAACTAGTAGACACTACAGGCAGACAGGTTTCAGCCTGAGGAAGGGAGACCTTTTCAACTACTGCTGCTACCAAAAGATGCAGTGGGGTATTTCTTAACTGTTGGAGTCCATGTTACTGATGGTCACCGAAGAAATGCAAACTAGGCACATTTCCAGGCAGTGGGTGCAGGGATTCCTGCATGGCAGGGCAGGTGAATTCTGAAATCTCTTCCTGCTTGAAGCTCCTGTAACTCTGGATTTTACCCTGGCTGAATGAAAACGTAAGAGCCAGAACCCTCCTAGACATATAATTACCACCCTCTAATGCCTGGAACCTGAGGCCCTGACTAGCTAACAGCTAAAATACTATGGACTAAGCACTGTTGTCTGGTTCTGTGCTTCACCCTTGCTTGCCTGCATTTCTATGCATTGGTTCTTTTTTAAATGGGAGCAAGAAGGAAGCAGATCACTTGAGGTTTATTTTGCCAAGGTCTGCAAGGAAAAGTTTTTTGTATGAGCAAGTCCCTGAACGGCCAGGAGAGCCTGTGCCCTTAAATAGTAATGAGATCTATCGCTCCCCTTTAACAAATGCATCTTCCCTGAGTGCTAAGTAAACCATCTCCATTTGCAGTGTCAATATCAGCACAGGCCTTTCCCTGCCTCTCAAGCAGCCCAAACAGATTGCAATTGGCTGCCAGTCCCGGGTCCTGTACTCAGTGAGAGCTGTCAATGGGCATGTCAATAAGATACCGGGACTATTGATCAGCATAGGCATTTAGGGGTCATGGGTCGATGAGAACTCATGCCAAGAGATGTAGAAAATGATAGCTTTCAGATAAAGGCAGCAAAGTGAGCTTCCCAGAGGAGAAATAATATAGCTCAATTTCCCTTGTCCCACTGCCTGTCAATTTCCTTGGTTTTCTGGGAGAGGGGAGGAATGGGCAGAGACAGACAGGAGGAAGGGAGGGAGGTGGGGGATGCCAGCAACTCAAGTGTTTGACTGAAAACACTTCAAGGAATGAAAAATCAACAGTCACCATGGAACCATGCATCATCCGCCATACCACTATCTGCATCAGAAGAAGAAGGCGTGAGAGCCGGGCAAGCAGGACTTTCTCAGAGAGAATGGTGCAGAGAGGAGAATGAAGAGAATGGTGCAGAAATGGCTTTTGATGGAGCCACAAAACCCAGTTCAATCGTTGTCATCTGCTCCCAGCTCTGGGATATTTAGTTAGATGGGATAGATCCTTTTCCCCAGAGATAGTCTTTTGCTACCTCAAGATGACCCGAGGAAAGGGACAGGCTGGTGCCCTTAGCAGCAGTGTGAGGTGTTCATCACTGGAACAAAATCCATGAGATGGATCAATTCTGGTTACCCTGCTTCCTCATTACAAATTCCTATAACTCTGTAACCTCTGAATGCGACTGCATTCAGCGATGGGGCCTACATGAGGCTACGTCCTGATCCACATGTGATTGGTATACTTAAAAGAAATTTTGGACACACAGGGTTCCCTAAGAGGCATATGCACAGAGCGGGGACCAAGAGAGGATGCACAGAGAGGGAGCCATGCATTTGCTAAGGAGTGGTCTCAGGAGAATCAAAGATGCTGAGGCCTTGGCCTTGGCTCTGGAGTCCCCAGAAATACAAACCCCAAATACACCTCTGTATTGTAAATACTCATCTGACTATAGGATTTTGTCATGGTAGCCAAAGGAAACGAATGCAGTGTGCTGACGTATCATCTGTATAGGTATAAGGGAATGGCAAATGGGATGGTAGTTATTTTTGGCTATTCCTTGACCCAGAATTTTGAATATTTTCATACTACAAAAATTGTCTGTCATTTTCACCATGGACTGACTTAATGTAAATTAAATGACTCTGATAACTGATTTGTATTGTAGGAGGAGCTAAGGTGGGAGGAGTTAGGAGAGGAAAAGGAAAGGAAGAGTTAGGAAAGGAAGAGATAAAAGGAAGAGGAGGGTGAGAGAGAGAGAGCAGAGATGTAGGAGCAATGGAGATGGATGTTCAATGTCTGTAGCAGTCAAAGGGAGTTGGTATATCTAGGTTGGGTATTGGTTACACTTCTGAATGTATGGGTATCTTGTTACTGATCATTACCAAATATATAAGCTTTGATTAATCTATAAGAATTAGAGTCTCATTCTCTTACTGGGCCCGCATGGATGGCAGAATGGTCTGGGCAATGCCCTGCCTTGTGGAGACAGTGTGGAAGATTGGCAGAGCCATCTCTCACGCTGGCATCTAGTGGGTGGCAGGGCTGGTGTTTCTGGCAGCCAGTTCTAGCTGCAGCACGCACGGTCCTCGCCAGAAACATGGCGGCTGGGCTAGGCAGAGTGGCTGCAGCTTAGATAGTTGGCCTGAGCCAGAGGCCGTTTTTAAATAATTACTACAACATTGTATGGAAATGTCCACACAAATACGGGCTTGTAAATGAGCACAATTTTAAGCCTATTTGGCCTCCCACCACCATCCTAGGTTTGAGAGACAATTCTAGTCACAGAAAGAAAAGTCAATAGTCACGAATGAAGTAAGTCATAGTCAATAAAATGGCAAAAGTCAGTTTCAAGTTTATGACCGGAAAACCTGATATTAAACCACTGTGACTTCTTCCTGGACATGACCACCCACAAAGGTAACTGACACACTGGGCCTGCTTTTGTGTATCTCTTCCTTTCTTAGGGGACTCTGTGGTGACCTCATATATTACTATGGGAATTGTTTCACTCTCTTGATTCAGATTCACATTCCAGCCTGCCCTCTGCCCTAGACAATGAGATTTATCTCAAATCCTGCCAGTCAGCCCTTGTACTTTAATTAAACTCTGAATGTTCCTTAAAGCGATAATTCAGCATCTGTGTCTAAAAGTTTTGGGTGATGTCACAGGGATGACTTAGGGGGTGACACATTTCAACAGGGTAGAGCTGTGTCATACTTCATCCTTCGTGATCTGTCCTCACCATGTGTCATTCTGTTAATTTATTTCGAATGGTAGATGTTGGAGATCCATGTTTCACTGTGCATGATTCTCAAAATGTCATTAAAATGACAAGAAAAACAACAACAACAACAATAATAACAACCACCTTACCAAACCCTGGAGGAAAACTGGAGGAGAGATTGAGCTAATAAGATATATCAATAAAGTTCTGGAAGCAGGAAAACAGTAAGCAAGAAATGAGCTGACAGATAAGAGAAAGCTGAACTCTTTGCTGGGAGAAAAGAGACGCTTCAAGAATGAAGACTCTTCGCATGAAACTCCAAAGCTCAGGAAGCAGAAACACCGTGGAGCAGGGGTATAAGGCGAATGTAAAAGAAAGAAGATTGATCAAATCTTTAAAACGAGGGCTCACAGATGCCCTCTTTTCCCAGGCTGCCTGGTGGTCCCTTCTTTGCTGCCATGGGGACAGAAGGGTCACCTGGAAGTGTGTTTCTTGAAGTGTCGCTCTGGGATGAACAGCACCCATTTCACCAGAGATCTAGCCAGAAATACAAATCCTTAGGCCCCACTACAGACAACTGAATCAGAAACTTTGGAATGGGATCAGCAGCTCAGGGGTCAACGAGGCCGCTCTTTGATTCCTTTGCAGGCTCGCATCTGATAGCAGTCGGATAGGAGGCTCTGAAAACACGGAGAGCCAACTGTGGAAGAGAGGTGATGGGCGGTCCTGATGGAGAGTGTTGTATCAGCTCCCCACATCAGCAGCAGTCCTTTCTGCTTTTAGGGTTTCATCTGAGTTGGTCTCTAGTTTTCTCTTCTGAGAATAGCCATAAACCAAGAGCGTTACTCTTAAGAGCCCGAGATGAGTGTCACGCATGCGGTTGCGCATGCGCAATACACAGCTTGTAGGCACGAGAAACTCAGTAGCTCTCACTGTTTCATTGAAAACACTGGAAACCATGGAAGGCTGTGAAAGACAGCTCCTCTTTCTCAGGAAATATATCCACACAAATTAGGACACTGCCAAAGCGTGTTGGTATGAGGAGTTAAAAAAAAAACATAGGTAGGTGTGGACTGAGTGTGTCTGGAACTATGAGAGCAAACTAAGGACTTAAATATATGAAATGATTTACCAGGGATCTTTCTGAAAAATTAATTGAGGAGTTGTGAGACTTAATTTAAAAAAAAAAAAACTTTTTCAGAAAGGATGAGCTGGGAAATTATATTTTTCTAAGCCAAGAGAAAGGTTAAGAGAAGTGGCCAGTAATAGGAATATGATGTAGATGTATGATTATGTATGTATTATGTGTATATGCTGAGTGTGTGTGTGTGTGTGTGTATGTGTGGTGTACATACATATATTAATAATGTAGGGAGAAAGTCTGAAGTGACAATGAAGACATGAACCAAGTTTAAAATCATGTCAAATATTGCCTGGATTTGAATCAATACAAACCTACATCTGCCTACTGTGGGAGTATAAACCGTGCAACTACTGTGGAAAACACATTGGCACTAGATAACCAAAGTACAGTGTGCGCATGAGCTGCAAAAGCTGTGGCCTTTTGTCCTGCACTATATGAAAGTCAGCCACGCACTCAGAAGATAATGGCAGCATTATCCTTCATAGGGAAGGCCTGGAAACCCAAATTAATGCATGCCAGCAGTTCAATGGGGAAACCATGGGATATTCTCCTGCGGAATGGACAACACTAGGGAAAGCCAAGTGCAGATAGAATTTCAACATGAACGGCCTCAAATGCATAGAATTTTAAGTGCTTATTTTAAAGAATATTATTATTAGCTATTTATATTAAGGTAAAGATTAAGCAAATATGTCATCATGGATACACACATTAGATGGTTTAAAAGTATGAAAAAACAAAGAATCCAAGCATAATTTAAAATTGTGGTCATTTCCAGGAAGAAGGAGAATAGGGGCGGGGCATGTTGGGAAAATCCACTCATGGTTCCTACAGTTGAGTTGCTGTATTCTATTTTGTGATCGTGGCAGGGAGTGTCTAGGGAAGGATTTTTATTGTGTTCAAACTATACATGTATGTTTTCCATAAGTTATACATAGGCATGCTGTATTTTACAGTAAAAAAAAAATCACAAATGATGATGAATTTCTGCTACAAAAAATACTATGAAAGATATCAGATGGAACGCAATAGAGCACACAGAGAATCTGAGACAAGATGTGATAAATCTTCCTGTAATAGGCAGAGCCGTGGATGTAAGTGGGCAAAACTCATCCATCAAAGGAATTTTTATTCCTTTTAGTTTAAACTTTCCAGTTTCAAGAACAGACCCAGTAATGTAGTGTCTGTCAAATCATACTTGGAGCAACAACAAAGCAAGGTTAAAATGTAAAATAATAATATAATAATAATAATTATAACCCTTGATAGCATAAGCTAAGACAAAGCTGGTATCAGCCAGAGTCCTGAAGTATATCAAACCTATCCACAGAAAAAGTAAGGGATCAAAGCCAGTAGTGTGGTGGTTTGAATATGCTTGGCCCAGAGAGTAGCACTACTAGGAGGTGTGGCCCTGTTGGAGTAGATGTGGCTTTATTAGAAGAAGTGTGTCACTGTGGGGATGGGATTTGAGACCCTCCTCCTAGGCATGTGGGAGACAGTCTTCTCCTGTTTGTCTCCAGCATAAGATGTGGAACTCTCAGCTCCTCCAGGGCCATGTCTGCCTGCACACTGCCATGCTTCCCACCATGATGATAATGGACTGAAGCTTCTAAAGATTACACAATGAATCCTAACTGGTCAAGGTGCTGAGACTAAGTGACTGAGCCTCCGCTTTAAATATGACATTTTTATTGTCTCTTACATAGGAGCTGTAAGATGGGCAAGGGTACCATGGAATGCTGTCTTCTGGACATGACAGACTTATTATAGGTATGAACTCACAGCATCTGTAGTTGCCTGCACAAGACCTGCACAAGAAAAAGCCGCTCAATGTTCTAGCATGAATGGGGAGGAGCTTATCAAACTCCACCCTTAGCTGAGGAGATACTGGAAGAAGAATTGTAATTTTTCTTTGGGAGTGTGGCCACGCTCAGGTAGATAACTCCACATCCATGTATAGGTAGATTTAATGAATTGCAGAGGTATATAAAAACATGGAAAAAAAATCTTTAAAAAGGAGGGTGTGAAGTTGGGAAGGGGATATGTTGAGGAGAGTTGGAGAGGGAGATGGGGTAGATATGGTTTTAATAGTCAGGTACAACATTCTCAAAGAATACATTTTTAAAATGTATAAAACAAAGTAAACCCAGTCTCTTTCTTCCAAAGTTTGTATGTTTGGAAACCAATAGTACACTACTAAATAATTATTTATTTAAATTTTTTTTGCATTGAATAAAATAGGTGCAGCTAAATAATACATGAATTACATGCCAACATTATGGTATTAACCAATGATTTTTAGAAGGAAATTTAAAAATGTATTAGGAGACAAGAAGACTAGAAAGATGAAGAAGTTAAAAATAAGAATCAGATTAATCCAAAGAAATAGGAAGGAAATGATGAAAGTAAGTGGATTGGTCATGGTCCAGTTGAAACAAATCCCCAATGGTTTGAGCAAGGAATGCTTAATACAAATAGTGATAAATCATTTGAAAGAAATTACCCACTGTGGGGAAAATAAGAGAATTGTCTCAAGTCTAAAAAGACCACCCATGGAGGTCACAACATGGGAGAGTTCATCCTCAGAGCTGGGATTCTGACCTCATTAGAGAGGAAGGACCAGTCAGTTCACCAGACACTAGAGACATTCTGTATGTATCTATGGATCCATTCTTGTCTTACGTGTTAAGCTCAAGTTGGCAAGCAATGGAACCAGGGTTCAGACTAGTAAGCAGGAACACAAGGAGGGAGCACAAAAAGCTGAGGCTGGTAGGCAAGAAAGTGGCCGAAGACAATGAGGGGGGGTAGTGTGTTAACCCTAAGTCAACTGGTCCTCACGGACCTTGCTGAGCCCTCTGAAGTACTCATGTGTGTAGTTAGAATAATTGAATCAACAAAGCCAAACAAGAGAGATGTCGAGATATTCATGACCTCAGCTGAGTGTGTCACGGCAGAGTTGTCGCTGAGGACTTCTGTGAGGATAAACTGTGGTGCTGCCAGAGGAGACAAACTGCTACTGGTGGCCCTTCAAATTGGGTACGGAGGTAAAAAATAAAGCATCACTCAGATAAGTACTATGATCCAAACACCAAGAATGGCCTTGGTTTGCTCCAGTAAAGACACCCCAGACTTGGCAGCTGGGTTTGAATCAGTATGTTCTCCCAAATCCATCTAATTGCAACACACGCCAAACAGGTGAGGTAAATAGGAATGAGATAGCTATTACCTCTCCTACTTGTGCTTGTGCGGTGGCATAAATCTCTAAAATTTCACCCCAAATGCAATATTGCCTGTGATTTACTGCCTCTATGTGAGATGTTCCAGGTTCCATCTAGCCCTGCCAATGATGACAGTCCCCATTGTATGGGTTCAAGAGCTCATGTGAGAATCCTTCTGGTTTGCAAAACATGGAATACAGCGATTCGCTCAAGACCAGGAGGTTTAATGCACCAGGCAGAGCTGTGGGTAAACTCAGCCATCTGGGTTTCAAATATCAGCAAAGACTCCAATTATTACCAGGTTGCCGTACCTCTGCTTGACCAGTCGATGAGAGACATATTTGAGTTCTTAAGAGTTAGTGTCAGGCCATACCTAATATTTAGTATCATCAAAAGTTCCTTGTATTGACCCTAGGGCCCTTTGAGTTAAACTTGGAAGAAGACCAACAGCACTCACTTCTAAACATGCAGGAGAGTCTTTCCCCAAGCTCGCCTATGTCCCCTTTAAGAGACTCTGAATCTGTGAGTTGAATCTTAGTCTGGTAATGAAGTTACTGATTTGTGAGGTTTTGTCTTGTTAAGTTCTTCTGTTCCATACACCAAGGTACACTTTTGCTCCTGTCCGTCACCAAAGAGCTCCAAGGTGAAATTCAGAGGTTGAGGAGGCTGAAATTTCAATCTACAAGATGGTGGAAGCTTGCCACATTATGATTGACTACATACAGTAGCCCATTATACCCTTACAGTCTTTGGACTAAGCCAGTGGCCAGAAAAGCCCAGGATCTAGCAATGGGTCACGATTGTTAAGCAGAACTGACTCATCAAGTGCCTAGAATCTGCTGGAAGTTGCCTGTGGTGGTTCCTGCTGACCATCTCACCCAAAGGCAGTTGGAATACCCATGAGCCAAGGGACTTTTGGTGTTTGAAAAAAGGTGCTTTGTAGTACCTGCCAAGGAACGGCCAAGCTTGCAAGGAATTGGTCCTACTGAGAGTCCTGCAGAACAGCCGAGTGCCACCATAGTCTGGGATGATGCACACTGGAAACAAGGAAAGCCCCTTCCTCCGGCATCCCTTCAGCATCCTCTACTGCCAAAGCTTCTCTTGTGTCTGCTGACAAGGTACACACAGGTCTGCATCTGTCACACGAAGGGAAGAGGAAGGTGGATCCAGAGGTGAGATGCAATAAAATTGAGCTGTCACAAACTGAAGGGAAATAATAAAAGAAACAGTGAAAATTAACAACCCCAAGATCATGGCTTGAGAAGATGGAAAGACATAGAAGTTTTAGGCAAATTTAATCAAGATAGTAAAAGGAAGAAGACACATAGAAAAGAACAGAGAGCAATAAAGAGACTTTATAAATTTAAAATATCATTACAATTTTTAAACTATCTCAAAGAAGTTTCTCAGAAATTAGAACAAAGAGAGACAATGGCAGAGACAGGAGTGGGGTTTAGGGAGATGGCTCAGTCAGGTAAGAACTTGCCACATAAGCATGAGGATCTGAGTTCAGATCCCCAACACCAATATGAAAAGCCAGAGGTTGTAGCATATGCTATCCCCAGAGCAAGGAAGATGGAGAGAGAAGAATCCTTTGGTCTTGATGGCCACCTAGCACAGCTCAGTAGAAGAGCCCAAGGTTCAATCTCAAAAGAAGAGGGATTGAAGAAGCCACACCGTTTAGACTTCTCCTATATTCACGCGCACACACATGCATCCACACACACACACACACAATGCACAAAGCAACACAAGTACACACACGCACTGCCCCCCACCCCCCAACATAATAAAAGAAAGAAAGGAGAAAGAGGAAGTGGCTGGAAAGGATTAAGTTTGTCCATAGTCCTGATGTGAATTCCTGAAATGGTGCTTCTCTTTTCCTTCCTGAATCAAGTATGTCATGACACATTGATGCAGCTGCATATGAGCTGGGCCCATCTTTGACATCACCAGAGAAGAGTCTGTGGATTCTCTTTGCTTCCACTCTCCATGCATCCTGAGACTCCCTCTTCCCTCTCTGTGTCTGGGTACCTTAGGAAGCTGCCTTCAGACCCAGATGTTTTTCTTCATTTATCTGTTCATTGAGGTCTGTTTGCTTTTTGGCACTTAAATGTCTGGGAACTGATTGTTGTGTTGCATATTTAACATCACAGTTGCTGAGGTGTCTTCCCGTTGTCATCTGCTTGCTGCCTCCTAACTTCTGTGTAGCCTTTTGACGTAGGTGCTTCTCTTTATACCTGCAGTTCTAAAATTTAAGTTATCAGGTATAATTGGTGAGTCTCATACTCTAGAAAGGTGTATGCTTCCATCCTAATACTTTCTTTTATGACATATAATAATGACTTTCTTTCCATTGTTAAGATTTTTCCCTTTCTGAACTGCTCAGAGAAGGTGGAAATCCTGGAGAGAAAACTTGAAGCTAGACAGCATGGGAGCCGGAAGTACATGTCAAGGAAGGGCAGTTGCTCTAATGAAGGCTGAGGGCCCATACCTATGAGAAGTTGGGTTTAGTCAGAGCCACATCACTGTGGAAGAAGCCAATACAATGACAAAAAGTAGTTTGGAAGATGGGACATCCCAAATGACAAACAATCCCCTCCTAAAACGTATGAGGAAATATTGATGAACGCTTCTAATAGGAGGTTGTGTCAGACACTCCTGGTGGCTCAAGGGCATCTCTCACCCCTTCCACTGGTGATACTGGTCACACTGCTGATAGCTCACAAAGGGAGTCTCATTTCAAGGTGCTCTTGTGCTTGGGAGTGGATAGCCTGTAGGCTCACTGCAAGGGAAGTAAGCAGCTGTCTTCCTGTCTCCAGATGGAACGACTTCCTTGGTGTAAAGTTTGCTCCCTGTGTGATTCAGCTGGGGCTAGACTTCCCCTGCAACTCTTATGCATATCTGTCTCTTTCCTCTGAGATTTCCTGCTTCCCTCCCTCCCTGAGAGACTTCTGAGAGTCCTCTGTCTGTTAACCACTTGCACAGAAGTCCCTGTTTAGCCTCTGTGTGTGGTTATCCAACATGGGACAAAGAAGTGATCTGATGAAGGCTGTATGCTGAGGACAGGAACCCAAGGGTGGCATTTAGGATCAGTGGAGCAAGGTGACCTCTGGATAAGAGAATCCAGGGCAAATAGAGTGGGGAAGAATCAAAGCCAAGGAGAACAAAGAAATTGCAACAAAGAAAGTGTCCTCTCTAGATGAACTCCTTTCTCCTGTTATGTAATATGGCAGATGGAATAGAATCACAGCAAGTCTGGGTGGCTGGAAGAAGGCAGCTCCCCATACAGACCAGATAGCAGGTAAGCAGAGAGAGATCACATCTGGAGAAGCATATCCATTAAGATATCACACAATATCTGCCGTCAGCCAGACACTAAACTTACAGAGAGTTCCATGCATCATCTTTGCTTAGCATGTCCCATGAGACAGTTCGATGAGTATTCCCAGTTCTTTGCGCCTTCCCTTCCCCATGTGGCCTTGAGGTAGCTCCCAACAGAGTAGAAGGAAAGGCACCTTCTTGTCCAGGACTTTGCCCTTAGCCATTGTTACTTCAGCTAATACAGTCCTTAGAAAAGTGACATGTGCAGAGGCTTCCGGTATGTGTCTGTAATTTCCAAGCCTCATGTGTTTCATCATCCATTTCCAAAGTTATATAGCCAGGAACTACTGTTCCAAGGAAAATGAGAACTAAACCCAACCCACAGCTGAGAACTTCATGAGGCTGATTCTCTCTGTGGGTAGCTATAAACTAGAAATAAGTACTTGCAATTATGAGTCACTTTAATTTGAGGAGATGTTTGTTATTCAGCATTACTGCAATAGTAACTGACTAATACATTTAGGTAAACAGGCGCGATTGAGTTCCCCATAAAACATGCAAAGCAGTTGAAATACAGAGAGTTCAAACATTTGTCTGAGTTCTCAGATCAAAGGAAAGGGTTAACCATGTTCTTAGCTACCTATTAATGGAAAAGCTCTGAAAACGTTGACACATTCCACAGCTCAGAAGTCTAGCATTCAAATGAGTAATTTTTAGGTGCTTTAAAAAAAAAGTAAGTACCAAGTTTGCTAATAACCTAAGAAATGCATGTTTTCATATATGCTGCCTATTAAGTCTGTTCATATAGTATCAGCAAACATCATGTCGCCTTGGAGAGGTTCCTAGTTTTTCCTGTGAAATGTTTTTCAACGCCTGAGTGAATCAAAATGAATGTAAATGAGGTTTATTAAGTCAACCCCACATGGTGCTGTATTGTCAGCATTTGTAGGGCTGTGACAGGTTAGTTATTGCAGTTTGAAGGAAATGTCACCAACACAGCAGTCTGCAGAATTAACTTAAAAATATATATGTATAAAACGTCTTGGGATTTTCTACCCTTTCAAGAATCATCTCCTGGAAAGGTGACAGGGGATGGAGAGAGGCAAAGGTCGGCTCATTCTTTTTGTCAAGTCTTGGTCTCTTGCTACGTGATACCTAGGGCCAGGGGTCGGGACTGTGGGTAACCTCCCAAGATTCTGAGAGCTATGGTTAATGGGCTATGAAGAGGAAACAAAATGAGGGTGACTGGAGTTGACAGAGAGTGACAGGAGCCAGCGGCAGCAGCCCAGAGTGCCCTCTGCACTCAGAATGAGTACCATGCTGTCTCTGTGGTATGGCAGGAGAAAAAACAGAGCATAGAGAGGCGGGCAGGACTCTGGATGCTCAACTGTGGTACATCAGTAGGACCGAGCACCCAGCAGTGCCCACGTCTCTGGTGCTCACTGAGGGAGCGGACTGGAGAGCCAGCCAGTCCTTTAGGTGAACTGATGGGAGTGGCGTCTGGAGGGAGCTTTTGTTCAGATTGAGCATGCTCCACAGGCCCATGAGCCTCCACCTTGATTAAGAGCTCTCCTCTCACACAAAAATGCTTTACAGGGGAGGTAAGTATTCAAAGCTTTTGCTTGTGAGCCTGAATTTAGCAAGCACACCTTTTTATTGACTCCCAGACCTGGAGTAAAAGGAGCCAGAGCAAAGAAAGATGCAATGACAGGCAGTGTGGCAGAACAGGACGGACATTGGTGGTTCCGGTCAATGACAGGCAACATGGCAGAACAGGACAGATAGGCAACGTGGCAGAATGGGACGGACATTGGTGGTTCCTGTCTTTCTGTGGATTCCTCTGCCAGACAGACCATCCTAAATGGGCTCCAAACAGGGTCATTCTCCACTGCTGTTCTGTAGCTACATAGGGGAGAGCCACTTTCCCCTTCCCCTGAGCTCTCTATATAAAGATTCCAAATCACAGAACTTGGGAGGATCTGCATATTTAAATGCTTTGCATTAGAAAGACTTAATGCCAGGAAGGAAAAAGTGAATTTCTATCTTTACCCCACTGAACTTTAAAAAGTCTTTTTTTTCCCCCTCAAAATCTTATATTATTTCTATGATGCTATGCTATGAATTCCCTGTATGAGCACATGTATCTAATGTCTAAATTTATCTTGACCATGGCTGGAGTCAGAAGCATTTGTTAAATGCGATTTACAAATAGCATGTGTCTGTGTGCTTTTCTGTATATAATAAGCCTAAGACATTCATTCATTGGGAAAGTATTTGTTGACTGACTATTGTCCTATTCTCTGGGCATCTCACAGACAAAGGCACTGAAAGTGGCCAAACTCCTTGGAGGGTTAAACATCAACCCTATAAATGGAAATAAAGATGATCAGCGTTCATCTCAATGATTCACTGTATGATATGGGGAGTTAATAAAACACAGACCCCTGGGGGCACAGCAGTCAGCGAGGAGCCACACCCTACTCAACAGACATGTGAAAACAGAAAGGTCCCTTTTGTCCTCTAGGAAAAAGCTTGTTTATCCTAAGGAAAAGAAAACCAGTGCTTTAGAAATCTATAAGGCAGACGCCTATAAAGCTGTTGATCTAGTTTGGTTTCTGTTGTGACAACCACCGCAACCAAAAGCAACTTGGGGAAAGGGCTTATCTGCTTTACAGCTTATAGTCCATCATCTGGAAAGCCAGGGTAGGAACCAAATGTAGGAATTGAAACAGAAATGTAGAGAAATGCTGCTTACTGGCTTGCTCCATTCAGCTTGCTCAGCTGCCTCTCTTAATAAACAGTAGAGAGTCCTCCTGGTGTAGGGACGGTGTAGCCTATGGTGCACTAGGCTCTCGTAAGCCAATTAGCAAATAAGAGATGCCTCAAAGACCTGGCCAAGGCCTATCTGATTGAGACAGTTTTTCAGTTGAAGCCCCCCTCTTCCTCAGTGTGTCAAGTTGACAGTCAAGGTTAGTCATCACAGTTGTCAAATGTTGGAGTCCATTGGAATGGGGGTGGGGGATATGGCCAGCCTCTGCTTCAGAGAGACACTCCAAGTAAGTATACCTAGAAGGACTTACTTGTACAAAAAACATCTATCTTAGGTGACTTGGGATTATCAGGTCCAAAGCCAGAGCTGACCTGGAGTGTCTCCCTCCAGCAGGAAGTTTCCAAATAATATTGCCCACAGCAAACAGAAGGCCCTACAGGTCTTAATTCAAGAGGCACCTTCAGGATACCAGTACATTTGAAGTCTTGAAGCACACCTGGAGACCAGAAACCCTCCCTTCTCCCCCAGAAGTGGTCTTCTCTGGGAAGGAAAACCAGTGCAAGAAAAGAAGACAGGAGCTGGGGAACTTCCCGTGCACAACAGCAGCTAGCTGAGGAGTCAGAGAGAAGCCCAAGAAGCATGGATGATCCAGGACTCTCCTGCCATGAAGCCAAGGAAACTACATATTCTGTCAAACACCTCACTGAACACATTTATTCAACCTTTTGTCTCAAGACATTTTTTTCTTTTTTTTTTTTTTAGCAGTTTCCTAAGGAAACCTGATCTATAAGAAATACTAAAGGGCTTCCATCAGACTAAAATAGTAACTTCATGGATATGTGTGAGGGACAACATACATGTAGTCTTCATATACCTTACCTCCTCCATCTAATGCAGAAGACAATGACAGACAGCAATACTTGGATGCAATCCGTATCAAAATAGCACAAAAACGAGGGAAAGAAGGCTGTTAGAGTGAAGAAAATTTTCTGTAACATGGAAATTGTGTTTGATAAGCTTCATTCAATACACGACAGGAGGGTTATTTGGGGAGCGGAAGGGGGGTCACAGGATGCCTGTGGGGGGTCATAGGAGAAGGTAGTGGGAATGAATGTGACCAGAGTGAATTATGTGCATACAGAACAGTCTTTCAAAAACCAATTATTTTGTTCTGAAATTTGGATCCTCTGGATCCTGTCTCAGAAGTGTCTTTAGCTACAGGGACTTACCTTCTCTTGGAGGCAACCAAAGGTAACAGAAATAGCCTGCATTTTTTTTTTTGAAGTCTCAGATTCCTCTTGCCAACAATTCAAAAGAGTTTCTCATGCCCAGTACTTTAGTACTACAGAGTTTTGTTTATTTGTTTGTTTGTTTTGTTTTGTTTTTAGATAATCTATGGCTCTTGTGGGGAGCATTGGCAGAACAAGTGTGATAACTTCACTTAAACCATATAGGTATAGATATGGGTATGGGTGTAGGTATGTGTATAGGTATAGGTATGGGTGTAGATATGGCTATAGATATGGGTATGGGCATAGGTATGGGTATAGATATGGGTATAGATATACACATATACTAATATATATATTATATTTAATTTTGAATAAATAAAATATAGTATGATTTTTTATGGCTTTTTCAAACATCCTTAGTCTTGTTTCCCCATATTCTCCCCTCTCCTGTATTAACCTCCATCCCCAATTAAAGCACACCTTCAGTTGTCCCTATTTCTCCCTTCCTACCACTGTACCCTGCTGTCTCTATCTCTAGGACTTCCTACCTATTGCATGGTTTCTGCAGTTCCTTTAGGTTACACATGCACATCTGAAGATTTGGAGCTAGGAATCTCAATGAGAGCATATGCAACCTTTGTCTTTCTGTGTCTGGGTTATCTCACTCTGTATAATATTTCCTAGTTTTATCCATTTACTTGGAATTTCATGACGTCATTTCTCTTTACAGCTGAGTAGTATTCCATAATGTGCATGGACCACATTTTCATTATCTGTGCATCTTTACAACAGAGACCATTATAGAAAACCACAGCTGTTGAAATTCAGAGATCACGGTAGGCCTCACGATTTGATACATTGCCAACACAACTCCTAACCTAAGGCTTAGGGAACATCATGGAAGAAGGGTTGGAAAATGGAAAGAGCTAGAAAACCAGGCCATCTGCTGTGAAATGAAAGGAAACCAACTCCCTTAGACCTCATCAGTATGGCTACCTAAAGAAGATATGAACAATTTTAGTATACATGCTAAAGTGGAAGGGGCAGAATCTGACATGGTCCCACCCCTAGACAAAGACGTATAGACAACTAGAACTGTTGAGAGAGGGAGAGTTAGCCTCCCCCAGGGATAGGTCCCTAATTGGTTACCCAATGATACTAAGTGGTCAGCCCTTATATCTTGTACGTGCCAGCAATACTGAGCAGACTGTGTATTTATATACTTATGTATATTTGTATTTATTTATTCATATATAACACAATTAAAGAAGAGCTGGTCAGATATTTAAGAGGAGGTGAGGGGTGGTCACAGGTGTAGAGAGCGCTATGTGCTGCACCTGCAGATGGTGCTGGCTGAGATTGCTCCTTGTGGTAAACAAGTCCTCCTTTGGCTATACAGCTGTGCAGGGGCAGAGAATGGTCATCTGACATGGAACATATGGGGAGATGACACGTGGCATATGCTCATTGGCTTTTGCTTAGATATAAGCCTGGTTCCCCGGGGTAGGTGGGGCCGCCACCTCCAGAAAGCTACAATCCTGAGTAAACTGCCTTGAGAAGGAACCTTGTTGTCTTGCGTCTAATTTCCTGCTGGCCAGGAAGGGCGCTGGACACACGGGGGAGTTAAAGGAAAAAAAAGGGGTGGAGGAAAGTGATATAAAATTATATTTTAATTGTAAGAGGAATATTTAAAATCTCAAATTTGAAAGGGCTGAAATCATAAGAGCATATTCTTTGGTCATGATGGAATTAAATTAGAAATCAAGAGCACAGGAAAAAAAATTGAAAATTAACAAATGTGTAGAAATTAAATATTATACTCCTAGATGACAGATGGATTGAAAAATAAATCACAACCAAAATTTATTAAATGCCGTTGAGGTAATGCTGCTGTAGAAATAATTATTTCACTTCTGCAAGTAATTATTTTAAATAAAATAAACAATCACCCTTTAAAATGCAGAAGAAATTAAACATAAAGAAGAAAATGTTAAATGGAAATTAATCAAGAAGGGAGAAAACTTAAAGTTATATTGAAGATAAATGAAATAGAGACCAGTAAAGTGGAGAAAAAGTCTGAAAATCAAGAGTTATTACTTTTGAAAGGTCAACAAAAATGTCAAAACTTTAGCCAGACTACTTACAGAAAAGACATAAGAACAAAGCAAAATTCGCAATAAAAGATGAACTAATTAACACTGACCTTATAAGAAACAAATAACTACAAGGGAAACTATGATCTGACTGTAACCAGCAGGTTAGATAGTGTCATTGGAATGGAGAAGTCCTTAGAAACACATAGACTACAGCAATTGAGTCAAGACAAAGCAAGGTAGAGAGATGGACAAAGAGGTTGAATACAATCCAAAACTTCCCTTAA
Source organism: Mastomys natalensis (assembly GCA_021653895.1). Classification (NCBI taxonomy): domain Eukaryota; kingdom Metazoa; phylum Chordata; class Mammalia; order Rodentia; family Muridae; genus Mastomys; species Mastomys natalensis. The sequence goes on along the minus strand of JAJTUV010000266.1, from coordinate 857,713 downwards.
AGAAAACATAGGGCCCAGATGACTTCCATGGTGAATTTTACCAAATATTTAAGGAACTATTGGCAAATTCTTTGGATGGAACTAATGAAAAACTGTAGGGGTGGGGAGTGAAAATACTTCCCCATGCTTGGGTTTTGTGGACCTGTGTTACACTGATGCCCAAACCAGGCAAAGATGTCACAAAAATGAACAATCAAAACAAAACAAACAAGCAGACACACCCCTCCAACGCTATAGACCAATATTCTTTATAAAAATGGACACACAGATCCTCACCAATATCTATTAATATGTAACACAGGTGGATTCTGCACTATGGTTTATCTTTATGTCTGGATTTTAAGGTTGGTTTAATATCTGAAAATCGTCAGTGGGATAACACCAATGAAAATGAAATCCACAGGGCGGTCCCAGGATGACCAGTGAAAGCATTTGACAAAATCCAGTTTCATTTCACAATAGAAGCATTCAGAAAATTAGGAATAAAAGTATCTTCAGATTGAAAAGGGACATTAGTAAAAGCTCACAGCTAACTTCATTTTTACTACTAAGCACTGAATACTTCCCCCTAAAACAGAGACAAGTGAGTTGGTCAACATTTGCTACTTCCAACATTGTACAAAGAGGTTCTAGTCAAGGTAACAATGGAGCAAAGCCATCTAGATTGCAGAGAAAGGGATATAATTATTTTTATTTTTAGTCAATAGAATCACATAGAAAATCCTATGAAATCTACTAAAAATCTATTGTAACTAATAAATGAGTTCTCGGAGATTGAAAGATCAATATAAAAAATAATTTTAGGTGCTAATCAGGCTGCTGGGAAAAAAAAATGAATGATCTCAGAGTGGAACCCTGCCTCTTATGGTACCCACCTGCCTAGCAATATGTGCCCACTGGTACAACAGAGGCATGAAGGTAATAGGCTAACCAGTTCTTTCTGATTGGATCTGAGGCCTGATAAGCAGGAAGGATTTTATGTCTGGTACCATAAAGCTGGCCAGTCTCAGGTGCTAAGGGGGAACCTACTGATGTTGTGTTCTATGCCATGCTATCAAACTGACTTCTAAGCACGTGTTTTAACCACAGATCTATAGTACTCTCAACTGCAGTTGGAGAAAACTTATTTGTAGCTGGTTGAAGTGCCAAGCATAAGAGACCACGAGTGTTCGGCTATAGATGGATCATCTAGATTAATCTTCCCTCTTGGGCTCAGGAATGTTCTGGAAGAGTAGGAAAGAAGGTAAGAGTTGGCAGATGAGGAGAAATGGGAATCGCAGCTTCTGGACTTGACATGGTTGCTGTGCCTGTCAGTCACAGCAGCTGTGGTTACCTGCACAAGATCAAGCCAGTCAAACTTCAGATGAATGGCTCAGGGGCTCTGAGGCCCCATCCCTCAGTGGAGGAGCTATTGGCAGTAGATTGTTGCTGGGGGATGGAGAGTCACTCTCTATTAGGGATGTGACTGCAGGTACAATGCCCCTGCCCCAGAGTATGACCACACACTTGGGTCATATTGGCAGATCTAGTTGGACTCAGTTATTAATAACAAAGTAAAGGGGATATGAATTTGGGAGGGTGTTAGGGTGGTGGGTACCCGGGGGTTGTAAAGAAGTAACAGTAGCTGAATATAATCAAAATACATCATTTAGATATGTGAAACTTCCAAAGAATAAATAAAACCATGTAAAAAGAAAGATGCAATATTTTAAAAATCATTGCGTTTCTCTAATGGTGAACTACTAGAAATAAAATTAAGAGAACGATTTGACTATAGTGGCAACAAAAGGCTAATATTCGTAGAAAGTGATCTTAAAAGAATTTCAAACTTTGAACACTGAGAACTACAAATATTTTTAAAAATAAGTTGAAGAATAAATGGAAAATGTCGTTTTATGGACCTGAAGACAACTATTATTAAGGTGAGATTATTCCTATGATTATTCCTATGAATCTACAGCTTCAATGAAGTCTGTACATAAATATCAGGCTTTGTGGGGAAATTGACAATTGGATTCTAAAATGTATGTAAAATTTTAGTGAATATAAATGAAATATTTATTTCATATATATGTATTCACAGTCATGAAACTAATGTGGTGCTGGCTGGCTAAGTATAGACATTAGCAAATGGGATGGAGTTGGAAGTCCAGAGGAAGTCCTTACAATTATAACCCAAAGGACAGATCTTCACAGCAGATACAGAAAAATAAGTTATCTGCTGAGACCCGATGAGGTGAGAGCATGCATACGCTGTGACCATTAATGGGCTCTGGATTTTGTTTGGGAGTTGTCAAACATTCTCAACTTGATTTTAATTGTTTTGCAAAAGTGTGAATAAACTAAAAAAATAACCCTCTCTGTATGTACACTAAATGTTTTTTTTTTTTTAAACCCTTTACATACACTGTAGTAAAAGCCAATAAGAACATACCAGTGTCTGTGCAGCAGTTGGGAGAAAGGGTGCTCACGGTGATCAGCCTTTAAGAAAGTATGATTTTCAAAGGGTGTGTGTGTTTTTTCTTTCCTATGAAAGGCAGTTCCCACTTTAGAGAATTATTCACCAAAGGGATCTCTTCTTTTGCATGCCTGTGTCCCAGTGCACTCTGGAAGAAGCTTTCCTGGACCTCAGACCCTTAATCTTCAGACGCCTATGCCTCCCTCCTATGCAATTTCCTCCTGACATTATAGAGCCCTCACTGAGTGGCTTAACCTCTTGTTGCACAACTGTTCCCAGTACTCAGACTGGGGTCTAGAAAGGCTCAGGCATGGGCAGAGGAATGAGGGCGTGGCATAGGAGAGCTGAGACCTGCATGTTTCTGAATGTAATTGTGAGCCTGAGACGTGGCTGCAGAGAAACCAGGCAGGAGGCAGAACAGATAAGGAGGTGCCCACCGGAAGGGAGCAGTCAGAAGAGAAGATGGGTGGATCCCACTGAACACTAGTCAAAGGAGACACAATCAACTGTGCATTCAAAACTGCCTCTTGTTTTAACCTCATTGAGGGGATGCTGTCTTCATCAATCTGGCTTGGTGTGTGTGTGTGTGTGTGTGTGTGTGTCTGTCAGGGTTGATTTTAAAAGATCTTTCCAGTCAAAAGACAAATCATTTTCTCCATGACTTAAGAAGAAAATCCATACACTGAGAACCAGGTTCTCTCAGATGCCAAAGGGTGCTCAGGTGGCCTTCAGGGAGGGAGCTTGCCTACCTGTAGATCTCTTATGCACTTGGTTATTTCTGAGCTGTGTGTATGCTCTGTGGGAGCTCATGTCTTAGAAAACCAGGCTGAGGCTGGACCTGTCTCTCTCAGAATGCTAGCACTAAGAATGCCTTATTTTGTAGCTGAGGAACTCAGAGCGGACAAGTGACTTGTCCAAGGTCTCTCAGCCAGCTGGTGATGAGATTGGAAATGAACACCTGATGTCTGTCTCCCTGGAGATGCACAGCCTCTAGTCAGGCCAGGCTGTCACTAGCAGACACAGAAGCATGCTTGCACCTGCTCTGGCATGTCTCACACTCAAATTAGAAAACCTTTTGCTGCGACCCCTGATGAGGAAATTAAATTAGCTACTAATTGGTTAATTGGCAACAGGCTCTGTAAGAAACAAATTAAGTTGGGTGGAGAAACACATTCCTGAGGTCTGATCATCTTCTTTATCATCTGTGGTCCACCAGAGATGTCACACAAGGCTCCTCAGTGGGGATCTTAGAAGGGTTGCAAGCCCCTGTGGCTGTCGGAGAATCTGTGCTTGTACTTCCTTCCTCTGGCCTGTATGCCAGCACTAGAATCTCCCGAGCTGTCATCCTCAGAATTCTGGGGCGAGGAATTCTGATTTGTAGCATTTCGCCATTTCCATGGTGCAAATGCATCCTGTGTAAGGTCCAGTCCCAAAGTACCAATATGGCACTTACCAGTTCAGTGAAAGTCCTGAGAATTTAACAATTGTCTCTCACAAAGTGGCACAAGCTGGTTCTATCTCACTACCACCAACATTAACAGGTGCCATAAGAAGGGTCTCATGATCAATAAACAAATGGGTAATTCTGTGTGCTCTAATAGATGCTGAGAAGTTCTGAGACATGCTCAATCAAGTCAGTGCTTTCCTACCATTGGGCTAGAGAGCCCGTGTCTCATAGGCCCTCTAGAAAACTAGACTCTGAGGACTCTGCCATCGTGGAAATCCTGCCACACCACTGTGTCTATTAGATCATCATCGACACAGGTATTTTGCTAAATAGCTCAGATGAGATGTGACTCGGACCTTATTCCCAAAACAACCAAACCAAGGGAGCATATCCCAAGTACCAGGTGGCAGATACAAACCACTAGTACTATACCATTTCTGAAACTAAACCAAATCATCAGGCTGTGGCCTGTACGGGGTTGGGGTGGGGGTATGGCTCTGCCAGGAATAGAGTCTTCCAGGCTGGGAGAGCTTTACAAAGATGAACAACTGCAGATTCATAAGTGATCTCAGATTCGAATGGGACTGAGAGGTGTAGTAGAGAAGTGGAAGATGACACAGAAAAGATGAGCAAAGGGTTAACTGGGAGGGACACTACCTCGGAGCAGGAGCTGGCAGAGCGGTGGTTATTGTTTACATTTTACTACTCTGACAAACAAGGGAGAGGGGGTATAATTTGGCTCATGGTTTCAGAGGGTCCAACCTGGCTGATTGTCTGCATGTGCTTGAATATTATAGAGACAGGAGCCATTGGTAGAGGTAGATATGTGTATCATGTCAGCCAGGAAGCAGAGGAAAGCTACAGCCCCAAGAACACACCGCTGTCGACTCTCTCACTGCCTACCTTGAACTCATTTCTCATAAAGTCATTATATTGTGAACCCACTAAGGGCTTAGTCCATTTAATAGGTTAGTCTCTTTACTTTATGACAGGAGAAACTCCATCACAGATACAATATGGACTTCCTAGTCCCTTAGATGTTTCTTAAACTAATCAAACTGACTAAAATTAACTGTTGAATTTGGCATGATGATGAAGCAGAAACATAAAAGAGACTTTAAAGTCATTCGGTTTCTTCTCATTTACAGGGCAGAGAGTAGTGGACATCCTTGACTTGGAACTGAAAGGTGCCAAAATGGCCTGCTTAGCTCTGCTGGAGGGCCCTGTGGCTCTGTCTTCTGACTTCTACATTGGCTTACAAAGGCATGGGTATCAAGAGAGGCTATTTTCCTTCTACCAGTCATGTGCTGGACACTGTATTTAAATGTACTCAGAACTCCCAGCATATCTTGGTGGCAAGCTTAATATTGACTTAGCCTTTACTGAGTCTGATTTTATGTGTAATGCTGCCAAATACTGCATGATTTAAGTTCCAAAGAGATGGTGATTGGTCCAGGAAATAGGGACTAAACGAGATGACATGGTCACGATTAATGTTTATGACTCTGGAATCACCAACCATTGCCTGGATCCCAGGCCTACATCTATTATACATCTACATCTTCTAAACACGAGCATGTGCTATGTACTGTTGCCTGTGCCCTGGACTACTTGCCACCGCCTGACCCTACCTGCCCTTGGAGGTTGGGTGTGAGGAGGTGCAGAGACAATGACACAGACTCTGGAAGCAGGCGAGGAATGACAAATGTTGCAGCAAGCTCATGTGAGTGCTGCTGCAAGTGCCTTTAATATCCTCCACCTGTGTCCCACTTGGTCTGAAGAAAGCGGCTCTTCTAAACAGCAGTTTCTGATTGGCTGGCATTGTCTGCACCACAATCAGTCTCTCAGTCAGTCCTCAGTTAGGTCCTCCTGCAGGAAATGCTTTTGTGACTGCATGGCCCCTGGTATTTACATAGAGGTGGCCCCACTGTTCCTGCTACAATGTACTTCCTAGCAGATCATTGGATCTCTAACCTTATGGTTGTCTCCAAATAACTCCCAGATGAAGCTGGTCTCCCCAGCTCCTGGGCACCCCGTTTGTCATTTGTCTCTCTGCGAACAAGCTGACTTGTCTGCTGAGAAGGTTCAGGCTTCCCTGTTCTCCCTCCCCAAAAAATTCTGCCTTCACAAAAATATCTGAAAGTCGTTTTCTCTAAACAGCAGATAAATGGCAGGAGCATGAAGTAGGTCTTCCCAGAGGGATTCGTTTTGCTGCACCCTGAAAAGAACCTGAAGCTAGGGGAGTCAAGCTCTAATTTGGGGGTTTCAGGTAAGTAGGAGGATACTAATCAGAGTATTTCTAGAGTAACTGTGTCCTGTTGGAGCCCAACACACCATAGGAGGGCTGTCTATCCCATTTAGGAGAGGGGTTAGTCCTGCCTCTGCCCTTCAGGCTCTATCCTCGCCACTGAAAGCATCGCACTCCCATCTTTTGGCACTTCCAGAGAAAAACAATGGGCCCATGACACAGGGAGTGGCTGCTAGGCCTGGTGACTCAAAGGGAAGAATGTATCCTCTGCGAGGCTAGTATCCTGGATGCTAATCACAGCTATATTACTTTCTAGCTACAAGACCTCAGGAAAGACGCCTTGTCTGGTCACAGGATGGTAATACCTCTCTGATTCTGCCAACACATGATGACAGTGGCCAAGTCCCCAGGTTAGAGATCGTCTTGAAGGAAATAGACAAGCCCCATCCGTTACTGTGAACAGGACCCATCAGAGTCATCTTTCTATACCCCACAACCTTTCCTTCCTACGATCCCTGTAGGCTATTATTTCTTGCATGAAATACACTAGGGCTGCCAGGCCCAGTGACAGAACTCCATAAGACACCAAAGTTTAGGTAAGGACAAGGCTCCTCTCTGGAGAGTGCTGGACTGGTGTTGATTGGTGCTGACAGCAAGTGCAAGGGAGACATCTTTACCGACCATCCAATATCCATGGTCCTCTGGTAATTCAAATTATTTTCCAAATGTCACTGCATCTGTCTGAGCCTGACAGCTCTTCAAACCAGGGCTCTGCATCTTAGTCTGAGGACCTGGACATATTCCTGAAGGGGCTTTTGATCTTCATTTCTTTCAGTGTGTGTGTGGGGTGGTTCTTTGTCAGACAAAGTCCAGATTCATGAAACCCACAGACAAAAAAACCTGGTGACAGTCTGGCAGGTAAGAGCAATAACATATCCAGTACAGGGACTCAGCTAGTTGGATAAGACACATGGCATTCTTGAAAATGAACAGTCAGGAGAAAATACTTAGATAGCTCCTCAAGCCCACTGCAACATCACCCCTACTTAACTTGAAGTCTGACTTCTAGTAAGTTCCAAGATATGCAAGCAGAGAAATCTCTGGATATTTAAAGTAACTCTTGCACACCTCTCTACCAACTGCATGGGCTTGCTTGCTTCATGGAAGGACCCAGGCTCTTGTTCAAAGCCTCTCCATTCCTGCTTACATAAAAACAAAACAAAACAAAACAAAACAAAAAAAAACACCTAACAATCGCGTTGGTTTCTCAGTCAATCAGACTGGATGTGGCATATCCAAGAAGCTCAGGCAAAAGAAGAGGGAAGCACGAGGCACAGCTCAATAGCCGTCAGGAGGATTGATAGCCGCCTGATGGGGAGAAAATGGGCAAAGTTAAGTGACTGTGGCTGCTGGTTGGAGACATGAGGCCAGGTCATCCTGGAAGGGTTAAACCCGGTTGTATTTCTGAGAAAGTAAGGAGGTGTGTAATGCACTTTAGAAAGTCTTCCATCCAGAATGGCTAAAATAAATGAAATTTTGGCTTGAGAATGAACAAGCTTGGGATTTCAGGAAAGTTCACTTTCGTGGAACGCTGCACTCCCCTGACAGCAGAAGATAAATGAGGCAGGACTAACACCTACAAAGGCCTCCCGCCCGAGCGAAGGAAGAAAATAGACGCTGCTGACCTTCCCAGCAGCTCATAATATCCTGAAACCTCTCCGTGTTCTCTCATAGCACCCTGGTTTGTGTCCTGTTTTGGGATTGGCTCTGTGTACCCTGTGGTGCAGAACAGAATCTCTCCCTTCATTGCTCACTTGCAGAGGGATGTGCTGGGCCTCTTGGGAATGGCTGTCATGGAGACTGACTGCCAGTCTGTTTCATCCAGCTCTGCCTGCCTTCTCTTCCCACCTCCCTTCTCTTCCTCACCTCACTCTCCAAAGTTTCCCTAAAGTCATATGTCTATCTGTCTTTCAGACAGCAATGGTCAGGGGGTACTTGGTTTTCAAGCATCTCTTTAAAGTCCTACAGGGTTTAACAAGCAAGTATCTTGCTTGTACCATAGCACTATATACTTGCAGCCTCCAATGATGGCTCCAACTGCAGCCTGGAAATAATTTCAGGCCTTGCTCTAGACTGGACTCTATGCTACGGGCTATTCTTAGTCTTGGCTTGCATGTGAGGGCCATCTGGATAACCTTAAGAAATCCTGCTATCCAAGGCCCCTCTAACACTTAGCAATTAGTTCCAATTGACTGGGGGTGGCCTTACCATTTTTCAAGTGCTGCCCTATGATTCAAATGTGCAGCAGAGTTGAGACCCAATAACTTACTCAGAAACAAAATAAGAATAGACATGATAGGGGGCCCTAAGGAAGAATTTCATTTCCTGACACATCTGCCCAAGTAGATCTGCCATGATTTTGAGGATAACTTTGAACCAAATAAGGCCAAGAGTCTGTCTTTAAAATTTGGATACTAAACTGAAGAGCAGAGAGGGACGTTTGCATTACCGTGCATGCAAAGGCATCAAAACTCTGGTAGCAGTGACCAGGATAAAATTGCAAGGGAAACATGCAGACAAGTGATCCATCAGAAATGGTTTTGAGGAACAGAGTTTGGGCTCAATGGGCTCAACAAGAAGAGCTGAGTTCCTGAGGCCAGGCAACGTGTCTGGCAGAGTGACTGAACACAGAGGAAATACAGAGTGGCCATCAGTGATACATATCCACCTGGTGCCTGGGACAGAAACAGCTAGGCAGCCCCTGTTGGCTTGCTCTGCCTCCTGTGTTAGGGAAGAAGTCATCTACCACATAGTAGGACTCACCATGCCGGTGATCTGGGCTTCTGCACTAAACAAGGTAGACAGGACTTCTCAGGGATCCCTCTGGGAGCTGACTTCTTACGGATAGACCACACAGATGGAACAGATCTGACCTCGTGTGGAGAATTTTCAGGCACAAAAACATCTTCTCACAAAGTTAATTGACCTGAAATCTCTTCTAGATGCAGTCAAAGTTCTCTGTGCTCAAACTACCTGCCTGTTCAACATACAGCCAACAAAGCTAAAATGGGAGCAATGAAAAAAAAATCACCTTGACTTTGAGGTAACTCTCATAAGATGCTTCTACCATGCAACAAGGCCCGAGGTTTGATCCCCGCACTGCAAAAAACAAAATCAGAACCACTGAACTCTACAAGATAAAAGAAATCTGAAAGACCTAAGCCAAGGCAGGAAGTATCAATAATGAGATTAACACCCAATCACAGGCCTGTCTTGGGCTCAGAGCACTGGTCAGTGGGTTGAAGCAACTTGCTCAGGTATATCCTTGTCACTAGTGTGAAGGAGTTCACAGCATCAAATCTAAACGGTCACCCAAGGTAAACATAACCATTCCTGGAACTCGAAGTAGACAGAAATACGTCCTCGACCCCTGGCAGAAAGCACTGTGATTTAATGAATAATATCCTCAGAACAGAGCTTACATAAACATGGCAATGGGTTTCGAAGGTCTATTTGTAAAAGAGTCCCCTCAGTGTAGACTGATGTTCCAATGCCAAATTGTTAGCCAACCAACCAACCAACCAATCAACCAATCAACCAACCAACCAACCAACCAACCTCCATATAGAAGATCAACATACATGTTCTGAGTACCAAGATCTGGTTTAATTAAAAAGTCCCTTTTAGAAGAAGAAAAGAGCAGAAATCCTCATTGTGTATGTGAGAAAAGTGAAGTTCAAAACCCTTGCCAGACGACACAGAACAGTGCCTCCCCATCTACTGCACAAAAGAACAAGAACTTGAACAAAAGGTTTTGTTGGTTGGAAATGGACTTTTCCAACAAGCCTGTATTCTAATTCAAACAACATGACTTGAGGTGGCTGAGTGGATGTTGTCTGCAGGATCTGAGGAAGGCCTACTGGGAACTCCCCGCTCAGCCCTCCATTTGCTAATGTGATGCAGCCCTTCCCTAAATGGCTGTCCCGCTTTCCCGTGCGATCTAGTGCATGTCTGTGATGCAACCATGGTGTCCACCGCTTGGGAAGCATCTGTCTCAGGGCAACTCCTTGCTTCTACAACAAAGCAGTCTACATTCTACACGTGCCTAAAGTTGCCTAGAGCCAGCCTCAGCTGTCTCCCACCCTGGCACCCCTGATTCTCCCGTCTGCTCCAGGTGCACCTAGCCTCGGGAGTGGGAGGAGAGCAACAGCAGGTCATCTGTCCAGGGAAGAGGAAGAAAGAGAAGAAAAACGGGCCCCACTGAAAGCTTTCCAATCACTCCAGCCACCGCCGTCTCTAATTCTTTTCTTAAAGTATAAAATCATTCTTCCACTGATCTCACTAGTGGTCAGAGCTCGGTACAGGCCCATCCGTCACGGGGCTGATTTGGTTCAGCAGGTGTTGGCTGGGCAATCATTCATTTCGGGCTAATCTGCTAGCGGCTGTCAGGGGTTATGGAGTATTTATTGAGTTTGTGTCAGGTCCGGATGACCAATAGCCAACAGCCGGTGGATACGCACTGACATTGATGATATTGCTGAATTAAACGAGGTGATGTATACTCAACTTGCTTAGAGCCAGACTTGGACCTTGGGATCATTTTATAACCTCATGCAGACAATCCCTGGGCTTTCCTTTTCAAAGAAAGCATTACACACATGGCGTTTCTATTTAAGGAGATAAATACATGGGCCCCAGCAAAGGTAGTCATGTCTGTATTTAAACGAACAAAAGTGTTTCTTGGGAAGACATGGGGGAACAAATAAGATCCAGGCATTTGGCAGATGGCCCTGAGTGTACTGCCAAGGCCTGTTGGAGTCATAGAATTTAGGTTATGGGCCTCAGCAGAAGGAGACACACACTGGGAATCCTCACTAAGGACCAAAACATAAATCTGGCGGGGATCTGCCTTTGGTGTCATAAGATGTGGCAGACAAGACACTTGAGTTGGCACTGGATTTAAAGAGCAAAATCCTAAACCTCTCAGATTCTCCTGTTTTTTTTTTTTTTTTTTTTTTTTTTTATTCAAACACAATACAAAGTACTGATTTATGAGCCAGTGTGAATCTGTAGGCGCTGTGTGTTGATGCTGGAGACAGTTTCTCACACTGGTCTCTTCCTTTTCTTCTCCTTAGAAACAGTCCTTTCTTTTCCCCACTCTGTCTCATCATCATCCAAAGCAAATGTTTCCACTATGACACCCACATCAGCAGGGAGGGTAGTGTCTCAAAACTATGGGATGTGGATGGAGACAAGTATAGGGGAACGGGAGCTGGGAGGAGGACCAACAAAAACCAAAGGTATATAAAGATGCCATAACAAAGCCTGTTGCTTGCTCTGCTAATTGTAAGACTAATAAACCATGGGGGATGGGAAATAGGAAATAAACAACGGCATTAAAGCCAACACCACAAACATCTGCTAAAATTTAATATTTTATATAAAATTTCACGCACACACGAAATTAGTTTCTTTTCCTGTCATTGTGACAAAACGTTCCTACAAAAGCAACTTAATGGGGAAAGGGCTTATTTTAGTTCACAGTTCAAGTACCGACTATCATGTCGGGGTGGTCAAGGCGACTGGCCACCAGATAGTTAAATTGAACACAGTCAAGAGATACAAGGGGACAAGAACAGGCTAGTGTTCCTCTCGTTGTCTCCAACGCAGGATCCCTACACAGGGAATGATCCTACCCATGGCCAAGATGCGTCCTCTCATCTCTATGAACCCAATCAAGATACTCCTCAGAGGTGTGCATAACGGCCAGTCTCCCAGGCAACTCTATATTCTGTTGACAACAAACAGTGACAATCACCGACAGCATCCATCTCATTAACAGACATATTTGCCTTCATCTTTAACAAATGATAAACTTATAGGGACACAAAACCATCTCATGGAAGTGCCACATTCTAATAGTTCTAATAGGCAGAATTTGAATGACACCCTCAGGTTTAGATGCTTCCCCTACCCCCAAATGGCCATTTGCATTAAATAAATGTCATTCTTATAGCCTAGTCCAAGGCCACTGTTTCAAGATCTTCACAGGGAATGAGCAGGGACCTTTGGCTCCCACTCTTAGCCAGCCAGCCAGGTTAGGAGGGTCTTATATGAGGTCTATAGCATTATGCCATTGGGCAGTATGCTTGTCCTGACTGGGCCTCTGCCTCTCATTCCAGAAAATGCTTATGGCAATGTAAATGCTCTCCTAGTTCCCTTTGACCTGTCATCTATGGCTTTGTGACTAATTCAGAACAGGCTCCCCTGTAGTGATTCTCTTATTCCTTTAGAAGAAGTAGTGCCCAGTGGTATGGCCGAGGCTACTTCTTACCGGGTGGCTCAGCAAGGTTGATGTTTGAAAGTCCATAGAGAGAACCAGTCCTGAAGCCTTGTCTTTCCAGTTGACCAGCAAGCAACAGCTTCCATGTATTGAACACCTACCTACTCTGGGCCAGGCACTGGGAGAACACTCTTCTGCATGCTACAAAAAGGAAAACCGAAGCTCCAAGAGATGACATGAATCAGTAAAGCCACACATCAAGCTAAATTCACCTTCCTCATCTGCTGGTTACCCACTGCATTCCTGTCTTGCGTGAACAGTGCAGGTAGCCTGTACTCCACCACGCTGGGCTGTCCCAACTTCAGTTAGGACAACATCTCCCTCTATCCTAGGCTTTTCCTAAACTAGCTACAAATCATAATAGAGGGCTTTACACCTCCTCCCTCTCTCATACTCCTCTCCATCTGCCCCTCACCACAGGAAAGAGGAGAATTAACCCAGGAAGTGAAAGAAGAAGGACAGGACCCTGCATAAAGATCCCCGCCCCCTCCCCCACTGATCAATGAGCAAGCATATCACATTGTATCAGTCTGTTAATAGGAGTGTCTGATGTGTGGTGTGACTATTAGCTCCTACACACACACACTCAGGCACACACAACACACAAACACACAGACACACACACACAGACACACAGACAGACATACACAGAGACACATAGACACATACAGACAAACACATCACACACACAAAACACAAACACAAACTTACACACTCATACACGCACACTCACACCCACAGACACCCACAGACACACAGAGACACACCCACACAGATACACAAACACACATACATACACACACATTCACACAGACACATATGCAGATACACATAGACAACACACACTCACAGACACATACACAACACACACACAGACACACACAGAGACACACAAACAGACACACATAGAGACACACAGAAGCACAGACACATAAACACATACAGACACACACACACAAACACACACAGGGTCACACTCACACAGACACACAGACCCACAGAGACGTACCCACATAGACACACATACACACTACACACAGACACACAGACACAGACACACACACACACACACACACACACACACACTCCCTAGTTTGCTAGGTGCTCTTGGCAGTGGGGTGACTGTGATGTTTCCCCATGATGAAAATTGAATTTAGGTTACAGAACATCATCTGGCCCAATTGCCACTGAATTATTCCACACAAAATATCAAAGTTAATTTTTGGGGCTGTCAGCCCAGTTGATAAGTTGGGCGGCTGTCAGCCCGGCTGCTCCTGCCTTCAGTGCCAGAGAAGAGTCTGAAAGTCACACAATCCAAACAGCGACCTTGGCTGGGGACAGGGGTTAGATTATCAGGATGATTAAATGCCAAGGAGAAGGTTCCGGAGTCAGGATTTGAATACCTGTTTACATGTGGGATAACAGATAGCCGCTCACTGACAGGAAGGCTGTAATTCACTCCCCTGCAGTACAGCAGCTCCCATAAAACATCCTGGCCCTGCTCGGAGAGTCTGCTCCTGGCAGCCAGGCCTCGGCAGTGATTTAGGGCAGGGATCCATTCACAGGCTATCTAATCTATTGTCTTTTATTACATGCCCTACTCAGGCGCTCTCTCTCCGATCTCCCTGTTGCAACTTTGTTTGCTTCAAGAAGCACCAGGCGATTTAATCTCCCTTAAAGGAACGCTATTCTAAAGTGCTGCTTTGATTTGAAGATAGTAAGGGTTCTTTGTGCCGTAGTCCAATAAAACAATATCCAAATGGCTGCCAGTATACAACTATGCATCCTTAGCCCCAGCCCCACACATCAGCAGGGCTCTGTCCTATGTCATATTCCATCCCAATTGCAAGCCATTCTTGCCTCCACCTTAAAGGCCCCTAAAATATCCCCTCTGGGAAAGCAGCGGGGCTACCTCTTTGCTTCTCTTTTGACTAATTGTCTTGGGCCATCCGAGGATGTTGAAATAATCCATAATTGCTTAATCTATCCACGTCTGTGTGGCGAGAAAACGGAGAGGCACTTTAGAAAGATCAATCATCTAAAATCATTGAGCAGCATATTGGAAGAAGAGTCATCATGGGGCTCCCAGCTGAGAAAATGATGGCGGAGAGATAAAGGCTCAGAGAAAAGGCTGGCTCTGTCTCCATAGCTTTTTGATCCGGAGATAGATTACCGGGAACACAAACTGCCCTCGTTTGTGCTAAACAAAGATAATAGTGTTGGAAGTCACCGACACATAAATGATACAACAATCAAATAAGCGACCCACCCCTGCCCCTTGTCTCCTGCCAGCATTAGCACGTTGATAGATTCGGCGCCATGGTGGAAGAAAAACTCTTTACCATGGAGACCTGAATCACCAGCAACTCAGTGGGAAAGAGAAGCTGGAGGTCCCACAGCAGTCAATAAAACCTGAAAATTCTCCATATGCTCCCTAGAAATGAGAGAAATTGGAACTGGAGAAAACTTGGTGGAATAGGGTTGGATCTGCCCCATGAATCAAACTAGCAGCCATTCAACCGGTGTGAACTAGAGAGCTCGGTCCACTATCGTGAGAGGTACCACTTTTTGTTTAGCTGCTGTGTCTCTTCCCAGAGCCCTAGACTTCTTGGAAACCAATGGCTCAAAGTCCCGGATTCTCCCCACCATCTGTAACAAAGAGATGCTGGAAGGAGAACTGTCCACAAGACAAAGCTAAGCCAGTAGGCTAGCTGTCCAGTACCCTTCCAATGCTCCAGCCAGACTGGGTGGTTCAGACATCATGTTCTGGGGAAAGGAAACCAGGAGAGATTCTCAAATGATAAGAAGTGCCCTCAAAACAAAGCTGAGGTTTCTGCTCCTGCCAGAAGCCACCCAAATCACGAGATGTGGAGTCAGAGAGCAGATACTTGGGTACCAAAAGAACCTCCTCTTCTCCTACCCAAGGGACTTAATCCAGACAGAAACTGGTTCTGTATGCTGTCAGTGGCCTCAAGATACAAAATGTTGTGTACTTCAGAGCAACTTCAGCTGTACATGGGGCTCAGAGCCACAGCCACAACAGGATGTCCCTAGGAGCCCAGCTTCTTAATCTTGGTCACTCCACCTCTGTCAGCCCTCCCAAGCCCTCTCTGCAGATGCTGAAATTTAGCTTCCCTAAACCACATAATCCCAAACAGTTGGTCTGTGGCTAAGGGAAGATAACTGAGTCCCGAGGGCCTGCTCATGTGTTGAGTCAAGGAAGGCTAAAGATATTTAAGGCACATGCTTCATGCCTGGCCTCCATCCTCTGCCTAGGGCAAAGAGCCAGGAGAGCAGACCACTGGAGAACTACGTGAGTCTCTGTCAGGTTAGTAAACAGTCTGTGACCAAGGAATAGATAAACAGAACTTGGTGTCAGAACATCCCGGAGTCCCACATTGAAGCTGACAAGTAGAAAAGTAAGAGTATTGGACCACACTGTCCCGGGAGCTTGGCAACAGGAAGAATGTAGTCAGAGAACTCAAATCCTAACTTTGTGTGTATTTGTCCCTCCCTCAGCCCTTCTTCCGGCAAACCCCAAACAATGACCCAGTAGGCAAGGTACAGTTGGACTCAGTGCACACTCAGTGGAAGACTGGGGAGTACCTTGCTTTCCCTCATGAGACCAATAAGCCAACGTGCACAGAGCAACCAGATTCACTGGTGCAGTGTGCTCTCTAGTCCACCAGGTCTATAGCAGGTCAATAAAGTGAGGTGAACGAAAGGATGAGTGGTGTGGTGTGGTGAAGTGTTGTGAGGTGTGGTGAGTGTGGTGAGGTACAGTGAGGTGAGTTGCAGTGTGATGCAGTAAGGTGCAGTGTGTTGCGGTGTGTGCGGTGTGGTAGGTGTGATGTGGTGGGTGTGATGTGGTGTGGTGCAGTGCGGTGAGGTGAGGTGCAATACGATGTGATGAGGTATGATGCGTTGCGTTGCGGTGTGGATTTAGGATGTCTGGTTCAGGCTCATATACTTTAACACTGGTTACTCAGCTCCTGATGCTTTTGGGGGGAGGCTGTGGAGATGGGGTGTAGTGTAGCTGGAGGAAGTTGGTCACTGAAAGTGGGGGATCAGCTTTGAGGGTGATAGGCTGCTTCCAACTTTTTTGATTTCTGACTGCTCCATGGCCCCAATGACTCAACCGTGAACCACCCCTGCTACCATGCTTTCTCTACCACAATAACTGTACTCCCTCAAACCTAAACTAAAGTAAGTCCTTTTGTCCCTTATATTGCTTCTTGTTGATAACAAAAAGTAAAAGTAGCCAAAACAGTGTTGTAGAGAGACAGGTTTTTGGTTTTTTGGTTTTTTTTTTTTTTTGAATGAGAAAGCAGTAAGGAAATAAGCATTAACAGGGACAGGCACAAATAGATAATAAAAGGAATTGGGAATCACAAAGTAAGGCCTAAGAAGAGGGCTCAGACAGGAAAATGCCTGACTTGCCATCATGAGGACCCTTGCTCAGGTCCCCAGCTATGCATAAAAAGCCAGTCCTGGTGGCATATGCCTATAATCCCAGTGCTGAGGTCAGGGAGAGTGAAGACAGGAAGCCGTTTAATGTTCATCGGCAGGCAGCCTATCAGAAAAAAAAGTCAGTGATTTTCAGACACACTGAGAGATCTTAGCTCAAAACATAAGATGGTGACTGATGAAAGACATGGTGTTGACAAGCTTTTTTGGCTATTTTATTGGGTTCTTATGCCTCTCTCTCCCTCTAACCCTATTCTACCCTGATCCCTTCCAACCCCACAACATTAGGTATAAGTGAGGAAAGATTAGGGGGAAAGGAGGTTTAGATCTCTTTCAGCCAATACAATAGACCACTTCCTGCTGATTAGGGGCACTGAGTTCCTTGGGGCAAGTCCAATCTTCATCAGGCTTTCCAGCTTCATCTAAAACAATAACCAGAAGCAGCTGGGGAGTAGCTGCTGCCTCCTCTTCCTCCTCCTCCTCCTCCTCTCCTCTTCCTCCTCTTCTTCATCTTCTTCTACCTCCTCCTCCTCTTCCTCCCTACTCCTCCAGAACCCCATACTAACCCTCTCAGGGTGCTGGCATTTTTTTCCTCTCCAGAATCCCAAGAATTTTGTGGTTGGCAAAAATCATGCCCATCCTAGAGCATGAAACAATCAAAGTTAATGGCTGTGGACTGTTGGGGATAGCCTCAGCCTTGTATTTTGATCCTAGTTCCACCTTTCTGGGAGGGGCTGCAGAGGATGATTGAATCTGTACACAGGTGATGTCTTGTAAACCTTCTGTCCAATTAAAACCTGTAAAATAAAGGCTAGAGCCAGAGATTGGGCAGTAGAAGAGGAGGGGAGAAAAAGGCTTAGGAGAGGAGAGAGTGAGAGGAATTCGATATAAAAGGAGGAAGTAGAAGAAGCAAAAAGCAGAAAGAGAAGCAGAGAGAGAAGCAGAGGGAGGAGCAGGAGAAAGTAGGCAGAAGGAAGCCGGAAGTAGAAGGAAGCCGACGATGGAGGAGCCGGAGTTGGACAAGCACGCGGCCTGGATGAACCGCAAGTTATAAGGGATCTCATAGCCAGGGATTAGAGTAGTGAAGTGGTAAATCGGCCCAATCTAGGTGTGCTATTTATACCATAATTATTGAGTTGTGTCTTCCTTTACTGGTCTCCTTCGGGTAGGAGACTTTACAGCAGCAAATTTGGGACTTAAATAATTTCTTCTACTACAAATTGGCGCCCGATGCCAGAGGCTGACTTAAATAATTTCCTCTACTACAGTGGACAAACTGAAATACCCCCTTACCCAAAACCCTGGGAAAAACCCCCACCACCCCCCAACACACCACACCAACACAAAAAACACACAAAAAACACATTCGATAAAAAAAAGGGTTTTTTTAAAAAACCAAAATTTTTGTCACAAAAAATTTTTTAAAATTGGGCTTCTTTTTCCATGCAGCCCCCCCAACAAAAAACAAAAAAACATAAAAACAAAAATTTAAAAACCCCCCTCCACAAAAAACAGAGGTAAAAGGGTTTTTGTTAATCATGTAAAAGGTCACAAAAATGAGCCCCCGTTGACTTTTCCCCACGAGATCAACCCCTGAGCATCGGGGGAATGATTGGGAATGGGGTTTTTAAAAGGGGTTTTTAGAGTAGGGGGGAGTATTGAATTTTGGGAAAAAAGGGGGGAAGGGGGCACCCCAAAGGGGGAGACAAAAAAAGGGGAAAAAAAGGGGGGAAGGGGGGTGGGGCAGAGAACTGCCACTTCTTTACCTCAAAAGAACAAGGTTACTTTGTTTGCCCCGCCAAACCCCGACGACTGGGTGGGTTCGGTCTAACTTCTAAACTAAAATGGCAGGGAATTGGGGGGAATTTCTCCAAAAGGGTTCCTTAAGTTTTTTTTAAAAAGGCCACCCCAAAGTTAGGAAATTTTTTTCAAAAGCCCGGAGGAATCAGCTTTCCCCCGGGCCCCCGGGGAAAACCTTTTAGATTTCCAGGAAGGGAATTTTCTTGTTTTTTTAAGTTTTAATTTTATTTGTTTGTTAATTGGCCAAAAGAAGGGGTTTTTTTAAAAGGAGGGGTTTAAAAAGTTTTTTGTTTTAAAAAAAAACCTTTGGGAAAAGTTTTCAGGGGTTTTCTTTTTTTTAAAAATAAAAAAAGGGGAAATTTTTTTCGTGGGGGTTTTTTAAGTTTTTCCCGGGGGGGCTTGTTTTTAAATCTTTTTTGTTTTTCCCTTTTGTTTAAATTTCCCTTTTGGGGGAAGGTTGGGTTAATTTTTTTGGTTTTGGGGGTTTGGTAAATTTGAAAAAAAGGGGGGGGTTGGGGTTTTTTTGAAAGGGATGGTTTTGGGGGGGTTGGGGGGTTTTTTTTGGTTTTTCCCTTTTTTGGTTTTCTTTTTGGGGGGTTATTGGGGGGTTTTTTTTTTTTTTGGGTTTTTGTTTCGGGTTGAAAAAAAAATTTTGTTTTTGGGTTTTTTTTTTTGTTTTGGGTGGGGGGGGGGGGAAAAGGGGTTTGGGGTTTTGGTTTCCGGTTTTGGGGGGAAAAAAAACCCCTTTTGGGGGGAAAAGGGGGTGGGGTTTTGGGGCCCCCCTGACAAAAGGACAACGAGAACTTAGTTCTATGTCTTTGCCTAGGGGTGGACTTAGCAAGGTCCAGTCTGAGGCTGGTGGTGGCCTTGAAGGAGTTAAGATTTCAATTCTCCCCCACCACACCACTGAAGAGACTGGATTATCAATCCCATAGGCCGCTCACTGTGTGCTCAATCCCTGGCACATTTGAGGATATCCTGTGTGTCTTAGTCAGTCTTCTGTTGCCATGAAGAGACACTGTGACCTTAACAACTCTTATAAAGGAAAATATTTAATTGGGGTTGGCTTACAGCTGCAGAGGTTTAGTTTATTATGGTCATAGCAGGAAGCATGGAGGCCCACGAGCAGACATGGTGCTAGAGAAGTAGCTGAGATTTATACATCTGGAATGACAGTAGTGAGAAAATCACTGAAGGATAACAAGCTGGTTCATCCAGATCAGAAGAGGAGATCCAAAAGCAACCACATTCAAAGGAATGCCAGCTTCATAGCAACAGAACAACAGTAAGATGGGATTTGGGCATTTTTATTTGTTCTTTTACAGTATAGGGAGTTGAATCCAGGACCCCTGTGTATGTTAGGTCACCACCTACCACTGAGCTATATCCCCAGCCCCCAAGATATTGTTTTTGGCCATTCAAATTCCTTCAGTGATGACACCTGCTGGAAAGACAGAGAGGGACCCAAGCTCTCCCATACTCTTTCCAAGGTTATGTACTATTGTGTTTGATGTGATGGCCATGTGGCAGGATTTAGCAAAAGTAAGAATATTTGGATTCTAAAATTCAGACATTTCCAGTGTTTTAATCACACAGTCCTATTAATAGCAGGAAGGGAACTGAGGCCATGAACAGAGTCTATCTTAAGGAAACAGATTAATGTGTGAACAGCACTCTAAGGAAGCTGTGTGCCAGTTAACAGCAATGAGGTATAGGTGCACAGTCATACAGTTAGATTTCTAAAGCCAAATGTTGACTCCCACACTCAGGGTGTGGTGGAGTGTCTGAGGTCCAACACCACCACCAAGAACAACCAGAAAATCCACTATGGAAAACACTAATTCCAAGTGCTCCAAAAGTTTTGTAATGCAGACTAAAACATTTTGATGGGGTTGACAGTGACTTACTCATAGCTGTATCCTCAATGGATACATGCACATATGTGTTCACGGAATCTATATGAATGTTCACAGCACCCTGGGCATGATCACCTCAAGCTGTATATGATAGCGCACACACATCTGAATCCTAGCACTTAGCAGGCTGAGCTGGAGGATCTTCAGTTTGTCCTAGAGTAATACTCCATATTGTTGACAAGAGCGGAATGAACAGTTTTCTTCTGGTACCTTCACCCCATCGAACTGATGAAAACAAATGATCCAGCATGTCACAAACGTAACATTTAATAAAGGAAGCCAAGTTAGAAAGCAGCATATTGAAAAATGGTTATAAAAATCAAAAGCAGATAAAAAAATTAAGCTAATGTGAATAAGTTTGTGAAACTTTACTAAGCTGCAGTCATTATATGTGTAGTTTTCTGTATGTACATTATATTTCAGCAAAGATTTACATAATAAAAACTAGCATTTTGGCACACCAGCAGATTGATTCTACCACCCCAAATACCTACAGAAAGATGATTAGATTAACGAGAGCAACAGTGGGAAATAATTTAGAATAAGCAGTAGAAACAAGGAACAGAGAAGAGCCCATTTTAGGTTCCTATGGCTAATAGTAGATGAGGTAGGAACATGGTGATTTCAGTATTAGCAGACAGGAAACACCTTTAAACTCCTCCACTGCCACACTAGTAATCCCTTTTAGTCATGAACTTGATTTCATAGAGCAAATAGCAATAAAGGAATGGAGGGTATGTAGGACTGAGGGATGGAAGGAAGAGATGAGAGAGAGAGTATCATCAGACATTGACCTGAAGACCGGTTTAGTCTAGAGTGCCTCTTCCTTATTTGATCACATCTTTAAGAGGGCAGGTTGTGAGGGAGGTCAGATCTGGGTGTTCCCTGATTTTCCCAGGGTTAGCACAGCAATGTGGGCCAGCTGGTATCATTAACAGGTGTAGATATGTTATTTTTTTCCTCGCAAACTTCAAAGTCCTTTTTAGAGCACATTGGGAAACAACCTCATTAGCGGAATGACCTGATACAGGCAAGAATGTCAAGGATTCCCAGAAAATAATGCTTCCATGACCAAAAGCATAGAAAATATTTTTCGATAAACTCATAGAGGAAAAAACTTCCATATCTAGGAAAAGAGATGCCTATCCAAGTACATAAGGTATACAGAACACCAAGTAGACAGTGCCAGAAAAGAAATGTCCCACATCTTATTACAGTTATAATACAAAACAGAACTACAGTAGAAAGTGCATCGAAAGTTGCAAAAGGGGAACACATAAAAGCAGCTTGCTGGAGAGTTCTCATAATTCTGGGAGGTGCTTTTAGGAGAGAAAAGTCATCAATAGTTTTACCTAACTATGAACACTAGAAGCTATAATACAAACATGCCAGGCAACATGTGCCCATTGACAGAACACTAGGTGACTTCTATGGGGTTAATCAATCAATGTTCTAATCAGATTTTAGGTCCACTCCATGGGAAGAGTCCATGCTGTACATGTAAACCTGCCAATGGCTGAGATGGCTATTAGACCCTAGTAGGAAGCTTCACTATTACCATGCTAATCGAACATGATGTGCCCATTCATTTTTAAACCAGAATAGTATGTTTTACACCCTATCAAAGGTGGACAGAGAGTTCCCTTCTTCAGTAGACGTGGCAATCTCATAGCTCAGTGAATAACCGTTAGACTCACCGTTAGCAGAGTATAAGAGCTCAATAAAAGAGTAAGTGAAAGACATGGCATCTTTGGAATGCGACTGGAATTGGATTCGAGACCTCACAGTAGCTATAGTTACAAGATCAGGCCTATCCATGTCCTATCATATGCAGGTAGAAGTCCCTTCAGCTTTGTCCCCAGGAACACCTATAGGCAGATAATAGTAGCTAATGGGGAGATACTCAAGAAGTCTCACTCTCCTCTGAGTATCTCTAAGGCATCTCTTTTTGTAGACATGAGATATTTCCTCTACATGTTTTTGAAAATATTTTCTGTGCTTTGGTATGAAATTCTTTTCCTTCTGCACTCATAATTCATAAACTTTTGTTTTTTTCATAGCATCATAAAATATCACATTTTCTGTCTACAGTTTTTAAAATTTAGCATTGACCTTGACTGTATAATCTAATTGCTCTCTCTTTCCTTAAGCCCTAAAGTTCTGTCTTCTACATGATCCCTTCTATTAGCGAGGCTTTCGATGAGCTGCTTTTATGGTTTACTGAATTTTTCATTTCCAGTATTATTTCAGTGGGGACTCCCTCCAGTATCTTTACTGAATTCTATGTCCCTATGTAGAATTGACTTGCTTACTCATTCGGCTGTTTGTACTCTAGAATTTGTTCAGGAATTTGCTGTGTCTTCTTTGAACTCCTTAAACACCACCACAACAACAAAAACAAAACAACAAAAAAAAACAACAACAACAATAATAACAACAAACTACCAACAGAATCAACAGACAGCCTAAATAATTAGAGAAATTCTTTAACCAGTTATATTTCAGACAGATGGCTAATATCTAAAATTTTCAAAGAACTCAGGAAAATAGATACCAAGGAAATAAAACTACCAATCCACAAATGAGCTAATGAAATGAACAGTCTTACAAAAGAAGAAATACAAGTAACCAGTAACTATTTTTAAGTGTCCAACATTCCTAGTCATCAAGGAAATGCAAATTAAAACTACTGATATAACCCTCACACCAGTTATGATGGCTATCATTAAAACATATAACAACAAATGCTGGAGAGGACATGATAAAGAGAAAACCTCATTCACTGCTGGTATGTGTGTGTGGGGTACAAATTAATATAGCCATTATGGAAATCAGTTTGGATGGTCCTTATCCAGAGACTGCCCCACCTTGGGATCCAACCCATCTGCAGATGCCAAACCCTGACACTATTGCTGATGCCAAGAAGTGCTCACAAACAGGAGCCTAGTATGGCTGTCCTCTGAGAGGTTCCACCAGCATCTGACTAAGACAGCCATCAGACTAAGCCCAAGGACCCCAGTGGAAGAGTTAGGGGAAGGACTGAAGGAGCTGAAGGGGATTGCAACCCCATAGGAAGAACAATATCAACTAATCAGACACCCTGCCCCAGAGCTCCCAGGGACCAAAGAGTATACATGGATCGGTCCATGGCTCCAGCGACATATGTAGTAGAGGATAGCCTTATTTGGCATCAGTAAGAGGGGAGGCCCTTGGTCCTGTGAAGGCTTGTTGCCCCAGTGTAGGAGGATGCTAGAGGGGTGAGCCTAGAGTGGGTGGGTGGGTGGGGGAGCACCCTCATTCTTAGACGCAAAAGGGAGGTGGGAAGGGATGGAGGGTTTGTGGAGGAGAAACTGAGAAGGGGGACAACATTTGAGATGTAAATAAATAAAATAACCAATTAACAACAATAAAAAAAAGATTCAGCTATTCAACTGCTGGTCATATACCTAGAGAACATCATACCCTACTATAGAAATATTTGCACATCAATGTTGTTTCTATTTTCAGACAGCAAGTGAATAGGGGCAGCCCAGATAGTCTTCAGTAGATGAATGGATAATGAAGATGTGGTACATATACAAATGAAAAATTATTCAGATATAAAGAAAAATGAAGTCATGAAATTTACATGGAAATTGGATGGACCTGGAAGTATAATGTTAAACAAGGTGACCCAAATTCAGAAAGAAAGAAAATCCACAGGTTCTCTCTCACATGAGGATCCTAGTCTACAATGAATGCATGTATATATGTAGAGGCTGTTAGTATGAGAGTAACAGTCAGAAAAGAGACCAGGAAAGGGTAATGTTTGATGAAGAGGAAGAACACTCTGCAGGAAAATCAACACATGGAAGAGGATATAAGACGAGTTTCTCTAATTTCAACTCTCTTGTAGTTTTTCCTCTTTTCTTTTCTATATATGGATGTTTTCCCTGATATGTCTGTGTCCCCCATGCATGCTTGGTGTCCCCAGAAGCCAGAAGAGGACCATTGATTCCCCTGAAACTGGGATTCCAGAAGGTTGTGAGTGACCTTGTCAGTATTAGGAAATGAACCTGGGTCCTCCGGAAATACAGTGAGTCTTCTTAACCACTGAGACATCTCTCTAGCTTCAGTTTTTACTTTTATGTTTGGTGGCAAAGTACATAAAAATATTACTGATCGTGGAATTATAAGCTTAAGCGAATGTCCACAGCTCCAGGATGTCCATCCTAACGGTACAGAAGTTCACAGAGCTACATGGACACAGTATTTGTTGGAATGGTTACCTTAGATTTAGTTGTGTGATTTTTTTTTTTATTCATGAGTTCATTACATTCATACATTTGATTTTATCAAAGCCACTGTCATTGATGGGCCATTACTATTTTGTTGGTGGTTTGGGGAGAGGTATAGAGATTTTTCTTGTTATTTGTGTTTTGGAATGGGGACTTAAGCATCTAGAATGAGTTATTGGTTGAGAGGGTTTGATTTTGATTTATTTAAGGTTACCTTTCTTCTTTCAGTGGAGATGTTTGCAATGTTCAGGGGGGATTAAGTTATAATAGGGTGAGGTGTCATTTTCCTCTGTAAGAGCAATGTTCAGGGACAGGCTCTTTCCTTAATTATTCCTTGAGAGTTGAATTTTTTTTTCATAAACACAGATGTATAATTCTTTTTAAGAATCTTTTATTTCTTTTTTTACACTCCAGATTTTATTCCCCCACCCTGTCCATCCTTTGACTGTTCCACATACCATACCTCCTCCCCACACCCCTGTCTCCACGAGGTTGTCCCCACCACCCCCACCCACCACCCAACCAGACCTCTAAATTCCCTGGGGTCTCCAGTCTCTTAAGGGTTAGGTGATCTCTCTGACTGAGACCAGACCCAGCAGTCGTCTGCTGTATATGTGTTTGTTGGAAGCCTCATATCAGCTAGTGTATGCTGCCTGGTTGGTGGTCCAGTGTTTGAGAGATCTCGGGGGTTCAGGTTAATTGAGACTGTTGGTCCTCCTACAGGGTCGCCGTCCTCCTCAGCTTCTTCCAGCTTGAAACCTTTAAGAAAATTCAACCACAGGGGTCAGAAGCTTCTGTCCATTGGTTGGGTGCAAATATCTGCATGTGACTCTTTCATCTTGATGGGTCTTTCAGAGGACAGTCATGAGAAGCCCCTTTTTGTGATCATTCCATAACCTCAGTAACAGTGTCAGGCCTTGGGACCTCCCCTTGAACTGGAGCCCACTTTGGGCCTGTTGCTGTATCTTCTTTTCTTCAGCTTCTTCTCCATTTCTATCCCTGCAGTTCTACCCGACAGGAACAATGATGGGTCATAATTTTTAGACCTGATGGGATGGCAATATCACCTCCCTTTACCTGTTGGATATGCCCTGTGCTGCTGCCTGCTAAAAAGAGTGTTGGTGGTTCTTATAAGGGATTTTTTTCCTTTCCAAATTACACTGCAGCTGTATCAGAGCTTATGTTCCCTTTCATTAGAGTAGGGGACGTTTGTTTTCCTTTAGTCATAGGTTCACAGACCATTGGAAATGATGAGATATGAGGAAAAGTTAAGAAATGTGGAGGGAGGGAAAATAGAGAGTGAAAGAAGGTTGGGTTGGATAGAAGAAAACAGAGAATAACCTATGCGAAGTGAGAAATTTGTAAAGCAACCTATCAAGAAAGAAGTGGTTTAGCCATCAAGGTACAAAGTTACACAAATTACATAAAAATAGCCAATTAGAAAGAGAAACTAAACTACTGAAACATTAAGGAGTCAAAACAAATAAAAACACCCATATATCCCAAATATGCATTCAAATAAACAAACACACACATGCAAATACACAGTAGTTTAAAGGAGGAGATACTGACTGGACCCAAACCTTCCCCTCAAGTGAAATGCTGTGATTCCTACACTCCCAAGCTTATCTTCTGTATTAGTGTGCAGAGCCAGAGGGACTGACTGACAACGGGCTTAGCAGATGGATCAAATTAAGCCCTTTCCACTGAAGACTGCTGTAGCCTTAGACCCCTTCCTATTGGTTACCTGCCCTGCATGCCTTCACCTCCTCAGCCAATGTAATAAAAGAATGGACTTCCCACAGCAGACCTATGAAGGGACATGGCAAGCTCACCCAGTGTCTTCATAATTCAACCCAGGATGGTGGAAGTGTGGCTTCTGTCTTCAATAGATCACAGATTCCTGCTCAGATTTCCTAGGCTCACAGGTTTCCTACTCTTGGTATTTAACTCTACTTGGGTCTACACCCCATGTTTGCCTGTCAATAGTGGAGGGTTCACTTCTGGATTTTGGGGGCCATGCCTGCATGAAGTTCAGTCATGAGATGATGGTGATTCATGGATGGGGTGACTGAGGTGGTCACAGCTAGGCTCAGTGGCTGCTTCTGTGACTAAGGAGAGAAATCAGTGAGGGTCATTCCACCCACAGCTGTACACTACCAAGGGCTGTAGCATCAGTGAATGGCTGTGTGGCAGAGGGTGGCAGTAGGTTGAGTCATGGGCACAGTGGTCACCCTATGATGCGGAAGCTCGCTTATGGTAAGGCTGTTGTAGGCTTTAGATAGCAAAGGCACCAGGTCAGCCTGGAGCCTGCCTGTGTAGCAGTTTTGTTAGGGTTTTACTGCTGTGAACAGACACCATGACTAAGCAATCTTTATAAGGACATTTAATTGGGGCTGGCTTACAGGCTCAGAGGTTCAGTCCAGTATCCTCAAGGTGGGAACATAGCAGTATCCAGGTCAGGCATGGTGAAGGAGAAGCTGAAGTTCTGCACCTTCATCTGAAGGCAGCTAGGAGAAGACCGGCTTCTATGCAGCTAGGATGAGAGTCTTAAAGCTCACATCCACAGTGACACACCTACTCCAACAAGGCCACATCTCCTAAATAGTGCCACTCCCTGGACCAAACATACAAATATACATACATCAACAAGTAGCAATTGCTATGGCGGCAGCAGTATGTACCAGCTCATATCACGGAGAAAATTCATTAATGTGATGGTAAATGTCTCCTCTCCTGTCTCATCTCTTCATCCCCCTTCTCCTCCTTCCCACATTATTCTTCTTGAGACAGGGTCCATGTGTCCCAGGCTGGCCTCGAACTCACTATGTAGCCAAGACTGACCTTGACTTTTGATGTTCTTGCCTCCTCTCCAGTCCTGGAATTACAGGTATGAGCTAACACATGTTTTGTCAACGCTTTCTTACCTGTTTTTGTTTTGTTTTTAGAGAAAGGCTTGCATTGACTTGTTCTGTCCCTGAATCCCATGTTGCTCAACAAATGGCTTCACACAGCTTAGGTTCATTCATCAAATCTGCCTCCTTTTGGACTCTCTTTTGCCCTATCCAGTTTCATGGCCCTGGATCAGGATGGCACAAGAAAAGGATTCTGGTTGTTGTCCTTAAATTCGAACAGTTCAGATTCTGCTAAGTACATGCATTCGCTACCTCACAATCCCAGCTTTGTAAGTGAGCATGCTGATGCCCCGGATGTTTTATGATTGCTCAAGGTCAGAGGTAGGGCTTTTGTTGGCCTGAGCCTTCTGCCAGAAATCCCACTGTGTGACCTGAACATGAAATGTCCCCCCACAGGCTCATGTGTGATCCCCAGCTGCCAATGCTACGTTGGAACTGGTGAAGTTTTTAAGAGGTGGGGCCTAGCTGAAAGAAGTAGGTCACTGAGACCAGGCCTTGAAGATTATGGCTGATCCCTGGTCCCTTTCCCTCTCTCAGCTTTCTGTCTGTCATGAAGTGAGCAGATTTTAACACAAGTTCCCGCTGCTGTGACACTTTCCCAAAACATGTGGGAATATATACAGACTGAGGCTCTGGGATCATGAGCTGAAGCCAATCCTCATTGGTTGTATCAGATGTTTTGTTACAGTAATGATAAATCTAACAGAGAAATGCCTTATGGTATCAAGTAACAATCATTCTAAGGTCAAAAGGAAACCCTTGTGAGGTTCTATAGTGTGACTGAGAAGTGTAAAGCCACACCCCTTAATCCTGGATCCTACAACCCACTCAATTACACCAGTGAGATATTCTGAATGGGATGGGCATCTTTGTTCTATACTACTTTGCCTGAGAGACCAGAAGTACCACTTAGTATTTGTTATTTAGTGAAAAACACCATCCAGCTCAGGATACTCTCTTCTAAGAAGTAGCCTCCAGTTTTGCAAGTAAAGATTACAAATAAACATTTCTGGATCTGGTAAAGACTTTCCAGCTCCCCTGCCACTGGACTGTGCAGACATATATCCTATCAAAAACCCAGCTTTTGGAAGCCAGGATCAACAGGTGTGAGTGTGTTTGTTTGAAGCAGATGCTGAACACCATGCGCCAACGAGGAAAGACTGAGTTGATCATGCTTCTGGCTTCGAGTATGGAGTTCACTTCTCAAGACCCCCTCCAAGGCTCCCAAATGGTCTGGGCTTTCCTATGGCTGCTTTGTTCTTAGTTCCGGCTACAGGAATAGGTGGTTTCCAATTCAATAAACTCTGACAGATTTAAGTTGGTCAACAGCAGCCTGAATGTCAGGTCAACATGCCCCACCATTAAGGTCCATTCTTTGATATAGGTAATATCATGGCCATGGAGAGACTGCAGTTATAAGACATTTATTCTATTTTGACTGTGTCTGCTCTCAAGTAGTTCTCGACAGAAAACTTAACAAAGCTGCCCATGTCTTCTCTCAGAAAACGCATCTATCAATAGAACCCATGATCTTTTGAGAGTCTGCCATTACCAAGATTGGACAAGATATTTTGCATTTATCTCATCTTATTCTTGTAAGTTTATAGTTGGCGTCTCCACAACACGAGGAACTGTATTAAAGGGTCTCAGCATTAGGAAGGTTGAGCACCAGTGGTTTAAAGCTTTTATGATTTGACTATATCCCACCCCACACAGGTTGATGTATTTGAACAGTGGGTGCCCAGCTAGAATCCTTGTTTCAGAAGGTTGTGGAACATTTATGAGATGACTTAGAAGTATGTATCTGAGGGCAGGCTTGGGCTATGGACCAGTCCTGC
Organism: Mastomys natalensis; assembly: GCA_021653895.1. Lineage (NCBI taxonomy): Eukaryota > Metazoa > Chordata > Mammalia > Rodentia > Muridae > Mastomys > Mastomys natalensis. The sequence goes on along the minus strand of JAJTUV010000266.1, from coordinate 828,004 downwards.
TTTCCTGATCCACCAAGATGTTGGGAAACAGTCTCCTGTTCTCATGGCCATGCCCTCCTGACTATGATGGACACTCCTGTTACCATAAGCTAAAGTAAATCCTTCCTTCCTGAGGTTATCTCTGTCATACAGTCTCTCACAGTGCCAGGAGGAGTGACCAATGCGAAGATGAACATCCTTAACCACATTGCAAAGACGGTACTCAGGGAGACAAAATATGTGGCCTAAGTGAGTGATGCTAATAAGAGTCAAAGCTAAGGTGTACAGCGAACACTGACGGTAAATGGCGAAGCGAAAATTGTACAGTGGATTAGAGAAAAACAGTGTGTGTTATCTTCCAGAGAACATGATGGTGGACTCAGCTGGCCTGCTTGGGAAACTAAGCACTCTCTTATGGCACAGGCAAATGGACTCCAATTACCTCTTAAGGAAAACAAAGGCAGGGAGCTCCCGGGTACTGGGCTCACAAGAAGTTGAATAATTGACAGCCCTCACTGGAGTGAACTAAAATGTGGCTTTAAAGTTTTTCCTCTCAGTTCATCTGGGTCTGAATCATCTTTATATTCTCACAGCGTCTTGCATGAGGCTTTGCAGTGATTAGGTGCTAAATAAATATTTGTAGAGGAAAGAAAGGAAGATAGAAACTAAATATTTGGGCAACAGCAAGAAAAACAGAAACAGAGTAAGTGTTGGTGAAGGGTCCCTTACACCCTCCAGAGGGTGTCAATCCACTGCTTGGTTCTCAGCACCTTTTCCTCGGGGAACTGTTGAGAGCCTTCTGTTACCAGCTCATAGTCCTTCTCCATGAACTAACATGCCTATCCATCCATTAACAGATAATAGTCTATGGAGGGACCCTTTCCAAATGAGCCTGTCACACAGCTCTCGGCCTGAATCTCCCCAGTTACTGCATAAGGCAGAAGGAGGGAATCTGTGTCATTCTGCTCTGGATTCTTCTGCACACCCAGGGCACTGCCCTGTTTCCAGGCAGGGCTCCATAAACCTGGCTTGATGAACAAGCTTTTCTAGAACAGACACTCTGTCAATTCTCCTAATGACCGCATGTCCCATGACCCACCACTTGCTTCAGACACCGTAAACAACAGCCCTCACTTGATGCAGGTCAGATGGGGGTCACCCTGGTAGGATAGCCACACAGCCTCTGTTTAAAGAGTTCTTGAGCCTGGTAAGGTAACTACAGGAACTGACTTTCTCCTCTTTACCAGATACTTTGCTAAGGCTCCTTGGGGAGGGATCCAAGCTGGAGTGATAGCCTGTTTTCTTTAAGTGAGAGTGAAGCCTTACTCTGAATGCTACAGTAGTTCCTTGAAGTTTGAAGTGTTCAATTTTACTTCGCTCTGCCCCCAGTATAATCCATTGAAAGGGCACTGTCCTTCAGGCCTTTCAGCTGGGCTGACAGCTGCCCGCTGATTAATTGACAGGTTAAAAAGATTGATTCCACATGTCAGTGCTGTAACCCTGCCAGAACAATACAGCTGTCACTTGGGCTGTAAAACAGACGCTTACATTAGCAGTCCTGACAGAGCTGCGTGTGGACACATGCACCTGCCTTTATGGAGAGCTGAAATGCACGGCCAGGCTAAGATTAATGGTCTTGAAAGCAATGCTGGAAGAACAAATAAATGTTTCTGATGGAAACAGTGGTCGCCATGCTGCCTTGGCACGTTCTTGGGCCACAGATGGTGGTCAGTGGCAAGCCATCATGGTGCAGGGTACAAGGTAGGGTTTCAACAGTTGTCTACAGTTGCCACCTGTACTTCTAAGACCTGGTGGCTCCAACACTCATTTGCATGCAGCTCTCTGCCTTCAGAGTTCAGCTGAAACTATCTCTTATCCCAGGGCTAAGCCTCTTCAGGGTAGCAGTATACATACAACCAGGCCACTATCAGGCCAGTGTGATTATACAATGGCTACTTAAAATCTCAGTGAACAAGAACAATTAATACACACAATGAGCAAAACTTGCGAATGTCAAAGCAGGACAGACCCCCCAGGGTCTACAGACAACTATGTTCTCCCTAGGAGATTGGAGGGTAGCAGTTCTCAACCTTCCAGATGCTGCGACCCTTTAGTAGAGTTTCTCACATTGTGGTGACCCCCTCAATCATAAAATGATTTTAGTTGCAACTTCGTAACTGTAATGTTACTACTGTTATGAATCATAGTGTAAATATTTTTGGAGATAGAAGTTTGTCCAAGGGGTCATGACTCACAGCTTGAGAACCACTGCCCCGGGTCTACCTAGGATGTCTGAACATGCATAGGCTTTCCCATAACATTTCAGAGTAGTTTAAGTGCCTGCAAGGAGCTTCAAAAAAGAGCCAACCGCCTTAGCATAATCCTTCCATTTTCAAAATTGAAGCAAACTGAAGTGGCCACTAGATAATTAGAACAGCCAGGGTCAAATCTCCCTGAAGACTCCGGCAACTGTTTTTTTTTTTCTTTCTCCACTCAGATAGAAATCAGATCTCATCCCTTCCACTTCCGCCCTTCTTTCAGACCCAGAGAGTTGCCTTATGGGTAAGTGACCAGGTGACTGAGCTCCTTAAGCAGGACAGAACAACAGCCATGGTCACTCCCCGACTTGGGTCTGTGAGAGGCCAGAATCTTTACAAAATATTGACTAATTTTATGTGTTGCACTCTAAGTACCCCACAGTTTCCCATCTTGAAAATGGCACTTCCCTCAAAATGTAAAAAGTCTGTTGCATAGAGTGATGTTTTATAACCTTGGCGACAAATTACAAGTATTTGGGAAATGCTGAGAAAATTTAGTACTGGGTCCTGCAGCAAAGGCTTGTAAATCAGAATTTTAAGCATTAAGTTTGGGAGTCTATATTTCTAGTGAACTTCCCAACTGACTCTCATGCAACCTGGTAGCCTCAACTGCCAAGCTCACTCTAATGTCTCAGTTGATAAACTTTCATCTATGAGAAACAGGCTCTACACAGAGGACTCTGGGAATGCTTTCGTCAGCCAAGCTGCCAGAGAGTATTCATGCTGCAGTACACCTGGCAGAAGATCAGCAGCAGGCCAAGCTACTGAGCGGTGGATGAATGTGTATGGGTAGTGTTTATTAATAATTTAAAGTGTGACAAATGTTTTCGGTTTCAAGAAGAGACCTCAAGAAGCCAATTATGTCTTGAAGTTTCAAACACCCGCGTCTAAGTGACAATTCAAGACAGAAAAGAATGTGAGATTTCTCCAGGTCGGTCTAGTCTTATCAAAAAGTAAAGAAATGAGGATACCACCTTAAATTGAGAGGAAGAAGCCCTGGGTCTCAAAAAAGGGAGACGATGGAGAGTCACCAAGAAGGGGCTTCCACCTGGGTTAGTCATGAGCAATAGTGCTAGGCTTTCTAGAGTAGAGCAGTCCATAAGAGAGCCCTGTATCCTTATATCCATCCCAGTTCTCTTCATTCCCATGACAAAGGACAGATAGAACCAGCCTTTGTGTGTGTTAGACGTTTTGCTGCTATGACAAATATATGATATTATTATTTATTATTCACTTTTTGTGTGTGAACGTATATACATTGTGGGGAATATACTTATGTGTGATAATGTGCATATGTGTGTGGGTCAGGGGTCAACCTTAGGGATTGTTCCCCAGGCAACATCCTGTCATTTGAGGCAGGGTATCTCACTGGCATGCAGCTCAATGAGAAGGCTAGAGTTGCTGGCCAGCAAGTCCCAAGTGACTTAATAAAAGTTATGTAAATAGTACTTTTATATTTTCACTTAAAGGAAGGACTTCATATAGATTGCTGATGTCACTACCATTACTCAATGGAGTCATTATTAAATGGAATAAGGCCCATCTGGACACACGCACTGTGATACCGCAGCAGTCTTGATAGCCATGGCAGCTCCTATGTAGCTAATAGGTGTATACCATATACCACATGGATACATTGAACAAAGAGGTACCCACATTCCAGACAGGACAAAACAGGAAGATCACATTTTGTTGGGCTATTCAGAAGAGTATTCAAATGACAAATCTGAAGAGTATTTACTTCTGGAATTTTCCACTGAATATTTTTGGATCAAAGTTGCATCTGGATAACTGACCAGACAGGAAGTCAAATCTCAGATAAGAGATGCTGACTTATATGTGGCTTTGCTGAGAATATTCCCAGCGTGAGACTCAGCCTCCTCTGAGCCTACCACGCCTCTTTCTTCTCCATGCTAAACCACTGTAAGTCGTTTAGCATCACCGCACACAGCAGCTTCAAATTTCCACTAGCCTGTCATTTATTTCTAGCTGCTGTCCAGGAAAGGGGTCCAAAGGGGGATGTGGTAGGAGACAGGGCACAGTCAGACTTTTCTCCTTGCTTTCCACTCCCTGGCCTGAGTTTCTCTTGAGAAAGGTTCTAACCCCGGCTGGGTGGCCCCAGAGAAATGAGATTTGGGCCTGAACAGGCTTTGCCATAAGTCTCTTCAGAGCTTTTATGGTGAGATTCAATATAGATATACAGATCAATTATCTTAAAAGCAGCGAGGAGGCCCATCAAATATTTCTAACTTTAAACAGGTTTATTTCCATCTGCACTTATCTCTGCTATTTAAACTCCATTGCTTGCAGTTAATCTTATGTAATGCAGCATAAGAGGGCTTATTTACTTTCTAATGACATCAATTGGCCATAAATATCAGACATCCAAGGTTTGCTGAAGCTGTGGGGACAGTTTTCCATTCTTCCTTGACATTTGACTATTTGCAGAGCTTTCTCCTCTGTTTGTTCTTGTGTGACTCACTTATCGGCTGTCATAGGCCTGTGTTCGATTTATTTAAATTGAATGAATAAGTACATTAGGCAAGGCTGTCAGGAGGAGAGAGAATGGAACTCATTGGGATGAGTGATAAGTCAACATTGCAAGAGCGAGTCTCAGCAAAAGTGCACAAATCAAAATACTAACTGGAGGTGAGAGACAGCACAGACCTGCCAGGTGCACAGACATCCGGGTCCTGTGGCTCTGAGGATAGGCGTTCTCTGTATCTGAGGATTCCACAAATCCCAGGAAAGCTAGAGGCAGAATTCTTGCAACAAGAGTGCTCACTGGATCTACACATGATTTAAAGCTCCCCCAATGAAGAAATTAGCTAACATCTGAGTAGGTTTAGAATCAAACATTTCGTCCATGCCATCATTTAATTCTTATTGATAGTTCTGTGCGCCCCTCACCCCCCATTTTATAGGCTAGCATCTTGAGGCTCATAGCTCATCAATCCCACCTGAGGTTACTGGACCCTGGATGCCATTATTTTCCTTACCTCACTCCATCGCCTGCTTTTTTTCCATCTCTACTTGAAAACCAGAGCCCAGCATCAGTCACAACACATCTCTGCATGGACTCATCTCACAGTGGTGGCTTCTCAGAGAGGACAATGCTCTTTAACTGGCATGTGGCTACATGCTTACCTTTGGCTGAGATTCTTTTCACACCCCCATCTCATTTGGGGACCACAATATCTAAGACACTCCTTATGCTTTCAGCCTTGGCAAATCCTTGTGTGAAAGGTTAGAATACAATGCCATGTAACTTTCATTTCAACCAGTGGCTACTGCATAGAAGACAGCTGTCCACAACAGTATCTTCTAAACATTCCATTTCTTCCTGGCTGTCACTGAGGAATGTGCTAAGAATTCAGATCCCTAAATTTCTCTGATGTTCCCAATAGAAGGGAGTAGCGACAACCTCTCATGTGGAGAAAGGTGTGTGTGGGGGGGTCTCTCTCAAGTGTCAATCTGTTTCCTTGTGTGCATTCTTTCATTCATTCAGTACCCAAGTACTGTGCTAATCACTGGAAATTCAATGGTAGGGAATATAGCTGAGGTCCTTGCAGAGACTGACATGAACCCAGTGGTCACACTGGTGAACAGATAATCAAAATTATCTTGTGGAGTAATGTGCCTGAGAGTAGAAGTAAACAAAGGAGAGAACCAAGTATATATCCCCCTTTAGCTGAGAAGCGAAGAGCCCATTGAAGAACTAAAATCATATTCAATATATGAAGAGGAGGATCTCAAAGAGAGGAATTTACTCAAGCCTGGAAGCCAGGAACAGTGGCCTCAGATAAGCTGGCCGATTGTGTGAGTGCTGAGCAGCGAAGGGCCTTCTAGATCAGTCACTCCTTTGTTCTTTAGCAAATCAATAGGAAAAGACTGGAGACTAAAGCAGAGTGAATAATGAATACAGGGCAGACTGGACTTCCGAAAGCCAGGTAGGACGGTCTCTAGCAGCTGAAATGAGAAAGACAGTGGCCATCAAAATGGGTGGGGTGGTGATAGAGATCAAGGGCAAGGAGATGGGCAAGCAGATAGGACTTGGTGATGACCTGCAATATGGGTTCAGAAAGGTGCATCTCAACAGAAGTCATTTGGACACTGGTACTCAGTGAGGTATCCCCTCAAATAGGCACTAGAAAGCTTTCAAAAGTCTTAATGAAATCTTCAAACAATGCCATTGCTACTGCCATGAATTCAGACACTCGGAGGACTATGGTTGTTCCCCACTTCTTTTCTCTTTGTACCAATATATTTAAGGTTAATGATCCCACGAAAATATCCTTGTAAAATCACACATCTCAAAATCTACATGCCTCAAGCTCCCTGGTTGAGGTGCTCCTTCATCTTTTGGCTCCCTAATAGAAGTGCTCCTTCATCTTCCAGCTCCCTCGTAGAGGTGCTTCTCTGTCTCATAAGACTCCCACTAGAGACCTGTCCAAATCATTAAGAGGGACACAGTGACATCCATTCTCTAGGGAATATTGAAAACCCCAACTCATTGCTGACTGATAACCAGTGGCTATCACACTTGGGTTGGTCAGCACTGTACTCATTTCCAACAATCTCAAATGAGAACTAAAACAGCTGAACTCAAGCCCTTAGTAGCAAATTGGATAGAATTTCTGTCAAGTCATCTGCAGGTGCCCAAGACAAATTGTTCAGAGCTTTCATGTATAAAATACCATGTTAATGTCCAATGAATTCTATTTTCATCATAAATAAGCAAAAAAAAAAAAAAAAGATTATTTTTTTACTTCCCAGGATACAGATGAAAAAGTTTTGAAAAGTTCATCAAGTTGCTTTTATGTGCTAAGACTTATAGCTAAATTGTTTCCCTGGCTTCTTACACTTTTTTAGTCCTTTGTCTTTGATTGTTCATTACTCTCAAACAGGTAGATTACAGATCAGGCTATTGCTGCAGCAAGAAGTCCTATGAATCGCCAGAAGATTCCTGTGTGTAGATTTTGAGATTCTCTTAGCTAGTTCCAGTTAAGAGAAGGAACCTGTCTTACTCAAAGCCTGATATGAAGGATTGCCCTTCAATCCATAGACTTTGATAACCAGGTAATGACCTGAGCCCAACCACACCTTCCTCAGATCACACTTTCTTACCTTTGCCCACCTCTTCAGCATTTAAATCCCATCAATTGATCAACACAAGCTTTGCTTCCTTCATGAAACAACCCGTCTGTGACAGCCTCGGTACCAGATGTAGACAAGAAGAGTCATCTTCTTAGTCAGGGCTGACAGCCATCACCATATGTGTGGAGTATTTTAGGAGAAGACCTAAGCCAAATACTTCTCAGCTAATAGCTGTTGGGGGTGGTCTGTCTCCTTCAGTCAGGAGGAGGCTTCAGTGATGAGGATGAAGATACTTTCGGGCCTCAGCCACACAGTGAAGAGGCTGGCATTGTCCAGCCTGATGCCCAGCAAACAGAATCCTTAGGACTCCAAAAGAGTTACAAGCATAAAGCCAAGTACCCATATTAAACAGATAGAAAAGTAGGAGAAAGAAACTCAACGAAAGATGTATCCTCCCCCCAAAATATTAGCTAGGACTAGAATTCAGACGATTACAATGTCCTAGGATGCTATTAACAGATTGACTAGGCATAGGAAGCCCATGGTAGAATACAAAATAAGGAATGGAAAAAGTCATGGATGGAGAGGAGCAGAGTCCTCTGACGATATGCTTGCCTGCCCTTTCTCAACTAAATCAACATGGTAGGCACTTTAAGCAACAGAACCCCATGCTCCATGCCCTAATTGGGAGAGAATGGGACCTAGGTGTTGACTGAACTGTCTGGACTAGGAAAAGATGAAAACAATCTCTCTTCTATGCTATTTGCATCTTTCCTCTCTCCCGTCACAGGCCCACCATCCCACTTCTCCAAGCTTCAGGCCCTTAATTTTCATCTTGTGTAACTGGTGACATTAGCTGGCTGGGATATCCACCAAATCCGGGAATTCCTCCATCCTTCCGCACAGAGGGAGCTGGAGGCAGGAAGCAAAGGAATCCACGTGTCTTGAGCAGCCCTCCCCACACCACCTGGAAATACTGGCACCTCCCCAAAGGGCTGCCTTTCTAAGAGCCAAGGAAATCCCAAAGCTGTGCCTTCAGGCCACAAATAAGGCAGGCGATCTGGCTTTCCTCCCTGTCACCGGCCTGAAATGTCCACTGTGACCTTGGCATTGCTAAAGCCATAGGTGACCCCGAGTTTTTCCTATCTTTCCCCGGCTCACCTTCCTCTAGAAAAACAGCCCACGTACTGGGGTGGGAGGTGGGGGAAGGGCCTTGCCTTCTCACCCTTTGTAGGCGCCAGGCCAGGCAAGGACGAGCCCCCTGCAAGGCAGGCTCAGGATCCGAGCCAGGGGTGTGCACACAATCTTGGGAGACAGATGGCCCAGCGTGTGGGCCGGCAGATAGAGGCTCCTGCTCCTGTCAAGATGACACTCAAAAGTACATCCCCGTCATCGCAGGTTGTCAGTGGTGTGTCAGCGCAAGATGCCGTGTGTGTTTTTGGACACTCTGTAAGTTCGGGAGACTGAGCTGGATCCCACTTCCATAGCAACGACAAAATTCCAGCCCCAGTCTTCGAGTTAGTGTCAGACAACATGGGGGAGTGGCAGGCAGAGAGGGGTGTCACTCCGAGCAGAGAGCAGCATCGCTGTGGCGAGGGTGGGCAGGAGGTCTGTTTCTGGAAGTCTGTGTGGAGACCCTGTGTGGGCACAAAATGACAGAAGGCAGGAGCTAATGGCTGAACTCAGGGGAAAAGCAATCTGCTGACTTGAGCATACTGAGGGATATGGGCTTTCCTGAGCCCTGGAACTATCCAAAATCCCTGAGGATCTTCTGGGTTCAGAAGAAACTCCCTGTTGGTTCAAACTTTATGAAGCACATTGGAGGAGCTGACTTGAAGATATAAAGGGAAGGAATTGAATACGAAAGGTAAAATACTGGATTCCCCCAGGACAGTAACAAGACACAGATGACAAATATATGTGGCTTTTTCAAAAGGAGCTACTTTTACACAAACTCTGGAAATAGGGTTATTCATGTCTGGATGGCTAAGGTTTGTGTGGCCATGAAAGAAGGCTGGGGTAATGACCCATTCATATAGCATCTTTGGTTGTCCCCTTTACCACTCAGTCACCACATGTTTGAATCTTAGCACTCTAGGGACCAGACAGCTTCTGTGTAGTCTGAATCCTGCCAAGTATCCAGCTATGCCATCTTGGGTAAGTCACTTCTCTCCAGTACTTACTTCACTTACCCCATACTAGAGAGATCCTGAAATGGAGGAATGGCATGCTGCAGGAACGTGGCCATGGGTGTGGTGGGAATCGATCTTCTCTATTAGAGAAAGACTATTTTATCCTTGAAATCATAGGACTGAATGTGTCTCATGAGTTCAAACCTTAGCCACCAGGGTGGTAAAAATTAAGTTCTGAAGATATGATTAGATAGTTGGGAGAAGAAGCTTTCCCTCCTTTATCCAGGCAAACCCCATGCAGTCATAGAGATTTTTGTAAGTAAAAGAAGGAAGCAGGAGACAGAGGAAGAGAAGATGTGATGAATGGTAGAGGTTGGAATTACGAGATTACTGAGATCATTGGCAAAGGAATCTTCACAGCCAGCAAAAACTGTCAAAAGCTGGGAAGTCTTATCCTAAGGCTTAGTCTTATCCTAGAATCCTTAGTCTTATCCTAGAATCCGCAGGAGTAACACATTTCTGCTGACACCTTGAGTTTAGAAAGTGTCTTAGTTAAAGTTTTACTCCTGTGAACACACACCATGACCAAGGCAACTCTTATAAGGACAACACTTAATTGGGGTTGGCTTACAGGTTCAGAGGTTCAGTCCATTATCATCAAGACAGGAGCATGGTAGCATCTAGGCAGGCATGGTGCAGGAGGAGCTGAGAGTTCTACATCTCCATCTGAAGGCTGCTAGCAGAATACTGACTTCCAGGCAGCTAGGATGAGGGTCTTAAGTCCATGCCCACAGTGACACACCTACTCCAACAAGGCTACACCTCCTTATAGTGCCACTCACTGGGCTAAGCATATACAGATCATTCACAGCAAGTAAAGTGAACATCTACCATGCAGAACCATGCATTTTTTCTGGGTCAAAAAGCCATTATTATGGCAGTAAGCCATTATTCTGTACTTGTGGTAGCGATAAGAAACTACACTCTCTTACAGTAGAACCTGGCTAGAAAACCTTCCTCTCCTCACCTTATTACAAATGGGTGAAGAAGCAGGCATAGTCGGGTGCGTTCATTGCGTCCTGCTAGAGTTCTTAACAGTGCTCTGCACAGAGATATCATTCGTTCACTACTCACTTGTTTTAGTTCATTTAACAACAAACAAAGAAAATAGTTGAGCAGTCTTGCATTTGCAGAGTTTCCTAACAAGCGTAAGATGATTCAGTCAGAGAAGAAATCTGGCGGTGAGCACCCACATGCTTCCTATGTGAGCTGTGAAGTCGGAAGACTGCTGTCCTCAGCCTTGGTGTTTCTTTCCATGTCCTAATCATCCTGGAGCAGCCACACAGCCTCTGCTGCAATGATTTGGATTTCTACTTGGTGTCAATCGTCAGATAGGGCTGGGTGGGCACTCCCTTGTGCTGTAGGGTAGAGGGGAGCTAAGCCAGAGGTTTCAGGATCACCAAGGAGAAGCTGAGATGTCAGAGACTGTTTCTCAACCATTGTTCTTTGTGAAAACATTTCATAGATTCTGAGGATGGAGACGTGAATAAGATAAATCTCTGCTCCACACTAAAGGGAGTCTACTGTCCCCAGGCACAGCTGTGGAAGCAAATGAGCATGAGACAAGATTTCAAACAGAAAGTTTATGCAAGTTTAGCAAACTTCCTCAAGTTAAGCTTCAGGGCTTTTTTTTTTTTTTTAACTTGAAGAATCAGGGCAAATAAATATGAAGATGAAAGGGAAAATCTAAACCAATCACTAATCAGTAATATAAGATTGTATTGTTATATAAATTACAAGAGACCCAGAAGAGAATTCACTCAACGTTGCCAAGGATATTTGTGAAAAAATAAAAAACAAAACAAAACAAACAAAAAAACCCGACAACACAAACCCAACTAGCATCATTCTTAATAGCAAGCAATTGAATGAAGTCTTTCCCTTGAGGTCGAGGGAAAGATAAAGATGCCAGTTTTCAATGCTGCTAACAGCCAACTAGTTCTAGCTTTAATAATTAGAGATGCAAAAGGTAAGAAGCGACCCAAATTGGAAGCAAATAAATGAAACCAAATTTATCCAGGAACTGAGTAAATCTATATGTGGAAAACCCAACATCTCCCTGAAGAAGCTAATATGTCTAATATATAAATTCAGCAAAGTTGTAGAGTACGAGTAAGCACACAAAATTACTGAGGTTTTGTACACTTAAAATGGACAATCTGAAAATAAAATTGAGGATGCAATTTCGTTTATAACATCTAAAAAATAAATTATCCCCAAATAAATTTAGATAAGGAAGTAAAAAAAACTCATACACTGAAAACTATAATATGTTACTGAAAGAAATCAAACACCTAGCTAAATGGAAATAGATCCTATGTTTATGAAATGAAAAATTAAGATTGTGAAAATGCAAGTACTCTCCAATGTCCTCTGGACTCAGAATCTGACAAAAATCTCAGCAATGTAAAAGCTAATCGTTAGCTGCACTGGCCTTGTAAAAGGTTATAGGTACTCAAGACATTCTCAGTGGGAAAAAAGAAACTTTGAAGACTTACATCTAAACTTACTACAAACTCTCAGTATTCAAAACATTTGTGATACCAGTATATGCAGGACACACATATATGCTAATGAAATGGAATGGAATTTAAAATCTGGTAATGGGTACATTCACGTAGTATCTGACATCATGCCAAGATGACCAAGTTCATTGTATGAAGAAAGAGTCAACTCTCCAACAAATGGTGCAAGAACAACTTGATTTTCCCTGGACTTGAGTATATCTTATACAGTATGCAAGCATTAACTTCAGCTAGATGAGCTACCTAAACACAAAAGCTAAGACCATAATACATTTAGAAGGAAAAAATAAGAGGTACTTTATGAGTCAAGGTTTCATGAAAGATACTACACAACACCAAAATTGTGAGCAACATATAAAACAGAGTATCAATTAGAAAGGAGAGAGAGAGAGAAACCAAAGTGGGACAGATTTAAAAATACTGTTAATGGTAGACTCTGAGCAGATCTGCTTACAACACAGGAATCATAGAATCCAGATACATATATATAATGGCCTCAAAAAATCCTCTCTTGAATTCTGGCAGAGACAAGAATCCTTTTTGAAAGACCACTGTTAGCTTGTGGCTGGGTGGTTCTAGAGGCAAAGGTTCCTTCCTGCACAGCCCAATTTGGGAACTCAGGTCAAGTGTCGGGGGACTTCGAGACCTGACCTATAGAATGTCACTAGCCATGAAGAAATACTTTGAGTAAGAATTTCAGTATTTCAGTTGGTAGCAATCTAGTCTGAGCTATAGACTAAAGCACAGCTTACTAGGTCCCTGGAAGATGAATGAGCGGTGTAAGAGCTTAAAGGTACTAGACTCCAAAGCACGTGGGAGGGATGGTCTTCCTTATAACCCTACCAATATCCAGAGAGAGAAAAACAGAGGAATAGTAACCACTGCCCCATGCTTTGGTTGCAAAGCAAACAAGACAAAGATCAACTCAGAGATAGAAAGACCACAAAGACTCTGCTTCTATTAGAAGACATCAAAGCAACCAGGCAACAAAGGAAGGTCAGGATGGCATAGCAACAGACTCTGTACCTATTACTCTATAAGTGAGGCATAGAGACAGAATCTGCACATGCATCCTGTTGCATTGAGATGCAAGGTGGGACAAGTAAGGTGACTTAGACTTTATGTTTCTGGCCTGGCTTCGGTTGGTTCCTCTTCTCAAGTAAGCCTGGACCTTTAGAATTTAACTTTGTGTTTGTATAACTCCACTGGAGCAAGAATCCTAAGTTAGGTTAGTGAGAATGCTCCACTCTTGATATTTGATCAAGCTGTCCCACCTTGAGGAGGAGCCCTGTCAACTTGGTTTAAGCAAAATCTCACTTCTGTGATGTTTTCCCCTCATGATTTTCTATGTGCTGGCTTCTATCTGGACCTTAGCTGTACTTTCTCAGCTGTCCTTACTGTATTTGTAATACAGAGCATTTCTATATTTTATCTATGTCCCCATACTATAGTACCTCCTGAATAAAATCCTTAACTACAAAACAAAAAGAAACTACAAAAAATACAAACCCAATGAGACTGAACAGTATACTCTAAAGGGATAGTTTATCAGAAAGATCAGGAGGGAATCTAAAAGTCCTGAAATTAAATGAAAATAAAACTATAACACATAAGACGTGTAGGATGCAAACAATGCTAAATCGGTCATTTATGGCTAAAAGTCCCTAAATTACGAAGTTAGAAAGCTTTCAAATAATGATATACCTCAGGGTGTTAGAAAAGGAAGAACAAGTTAAATTCAAAGGGAGTAGATGAAAATAAATAATTTAAAACTCAGAGAGAAATTAATGAAATAGAAGCTAAAAAATAATATGAAACATCAATAAAACAAGCAGTTGATTCTTTGAAAACATAAATAAATTGAATATTCCCTAAGCAAACTAGCCAAAAGAATTAAAGACCTAAATCAATAAAATTGAGACATGAAAACAGATGCAATAAAATAACTACTAAGGAATGTTAGAGGATCATTAGGGAATAAGTTGAAAGTCTATATTCTATTAAATTGGAAAATCTTAAGAGAAATGGATATATTGATAGCCTCATTTGTCCCACTGAAATTAAACCTAATGATATAAACAACTTTGTAACAAGCATTAAAACATAATAAGGTCTCTCAAAAAGTAACAAACCAAACCAACCAAACAAACAAACATCCCAGGCTTGGATGGTTTTAGTGCTGAATTCCTCAAGACCTTGAGAGAACTCCTGAAACTTCTCCAAATGTGTATAAGGAAGAAACACAACCAATCTCACTTCATGGAGTCAGTATTGTTCTGCCAAAAGCTATCTAAGGGTACAACACAAAAAAATTAGAAGTCATATCTTCTTTATAGTCATATAATCATAGATGCAAAGAATCTCAACAGAATGTCTACAAATCAAATTCAATCAAATTCATTCACACTGAAATAATCATTCTCCATGACGGAGTTGGCTTCAGTACAAGGATTGGAGAATAGTTCAAATATACAAGTCATTAAAAACATCACATAAATATAAACTTAAGGAAGGTTATAATAGGCAGGGATCACATGATCATCCTTATCAGTGCAGAAAAGACCTTTGATAGCATTCAACATCTTCCCATAATTAAAAGTAATGAAGAAACTAAGAATAGAAAGAACATAGCTCAAACAATAAAGATTATATGCAAAAACTCCATCATACTATACTTACACGTATCCTATATAACTATAATCTTATACTATAGAAAAAAGGCAAAGCATTGCCTCTAAAATCAAGAATGAATTATGGATGCCTACATCCTCCACTTTTATTCAATATATGCTTAAACTCTTAGCTAGAGAAGTAATACAAGAGAAAAAAAATAAAAGCCTTCAAATGGAAAAGAAGTCAAATTATCCTATCTATAGAATATGATCCTGTACACAAGAGATCCTAATGACTCCATTGGAAAACTAATAAACAACTTTCTTCAAAGTAACGAGATACAAAGTCAACTTGTAAAAAGCAGTAGCTTTCGTAAATGTCAATAATGAACATGCTGAGGAGAGACTCAGGGGAAATCTCGTTTGCAGCATCATCAAAGCATAAACAAATAATTCAAATACTTAAGTATAAGCCTAACCAGGGAAGAGAAATAAATCTACAGCAAAGTTTCTAAGTGCTTAATAAAGAACATGAAGGAGACACTAGAAGATGGAACGACCTCCCTGATATAGGATGAGCAGAACTTTTATTGTGAAAATGGCTACATTTTCAAAAAGCAATCTACATATCCACTTCAAACCCATCAAAAGTCAAAGGAAATTCTATCCATGAATAGAAAAATTATCCTTAAAATGTATGAATAACTAAAGCACAAAGAACAGCTATCATAACCTCAATGCCATAGTAAAATAATATGGTACTGGCACCAAAACAGTGACCCAGAATAGAGTAAAAGACCCTGGCACCAAAACAGACAGGCTGATCAATAGAATAGAAGACCCAGAAGTAAATTTCCATATCTACAGCTCCCTGAGTTTTGATATAGATGTTTTGATAAAGACACAAATATTGGAGAAAAGACAACTTCAACAAATTTATGCTCAGACACTGGACATCCACATGTAGAAGAATGAAGTTAGATTCCTATCACTACCATTGTACAAAATAAGTTCAAATTGGATCAAAGACCTTAATGCAAGTCCAATACCTGAAAATGCCAGAGGGAGCACAGGCCAAATAATTGAAGATGGTCAAGTGTTTTCTGAAGAAGACTCTGATAGTACAGGGGATAATAACAAAACTGACAAACAGAATTACACAAATCAAAAATCTTCTGTGTCATTAAGGAAGCAACTAAGTGACGAGATAGCCTAGAGAATAGGAGAGAATTTTTGCTTTAGCTATATGTCTGACAAAAGATTAATCTGTAATTATATAAAGAACTCAGAGAGATGAATATCAAAAAATCAGAATTCAAATTTAAGCAATGAATGGGATAATGATATCAATAGATGGTTCTCTAAAGATGAACACAAATGGATAATAAACATGTTTGAAGTGTTTATCATATTGACCATCCAGGAAATAAAATTTAAAAAATTTAGGTCACATATCCCCACAGTCAGTATATCGATTGTTAAGAAGACAAATAATAGGATTCACTACACACTGGTGTCTTAGTCACGTTTTCTATTCCTGCACAAACATCATGACTAAGAAGCAAGTTGGGGAGAAAAGGGTTTATTCAGCTTACACTTCCACATTGCTGTTCATCACCAAAGGAAGTCAGGACTGGAACTCAAGCAGGTCACGAAGCAGGAGCTGATGCAGAGGCCATGGAGGGATGTTACTTACTGGCTTGCTTCCCCTGGCTTGCTCAGCTTGCTTTCTTATAGAACCCAGGACCACCAGCCCAGGGATGGCATTTCCTACAATGAACCCTCCCACCCTTTACCACCAATTGAGAAAATTCCTTATAGCTGGATCTCAAGGGATACTCCTTTCTCTGTGATAACTCCAGCTCGTGTCAAGTTGACACACAAAACCAGTCAGTACACCGGCCATTGGAATTACTTCAGCATCTATGGAATCTGTGTGAAGGTTTTCATGATCTAGCACTCACTACCCCTCCTAGGAATATACTGTAAAAGAATCCAAGTCAGCCTACTACAGAAATATCTGACCATCCATGCGTATATCTTACAGCATTATTTATAATAATATAATAGCACTGGTAATGGAATCAGTCTAGGTATCATCCAATAGATAGTTGATTTTTAAGATGTGATGTTGTTGGGATAAGAATGGCCTCCATAGGCTCATACGTTTGAATGCTTGGTCATTAGGGAGTGGTATGACTTGAAAGGGATTGGGAGTGTGGCCTTGTTGGAGTAGGTGTGGTCTTGTCGAAGCAAGCGTGTCAGTTGGGGTGGGACTTTGAGGTTTCAGAAGCCCAAGCCAAGCCCAGACTCTCTCTTCCTGCTGCCTGCCAATCTTGATGTAGAACTCTTAGTTCCTTATCCAGCACCATGTCTGCATGTGTGTCACCATGCTGATAATTTATTAAACCTCTGAGACTTTAAGCAAGTCGCAATTAAATGCTTTTCTTTGTAAGGGTTGCCATGGTCATGGTGTCTCTTCACAGCAATAGAACACTGACTAAGACATGTAGTAAATGTTCACAATAGTTTTTCTCTAGTCATAAAGAAGAATGGAAATGTCATTTGCAAGGAAATGAATTCATCTGAAGATTAGCATATTAAGCAAAGTAAGACAGATTCAGAAAGACAAATAAATGTTTTGCCTCATATGTAGATTCCAAATCTCATATATATACATGAATGTAGAAGCAAGACTATCTATGGGAGGGACTCAGGCCAACAGCAAGGGAGAATACCATGACAATGTACAGAATACACATGAACAAAAATGTCTTTTCACCACTCATGCTATATACAATGAATGTATGTGAAGAAAGAAAACAATTGTATTTTCTATATAAGGTCAAAATAGTAAATGTTGGTGAGGACGTGCTGTACCAACAATGAGTCTTGAAACTTTATTTTAATTAAAATAAGTCAGACACAGAAGGATAAATAGTGTATGATTGCACCTAAGTGAAGAGTCTAGACTAAAGTCATTCATAGGGAAAGAGGCATAAAGTTGTCATAACCTAAGGATGGAGGTGGGACCCATGGCTTCAGGACAGTAGTTTCTGTTTGGAGTGCTGAAAAAAAACTGAATTAGACAGTGGAGATAACTGCACAGCATTGCAAACATAATAAATACGTTTGCGTGCATTGTAGTAATACAAGAGCAAAACATGAAAGCAGATATTTTAGATCATACATTTAACTATGACTAAAAAAAAAACCTGTTGCAAAATTGTACAGACAAGAGGAAAAACAAGATACATGTGACCTCAGAGAGTCAAGTGTGTGCTGGGGATATGTGCATAATGGATGCTCCACCGGGCTAACAGCTATCAGGAGGGGGACCTGAGCCTTGCTAGACAGTAGGGCAACCAGAATGCATGCTATAGACTTTTATCTGACCATCCTCTGACTTTCACACGGAAATCTGATTCAAGTGGGGAGAAACTGCAGATACAGAGATCACTGAGAAACTCTTGGGGGACTACAAACCCGACACAGCAAGTCCCTGACATAGGACCCAGGGCAGTGAGGATATAGACAGGTAGGCTGCAAGAGAGAGGCAGAGACTATAACCACATGCTTTAGGGTAGCAAAGAAGAGGCGGTAAAGAAAGAAGAAAAATGTCTCAGGATGATTCTCCAAGATTCCGATCCACTGTTTCTTTCCTGTCTGAATAGCTCTGAGGCTCAGAACAGAGCACCTATGGAATACCAAACTGAGACCCAAGTCCAGGTCTTCTTACCTCTGAGGCATTTACATGCCATCCTTGCATCATGTGATTTGAGTTTCCTTCTGCTGGAAACCCTACTATCCAATTTGATCAGTTTGGGGCTGGTGAGGTTCACTGGGATAGATTAATTTCTTGTATATCTAACTCCTTCAAGCATTACATGGGACTGCCTGCTTGGTGCAAGGGCTTAGTTCCAACTCCACAGAGTCCCCAAGTCACATCCTTTCCCTGATACCCATTATTATGTCCCTGCCTGCGAATCACCTGTTTCTGTGATCCGAAGTGAGCTCAGCCGGGTCAAGGAAAAGCTTGTAGATCGTTGTAAATTAATTGCCACGGTTTCGTCATTACTAATCTTGTCTGGTTTCATGATTAGAGGCCAATGACATATTAATTAGTCACTGTAATTAGCAAGTGTCAGTGAAGATCTGGGCTCCACGGCTCAGACACAAGGTTTCCATTTGATAGCGGGGGGTCATTCAAAGCCAGCCTGCCTCCTGTCACATCTGTCTTTATACAGCCCATTATCCAACCCTGGATACATTGCATATGTGGTACAGGTTTACCCCTGGTGGATAAACAAAAATTTCCTCATTAATAATATGCAAATAGAACAATTAAATGATCAGATGGGTGACCTGGCATAGAAAATAATAGGAGGATAAGAGCTTTCAGGGAATCCAGAGAAGCTTGAGAACGGAATCCATATTTCAACGATGCCATGGCTGGTATGTGACCTTAGGCAAGTCACCTCACCTGTCCCAACAGAGCTAAGGCACTGTGTCTGCCAAATCTGCAACAAAAGATGGGATTTTGTTGTAGTGCTGGCTGTCCATTGACCTCTAGGTCATCATCACATAGACCTGACAGTGAACTCATGAGGTTACCCAATAAAGCTCCAACTTAGATCAGGTTTACATTGATTATGAAGATTATTAAATACTCAAGTAAATATACATTTCTTGCTCTACAAGATTTTTTTTCTTGCAAGTGAATATTGAACACTGTACTGACTGGTTTGGTGGTAACTTGACACAAGCCATAGTCATCAGAAAGGAAGGAGCCTCAGTTGAGGAAATGCTTCCATGAGATACAGCTGTAAGGCATTTTCTCAATTAGTGATTAGTGGGGGAAGACCCTGGCCATTGTGGGTGATGCCATCCCTGGCCTGATGGTCCTGAGTTCTATAAGAAAATAGGTTGAGCAAGCCAGGGGAAACAAGCCAGTAAGCAGCACCCCTGCATGACCTCTGCGTCAACTCCTATTTCCAGGTTCCTGATCTGTCCTGGTTTCCTTCAATAATAGGTAGCAGTACAGAAGTGTAAACCAAATAAACTATTTTCTCCCCAACTTGCATTTTCACCACAGTGTTTCTTCTCAGCAATGGTTTCTTTGGTTTACACTAAGACAAACACCAAAAGCAAAACTGCCCAAGAGTGCGTCTTGTTTTATATTCTTAGGGAATAGATCACCAGTTCATTACATTTGGGTCCTCCTTGATAGGAGGTCCCCAGAGGAGCACAGGTAAACTGTGGGCCTGATGGTGCCATCAACTGCCCCCTCCTCACAAATCCCTCTTCTGCAGTGAGGTCAGTCACAGTCCACTGACCATTAATTTTCCTATCCCTCCAGATCAAGCGCAGCAAGAGAACCTAGAGAAATCCAGACAACCTAGCAGTCTTTTTTTCTTTCTTTCTTTTGGTTGTTTGTTTGGGGGGTTGTTTGTTTGCTTGAGACAGAATTTCTTTGTGTAGTCCTGGCTGTCCTGGAACTCTGTTTGTAAACCAGACTGGCCTCAAACACATCAAGATCCACCTGCCTCTGCTTCCCAAGAGCTGAGATCAAACGTGTGTGCCACCACCATACGGGTAGCTGAACCTTCCAGTCTTGAACTAATATGAGAACATTTTCCTCTGGATCATGTGTGCTCAAACTCTTACCACATTCTAATGATGCAAGCAGACACAGACATATTTCCAATGATGACCAAAAGAAGAAAGACACTTTCTTCGTTCTTTTTGGGTGGTCCTCTTGATCCTAATTTTCATATGTATGTGTATGGCATGTCTACATTTCTACATGTACATGTGTGCATGTGTGTGTAGGGGGTATGTGTGTGTGTGTGTATACTCATGAAGGTCTATGTGGAAACCAAAGGTTGATGTTCACATCACCAATTGTTTGCATCCTTACTCACTGAGGCAAGGCCTCTCAATGAAGACAAGAGATTAATGACACAGCTTGTCTGGCTAGCCTGCTTGTACTGGGGACCACCTGTCTCTGCCTTTTGTGCTTTGGAATTGAAGGCTGACTTCCATATCTTCCTGATATTTATATGAGTTCTTGGAGCTGAACTCTGTTCTTCACAGGCAGTAAGCATGTATCCACTGAGCCAGCTCCCCACCCCCCTCTTGATTTAACATGGTTGTGATGGTTTGAATAAGAACAACCCTCATAGGCTCATCTATATGAATACTTGGTCTCTAACTGGTGGAACTGTTTGGGAAGAATCAGGGGGTGTGGCCTTGTTGGAAGAGGTATGTCCCACCCATTCCTATATTACTGTAGGTGATAACTTCTTCATCAGGATAAAGCCTGCCCAATTAGAGAGCTTTACTGGTTACTTTTATATCACTTTGCCCAATGCTGGCATTTAAAACAACTTAAGAGAGAAATGATATATTTGGACTCATGGTTTCATAAACTTTAGTTCATCATTACTTGTCCCCATACTCTTGAGCATCATGACAATGGCAGAGATGTGAGGGGATAGATGGTCAAATCATAATAAACTAAGGATAAGAGAGTGGTCATAACCAAGAGCTGGTCTATAACCTTCAAAGGTGTTTTCCTAGTGAATCTACTTCTGCTAACCAAACTCAATGTCCCAATGGCTCCCCAGGCACATGAAATAGCACCATTGTCTGAAGAACAACCATCAAAGCAGGAACATGTGGCAGACATCCAGATTCAAACCACAGCAAGATCTTTCTGATCAATGCATCAGGTGGTACCGTGAAGAGCACCCATGCTGGTTCGTGTCTTCCAGTGTTGCCACAGCTACAGCTCTCGCTTCACCCTCTATTAATGCCTGACCATAGTTGCTGGATGAGCAGACCTCTCATTTTCACCTCTTGTAGAGAGACCCTAGTCAATTAAGACAGTCGGGCTTATTGGTCTATTGTGGTTAGAGTCTTGTCAAATAACAAGTATGTTGGCAATACGTAGTATATAGCAGTGGTGAGCAGCTAACGCGTCAGCCAGAATCATGTATTATCTTTGTCCAATCATATCCTTTTCTAGTTAGGTCCTCCCAGCCAGGCCCACAGGGACTTAGTCTTTAGGTTCAATCTTCAATTTCAGGCTTGATGCATTGTGTTCGAAGATGTCAGTTCATGCCACGCTGCTAGGCCTTGAAGTCTTCCCCTGCAGTCACTTGTAGCTATACCAGCTTATCAGATCATTTCTGTCAACAGGATAATCCAAGTCCCTTCATCTCTTATGACATCTCTCCCTCTCGAATCCTCATGTCAGATCCTAAGATTGCTGTCCCAGCTTGCTTTTTTTTGTCCCCTTTATTTGTCTGGTTTATCTTTTCTCATCTATCCTTCTATTTGCATTCATCCTGTTTCCTTTATGTTCATCTTCTGGAGACAATAAGTCATTGATCTTTCTAAATCCAGTGTGAGAATTAGTCTTTTGAAACAGGCAAAATCCATAACGTAAAACTTAGCATCGTAACCATTTCTCGGTGTGCAGCTTGGTGGCACTGTGTAGGTTCATGTTGAGCGTGATCACCACAGCCATCCACCCACGGAACCCTTTTCATCCTACAGAACAGAAACACGACACTCCGGAAGCAGCCACCATCCATTCACCTTCTGTCTCTATAAATTAAACTTCCCGAGGTACTCAGAAGAAAAGGAATCATTCACTTTGTCTTTTTGTGGCTGGCTTGTTTCATTTATCATAATATCCATCCACAGGGTTTCCACGTGTCATAAACTTGTGTCAGAATTTACTTCCTTAGAAGGGAAGAATTAATTGACCCTTGTGTATATACCCACAGTTTGTTTATTTAATCACCCATCAGTGAGCAGATGAGTCGTTCTATTTTCTGACAATGGTAATTAACATTACCCTAAAAATGAATATGCAAATATCTTTCAAGGCCCCCCGCTTCTGACTCTCTAGGGTATGCACCCAGAGGAGATATCACTGGATTATTCCAAGTTTTAATCTTGTGGAAAGTTGCTATACTGGTCCACAAAGACTGCAATTCACCACCATCTCACATGTCCTCCCCGATCCTTTTTTTATATCCACCAATAGTGGAAACAATTCCCAGTTTCTCTCACGTTCCCATAAGCATTTTCACCTATGTCACGTTCTTTATCCCTGGGTCTCCCATTAAATGACATCATTTTAGTTCTTGTCTTCATCTCTCTTAGAATTGGGGGAGGAATGTCTCAGTGTGTTTCCCTTCTAACCCTGTTAATTAATTTTATATGTTATATTTTCTACTTCACCAATACATTATATACATACTTTTTCTTGGTTTTATGCTACATTTTGCTAGTATTTTCCTTTTTTTTAGACATTTATTATTTGGCTCATTTAAGCCTTTTTCTCATGTATTCTAGGCATTTCACTTCAACTGGTATGCGGTATTCAGTTTCTACCTTTCCTCTTTTATCGATTATGTCTCTGGTACTTCATTGTTTTAGCCTGTAAGCTTCTTTTCCCATGGGGATTGATGCTTCCCACTCTATTTATGATGTGCCCATACCAAAGGCCAGCCATTCCCTGTGCTTGTTCCATCTTTGTGTTACTTTTTACAAACTGGGCAGTCACACCCCGTGCGAGTCTGGGATTCTAGTTTTCCACTTACTGTAGTGGGACAAGAGACCAATGTTTCAGGCACATGTAAGAAAGACAAGATCAAATGTCAAATGATCATTTCCCATTATCTCCTCACACACACACATACACAAACATACATGTGAACATACACATGCATATACATGCACACACATGTGCTCACACACACATGCTTGTACACACACATACATAAACATACATGTGGACACATATGTACACACAAAACCACAAACACATGTATACATATATGCATATGGATTTGCATACATATACACATACACATTTACATATACACATGCACACACATATACACATACACATGCACACACACTCACACACATATATACACACATATACATATAAACACACAAAACACACACCACACACCACAATTAACCACTACCTCACATGTCCTCCCCAATTCTTATATGGTAAATTCATGAATACTATGTCTTTACCTTGCGTGCTGTTAGATATGTCTAGAGGCAAATGTCTTTTGCAGCCAAAGGCTACTTGACATTAGTTGAAAAGTAATCGACTTCTTGAGCACTCTATGTCTCTGAATAGAAATCCTTAGAGCTTGTCCATGCCAACTCGTTTCTCCCATACAACTTGTATGCCAATTGCATTCATGGCAAAACATGAAACACACATCCCTGAGTGTTCATATGTGTCAAGGTTCCAAGTACCAGTCTGTCTCCACTTTTCCAATCACCTACTGTGTTTAGAGATAATCTCATGTGGTCCTGTCACGTCAACCAGGTGAGAAAAGCAAAACAGATGGCATGATCCACCTTTTACCTGAGTCAGAAATAAAGGCCGGAGAATTAAGGAAGCTATACAAAGGACTATACAAGCACAGCAGGTTTATTTGTAATTTTTCTATTGCAACTTATAGAAGGAAAAGCTTGTTTGGGTTCATCATCCCAGAAGGTTAAGCGTCCTTCACCATCATGGCAGAGGAATGTCAGCAGGCAGGCATGACAGCTGGAGCAGCAGGCAGGAAGCAGAAAGACCAATTGAGAATGGTGTGAATCTTTAAGCTCTTAAAGTCTACTTCCAGTGACATACCTCCAATAAAGCCATACCTCTTAAAGCTCCCCAAACATTGCTGTCAACTTGGGATCAAGCATTCGAATACATGGGCCATTCTCATTCAAACCACCACAGTGGGTTTGCCCTCTATGTATGGTGGTCTTTAATCTCTTGGGGCAGTATTCAAAGAGCCAAGTTTCTAGTTTGGGAAATTAATTTATTTGTGTTAGTCATGTTGGGAAGAAGACTCATGGGTATTTGTCATTTGCTCCCAACGAAGCTAAGAAATACTTAATATTGCAACAAAACCTTGCATCTCTTATTATACTTTGGCTGTAGCTTCTGGTGATGAGGCATTGCGCTAAAAGGTATGGCTAGTTTCTCATGTTCCACTGGGTAATTTCACACAAGTGCTTATGTGGACAGTCTGGCTAAACTTAGTGGGTCATAAAACAAAAGCAAAACAAATAAGTAACAAATAATTACATTAAAACAGGCCAGAACTTGCTGGAAGAGGGTTGGTTGGAGTAGGGAAGGTACAAGTGAGTGGGATCAGAATATATAATATACGTGTATGAAATTGTCAAGGAATAAAATCAAACAATAACTCTGGATCTCACCAAGGCCTCACTATGGCCATCTTGTTTTGCTATTTCTCCTTTTAGCAGGCCAACCAATGATAACTATCGGGGGTAGAGGGTGTCAAATCATGGAGAAGGGAGGCCTGTGAAGAGGTGTTGAGAACTGTTATGCACCACAGCTGCATTGTACCAGTTGCTGATGCCTTGGATTCATCTTGACTTCTCTTTCTTCCACACTTCAGCCCAATCCATCAGCAAATTCTACTAGTTCTGCCTACAATAAATAGTCCAGCATCTGACTCACCACTGCCACCCCAAGCCCCTCCCTAGCTTTTGCAATCCATGCTTTCCTGTACCACCGCCTAACATCAACGTAACAGAAAGAAAGAACATTTTCAACAACGGTCAGATCCTGACACTGTTCAGGGAAAAGCCCTCTCATGTTATTGAGTAAAAGAAGCCAGATTTCTAAATAGAGTCCCAGAAGTCTTACATGGCCTTACTACCTGTCACTTAGATCTCTACTCTGTGGACTACTATCTCAGTTACTGTTCAATTGCTGTGAAGAGACACTGGGACCAAAACAACTTATAAAAGAAAGAGTTTAATTGGGGCCTTCCTCAGTTCATGTTGCATTGGTCAGCTATTTCTGGGAAAGGGACCTGCTCTGAAATGTGGTTGATAAACCTAGTAAGACACCATTGGAGAAACCTGATTTTCCCTTCACTAGTGGGTATCAATTCCAAATAGCTTCTTTGTTAAGGATGTGATTTCGGGTGCACTCCCCCTGTCAGTGCTGGCATTCCATTTGACTTGAACATATACAGATCTTGTGCATGCTGTCACAGTCTCTGTGAGTCAATAGATATATCAGTGCCGTTGTGTCTGAAGATGTTCCCTTGGTATCATCCATCCCCTCTGGCTCTTACAATCTTTCTGCTTCCTCTTCTTCATAGATTCCTGAGTCTTGAGGGAAGGAGTTTGATGGAGATATCACATTTAGGAGTGAGTGCTCCACAGTCTCTCACTATTGGTACATTGCCCAGTAGTGACTCTCTGTGATAATTCTAATCTACTCCAAGAAGCTTCTCCGATGTGGGTTGCCTGAGACACTGATCCATGAATGGGCACAGCAGAATGGCATTGGAAGTGAGATATAGTCACAATTGATGCTTCTTGTTTTCCTTTCTGGACTAGGATGCAAACTCCAAGAAGGCAATGATATCCCTTGTTGTTTGTATATGTATTTCTTTGTGTGTACATATGAGTGTATGTTGCATGTGCATAGCATATGTATATGTACACATGTGGGTGCAGGTTGCCTCTGCACACATGTAGAATCCAAAGGAAACATGAGGTGACTCCTCTATCACTCAATGTCTTGTTCCTCTGAGGCAGGGTGTCTTCTTGACACCTGTGTGTTTTACGGTTACATTGGCCTTCACCAAGCCCCAGGGATCTTCTTGTTGCCACTGGGTTCACTGCTAGAGTTATAAGCACACATGGGCCCATGCTCAGCTTCTGTGGATGTGCTGGGATCCAAAATCCAGTCCTCATGCTTGAGCAGAAAGAGCTTCTAACAACTGATCCATCTCTCCAGTCCGTGTTTCAGCTTTCATTGTTTTAGTTTGGATGGTGTGTCCCTCCATAGCCCCAGGTTAACTTCAAACTTATGACATGTTCCTCCTGCTTTAGCCTCCCAAGCACTGGGATTAAGGGCATGTGCCCTGAGTGTGCCCAGCTCAGAGGGTTGATTATTTTTATTCGCGGCTGTATCATAGTGTCTAAAAAATTTCCCATCGCACATTGGTCGATCAATAAATAGTTTTAATTAATGGATGAGTGAGCAAATGCAATTCTGAGAGGCAGTTATCTGGAAATAGTTTATTTAAGGCCCCGGAGCACAGTGCCTGCCACTCTCAAGCAGACTGCAGCTTTATTTGCATTCATATATAGCAGAGAAAAAGAAAGAGTTCTCTTATCAAGCATGGGAGCTGATTTCAATTCTAATTTAAAAAATGAATTTTGTACATTTATAAGGCACAGTGGTGATTTGGGGGGAGTTTTCCCCACACCTTTGCCTCACGTGGGAGAATCTCAAGTCCCCGGGCTTCTGCACACTTGTTAACAGAGATCCTCCCTATCCTCACTCCTGTTTACTTAAAACATTCTTGTTTTTATTCTGATTCTTTCTCTCCTCCATCTCATCATCCCAGCAATCCAGCTCCATCAGCATCCACAGCTCAAACAGAAATCCTACAGCATCTTTACACCCTAGATTTTCAACACAGATTAAAGCCTTCGAGCCACAGTTTACAGTGCAGTATCCTTTTAGATTCCTTTATCCTGTATTCCCCCATCCCAGGGAAAGATCAGCCATTAGCCAGCCCATCTGGAAAGACAGCCAAAAGCTCATAGTGATCCTCAGAAAGAGCTAGGAAGAAGTCAATAGCAGGGTCTTAGGGATTCAAGGTGTGTGCTTCAAGAACAAAGTGGGGTGGACGGATGCAAGACAGCATCAGAAGCAGACCTTTTTCCTGACACAGGTATGGGCAATGATTTCTGGGATGGCAGGAGGCAAATTCGAGACTGTCTAATCCAGCAATGGTTTCAGAGCAGTGGGCATGCACTACTCAACACTAGGGAGACTCTTCAAGACTTCACTGGCTGTGAGATCCATATACTTTCATGGTAGCTGTGGTGGTTTGAATATGCTTGGCCTAGGGGGTGGCACTAGTAAGAGGTGTGGTCTTGTTGGAGTAGGTGTGTCACTGTGGGTGTGGGCTTTAAGACCCTGCCTAGCTTCCTGGAAGCCAGTCTTCTCCTGTTTGCCTTCAGAACAAGATGTTGAACCTAGCTCCTCCTACACCATGCCTTCCTGAGTGTTGCCATGCTCCCGCCTTGATGATAATGGACTGAATCTCTGAACCTGTAATCCAGCCCCAATTAAATGTTGTCCTTAGGAGAGTTGCCTTGGTCATGGTGTCTGTTCACAGCAGTAAAAAAAAACCCTAAGTATGACAGAAGCACATAGGTGTTTTTAAAATTAAGTTATCTAAAAGCAGGTACTGTGGCATGTGCCGATCATCTGAGACAGGAAGTTTACAAGCTCAAGGCTACACAGCAACTTCAAAGGCAGCTG
Organism: Mastomys natalensis; assembly: GCA_021653895.1. Lineage (NCBI taxonomy): Eukaryota > Metazoa > Chordata > Mammalia > Rodentia > Muridae > Mastomys > Mastomys natalensis. Next base: position 799,915 of record JAJTUV010000266.1, on the reverse strand, counting down.
GGCAACTTAGAGAGACCCTGCTTCAAAATATAAGGTTGTTGTTCAGTGACTGAGTGCTTGCCAAGCATACCCAAGCTTAAGTTCAATCCCAGCACCACATACACAAATGCCCCACCTTATACAGTTATCGGGAAGCCATTTTTGTCTAAGATATATTTTCACATTTGCAAAGAAATTTTCTTTTAGATAAGTGAAGTATCTGGATACACAGGACATATCTGGGGAGAGGAACTGAAGAGTATAGAGACATGTATATGTATGTATTTATGTATGTGTATATGTATATGATGTATATATAAGTTTTCTCTCTGTTTTTTTAAAGTGGGAAACTAAGAAGGCAAATCAAAGTATGTGCCAATTACCTATCCTATGACATCACACTTCACAAACCACCAAATTCCATGTACATCATCTCATTTGATAGAGAGATATAATTATACCATCGGGCACACAACCATATCGGGGTCAGAAAGAAACTCATTTGGCTACTTCTATCCAACTAAAATCCAAGATGTTAAATACGTTGGTCCTTCCACCATGCTTATCTGTGCTGCCACCTAGGCTGACTTTAAGACCATGTATTTTCTGCTTAAATATATTATAAAATGATCTTTAACAATACAATCTAGATGGGGCAGGAGCTGAAAGCCTGAAGGATTTAAATGCAAATTGCACGCCAGTGTCAATCTCGCCTGCCAGAGCGAATTCTCACCAGACAGGGCTGGTGACAGGACCTGATCTCTCCTTCCCTTTGTAGTCAGTCTCTGTGTGTTGCAGAAAAGACTTGACAGACAGCAAAAGGGGGCTTGAGCACCAGTCTGCACCTTTGCAAAAGCTCTAGAAAAATGTAGGGGCTTGGGGAGAGTGGGCTTGCACATAGAGGTGGCCTTTGGGAAACCCTATCCTGTCTGCAGTTAAGGTCTGATCTCAGGCAAGCTGTGTGGCTCCTCTGAGCTTTGCTAAATTATAAATTGGGAGTATTATTATGGTAGGCATTGTTTTACTTATCTTAAAAGCGAATTGCAAGGCTGGGTACTTGGCCTAGCGGCAGAGCATTTGCCTAGAATGTATGAGGCCTAGTTTCCCTTCCTGCTACTAGAAAGGAGCCAGGAGTGATGGTGGCTGTGGTTCAGTGCCTAAGAATGTGTTAGGTCTGAAGGATCAAGCGCCATTCTAGAACCCTAGTGATCTCTATGTTTATGACTCAATAAAAATTAAGGCTGTCTGAGTCGAGCACATTACAGCACCCAGTGCCCTATGATCAAAGGTCAGGACTCAGCGTTGTCACCTAAACACAAGCTTCCATTTTCTCATCTGTAGGAAAGAGTGATGGTCTCATCCTTCCTGGAGATGGTGTGATGAAGTATGATGGGTGGGATGGTATGGGGGTGGGGGAGACGGGGTTAGCGGGAGTGAACTACTGCTTCCTCAAGACTGGGTTTCTTTCCAGTTCCCACAGAAGCCTATTCTAGGCTAGTCTCTTCTTTGTTAGCCCCTCCATCACTGGAGACTCTAAGGGGGATGCTTGGAAAAGCCCCTGAGGACATGGCGAGGGAGCTCGGATGCAACGTGAGGAGTGGGAGGAAACTTCAGCCCTGTCTAGAGAGCTGCTAACCAGAGTGGGTTTATCAGTCCATGGCAAGGGCCCAAGGAGGGCAGCATAGGCTCTGCTGGGCACTTGTCGATTGTGCTGCTAGAGACAGATCACTGTGCAGACAGGGAAGCCTGAGTTTGGTGCAGTAGACATAGACCCTAAATGAGCTGTCCACAGGACTACAGCAGTAAGAATCGATGTCTCAATGAACAGACTGGAAGGTAAAGGCCAGCAAGACAATCCCTGGCTGCCCACATAACACTTCTGCCAGGACTGTGGAAGAGAGAGGCAGGCTCTACAAGTACAGGCTTTAAACTACATCCTCCTCCTGCAGGCCTACTCTGTTTCCCTACAGTAAAGTTCTGAATGATCCCTGTTGGCTCAGATCCTTTACACACTAACTCAGTGGGAAGGTCAACTGTGGCTGGGTCCTTCCAAAACAACGTGAACAGTGATGTAATTGTCATCCAAAAGCTACCACCGAAGCCTCCAGCCTTCCCACCCTGGTCAGGAAGCAGTCCGGAACCCAGCTCCACACAATGCATTCAGACCCTGCCTGGCTGTGCAGCCCACTCCAGTTCAGGGAAAGCAGAGGCAGTGGTCCTTTCCTAAAGAGGTGGAGCTTGTCGCAAGTACTCAGTGTCAGTAGATAGAACTTTCTTAGTGCAATTCAGAGGCAGGGCCATGTTCTGATACCCCAGCAGGCTGCATGGTGAAAACAAACTTACACAACAACATTTGCATAGTCAAGCAAGTGTTGGGAGGAGCTGAATCTTCTAGAGCTCTCTGCCCCACATAGGATCCCGTTCCTTTAAATAGGAGCTCTGTGATACAATTAAAATGGCATTAGTAGGCTGAATGGATTTCAGAATAGCCTATGGTCAAGGTAGGTGCTCCAGTCACAGGCTAAGAGTTACCCAAATTGTGAGTCCCCTGCCTCCTGCCTCCATGTTGGGCCCCTGTGGCTGTTGTTGTATCACATGGGGAGGGTGACAGGGTCACCTTCACAGGACTTCAGGGCCACATCCATTTTCCTATGACCCCTACAACTGCTGAACTGGTTTCCTGGCCGTGATGTGTGCAGTGACTACCAACCAGCTTCCCTGCTGCTCTGGGTGCATCCGTCCGAATCTCGATATGCACTCGACACGTGACTACATGTCAGAAGCAGGACAGAGGCAGACAGCTGATAAGCAGGACGTTTGTCCCTTTGTAGTAGAGAGGGACTGTCATGTAGCCACAGCAAAAAAGCATAAGACAGCAAGTCTTTCTCCTGAATCTTCCTAGCCTTCAGCCAGATTCTTCATAATGTCAAATCTAATGGGAAAAAAAAGTTCAGGGGAACGGGGGACAAAGCAATTTTTGCCGAAGGTTTAAAATTGCCCCAGCTTCTGAAACCTCTATGGCTGTGGGTGCCCTTTCTGCCGTTCATCCTTACACCCCACCTGCTTACTCTCTCATTATGATGATAGAGTCACATGGTTACTGTACGACAATTTAACGATACAAGGAGGAAGAGCAGTCTCTAGGTCATCATGACCTTCCAGCTTCCCTGCCCATCCAGAAATGATGTCTGGCTCAGCAGGGCCACCATAGAGCTGTTGAGTGCCAGTTTATCTGCCCGGTATTTGTTTAAATCATAGCGTGAGGCATGTCCCCCACCCCCACCTCTGCTAACCCTGTTCTCCTCAGGAGAAAACAACCTTTATGTCTTTGTTTGCTTTACCATCTTCCTTCTGTACAGAAGTGTATCCCCAGCCCTCACCCACCATGTCTCTAAATGCACTCAGTAAAGTCATGCGTGTCACACAAGGGCAGAGAAGCTAGCGAACTATTGGCATGGTAAAGTCATTTCAGAAGCCCCAGAAACCTTACCTGTGAAGGCCCAAAGACCTGAAAATTATCTTCTTCATCCATCCAATGACAAATCACTCTGACTCCATGAGGAAGACTCATTTGTTTGTCCAGGGCTCTCCTTGATTGATAAGTATCTACAAAATAGAGTGCCTCTGGGTATCCTGGGTATATCAGTTTCAGAAGAGCAGAAGGGAATCTGTATCTGAGACTCAGCATTGGTTCAAGTGAAGTAGGCAAGTTGGAGGAGAGGCTCGTCAAAGCAGTTATAAAGTAGGAAAAGCTCATCTTGGGGTATCACCGTCTCAATGGAGCTGGGTGGGCTCTGAAAAGAGAGACATCTGTGGGCCATTTTGGAGAAGAGTGGCCTATCCTTGAAGTGGCTTCAGAGTTGGCTTGAAGGAGGTGACTTGAGGAAGTAAGGGAGGGGAAGGGTCAGGGAGTCTGATGGTGACAATAAGGTCACCAGAAGAAAGTCTTCTACCCAGCTGGACCTAGAGGCTGCACCTCAGTGTCCCTGGGGTCATATAAACTTCTAGTGCCATCTACCTTCAAAGAGGCCTGATGAAGCTTGCAGGTGCCCTAGGCATTAGCTGACTATGCTCTGAGCCACATTCCCTGCCTCTTTTACTTGGTCTCTGTATGGAATAATCTGTGATTAATTGATTTTCTGTCAGTCTTTTAGTACAGAAAATTAATTTCAGAGCAACCTTGTTTTTGCAGGGTATGAATCCTCCACACACGGAGTAATTTGGTTCGTCCATTATTCATGAGAGGAAATAGTGACAGAGTGTGCAACAGAGACTGCCCCAAGGCCACAAAGTGATAGTCTGTGTTACTGATACAACTGTATTCCACCAGAGCCTCTAAATAATTCACATCGACAACTCAATTTGGGTCCGCATGAAGCTCAGGATGTGGGCCTGGGAGGCATGGCTGTAAGATTTGGGAGATTCTCAATGACAGAGAAACAGGCAGGGAGTCCAGAGCCACAGGGCTTGCAGGATGACATCGCCTTGTACCCGATGCTGTAGCCTGTGTGTCTGGGAAACCTGCTGATGAAGGTCACACTTAATCAGAGAGAGCTAGAAACACAGTGTATGACCACAGTACAGAACGGACAGCATAGCCCCAACAAGGCCAGAGCTGGCTCCAAAGAGTCAAGATTCAGGGGCAACTCTGATCCAGCTCATTTCCCTCCCCAGATCTTAAGGGTTCTGTTCACCTTACTTTGCTTGTTTTACATCTAGCAGACAGCCATGTTCATCTAGTATGTTTACGGGATACTGATTTCAGGGCAAACGATATGGCTCAGGATACAAGGGGCTTGCCACACAGGAAGGATGACCTGAGTTCCATTCTGGAATTTGCATGAAGGAGGAAGAAGAGAAGCAAGCCCACATGAATACCTTGGGGAACACAATGAATGTACACACACACATCACACATACACGCATGCACGCACGCACATACTCACTCACACTGGTTCTACCAACATCTCAATAAGCTTGAAAGAGGACCCTGAGCCTGAGCTAATATCACAGCCCTATAGACACTTTGATTTAGTCTAGGAAGAAGCTGGTGGAGGACCCAGATAACTCAGGCCTGAACTCCTGTCCCAGGAACTAAGATTATAAATGGGCATAATTGTTAAGCCATAGTAACTTGTTAGGCAGCAATAGAAAACCAATATATTATTCAGACCAAACTAATTAATGATGGTGCCTGCCCCATTTCCAGTGTTTGCAATGCTACAGCCTACCCAGCATGGCGTGTCAAGCACTGCTCCCTCATATCACGCTCGATTAAGTGTTCCTCAATGGACCCTTCAACAAGCAATGCTTGGGGCTGGAGAGGAAGGAAAGGCTTTGTGAATTTCTACCACAATCAGGGAACTGAAGGTCACTCAGAGAGCCAAAGCAGAACCAGGACTCAAGTTCCGGCCTTTGAGTGCCAAGAAGAGAGGACTTTCCTCTATGCCATACACCCACCCCATGCTGGCCAAGAAAAAGGGTGGTTTAAAACTAAAGTCCCTGGGGATTTTCTCTTGCTTAGGACTTACTGCTCCCTACAAACAAGAAAGGAAAGTGGGATGATTGAACGGTAGGTGCCAACAAGCTTTCGGTTCCTGCTATGGGTTGAATGTGGGTATAAAGTGACTCTTAAGCAGATGCCTAAAGAGAAGTCTAATAGGGGACTTGTCCCAAAGGATCCTGTAGGCACCCAGTTTTCTTTCCTCCTTCACTTTCCTCTGCTCATGATATTCATGATCTGACCAATCCTTCTGCCAACTCAAACATCTGCTCATCAGAGTCCATACCTGTAAGGCCATTTTGTCTTGAATTTGAACCTCAACACTAGATGCTAAACAACACCCCCCTCATTATAAGCTAAATGCCAAGTATTTCCTTGGAGGAATGTGAAGCTCACTAATATATTGTGCCCTTGTCTCCTCATCCTTCTCCCAATTGTCTGTTTCCCAAATCAATCCTGCAGTTTAACACTGGGAAGGACAGGGCAGGGAAACATCAGGCCTGTTCTAGGATCCAAGTCTCACTCCATTCCAGGGCTCCCTGCCGAGTCCAGACAGATGAGTGCAACCAGCTTTCCTGCCCTCCCTTGACCCAAGGAGACTGACATCCAGCCAAACCACTCATCAACAGACTGGCTGTCATTTGTCACTCATGATGTCAGATCAAATCCAAGTAGCAATTAGAAAAGCAGATTGCGACACTGTGCCCTTTATTACTGGTGTTTCTGTGGGACATGAGCAACAAGAAGTCCCCAGAGAGGAGCCGTAAAAGAAAAATGAAAAGGATCAGAAAAGAAACAAGAAACGTGCTTTTTTTCCCCTCGCTGTGATCTTCACAGCACAGCCGTTTTGTAATGGGCACTGTATGAGCAGCCACGCACAAGCCTGGTAACCTCTTTCCAAATGGTAATAAATCCCCCTGGACCCTGACACACTTGTAATTTACAACTTGGCTAAAATGAACATTATTTCAAGCTAAGTGTATTCTCAGAGGTGCCGGAGACTGTGGCAGCATTCCTGCTGACAGAGGGGTTTCTTTTTAAATGTCATGCATTCACTTTCATTACTTCCAAATAATTGCCTGGAAAGATCGGCTGCTGGACAGGAGGCCCACTTTACATCACCATGAGTCAGTTTCATCATCATCGAGGGAACCTCCTGGGAGCTGGTTTCATCCTGGAGAGGACTGAGGTCTCAATACCCACCTTTCCGCTGGTCTCCTGGCTGTGCAGAAATGGGCAAACTCCAGAGGAGATGGAACATAATCTAGAGATAGAAACATGATATGCCACCACTGCTACCACTACATTTATCCATTGCATCATGACATCGCTCCCAACCCTGTATGTGGCTCTTGTTGGTCAGTACTTACTGAAGGACATATGTTTTGTATCATGGAAACTCCATCTATGGTTAAGAAGATGGAAAAAAATGGAAGATGTCCTTAGCTGGGTTCAAGAGGAGAGTTTGCTGTCCTGGTTCTACAAGCACACTGTAGATTTCAGATCAAATGGATTTTGGAGATCTACCCTTGGTCATGTTGGTATATAACAAATCACCACAACATGTAATGGCTTACTTATTTGTTTTTATGAATTGGTAGTAAGGTAAGGTTCAGCAGTGTGGTTGTTCTTTCCAGTGTGACTGTTGGGACCACATTGGGGATGTAGTCATCTTGGTGACTGGAATGGGCTGCAAGGTCCTTTTAAGCTCATGCACAGATCTGGTGCCTGGGGGTAGAAGACAGGAGGGCTAGACTCAGTTGAGTAAGGTAGAAGCTTGGGCCTTTCCAACAGATAGATCATGTATCCACATGACTTCTCCATATGGTCTCTCCATGTGGAGTCTTCTACAAGGTAGCTAGACTTCCAACCTGGTGTCTGAGAACTCAAAGAAACACGTGGAGATAAAAGCCACTAGGTCTAATACAGAGTCACATTTTGTCACATTCTACTGGCTGTACTGAGCCATGCAGAAAGTTTAGATTCCCCACTAGTGTGAAGAGCTGCAGCTTATTCAGTCAAGTTTTGAAAAACTAACTTTCTATTGGGAAGACAAGAAGAACAGAACAAGAAGCCATGTGCCCTCTGGGAAATATCTCCAAACGACAACCACCAATTCTAATCCTTCATTGAGAATGAGGACAGACTCCTTCTCTAAACCGTATACCTAGATACGCACTGTACACCAAGAAATATGCTGCAGCTCTGAGGTGAACAATTGGTCTCAAGCAAGCAGATGATGAGTTCTATGAGACTAGGGTGTCATTGTATAAAAGTCTTCTGTCCTTACAGCTTCTACTATAGCAATTTAAAAACTCCATGGACCTCATAAGGCTTCTGAAGAAATAAAGACTTGAATGTTTGCCATCAGTTCATCAACAGGACAATATCCTGCCCTCTGCCTCCCACCTCCAGCCCAGATCAGGTCCTAAACATGAGCCTAGTCCTTAAATTTGTCATAAATCTTGAATTCTTTAGGCTGGGACCAAACCACAGCCAGAGATTTGAGGAGTCTCTCCTGACGATTTTGGCACCCCACATTAAAGAATTCTGATTGCACTTGGACTTTTTTCTCCCAGGTTTTTTTTTCTTTCTAATATTTTTAATTTATTCTTAAAGTTCAAAATATATTTGTACAACGTATTTTGATCATATCCATCTTTCATTATGTCCCTCTAACTCCCCCGAGTGCCCTTTATCCCTTTACCCTCCCAATTTCACATCCTCTCTTTTTTGTTATTAATAACTGCCTGAGTTTGATGAGCTGCACTTTGGTTTTGAGCGTCATGATGGGACCCATGTGAGCTTGTACGATTGCTCAGTTTTTCTGGTCCTTGGGGTTGGTGGGGTGATCCTTCTAGATGAACATTGCATATCCTGTGTCTAAAAGGCTACTCTATCAGTGTCCACACCAACCTGACCAAACAGTAGAGTCAGGAAAGCTAAGGAGTCAGTTTATTCTTCCCTTCTGATTTTGGCACTGGGCTTGGGTATTTCATATGGAAAGTGGTTCTGCACTGAAACTGTCTGAAATCTGGTCACTGTTGTAACCGTGCCATTTAATTGCCATGGAAAAATACCAGACTGTGGTAGATGTGGGATGTGCTGAGCTGCTGCTTAAATAACTGCTAGGGTTCAAATAGAACTGGATGAGAAACGTTCCTGAGTTGAGAGCAGAAGGAAATCTACTGAACTGTTATGTCCAGGGAAGAAGTATGTGTGTGTGTGTGTGTGTGTGTGTGTGTGTGTGTGTGTGTGTGTGTGATTGTGTGCACATGAGCACATGTGCTTGCATGCTTCTCTTTCTGTCTTATCAGTTGATTAATTGTATGGCAGGATTGAAGGTAAAACTACACAAGACATCTCAGGCAGAGTAATCCATCACTTTATCACTACCACTACAGACAAGGACAGCCCTGAGACTGGAGAGGGGAACAAGGAATGGAGAGATAAACTTGGTGCCTTGATCTCAAAGGTAGGTTTCTTCCATGGGTGCTCATGGGCTTCTTTGTTTGGTTCTCAGAGAGCACAATTGGATTCTCCAGCAGAAATCTACGTTTATTCCAAAAGAAGTCAAGGGCTAATCCAATCATCTGATGCTGGAAATCTTAGAAAGGGGGAGGATCTAGAAGATGTTGACTAGAAAGAAAACTTCTTTACTGAGCTATAATTGCCCCCAAAGGTCACTTCATGTACAAGTACTTCCTAACAAAACTTCAGGCAAACATGGGTGCTGTACATGATGGGGTCCTGTATGACATCATCTACCAAGTCATAGCCATCTTCATTTGAGTTAGTGCATGCTGATGCTCACATGCAAAATTCTCAAATCATCTAAAATGTGTATGTCTAGGAACGTGTCCCAAACATTAAGTGCTATATGACTGTCCTTCATTACCAAACTATCCAAGAGGCTCCCTGCATGGATTCTTGTTTGCTCTTACAGTAGGAGAAGCAGTGGGCACAGCAGGGCTTCAGGGCTCCCACCATATCTTGGCTGGGCTGTGCTTAGCCTCCCTCAGGAATATCAAGGCCCCAGGCTCTAGCAGGAGAGACTGCAGTCTATCAACCGTGAGTGACATCAGTAGAGTACCACGTTCCAGTGCCCCGTGTCCTCTGCATAAATGCAATTTCCCCAAATGTCAGGAGGAAAGCATTACAGATAACACATTGTGTGTGTCTTTGACCCAGTAAGTGCTGAAATCACAGATCTCATTATTCTGACATGATAGAATTTTCTCTCTGTCTTCTTCCTTCTGTAGGCTGGCTCCTTGTTGTTTTTGATACTGCAGATCTAATTGGTGAAGGTGCAAAGCCACTGTAGAAAAACAAGCCACACCTGCTTCCTACCCAAAACGAAACATGAGGTCTCCCTGAGAAGGAAGAAGATGAACTATAAGACAGCTCATAACAGCATATTACATTAAAGATAATTTTGGCAGGAACCTTAAAGAGTGGATGAAAAATAGACAGTATTTGACCTTGAAAGCAATACTCCCATGAGAGACTCTATCTCTATCTCAGCACAGGGCAGTCTGCCGAGTAGGGAGGGGCAAGAGCCCAGAATAAACAGCAACTGACCTTGGGTTGGAATTCTAATTCTGCTACTTTCTTTCTGTGTGGCCATACTCAAGATGCTGAGCCTCTTCCGTGTTCACCTTGCCCTCTATTGAAGTACACATTAACCCTGTGTGTCAGAACGTATGTGAAGAAGGAAGACATGGGGACTGGACTTTGACTACCTGGCAGTAACTGGTGCTAAAAACATTCATTACAGTTAAAGTGGTTTCCACTACAGAGAGAGAGAGAGTCAATAGATCATTCATTCAATTAGCAAATGAACGCCTGCTCTTGAAGACAGAAAACATGGCTCACTAAATAATTGTTGAATGAATGAATTTCTTTTCATCCATCACTAGCTGCTTTGGACAAGTCACTGAATGCTTCTGATACTGTCTTACAACCTATAAAAGGCAGAGTTGGGTAAGATCAAGCCTACATCTGCCTCTGAGCTTTGAGCTTTCATAACTTGAGGGACCAACCTGGAAGCACAGAGATGGTTAAGGCAGAGTTCCCACTCTCCTGAGTTGTAAGATTGGGCTGAAGTGGTGTCTCAGATCTCCCTAATGGAAATAGGCAGTAATACAGGCTGTATATGAGAAGCAGTGAAGAAAAGCATGCCACCGATGTTCAGAAGTTCACATCTCAGGCTGGTACTGGTACAAGTGAGCCCAGCCTGCATCTTGGAAATGTAGGATCAAACTGGCCTGGAGACACTGTCATTTTGACGAGGCATGCTGACATACTCGGCTTTAGCCAACAAGTTACAAATCCTTGGAGTATTAGTTAAAGTCAACACAACTTAGAAGAAGCTGAGCCATAGAATATGAGTGCCAGAGGTTGGAGACAGAGCCACACAGTTGTTTCTCCCATTCCATGGCAGCCTTGTAGTAGAACATGAGCCTCTAAGCAAAACAGCCACATTTTCAAGCTGCATTTGCTTGCAGGTGACTATCCCAACCTGGTCTTCTGTTTGTGGTGTTCCCTCAGAGAAAGTGGGGAGGGAAAAAGTAATCATACCTTCACCTGAGATTCCAGTCACTATCCTAGCCATATGTGATTGAGAGTCTGCCCTAAATGCACACAAACTTCCATAACTTGGGAGCTGCAGGAGTATATAGACTGGGAAGGTTCACTGACGGGGACTCCATTTATGAAGCTATAGGGAAGCCATCTTCCATGCTGTATGAAGATTTTGCTAGTGCAACGTTTTGGGAGGCCCTTACATGTCTGTAAGTAGCCTCTCCACTCTTGCTTTGCGAGTAATCCCAGTGAACTAATTGGTTCCCCAGGGTGAAGTTAGTGGGGTCGCATTTTGGTTTGTTGTCTGGAGCCTTATAAGGAAGGGGTAGCTGTAATTTATGAGTCCCCAGGAAGTGAATGTTCTCAACAGTCCTGAAGGCTTGTATTTGTTTGGACCTGGAATATCCTCTAAAGGTTGTGTTGAAGGCTCCATCCTTAATGAAATAGTGTTTAAAAGTGATGGTTTGGGGTGATCTTGAAGGCTCTGGCCTCACCAATACGTTGACCTATTTCATGAGTTCTTAACTTGATAGGCATTGGGTAGGTGATGAAATTTAGGATCTAGGAACTAGTTAAGAGGCTGAGTCTTTCAGAGTGTGATGTTGAGGACCTTTATTTTCTTCCTAGTTCCTTTCCACCCCCTCCCCCTCCCCCAACCCCCTCCTGCTCTCTTTCTCAGATGTCTATTCTGCTTCACATGCTCCCACCATGATGTTCTACCTCGCCACAGCCCAGAAGAAATAAATGGAATCAAGTGGCCAAAAAGAACTCTAAACTGTGAATAAAAATCTACCCAGCCTTTCTCCCTTCCTTCTTCCCTCCTTCCCTCCCTCTTTCCTTCATCCCTTCCTTCTTTCCTCCCAATACCCCCCCCCCTTTCTTTCTTTCTTTAAGAGAATGTCTCACTAAGCAGTCCTTGTTGACATGGATTGTACAGTCCATGCTGGCCTCAAATTCTTACACATTCACCTGCCGTTGCCCGTGGAAGTCTGGGATTAAGGGTGTGCACCCAGCATTAATGTCTTCCAACTTTTTGCCAGTGCTGCACCTGAAGCGCTAATGAGAGCCTGTCCCTCTGACCTTATCTGGCTTCTCAATCATCACCTCATAGAGTCTTTCTGAGGGGTCCCTGCCCTCATGGATCTCTTACCATGCCCAGTTTCCTTCAGGTTTGAAGGCAGTGCTCCAAAGGACTATAAGTAGTAGGAAGATTGTCTCCAGGGTTAACTGCTTGCTTGGATTTACCAATGTGCTCTACTGCAGAGATGGTGCAAAAACAACAATGGCCAGCATAGAATATAAATGATAGATATTAAAACCTAATATACAACTTTGTACTTCACTTGTTTGCTTTCATTGAAGGCCCAAACATGAGTATTTTCAAATGTCTTTATATTACTTGAAAACATGATTTTCAATGATTATATAATATTCCACAGGATTGATTTAACCAAAAGTTGTGTAAAAAATTCCCTACCACTGGACTCAAGCTATCTCTCATTTTCAGCGATTATAAACAACACTGTGATTAATATCTCGTTCATAATCTCTGTCCCAGGGTGGCGTTCTCAGAAATGGTACTTCTTGGTTAAAACCTATAAGTGACTTGAGGATGCTGTTCTAATGCTTCCCTCTCTATCTTTAAATGTAGTATGCTTCATTTACTAGTTCTTTCATTGTTCCTAAATATTAGTGTCCTCCATGAGAGTAAGTCTCATCTCGATCACTGTTCTAGATTGATATCTGTGGCTGTGATAAAATATGAGGATGCATACAACTTGGGGAATTAAAGGGTCTGTTTGGCTTCACTTCTAAGTCACAGTCTGTCCCTGTTTTTGTTGTTGTTGTTGTTTTGTTTTGTTCATTTGATCATGCTTAGGTAGTTTTCTTATACAGCCCCAAACTACCTGCCTAGGGATGGTGTTGTCCACAGTGGGCTGGGTCCTCCAGCATCAAAATACTACCCATAGGCCACTCTGAACTAGGCAGTTCTTCAGTTGAGGTTTTACTCTCAGATAATTCTATGTATGGTGTGTCAAGTTGACAATTAAAACTAGCCAGGGCACTAACTTATTCAGAACACCCCTGTGATGGTTTGTATGTGCTCGGCCCAGGGAGTGGCACTATTAGGAGGTGTGGCCTTGCTGGAGTAGGTGTGTCACTGTGGGCGTGGGCTTTAAGACCCTCATCCTAGTTGCCTGGAAGTCAGTGTTTCACTAGCAGCCTTCAGATGAAGATGTAGAACTCTCAGCTCCTCCAGCACCATGTCTGCCTGGATGCTGCCATGCTCCCACCTTGATGATAATGGACTGAACCTCTGAACCTGTAAGCCAGCCCCAATTAAATGTTGTCCTTGGTCATGGTGTATGTTCAAAGCAGTAAAACCCTAACTAAGACAACCCGTAAAACAAGGGCCAGTTATCTCTCAAGACATCTTGCTGCAATGACTGTCAAGACACAGGGTAAGCAAAGCAGTGAGAGTCATTGAATCTCAGATCCTTCCCCACTAGTGAACCAGGGAAGTTCAGTGTCACCCAGAGTCCTCCCTGACATCTACCACAGGGAGTCCAGTTGTTCCTGTACCACAGGGGTCCTTGGCGATCTCTACAAAGCAATCCCACAGCATAACCTGTGGATATCCTCACTTTAAAGAGGAGCTTCCTAATGATTTGAGTTTCTCTCCATTGTGATTAACTTCTCTGGGAGGCAGGGAGAGGGAAAAACATATCTGAGATGCTGGTATGTGGATATAGCAGGAAAGGATCCAAACAGCATCCAACCCAAAGGTCCAGGGCTTCCTCTCATGAAACCCCCAATGTGAGACTGGGCTTCTCTCAGTTCTGAGCCCCTCCAACTCCAGTCGAACCTCCATAGTACAGCAATGACATCCAGGGCTTTCATTTTAAACACTGTTGACAAACTACAGCCTCTTTTGTCAACCCAACCACTAACAGAAATGGTTAGGAGACAAACTGACAATGTTCACAAATCTAAGGGCTCAGTGTTCCATGATGGCTGTGGAAAATGTTAAAAGAGTCCCAATGTCTCATCCCTGCCTTTCCCTTGCTAAACTCCACCTAGGGATCAGTCAGACATACAACGACCATGCAATCTTGCGCAGAGGGCTGTGGTAACCAAGTCCCTTCAAGGTGAGGCCGGAGTGGGCTTGAGAAGCACAAGGAGGATGTTATGCATGCTAATTCAAATGAACTGAAACCAAAAAAAAGGGAGGGGGGAACATTATCAATTGTTTTTTCTATTAATTGGCTGACTTAAAAGACACTTAGAATAACTGCTTGGAATTACCAGTAACCAGAGGTAAGTTAATGGAGGTTCCTTGCTAGCCTGTTATCCCAGTAGAGTGTTGTATACAGTGCACCACCCAGCTAAATGGGTGATTTGGAATGTGCTGAGGTGCCTCGAACACCCCACTTCTCCTGTAAAGATTGTTACTGAGGATCAAACCCAGCACCTCACATAATATTGTGTGCTGCACTATTGGGCTGTACCCCAAACCCTCCGTTTTGAATTTCCCCTTGCACATTTGTAATCTCGGGCTGTGGGCACTTCCTGGAATCCCATGTGCTGTGAGACTATAGAGAGAGCTGGAGACCTCTCTTCTCTGGATTGCCCTAGCTAAGTGGAGGTCAGAGTTGAAGTGATTCTAAGCCTTTGAAGGAAATGAGCCCTGAGAGTACCCCAGGTCCTGGGTGTGTCATAGGAGCTGGGACCCTGTGCTCGGTCTCCTTAGGACTCCAAAGTCCTGCTGAAAACAAAAACTAGGAGGTCTTTTTTCGTTTGTAGGGTGCTTTATACTTCAACAAGCCAGAGGGGACTGAGGCATGTGAACGCAATGGCAGCCCTTATTCCCATGGGTAGAGTTGGCAGAGGGAAGGAGGGAAAGTCACGTTAGTTAATTAATAACAGCTTCAGCCCCTAGGAAGGCGGCAATCAAAACATCTCAAGCTTGAGGCATTTCAGGTGATAGCTGGGGCTCTTCCATTTTGCAGCCTTTGTCCCAATTCCATTTAACTGTGTAGAGAATGAATGATGTGCTCTGGGTAGCAATTTTACTTCAATTTCCTCAAAGTCCAAACCCCTGGGGACTTCTGATCTTCCTGCCAACTCTCTGAGCCCCTAGTCATCTTCAGAGTCACACTGGGGACATTATGGCGTGTGTTTCTTTTTCTCATCTTCCTACCTTTCATTCCACCACCACCGCCCCCTCCCCTGCCAGGAGCACCCGTAACATGTTCATTAATGAATGCATTTAATCAAGTTTATGAAGTCTCTTTATTATCAGTAACCCTAATCGCTCTTAATTGCTGCATCATTAGTTCAGCCATGCTCAGATATAGCAGTTAGGCGGAGCGGTGCATGACAACTCCAGAAAAAAAATAGCTTGGCGCACGAAAGCCTGGGAGGAAGGAACTGCCAAAAGAAGAGGCAAGGGAGGGAGAGAGGAGAGGGAAGAAGCTGAAGCTGTGTGGAGCCGCCTGCTGCTGGGCAGAGAGGGGAAAGAGAGACCATTAAGAGGTTCGACCAGGTGTAAAGATGCTGGTGAGTCGGTTTTGCATATTTTGAAACTTTGGGGAGCTCTGCCATCAGCAGCATGAGCAAATGTTCTGCTTGACAAAAGTTGATGTTATGTTAATACGGAGCACCTGCCACCCTCGGGGATCTCCAACCCTCTACAAGTTCTGTGGTTGTGTTCGAAGCCAAAGACTTGGTGGCTGTAAGTCTGAAAGAGGCACCTTGTCATCGGGAAAGCAGCGAGTGGTGTCCTGCTGCCGATCTTTGCCGAGACATTAACTCCTCTGCCTGGTGCATGTTCTTGAAGGCTGTGCATAGCTGAGAAGACCCACTGAGATGCCTCAGGTCAGAAATGGAGAGGGCCAGCTGCTTGCTTTGGTGTTGAATGAACCTCCCCAGGAGACCAGAGATCTGATTCTAGAGTCCAAATCCAAGCTAACACACCATCTGCCTCAGTTTCCTACCATAAAGTATATGTGATAACACAACTCTTAAAAGTCTCTTTAACAGCCCCTGAGAGTAGGTGTGAGGAAAGGACCAACAGAAACCCTTGGGCTGCTCGAGAGTAATGGTATGAGAGAAATTCCAGCCCACATACCAGTGATGTCCTTTGTTCTTGCATCCTCCACTGCTGCCTGCCTCAGTCTCATGATGTCTAGACTCTTCTGAAACTTAACTTCACGTGCAGAAAGTCTCAATCCTGGAGGCACAGAATTTTACAAACTTCCAATTTCTGAGAGTTTTTCTGAGGACCATGTTGCCTCAAAAATACAAAACCAGCCTTTCTTCCACCATTTACTGGTAATTTTCTATCTGTACATGTATTCTATCTGTACATGTATTCATTGGAAAACATGTTTTAAATACCAGCTATGTGCTGAACACTGGGGAGCAACATAGATCCAACTTTTAAGGTATTTATGGCTTAGGGATGAATCTAAGTCACTCAGATATAACTACAGCCCAACTCTACTTTCCACCAGAATGCTAACTATTCCATAGAGAAATGCTGTCTGTGATAGATAACAAGCCAACAGAGAGAACACATTCAGAGCTGTCATCCATAAGTCTATGGCCACTTGTGGCAAGGCTGGGGACAGCTAAATGACATACGGCTAGAATCAGCTTTGCATTTTGCAGACCCTGTGTATAATGGAAGAATGGTTTTCCTTGCTCAACAATTATTCAGAATTTCAAGACAGTGACAACAGAGCATGATAAGCACAGGATACTTGGAACCTGTGCATATTCAGCTGTCGATGCTTATGCCTGCAAAGCATCTTGAAAGGCCGGAAGTCCTGCTAGGATGTGCATTTACAGTACCCAGCACACTAACCTACATGAGAGGTTCTAACTAAACAAAGAGGCATTTATGTTATCATTCTCTGGTTTGATGACCTGATCAAGACTCTGAACCAAAGTTTAAGGAGCTTCTGTATCTATTAACTCATCTCCATTCCTGAGTGCACAATACCTTTGGTGTTTCTGCATCTGTAGGGCCCTACTAAAGCCTCTCTATGAATAATAGTCCCTTCTTGAGTATTTTCCAGATACTACTTGTAGGCTCATCCTTGGACCATTCTAGATGCTTTATCTTTAACAGAAAATATCAGGCGGTTTTGAGCCATAAGATCAACAAGTTGCAATCTGTCTTAGGTTTACTATTGCTGTAGGAGGGACCATCACCAGGGCAACTTTTAAAAGAAAGCATTTAATTGGTTGCCTGCTGAAGTAGAAACTTAAGGGTTCTTTGGAAAGTCAGTTGTGTTGGATGGTATTTTGATGGGGCAAATGCATGAAGGAGTGTTTTTCTGAAGTGGACACAGGTGAAAGGCTAAGGCAGACTCATGAAGGAATGTTTCACTGAAGCAGACACAGGTGAAAGGATGTTCCTTTAAAGCAAGCACATGAAAGGTCACATGATGAAGGATTCTTTGATAACAACATACTTGTGTTGGTCCACCTTACATTGCATAGTTGAGCTGCATTTGTTGGGACTCCATAGAGAGAAATGCAACAAAAAACTTCCCGTGGTGTGCCTCTGTTTTTTGCTACTTCTGAGGACTCTGGCTAATTGACAGAGTGGATGTCAGCTAAGACATACACACATGCTGAGGCAAGATACATGGAGGATACATGATATTTGGAGGGAGTATAAAAAGTACTCAACAGATAGTGATGGAGGCTGAGCTTGGCTTGCTTATAGAGCTAGCTGTGCAATGCTTGTTGGTCTCGTGTCTTTGCTGATCTTTGGTAAGAGAAGCAAAGCCAAGAACTTCTCCTGTCATTCCTCCAGGTCTCTCCTGCTGACTTGTGCAGAGGCTGAGGCCTGGCTGTCTCTGCTAGGTAGTGCCACAGCTGTTAATTTGTGTTTGCCTTGTATCGTTTCTTTTCCACTACCTCTGGTTGGTGGTGGGCTACAAAGGAAGTTAAAGTGTTTAAAAACCATCATTAAAAATTAGGCTAGAACAAAGAAGTATTTTCAGACAGGAATCTAAATCTTAGGCTAGAACAAGGAAGTAGGCTTCAGAAATGCCTTTGGGCTAGGACAGGGAAGTTGGCTCAGATATTTGGTCATCCTGATAAACCCTTAGAAACAGTGATCATGGGAGTGTTCATGGAAATTTTACTTACTGCCTTGCTTGTTCTTCGACTATTTGTGTTTATTGTTGAGCTTGTTCCTTGACTATTTGCATCGATTGTATTGCTAGTTCCTCAACCTAGAACTGACCTTAATATTTGCATGTAATTAAAATGGTATAAAAGCAAAAAGGAGGAGGGGAGATGGGGTAGGGGGTTTCTACAGAGGGGAAATGGGGAAAGGGGAAGGCATGTGAAATGCAAACAAATAGAATATCCAATAAAAAATAAAAATAAATAGGCATTGGAAAAAATTAAAGTTTCAGCCTGCTTACAATTTCAGAGTATTGGTTCATAACCATCATGGCAGGGAGCATGATAACAGACAGGCAGGCACGGCACTGGAGCAGTAGCTAAGAGATTACACCCTGATCCACAGACAGCAGGCAAAAAAAGAGGTGGGAGCTGGGCCTGGCATGGGCTTTTGAAAGTTCAAAGGCCACCTCCAGTGACATACCTCCTCCTCCAAGGCCACACTCCTAATCCTTCAGTTCTACTAACCGAAGACCAAGCATTCAAACAGATGAGCTTAAGGAACCATCCTCATTGAAACCACCACACACCCTTTACCCAAAATCTTTTTTCATTGCCCATCCACATGACCACATCTCTTTCCTAAGTGCTGATTGTTCTATACACTGATTGACACTGCTGTCATGCCCTTTCCAGGGTGGTCCCATAACTGCAAGCTAGCTCCTGGCTGAACCCAGTTCTGAAGCCCACCCAGAGCCACAACACTGCTTTCCTTTGCTTTAATGGGTACCAGCTCTACTCTGGCCTCTGGATACTGCTTGCCTGAGACAATATGGTAGAAATGTGCATGAAATTTAACTTTGTCAAAGCACCGTGGGATCTTTCACTGTTTAAGAACAAATACAACAGGGACCCATCCTAAGAATTCATGCCCATCACTCCTTATCAGGCCTCTATTAATCTCCTTCTTGTGTCTTGTCTTTGAACACTAGAAATTGGGTCTAGATGCCTGAAAGTATGAGGATCGTGTCTTTGCAGAAGGCCCTGGACCACAACGATTAAGTTCAGTGTCAAAAGAGTTCAGAGAGGAGCGTGGAGGAAGCAAGCGAGCAGGACAGTCAAATACAAGTGAGAACTGTGTGGTTGGATGAGTTTGTCCCCTTTGTTGTGGTAAACTCCACGATCAAAAGCAACTTGGGAAGAAAAGGGTTTATTTGACTTACTGGTTTCAAACTCAGGTCACTGAGGGCTAGAATCCAAGCAGAAGCAATGGCAAGGATCATGGAGAAACACTGCTTGCTTACTAGCTTGCTCAGCTTGCTTCCTGATAATGCCCACCTACATTGGGCTAGGCCTTCCCACACTAGCCACAGATCAAGAGCAGGCCTCACAGGCTTGCCCATGGGACAGTCCAATGGAGGTTGTTCTTCAATTGAGGTTTGGCTCTTCCCAAGTGACTCTAATTTGGGTCAAGTTGACTAAAACTAACCATCAGAGTAATCAAGTCTCCTGATAAACAGGAGCTCACCAGGCTGCCACAGTCGGGTTGGTAGTTTACAGTAAACACTTTTTAACCAATAGGACTCCACTCTGAAGAAGTGATTAAAAGTACAATATGGTAAGTGTGTAAGGAGGAGTATTGTTGCCTATACCCAGTGCTGTTTCTGTACATAGCTGGGTGTGCTGTGCTTCTATAAGACAGGCAGTATCGTAGATTTATTTACACAGACTCATCATGAACAAACGGGCAAAGCGTAGCAGGATGATGTCCAAGGGCTAATGATGTCACTGGGAGGCCAGGAGTTTTCCATTCCCTTGTAATCCTAAGGGACCATTACTGACTATAACATCATGGTGCAGCACGTGACTGGGTTGTACTCTTGCATACCTAAAAATGGAGTAAGGACGAAGACCAGCTTTCCTGTCTCATTCATTTCCGTATGAATCTGGATACTAATTTAAAATTCAGTGAACATCAAGATATAGAACAGCAGTTCGTATGATAAAAGTGATGCACTCTGCAATAATTCTTGGAGAAAGAAAATTTATATATTCCTCCCATTTTCATCTTTGAAGAGGATTTATAAAATTCATGCTCATTTCTGAACTTTGGATTAAGACTGATATTGCCAATCAATTCTAGTTGCTACTGAGAAAAACCCCAAACTTAAATTCAGAGAAGACCACAGAAGATTTAAATAGCATCTATAGTGGCGCTTCAGAAAGTTCACCTGTCAATAAAACACAGATTGTGTAAAAAAAATAATAATCGACTATAAATTAGTTGAAATACATACCCAAAAGGAATTTTTATAGAACAAATACATAGATTCTGCAATTGGGGATTTGGGCCTGGAGAGGAGGGTGCTCAGTCAGTAAAGTGCTTGGAGACAAATGTAAAGACCTGAGTTCAACTCCCGGAACCCACTTATAAAAGCTTGATGGGGTATTCTGTGCTTGTAATCCCGGCGCTTGTGAGGTAGAGACAGTAGATCTTGGGGCTCCCTGGACAGCCTAGCCTGCTTGGTGAGCTCCGGGCCTGTGAAGAAACTCCATCTCTAAAAGGACAAGGGGAATAGTGTCTGAGGAAAATACAGTTTGACCTCTGACCTTTACATACATGTGCACACACCTGAGTACAAACACACACTCACACAGAGGCACTACATTCACACACACACACACACACACACACACACACACACACACACACAACGAATTAGGACTTTGGATTCCGAGACTAGACTCCACAGCCTTGAGCACAGTGGGCAAGGGCTCAGTCATCAGACACATCACAGGTTGCTTGTTGCCTGCAGTCATCTAAGCACTATTGATGATCACTGGGGCACCAGGACATGTATAAAATTCAGTTCATGATCTTTGCTATCTGCTCATTTCCAGCCAAATGAAACATTTAGTCATGATAGAACATGGGTTTGTCATGGTGGAAAGATAGTTTGTGCTTTCTTAAGGAAAGCATTGTTTTAATTTGTAATTGTATACTAACTCCTGGCCTGTTCTCTGGCTTTTACTCTTGAAATATCAGATGTACACACTGACCTCAACCAACAGGCTGAATTAATTAAAACTAAGTTACACATCAGTTAACATTGCATATGGATTTTGGCAAGCCTGTAAGATTATTTCCTAGGACTGGGTATACAAATGTGCAATTGCTGAGACAAAGGAAAGGACTTTGTTAAAACCTGGCTGTATAGATCCGTTGTCCTTCCAGATGGTTGCACCAAACAATGTATATCCTGTCTGAAAGTATGTGGATTACAACTGTTTCTAAAAATATTAAAAAGAAGATCTCACAGATTAAATATGAATTCCTTTTCATTAATGGAAGATTTTTGCCTACGCTTAGTAGATAGCTACAGTTATTTTCCTATAAAGCATTAATACCGTTTTATTACTATTTGCTTTTCTATTGACTTGAAGAAATTCTTTACATATTATAATTGCTGTACACTTTGCCTATCCCACACAAATATATATTTCCAGTTTGTTACTTGCGGATGAATTTTATTAGTGATGACTTCCGATCTGGAAGAATCTGTAATTATTGTATAACCAAATGGTGACTTTTCAAAAGAAGGTTTTAGCCTTGGTGGATTCCTAGAAGATCTTGGGAAGAGTCTCCTCCCTCCCTAAAGTTAAAGACCATTCTCCTGTATTTCACAGTAGCATTTTAATTCAGATCCTTCTGTACTGAACTTTGATATGCCAACCAAGCAATAACATGTATATGTATGTGTATATATATGTATATATATAAATTACCATGACTGCATATGACTGATAGATGCCAATGCTAACCTACTCCCATTGATCTATTTAACTAAATGTATCAACCATTTTCATGTGTTCACTTTCTAAGTTAAACTCAAAATGATCCCATCTGGGACTTCAAGTGGATTCTATAATTTATAGGCTGTGATGAAAGGCATTTGCATACAAATATTTACAGCAAAAGTGTGGTCTCTTCTTCGTGCTTCCTTTCTTTCCTTGGTTCTCTCTGTCCTTGTCTTATTGTTCTTAGGTCCCCTTTGCTTCATATTACACTTACAAGTTATCACCGTTTCTTTACCTCTGTGAGTGGGACTTTTCCATGCTTAGCCTGCAGTTGGTTCCTGTCCACACTCAGAGTCTGTGTCTTACTATCAGCCTACATACTAAATTCTTATTGATTAAATCATTTTTATTAACTTAGGTCTCCTAGGTCTATAAAAGAATACCATAATTTATGATGAACTTCTCTGGATCCTTCCAATATGTATCGCACATTTAGGATCTTTTGTTTTTCTCTTAATGATAACACTACATGATCCTAATGTAAATTTTCTAAATTATAGAAAATACCTTTTGGGATGCTGATTTTTATAAAATGCACTTTTCAAACCCTAACAAGATAATCATGTTTGTCTTTCCTCTTAATTAACCTATTAATGTAATAAATATTAATACATTTTAAAATTATCTTAATTCTCTAATGTTAAACAAGGTTTTCAGAATCATATGTAGAAAGAAACCTTCTGGCTGATACATGTTACTTTTAATAAATTTTCATTTGTCAAACCTTATTTTGTTGGAGAAGAGTGTTATGTATATTTCTTTTATATTTTAGATACTCTATTCAGTTTTATTATTAGAATTGAAGATATACCCATCACTTCATGCTATGGAGAAATTTATATAATACTATTTTCATTATAAACGTGACTTGATTTGCCTGAAAAACTACCTTGACCTGGATATTTTTTGGCAAAGTCCTAGAAGAGAGGGTTTTTATTCTACTCAAAATATTTACCCTATTCTTAACTAAATTTTGGACAATTTCTTTTTCCCAATTTGAAGAACACCATTTATATATATTTCCAAACTTACTCGAATTAGGCTATGCAATATTTTTAAATTACTTTTTGATTATTTGCTAATTTTTCCAGTTTTGCTGAAGGGTAACTGACAACCAACAATTCTTCATATTTAAGATGTGTACTATGATGTTTAGACAGGCATATACACTGTGAAATGATTAGCATAACCCAAGCTAATTTCCCCATCATCTCCCACAGTTACTTGTCTCTAGTGAGGTATTTAATATTTACATCAGGCTAACATTTTAATTGTTTCATTTGAAAATCTGTAGTTGAAATGCAGTAGGCTGGATCCCACTCCCCTGCCAATGAATTTCTATCCAAATTCTCAGGAAACGTAGATCTTAACCTTAGATGGCGAACGGGCCTTGAAACTGCAATTCAGATGAGAATCTTGAGCTGGAGTGACTCTCCGTGTCATTCAGATGGATGTTACGTGTGTGCTCAAGGGTTTTATAACAAGCAGAAAGGTCAAAGGACACAGGATGGCAGAGGCTTCCAGTGTCTGGAAACACCAGGATATGGAATCTTTCATGGGACCTTCAGGAGAGCAGCTTCACCAACACTTTCCTTAGCCCAATAAAGCTGATCTCTGACTTGCTGCTTTCTGAACTATGAGAGAACAGATTTGTGTTATTTTCAGCCACTACACTGATAGGAGATTGTTTTACCAGCCGCAGGAAACCAATGTATGTGTTTTGAGGCAAAACAACCTTTCATAATCTTCTTGGTGTTTGTTCTGTTTAATTGGTCTTTTGGTTGGTCGGTTAGCTTTTATTCTTTTAATAATGTGACTTTTGTTTATTTCAATCTCTTGTTTCTGCCATTTCCTTAGAGGAGTTACTTTAAAATTTTACGCCTATGGACGTGTTTGCCTGCATAAAGGTGTGCCATGCTTCTGCTTGGTGCCTGCATAGGACAGAAAAGAGTGTAAGATTCTCTGGGACTGGAGTTATGTATGGATGGTTGTGAGCCACTATGTGAGTGCAGGAAATCCAGCCTGGGTCCTTTGGAAGAACAGCATCTTAACCTCATAGCCGTGTATCCAGCGCCACTTGGCTGGTTCTCTTAGTCTCGGTTTTATTTTTTGTTTCTTTAACTTCTTTCATTTCTTCTTATGGTCAGTAGAGGATGGAAAATCACCCTTTAAAAACATATTTTGCCACACTGTCTAACTTTTGATAAGTGGGCTTCATACTTTTTTATATTTTAAAACCATCTGTCATTTCAGTTTTTACTTCCTCTCGGCTCCATCCTCCTTGGCAGAGAATTTTCCTAACGCTAGAGAGTTTGGCAGGGACTGTTGGTAAAATTTAAACTTAATGCACCGTGGTCAGTGAGTTTGGCCACTGAACTTCTTACTTCAGGAAGTTATTTTTACAAAGACTCAGCTTGTGGATACTGCATTGGCTTGGAGCAGCAGACCATACCCAGATCCATCCCATTATCTTGTTGTGCCCACTGTCCTCCTTCTATAGCTATTCTTTGAACTTCTCTGGGCCTCGTCCAGAAAATGGTAAGAAATCTAGGCAGGGTGAAAGAGTTGACATATGAACAGTGCTTTCGACAAGGTCTAAAAAGGACTAGCAAGTGCTCAGTGTGTGTCAATTTGTATCAGTAGGATTTTTATCACCAGGTAAGTAGCATTCCCGTTTGAGACTCTTACCAAGACTACCTGAGCTATACAGCCAAGCTACTCCAGATCTGGGCACATAGTCTTGTTTCTTCATGCTGGAAGTTGATATAGCTGAGAATGTGATGAAGCCAGACAGATCAAGAATGGAGTCTGACCCCTCTCCTTTGTTTAGTTTGGTACACTGGATTGTCTAGTTAGGATTTTTCATCTGTGTATGAGGACAATACCTCTGACTATCCAGAGTCAATAGACACACCGATGTAAGAAAGGAACCACAGGGTAATGGGATGGTTCAACAGGAAATCGCACTTGCCACACAAACAGGACCTAAGTTCAAATCATCATGTAAAAATTCCAGTATGGTCATGCACCGAACTGTAACACCAGAGCTGTAGTGGGTGGAGGCAGCCTAGGTCCAAGTTCGGTAATAGACCCTGTCTCATGGGACTAGAGCTGAGAGTGATAAAGAAGGACACTAAACATATTCCTCTGTCCTCAGAACAAGTGTGCTCACCCACTGCACTTGTGTATCTCCCCTCTGTCTCTCTCTGTCTCTGTGTCTCTGTCTTGGTCTCTCTATGTTTCTGTCTCTGTCTCTCAACCTCTCTCTCTCATACACACACACACACACACACACACACACACACACACACACACCACAAGGAAAAGGAATTCCAGCCTTCTCCACCACTCATCATGACTAACTTCTGCCCTCTAAATTGCCTTGGCTTGTCTTCCTACTCGGCCAATTTCCTTCCAACCACAGTTTCCCTTAGACAGAAGAACAAGTAGACCTTGTTCCACACTGGGTTTGGAGAGCACAAAGCAGTAGAGAGGAGACCTCTACAGAGATTGGCTGGACTAGCTATGAGACACTGGTGTGGACAATGTTGTATGGCTCTGTAGCCATGACATAGCTTTGTATCAACCCACAAAAGTATAAAACATCCCAGACCCAGCTTTTAAAAAGACTGCAAGCTTAGTGTGAGAATGGAGAACAGGGGTGAAGGGAAGACAAGATGGTGGTGACTGTCCCCTCCATTCCACCACTGGGAATGCTTTATTATCAAAGGAAGTAAGAAGGAAACACATCTGGAGATAAAGAGTTTTAGCAGAAATATAGATAAATCAGATGCCCCAAACTCTCCTAAATCCAGTCTTGCATCTTTGAGTTCTCTCACCAAGTAGATGACATCTTCATGATTAAAGGGAGATCAGTACAAGCAGAGTTGGAGCGAGTAGCTATTCAAAGAATGGCATTGAATACAAAGTAACAGGCAGAATCTGCCTTCTTGCAGGCACTGGTGTAGACGGTGTTATTGTATGGCTGTGTAGCCATGACATCGATATTGCTTTGTATCAGTCTATAGAAAAACAGAGATGATCTTGTCTGGTGACCAACAGCTAGAGAACACAACATGTTGAAGCCGGCAGCAATGATCTATACAGGAAGGCAGATTTATGACTATGATATGGAGATAAGGATCATGATTCTCAGGATACAAGGAACAGCATGGGCTAAAGCAAGAGGAAGCGAATGAACCCACTCTTCTCATACATCTGCAAGGGATGTGCTGTCCATTTACCTCTAAGAGAATCCAGCATTCACATGCCCTGTTCTGATTTTGATTTGTGATGTCACCAGAGTATATGCACTCCATCCCCAAAAAACCTTGGGGGTTTGGCAGCATTAAGGTCACAACTCAGTAGCTGGGCCTCCTGAATTGATCAGAACACTTTAAAATGGCTGATGGTCGCCTGTCACGTGCAGTTTCCATATTGCACATAGCCATGGCTGACTTCTGAGCACTTCAGAGTACAGAAGGCATTTCTTATTTCCCTTTAATAGACAGCAGGTGGTGGAGATACTTAGGCACAATTGCAGTGGCCAGAAGGACGACAACAAGCGTGGGAGTGTCCCTCTCTGAGATAGACCGGGCCACCATGCCCAGCCTAAGTTCTAGAATATGGCACACTTGGAGACTGACACTTCCTCCTGGCCATTCCCAAGTCTCCCCTCTCCCAGAGTGCCTGGAAAGATGAACGACCCAGCTAAAAACAGGGCATCAACCTAGAAAACACATCACAGGTGAATGTTTGAAAGGAGTGGGAAAGGCAGCGTTTTCCATTATGGGCAGTGTGTCGGCACTAATATTCCCTTCCTTAACCACAGGCTACCCACCACCACCCGCAGCTTCTGGTCTTCGTTTCTAATAGCTTCCATGGAGGAGCCTGCTGGAAAGGTTTTGTCTTGCTGACACAGCCTATTTCCATTCTCATTGGCAAGGAGAAGGCTACTTTGTTTCTGAGTTCATCCGAGTCACAAGGCACACTTTTGGATGAGCAAAAATAGCTAAAAAGATTGTTACCACCTTTGCCAACCACTATGTAACAACAGCCTCATACAGGCCACGGCCACCTCTGTGCCCACCCCTGCTATGCTTCTGGTCCATGAACTACCTGGGAGGGGTTCCAGCTGAGGGTACCTTGTACACACAGGAGTCACTGAAACTGTGTGCCTGTCTGTTCTCCCTACTGCGGAAGGGAGGAAAGTCTTAAGTATGTAACATCCTCTCTGGTGAGAGTTGCTTTTGTAGGTCACAGGCACATGAGTAGGGCCAACGATACAGGGAAAACCACTTCTGTGTTAAAACCCCTAGAAATTTATGTTTCATTCTACAACAAAGCAGAGTTTGCAGGACACGTTTCTAGAAGCTGGGAGTGTGCTCAAGATGGTAGGTAAACATGGAGAAAGGTCCTAGCTAGTACAGAAGACATATCCGTGGCCTGAGAAGCAAGGATAAAGCTGGTCCTGCCTGGAAAAATGACACAATCTCCCTGAGCCACTGATTTTTAATTTGTCATATAGGACTCACAATGATGGCTGCCTTGTAGCACTTAGTGAAGAGCTACACAGATGTTGGCCACTATCGTTCATACTTCCACAGCGGATACACGGAGCAGGATTTAGAATCTGATCGTCTGAATTCTCTCTGACCTGGATCTTGGACTCAGAACCTCTTCATGATGGATTGAGGTCTCCATCATCTTTTCTCCCATCCCTGTTATCTGCAAGGATGCTGACAGCCTTCGGCACACTGAAAGGGTGTGCAAGTTTCAATTGTCTATTACTCCAATGGTCTTTAGAGTGCACTCCAACTCTTATTCAATTACAGATCCCGGTGCCTGGTATATTGATACTCTTTCATAAGTACTTAAGAAGTGTTAAATTTAGAAGACCAAATTGTGACTGAGTAGAAGAGGAACGAGCAAGGTGCTCTGAAGACAATGTTTCTACTGGTTGCATACTGACCTCACCGTACCCTACAAGTACAAAATGTGCCCATGACTCCTCAGAGCACACTGTCCTCCTTACTCTGCTCATCTCCTTCAAACAAACAATACAGTCGGAAGATGGGCTGCCTGTCTTCCCAATTTGCTTCTGCTCATCCCCACTGAGACTGCTCTCAGGCATTCTGTTCGCTGCACAGAGCCTGAGGATTTGGACAGGAACCGTCTGAGCAGGAGGGGCAGTCTGTCACAAAGTGGCCCACCAGATGGCTTAACCATACTGATGCCCAAGGCAACCAAGAGCTGGAGCAGCTCCTGGAGTCAAGGGTGACAGAATCGCAGTTTGTGTCCTGTGTAAGACAGCCAAGCTCTTCAGGGAAGATGAGAGGAATATAAGGGGGATATATATTCTTACTTTCTCAGGTAACTGCCAACCACTTACACAGTGCTTTCAAAGCCCCACCATCTTCTCTACATGATGGTCTCACATGCTTGAAATTAGACCAAATTGCCTTTGAATTCCAGCTCTGCCATTGGATAGCTATGGCCGTGTGATTTTGCTTTTGGAGACCCACTTAGTTTTTACATTTATAAAACAAAACTAGTAATAGTTATTGTGATGTCAGTCTAAGTTATTATCATTTAATATTACCATCTAAATCCCAACAGAAAAGCCAGATGTGGTAACTCACTCCTGCAGTCCCAGATGTTTGGGAGATTCAGATAGGAAGATCTCAAGACCTTGGCTTTCCTGGGTAATGTGGGAAATTCAGTTTCAGGAAAACTGACAAATTCAGACAAATTCAACACATCCATAGCGGATCTCAGTAAGGCATACTGAAGCACTGAGGATTTTACAAGGGGCCAGATCCATCCTAACATTTCTTCACTCATTCACCCTCCACAAAAACCCAGGAGTAGGTAATTTAAATGATAATAAGCACAAATAATATGTATAGCATGAATACAAATGATCTGCAAACATTGCATAAAAGACAAAAAATTAAAGCCCCAGGGCGTTAATTGCCTACTCCAGCCCCCTCAGCCTGTAAGTCCTGAGTCTGGATTCCTCTACTACCCTTTTCTCAGAAGCTTCCTTTTTGGCCCTTGCAACTGGTAACACAAGTTCCCTAAAAGAGTCTAACTCTGCCTTGTCCAATCAGCTGATGTGAGGTATACATCCCCACCCTTCTCTTCCCAGTATTAAACATCCTCATATTATGCTGTGGTCCAGGCTCAGTAAAGGAAACCCTCAGTGAAGAAGAGGTCAGCCATCAGCTTTGAAAAGCTGGCAAGTTTGGGGGCAATGAAGAATCCAGTGAAGCACACAGATGATCCTAGGCCAGAGCAGAGAATGGAGAGGAAAAACCCATCATTCGAAGCAACATGGACTCACTGGCTCACACAGACTTTGGCCCAGAACTTTAAGCTAGAGTCAAGTAGAGCTAGAGGCCAGCTCAGGCAGGATGGGCTGCTATTGACATTTCTCTTGGGTAAAAGTTTGGACCAGTGACCCAGACAAGAAGTGTTGCTTCCTTGGGTGAGAGACCAGGGAATTCTCCAAAAGCTTGTCTTCACTGGAGTGTAGTGAAGTGAAGAGTAATGACAGCACCCCTTTCTCTTCCTAGCTGTAGGTATTATGGGATGACTTGGCTGGCTCTAGTAAGTGCTGATCTGTTTCTATTTTCTCATGCCTCTCTCTCAGCAACCTACAGCCTTCGAACAGGAGAAAGTAGGTCTATTCATGACTCTCTCCTAAAGAACTAAGCACTGAGTGTTAGACTGGCCCTAGTCATAGAGGCTGGGGGAAGAGTCTGTTGGAAGTGAAGACTGAGGGTCATGAAGCATCAAGCACAAGCCATGGCAAGTGAGATATAGGGGATTTCCATCCCTGGCCATTTTCATGTCTCTGGCTTCCGAGGCACAGATATTCACTTAGTGCCTCCAAGTAAAGACCTTGTCTCTGGGCTCTGCTGTGTACTGGAAGAAATGTCACCAGACATCTAGAGAGCCAGGCCTGGCCCCTGCAGGGACCACCCAGTCCTGAAATGCCTCCCTCTGCCAGACAGAGCCAAAGCTGACCTGAGAGCAGAGTGTAGCCATGGCTGTTGCTTAAAAGCTTTCCCACATGCAATAACCTCTCATTATATTTTAATGTTGTTGTAACTTTATGGCTTAATCAGTATTTGCAATTTGTTAGTAGTCTGGGCGGCCATAAAATTGTTTTTCAGGTACTGAAACATCCCATCAAGGTTTGTAAAGCAGTGGTTCTTGGTTTATCACATCCATAAAATGCCCTGGCAATTTGACAGATATAATAACTTTTTTTATCAAGTGTCTAATTTGAGAGGAAATTAAGCCATATGTTACATGCAGCTCGTGCTGGGCTTGGGAGCTGTTCAGCTGCCCAGTCTCCCGGGGATGCCCCTCTCCTCGCCCATCTGTCCCCTTGAGCCAAGGGCCAGAGTCCTTTCTGCCCGTGTATAAGACCACTGTCACCTCCACAGACTGTCAGTGTCCTGTGTGTGTGTTGCTGAGGGGATGGGATTGTGCATTTATCCTGAGACCCTCACAGTAGCTGAGAAATCAGACCATCAACCTGTTATTTCTGCCTATGACTCTTCCTGCAAGTGGGTACTACCTAGGCCATGCTCCATAGGGGGCCTGTGTAGGGAAGGAGTAAAGATAATTCTCTGCCCTTTACTAAGTCCATCTCTCTTCTGCTCATCCATTTAATATCTCCTGCTATCCTCCACATTTTTCCAAGTCACAGGAAGAGAATAACTCTATCAAGAAGAATCTCTTCCTGGTGATATGAGTATTCCCCACACTCACACACACACAGTTTTCAAGCATTTTTTCCTTGGGGAAATGTTGAGCTGAAGAATAATCGCAGTTGAGGATTATTGTCTTGGTTTTATTGTTGTGAAGAGACAATTCTTATACATAAAGTATTTCATTGGGGCTGGCTTACAGTTTCAGAGGTTCAGTTCATTATTATCATGGCAGGAAGCATGGCAGTGTCCAGGTAGACATGGTGCTGGAGGAGCAAAGACTTCTACTTCTTGATCCAAAGGCAGCCAGGCAGAGACTCTTCTGTAGACAGCCAGTAGGAGGGTCTCTTTCACACCGGGCAGAACTTGTGCATAGTGCCTCAAAGTCCACCCTGACGGTGACACACTTCCTCTAACAAAGCCACATCTCCTAATAGTACTACTTCCATGGGCCAAGCATATTTAGATCACCACAATTGTCATGTGGTTCTGTACTTCCCTACTCCATCCAGACTCAAGTTGTGACTGGCCCATCAATGCCCAAAATAGCCTCTTATGTGGTTGAGAATTGGGTTAAACTAATTCCTCCAGCTCAACTATGCACCACGTGAATGCAGCTGGTGGAAAGTCGAGTCGGTCTCACCTGGCTTCTCAACACCTAACTTCCTGTCAGTGGGGCACTAGCCTTGGATAATCACGCTAGAAAATGGGACCTGGACCACGTGTAACATCATTGCCCACAATGTGCTCAGCATTTACTAGACAATTAACTACAATTCAGCATTCAGAATTTTAAGTGTTCAGAGACAACAAGGGTAGGGTCTTTGTCTCTCTGAAGAAACTGGCCAGAAAAGCAAATTTTAGAAGCATGACATTACCGTGAGAGAAGAGAAGAGTACCACAGCTCAGTCTGAGCTCTGCAACAGTGACAACCCTTGGTGCATGGGACAGAGGGTGAGAGGGGCAAAAGTCTTTATATAGGAGGACCTATCAGTCTATACATATGGAAAACTCAGAGTAGGAGAAAACAGAACAAATGTGATAAAGTTCCAGTAAGCATGAGTATGGTTCCAAGCTACATGTGATCTTGGCCAAGAGATACCTAGAAAGATAAACAAAGACCATCTCCACTGTTATCTGGTCCCTGGTTAAGACCAGGGCGGAAGTTGTAGGTAGCTGTCAAGAGAATGAGAGTTACGTGGTCACAGTAGAAGTTTTGGTCTCAGTGACTTCAAAGTAGTAGACCACGATAGAAGCAGAGAGAACCAAGCTGTAGAGAACACTTGGCGCATTTCTGCTGTTTAGAAGCCGATCCTTTTTCTGCCCATCTTCCTCTTAGCAGCATAAATATCCTTTTGGAGTGAAACTGCATTTTGTTTGTCTTGAGAGGAGAAGGTTGATGTTCTTCTCTGTTGCCAATCTGCTGAGATTCTTGACCTCACCACTTTGGAATGTTAGAAGCAGGCTCAGGCAAGCAAGAGGCAATTTGGTACTTCCTCATAAGGACTGCATTTGAGAGGACCACTGCAAAACACAGTATTTCCCAAGAAGGGCTACGACAGTATTTTCAATTGCCACATGCTCTCCAGAACCCTGCCACTTGCTTTCCAAACACAAGAACAAGAGTAACCGTGCATTGATGCAAAGCCTTTTTCACAGGGACTCTCGGAGTTCTGTCACTAATGGGGCTTATTTATCCTCAGAGCACCTCTGTGAGGCATTTACAGGAAAGGCGTGACCTGACTTACATAAACAATGTCAAGATCAACATGAAGCCAGACTACCCTGTAACTCCAAAGCCCTGGATCAGATGGAACAGAAGTCACCCAGTGACTTATAGATAGGACAAGCATTCATGCTATGGTAGCATGACTCATATTCTCTCTGAATGTCCCCTTGGCTTGCTTGGACCTGTCACTGTTTGTGGTGAGTCTGTGGTTATGGGGAATTAAGAAGTAAATCTACCAGACTGAGGTTAGGACATAATATCAGCTCCTTGGCTAGTCAACCATGTCCCTTTAGGCCAACAGGCACCAAGTGGCCATTTGGGAAAACCCAGAGACATAGTCCACACATGTAATGGGTTACCGGCCTGGCCAACTCAGCTTTGAAACGTATTCCCACAATGAGCGATTGCAAATCGATAGAAAGAAAATCGCCTTTTGCCAGCCTCACACAGGGCCCCGGGAGAGCCAGGGCAGCATCTGTCATAAAAAGCCTTCTCCTGGCCAGAACGGGCTGGCTCAGAAGCTGCAAGTGAAAACAGAAGTTGAATAAGAGCTGTGTACTGTATTTGTTTAAATTTCATCCAGCGAATGCCTGTGACGCAGGAGACAGGTTTATGGAGAGAGAAATAAAATGCTGACAAATGGCCCTGTAATCAACTGGAACATGCAATAAATCATTAGAATGCCAATAACACTTCCAGGACAAGCTTACAAAGGTCATTACTATGTCACAATACATCTTCCAGCACCAAACAAAGCAAACAGAACATGTTGGGAATGGGATTATGGGGGAAGCATCTGTCAGTCCTAATTAAGAATTAACTACAGATCGTATCTTGGGAGATGTATAATTTATTTTCCCTCTTCTTCCTCCCAACACACTCACAAAAAAAAAAAAAAAAAAAAAGAAAGAAAAGAAAAAATAAATCAATAAAAAATTTAACTCATTCTAGAGCAGAGAAGATGTCAAACAAGAACACACTGAGCAGAGGTGGATGT
This sequence comes from Mastomys natalensis, assembly GCA_021653895.1. NCBI lineage: Eukaryota > Metazoa > Chordata > Mammalia > Rodentia > Muridae > Mastomys > Mastomys natalensis. The sequence goes on along the minus strand of JAJTUV010000266.1, from coordinate 766,397 downwards.
GATCTGAGACCTAGGAGAGTTAAACATAGAGGCAGCAGAGGGCCAAGGGCAGACAGAGAAAGCTGGAGAGGCAGCCTGGGCTCCAGGAAGCTGAGGCTTTCCCCATGCCCAACCCATTCAGTTTTACGCCATGAAGAATGGCAGGGTTATTTAATACTTCAGCAACTAAGTTTTATTAGCTGGAAAGAGGCAGCAGGAAGGTTAGAAGTTAAAACAAGGTGGCATCAAATTCTTCTTACCTGAATGTTCTGGGAAGATTGAGTTTGCCTTCAAGCACTAAAAAACTCAACTCAGGGTGACTTAAAGAAGTATTTATTTTCTCACATAACAGAAGTCAACCAGTCGGAGGTACAGGGTCTGGTTTCAAAATGTCTGCCCTAGAATTATTTAGCCTTGGCTTTTACCCCTCTTTTTCCTCCCAACTTCTTTGACAACATGGTCACAGGTGGTGGCCCTGCAGCTCCAGGTTTCCTGTCCATGCTCCAGGAAAGAACAGAGTGGAAGGAAGTCTTTGAATTTCATAGTCCCTGCCTTAAGGAAATCAGTTTCTCCAAAGGCCCCAACAGCCTTAAGCATTGTATTTCACGTGCCAACCCCAACAAAATGCCTGAGAGGAGAGGATAAATCATCATTCGATTTATATTTGGGATTCTGATCACGAGGAAACTGTGTTATCAAGTAATGGGGCTTGTCATGCAAAGAATGTGTGCTGGGGAACAAACAGGAACTTTGTAGGTACACATGATTTGCTTCCTGCTGTCCCCAGGAAGGTCCTTCTTTGTCCAAGGAGGAAGGCACTGGCCAAGGACTCTTAGGAAGGGGGAGGCGCCTGCACAGTAAGGCCTGCATGACTACTGGCACCAAGTGCGAGCTGCCACCAAAGCCCATTGGCCTCACATCGTGTTCTGTTCTTTTTTAAAGACAGCAAAGTCCCCTGTCTTTGTTCTGTCTTAAAGTAAGCATGGGTATTCAGGGAGAAGTCAGTAGGCCATCTAAGAAGCACCACAGGACAGATGCAAAAACACCCACCCCTTCCCAAGATACTGCCATCCAAGATGACTTGAAAGAAGGCCCTTGGATGTCTTTTATTGTTTATGGGCAGTTTGCATTCCTCCACGCAGCTTATCTGCTCTTCTGTGCACATGTGTGTGTGTGTGTGTGTGTGTGTGTGTGTGTGTGTGTGTGTGTGTGTGTGTGTTTTCTAATTGCCACCGGCCCCCCCCACCCAATGCCCCTGTTGTGAGCCAGGCTTGTCTTTCTGCGCAGGCGCCTTTCCCCCAGGCTTGTTCAGGGAGGTTCCCGCAGGCTGCCTGCTTTTTATGTCCTGATGGTTGCTTTTAGCCTCATTGCTGGCATCGCTCTTGCAGGCGCTGTCTCACTCTTCCTGCCTTCCCTTCTCAGGTCTGTTTTCTGCTGGAGTTGCATTTCTCCCTTTATTTTATTTTATTTTATTTTTTTCTGCTGACAGAGACAAGAGCTCGTCCTAGTTCCCCACTTCAGGATTTGTTGCAAACTTCAAGGTACAGGTTTATGGCTGCCCGTGTCCCGGTTATAGAACAGCTCTTATGGGTCCTAATAAACCCAGCTGCTCTGGGGCCTCTTAAATTCCGGCGGAAAGATGGAGAAAAAGCAGTGCTCAGTCCCGTGCCATTCGGGACACCTCATCCTTCAAGGATGGCGATAATGTTTCTTTCTTGGGGGAACCGAACGCCCATAACTCTTGGATGCTGCCCAGGAACAAAAGGTGAAAAGGCAAGGTATCCTCTTCTTCCAGGAGTCTAGCTGATGGTAGATCAGAGCTTGGATGCAGCTAGGGCTTGGAAATTGGAGTAAAACATGGCAGGATTTCATCTAGCCTCAAAGCCTCCATTGCTAAACATGAAGTTGGGTTGTGACAGATTAGGATGAGTAGAAATCCACAAGAAGACTGTTGTCCCTAACCTTTGAGGGTGGCCTCCGAGGCCTGCCTGAACACAGCATCCACATTCTTCACCACAACTGCTCACAAAACACTTCCCCTTACTTTAGTGAGGAGCTCCATACAACAAGTCAGGCAGTTATTGTTTTCCACGTGAGACAGTTAGTTTTTTATTGTCACAAACTAGCACAAGCTAGAGTCACCTCGGACGGGGGGTTGTTTCCATCAGATTGGCCTGTGGGAATGTTGTGAAGCATTACTTGTTGATTGCTAACTGGACAGTTACACCCTTAAGCAGATGGACCTGGGCTATAGACTAAACGTAGCTGAGCAAGCCAGAGGCAACAAAGTACTAAGGAGCACTCCTCCATGTTTCCCTGACTGACTCCCCTCAGCGATGAACTGTGCCCTGGAAGTGTAACCGCTATAATAAACCATTTCCTCCCCGAGTTGATTTTGGTCAGGTTCATCGTAGCAACATAAGTCAGGAGGAACACCGAGGCAGTGGTTCAGTTGTTAATTGTGGTTAATTGCTCATGGTCACAGAGCTGCTCAAGGGGCAGCAGAGACTAAATCCCAGTTGTTGTGAAATATCCCATGCTCAGCTCCATTTCAAACTGGCAGTGTTAGAGGTGGAGGGCTGTGGGATGGTAGGGGACTGTCCATACCTATCTCTAGAACGTACTAACCTCAGACTGCTTTAGAGAAAAAAAAAATGAAAGCAGACCTAGAAGTCCCTGCCTCTAGAGCTAGCTTTGTGCTCTTCAGAAAGCCACGTAACCACTTGGGGCTTCGGCTCCCTACTTTATAAAATAAACACCAGTCTTCCCAAGATGCCTTGGGGCATACTCTGGGAGCAGTTTGTTCTGAGCGCCCCCTTATGACTTACACATTGAATTGCATGCTCTTCTACTAACGCACAAAAGACAAAAGGCTTAAGAGCCCTTATTCTAGATGGGTGGTTCTCAACCTTCCTAATGCTGTGACCCTTTAACACTGTCTCTCATGTTGTGGTGACCCCTCAATCATAAAATTATTTACACTGCTACTTTATAACTGTAATTCTGCTACTGTTATGAATCATAATGTAAACATCGGATAGGCAGGATATCTGATATGAAACCCTATGAAAGAATCCTTGGACCCCCCCCTCAAGGGGTCGCGACCCACAGGTTGAGAACTACTGGTCGAGAGATTGTCTGAGATCCTGCTGTGGTTTGGGTAGGTGTGTCTCCATGGAAATCTCACATGCTGGACTGGTCTCTGTGTAGTGGCATTGAGAGAGGGTGGGATTTTTTTTTTTTATTTGGGAGTCCTAGTGAGAGGTAATTAGTTATTGTAACATCATCTTCACAAATGAATTAATGTCTCTCTGGCTGAGTGGATTAGGTCTTAAAGTGTTAGATCTGCGTTGGTGACTACTGAAGTAGTGTGCAAAAAATCATCTTCTACCCTGTCAATCACACACATCCCTATTATGTGATGTCATCCACCCGAAGGACTTCACTAGAAACCAAGCGATAACAGAGTCAGGTCCCTGGACTTTCAGATCTGTAACCTAAACAGGCCTCTTCTGTTTACAAGTTAACTAACCTCAAGTACCTTGTTAGCCCAATAGAAAACAGAATAACTCAGGTGTTGTTGTTCTATCTATTCCCCCCCCCCCAACCCAGCTCAGTTGAGCATCTAACTTGTAACAAGAATACATGGCATATAATTGGCTCTCATAAATGATGACTATGACCGACTGCTCAAAATTTCCCTCCTGATGGCACTCAGGAAACAGTTGCTTTCCTCAGGAGAAATTTTTGAGGGTCGTGTTGAGGGCTGGTTGGTGATATCGATTGTTGAGGAGTCATCCATGTTTTCTTGTTTTTCTTGAGGATTTGGCGATCCAGGCCACAGCACTGACATCATAGGACTTGTTTCCAGTGGTACGAATCTCTTTGTCCCCCTGTCTTCAGCATGGATCGAGAGAATCCAAGTCGCTCAGCCTGCACTGTCCTTTTGTATAAACCTGAGCAGTCTGGAGTAGTATTTCAGGTCACCTTAAGCTCTTCCGTTCAACCCAGGTTTTGCATTAAATGAAAACTATTAGTATTCGGAAATGCTTTACCATGAGGGCAGCTGTGTGACCATGACCTCTGTGTTTGTGTAAACGTGTTTTTATTACCGCCATGCCAGGGGTGGACAGGAGAGCCAGAGGAAGAGAAAGCTGCTGCTTATTAACATGGATCTTGTAAATGGTCAATCCTCAGTGGCTCAGCTCTCCGGGGTGGAATCAGCCTGTTTTCTGTGTTGTACTCTGCACAGCATGTGACCCTAGCCAGAAGTCCATGGTAGGGACTCTGACCTAAGAAGATGCTGTGTGGCCTTCACTGCCCTCTACTTCGTACTTGTCTCCAATTATCATGGATTTGTTCCTTCCTACCCTTAACTCACCTTCTTCCTCAGCAAAAGACAGTTCACATCCAGCCCTCTTGTCTATTTTTATACTTCCTTCAAGGCCAGCCTGAGCTACACTGTGAGACCATGTCTGAAGAATCTTAGAATAGTGTTAGAATCCTTGCCTGCCATGAATCTAGCTCTTCCTCCCTCCCTCCTTCCCTCCCTCCCTCCCTCCCTCCCTCCCTCCCTCCCTCCCTTCCTCCCTCCCTCCCTTCCTAGGCAAGCTGGCAATGAAAGCATAGAGTATAGAAGACATGGTCTCATGGCTAGCGCCATGGAAAAGAGTTTGCAAATACTTCCAATTTCCATAAGAAAATTCCAGGTTCTGTCCCGGCATAACAAAAGAATGGCGTTTTATCCTGCAAAACGTTCTTTGGAATTCAAAAGTCAATGTCTGTTAATAAAGCTTTATTGGAACATAGTTGTTGACAACAGCCGAGTTTGCCCTCTGAAGGCAAAGCTGAGTATTTGTGACAGACACCATAAGACCTCTAAAACCCAAGACAGGGTCTATCAGATGTTTGTAGAAGTATGCTTTCCTTGGGTTGCTTGACTTTGCCGTCTCTCTCAAAACCTCCACCATCAGCTGACAACACTGACACATTCATCTTTAACACTTCTATAATCTTCTGTCTCCTCTTATTGCTGGCCAATACCCCAGTATTTATCAGTAGGACACCTCCAACCACCTCAGAAGGGTCTTCCAGCTTCCAGACTTCCTACTAGGACACCCATTTGTGTCTATATTGTATAAGACTGGCTGAGTACAGATCCTGGGGTGAAAAACAGCTCCCTTAAATCCTAGCCTCTCCTTCATCCCATACTATCTCTTCAGCCCTGGGTCAGCCATTTCAACATATGCCTCCTATTCTTTATGTATAAAATGAGCTTGAAATAGCGCCTACCTTATAAAGTTATAGTGGACATGACTTACAAACTGAGAGGCTAGCCTACAAGAGCATGTGCCACATGGACTTCTTGAAGACAAACTCTTTGAACCTTGAACCTTTCAGGTTGTCTAGGACAAAGATAGTCCTCAGCCTTGGGGTTTCCAGGGCCTGGTTTATTTAATGTCCTAAATGAATAATGGATGAACTACATACTCACTTACTTTAATGTGTTCACTAATCCAGAAAACTAGAGTTTTTATGCTCAAGTCCCAACTATAGCCCCCATCCCCTGTACTCTTGAATTGGTTACTGCAGATGGAAGTACACAGACTGTAGGAACAGAGACTGGGCAGGGGTTTTCTTAAATACCCTGGCCAGTCTCATATATGCGCTATGTTGATGAGACCCTATTTGTTTTACATATCAGATCCTGTCCAAACTCTCAGGAATCCTCATGCCCACGATGATGGTGAAGCTACTTTCATTCTGCTTTTTGGTCGCCTTGGGTCTTCTCAGCCCACCCCAGCAGGCTGCTGAGCAGACTGGTAGGCACTTGCCCAGTGAGAACAGATGACGAGCAGCATGGAGGGTGCTCTTCCAGGAAAGCCGAGGCGACTGGAGTGGGCCAAGTCAGACCATTCACACGGAGACATTGTTCCAGTTCCAATGAATTGTCACACTTCTCTCTCTTTAAGGGATGTTCCTCCTGACTCTTTCTGTGTTCATCCTCTGATTGTCTTTAAAGGTCAGTACAAATACCAGTCCTTCCAGAACTTTCCTCCACCCCTGCTCTTCCTCCTCACATAACTTTTGCTTCATATGGCAATTCCTACTGCTCCCCTGCTGGCCACACCCCTTCTGCAGTCACAGGAAGAGCTGGGTCACATCTGAATTTGAGGCCCATAGCCACCATTAAGCCTTAGGCTCTGAGGGATTCCCAGAGTATTCAATGAATGAATGACTGGATCTCTGTCCCTCTATACCAAGACCCTCAGAAAAAGAGCAAATTCTTTTTTTTTTTATTGGAAATTTTTTATTGGAAATTTTTTTTTTTACATTTCAGATGTTCTCTCCTTACCCCATTTCCCCCCCTCCCTCCCAGGAACTCACTATCCCTTCCCCCCTCCTCCTGCCTCCACGTTGGTGTACCCCACCCACCCTCCCTGTACCTCACCTCCCCACCCTCGAGTATCGCCCCCCACGACATCCAGCCTTCATGGGACCAAGGATCTCTTCTCCCACTTATATATAGCTCCCTTGCATATATAGCTGGAGCCATGGGTCCCTCCCTAAGCGCTCCCAGGCTGGTGGTTTAGACCCTGGGGGCTCTGGTTGGTTGGGATTGTTGCTTTCCTCATGGTGTCGTGAATCCTCTCAACTCCTTCAGCCTTCACTCTATCTTCTCCATTGGGAACTCCATGCTCAGTTTAATGGTTAGCTGTGAGCATCTGCCTCTGAGTATGTCAGACTTTGCAGACCTCTAAGGAGACAGCTATATCAGGCTCCTGTCAGCCGTACATCCTGACATCCACATCAACCTCTGCCTTTGGTGACTGCACATAGGATGGATTTCCAGGTGGAATGGTCTGTAGACGGTCCCTCCTGCAGTTTCTGTCTGCACTGTGTCTCCATATTTGCACCCTTGTTAAAGGTTACTAAGTTAGAACTATCTCTGGGCACCAGGACACCTGTTCTATCTCCCTATAATCCTCTGAGTCAACTTAGAAAAATTCCTATTAGGGAGAAGTGAAGTTTATAACAGCAAGCATGGTCCAGCTCCCCAGGCTAGCGACTAGCAGAAGAGAAAGCACCTGTATAGCTCATATCAACACTACTGTTTAGCTCTATGGTCTCCATCCACATGTTCTGTGAGGCCAGTGTCTTGCCAGTTGATAGGCTAAAGATAATTACTCTCCTTTGAGCTTCTGGCTCCCATAGGCTTCCATCAAGAGACACAAATATAGCTATGAAAAGTCAGAAACTGAGTTAATGTGTAACTGAAGTCTTGCTCGTCTTTCTCCTTCTTCATTTCCACCTGGCACTTGAAAGCTGTTCAAGGTGACTCATGTTTGTACATAAGGCTGTCACTATCGTCAAGGATGTTTGCAGCAGGGTCTCGGTACCCATTTTATAATCACCACCTATGTTTACATAGCGCCTATCACCAGCACATCAGCAGGTTTTGACAAACAAGCTGCGTAGTGCAAGAAGAAAAGGAAAGGGATGTCTGTGAATGACGCTGTTAATTATCACTATGGTACACCCAGACAACTCCTTAAAGTGGCACATGATCACTTTGGCTGTCTTTGTGTGCATGTGCCTTTCAGAATACCCTTCCTCACTACCACATGATCTAACTATCACCATCATATAAAAAACATATCTAGCTATCATAATATATCATGACACAAAACTTGGTAGCTCTCACCCACAGGGCAGGAATACCACACAGTCAGAATGGCTGCAGTAAATGGGAAAACGTATTTTTTACATGATAAGGATTTTAGTTCCTGACATGTTTAATGGGAACTAAGAGCACAATGTGAGAGTTATACAAAAGTAATACTGAATCAAATTTTGGTTTTCCTGATAGACGTAGGTGTAGTCCCAGGAAATAAAAACCCTACTGTATTTAGTGATGAGAAGGGATCATACTTGCTGAATCATGTAAAACACCCAAGAAGTACACGGAAACCACAGAGGTGTCTGGACCAGGGTACCAGAATTGTGACAGGTCTGGTAACTTGTCTAGAGCCATAGGGAAAGGATTAAGCATGTTTAATCTGGAAATCTCCTAACAAATGTGATCTGCATCTTATTGCATGTATTCTGTGACAGCAGGTGACTGGGCTAATAGTGGTGGTAATGGTGACCCTCAGATGACACATCACAAAGCAGCACAATAACCCTGCTAATCTACAGAGCATCCACTGGCAGGTTGACCTGCAACTGAGACCTATGTATTTTATCTATCTCAACATCTACCTAGAAGTAGATGTTACTGGGTGCAGGGGTGGGGATAAGGGAGGGTGGGGCTCTGCTTCTAGTGATACTGTCTATTGCCTGTAAAGCTCAGAGAGGGAATGACATCCTTCTTCAGCTCTGAGAGACAGACAGACGAGAAGACATATAAGACATAAAAATATATGTGATATAGTATATGCTATGCTGTGACATCAACAGCTTCATATGGCATAGTAAGCTTTCTCAAATGTCCATACTGGAATTTCTTTTAGTCTTTATTCCACCTTTCCTCTCTCTCATCCCTTATGTGTCTCTTTTCTCCAAACCCTCTCAGGGACCAAACAAGTTCGGTCCTTCTATTGCCTCTGCATGGCTTTCCAGCTTGATACCTCAGTATCCAATGATAGTTATATTTTAAAAGTCATTCACCCCCAGCCTCCTTGCTTAGATTGTCCTTAAAGTCAGTTATTTTCCTTCATAAAAATAATTCTGCTGCCTGATGTTAAGAGACCAGGATTTCATCTTCTGGGACCCTGAAGTGGGGACTTATAATAGACAAATGGACTTGGGAAGTTGGGTGTACTGGAGACTCCTTTTGGAGAGTCATAGTACATTTGTTCAAGTACCTATAAATTTCCCCAGTAAAGCACTCACTAAGGTCTTTGATAGTCAGTGTTTCCAGAGTTCACTGGGCTACAGATAAATAAAAACATCTTTTGTGCTCTTTGAAGTGTACCTTGGTGTGCGCACATGGAAAACAGAACAATCCAGAGCCTATGCAGCCAGACCCTTGGAGCTGAAATCTCATTGCAGCAAGAATGTTTGTCCTTTGCCCATCTCGCTGGGTGACCTTGGGCCCACTCCATCTGATCCAGGGCCTCAGAGTTATAGGCTTGTCTGGCTTCGTGCTGATGCTAACATTGTTTATTGTGTGAGTCTGGTCACCTCTGTCCTGTAAGTGCCTCACAGAGGTGCTCTGAGAATAAATAAGTCCATTAGCTGCGGAGTGCTGAGGGTCCCTTTGAGAAAGCCTTTACATAAATGCAGTTATTCTTGCGCTTATATTAAATTGACTATCAGCCTCTAAGCTAGGCCAGTTCACTGCACAATTTTACAAAGTAAAAAGAAGAAACAGGTGATGTGTTCTTGGGCCAAGTGGTGCTTTCTGGGTTGAGATGATTAGCTTGAATTCTTTGTACTGGTACACACACACACACACATGCATGCACACATAAACACGTGTGTGCATATACACACACAGACGTGTACCCACTGACACACACCGGGCACTCTGGAGATGCAGAATGTAGGCTAAGCAATACTATGGGTGCTCCTCTATTAGATGCTGTCGTTTCTACAGACTTTAACATTCATGGAGCCTTCTTTATAATGCATTCATATGCATTGTTTTTCATAAGGAAAAAATAGAGTCCAATGAGCTAACACACAAGCAAAGAGGCAGTGTGTCAGTCAGCTTTCGGTGGCTGTGGAAGTACACAAAATAAACAACATAAAATGACTGAAACAAAGTGAGAAAAGGTTTATCTCGGACAGTGATTTCAAGCCATGGTTCCCTTGCTTTGGTTCCTATAGTGAGGAAGACTATCGCGGTGGGAAGCCCTCATGTGCACAACTACTCACTTCATGGTGAGCAGAAAACAGACAGGGAAGAAGAGACTGGGCCTCTGTTATGCCCATCAAAGGCATTTACCCAATAATCTGCTCTCCCAGTAAACCCACTCTTAAAGCTCCTACCACCTCCTACAGGCTGAAAAAAGGACTTTAGCATGCTGGCCTTTGGAAACACTTAATCTCCAAATGAGAATATGCAAGGTGTCTTAGTCAGGGTTTCTATTCCTGCACAAACATCATGACCAAGAAGCAAGTTGGGGAGGAAAGGGTTTATTCAGCTTACACTTCCACATTGCTGTTCATCACCAAAGGAAGTCAAGACTGGAACTCAAGCAGGTCAGGGAGCAGGAGCTGATGCAGAGACCATGGAGGGATGTTACTTACTGGCTTGCTTCCCCTGGCTTGCCTCAGCTTGCTTTCTTATAGAACCAGGACTACCAGCCCAGCGATGGCACCACCTACAATGGGCCCTCCCACCATTGATCACTAATTGAGAAAATACCTTACAGCTAGATCTCATGGAGGCATTTCTTTAAGGGATGCTCCTTCCTCTGTGATAACTCCAGCTTGTGTCAAGTTGACGCACAAACACAGCCAGTACAGAAAGATCCACAGCTTGTTTATAACCAACATGTATTTAAATGTCCAGTTAAGTCTTACTTGAAAGTAACCCTACCATCCTATACTTCCATGCCAAGATCTTTACAATTGAGGCTGCCCAGTAGGAGATGTTGACTTGACCAAGGCCAGAGTCCAATAATAATAAAAATAATACCACCCAAACTGGTGGCTATGGAACTGGATGTGGTGTTAATCTCATCATTCGGAGTTTAATTTCTTGTGTTCTACAGGCAGCCCTGCCTTCTAGATGTCAACGAGCAAATATCTGAGCATGCACGCTAATAGAAATGACAGGCAACACATAAATATGCACACTTGATAAGAATTTGTTTTGGATAAATGCTATAAGGAAAATTAAAGCAGGATGAGGAGACGTAATTTTAGGGTTAAGGAGAGAAAGAGGTTGTGTAGAAGACTAGAGAGAGATGTTGAAGAACATACTGTGAATGAGAACCAGGTTTGTGAATGTCAGCTAACAAGCCTTCCAGAGAAAGGGGGATATGAGAAGGCAAAGTGTCTGGAAAAAAATGGTGGGAGATGGGTAAGTCCTAAGAGGAAATAGAGTTTAGGCCATGGAAAAGACTTGCAAGGGTTCCATGACCATGTGACAAAATCATACCGTTGAATCTCATTGGTAACTGCTTTCTCTACTGGCTTAACTTTTTATCTGAGTGAAGTATACCATCTGGAGCCAGGGAATCACTTTCCTCCTGGGATAATGGACACAAAACTCAAAATAAGAAGTCGACTTTGAGGCACTGTCAGTTGTAAAATGGCCAGGTAATCTTTCTCCCTCATCCCTCAGATGTTAAACACATACCACAGAGTGCTGTCGAAATTGTATCGGTGCTCACAAAACCAGCAGTGCTTGACTTTCCTTACATTCACGGGATTCTCTTACTTTCATCATGCAGAACAATTCAGAAATCTGCTTCCGATCTGAGGCAGACATGAGACTTGGGCACCTGTGTCTAAGAAGTGAGGACCAAGTCTTAGCACCCAGAGAAGAAAGGAGGTGCCTGGGACAAAAAGATATGAATCTTCCAAAAAGAAATTATTTCAGAGTGTATGTGCAAATTCAAGTAGTACCAGGGGCTGATTCTGAAGACTTCTCACCAGTATCCTGTTTTGCTTCTGTCTAAGCATGTGTCTCATAGGTAGGGAATTCACTGTCCCTCCAGTGCCCAAGGTTAAGGACACAAAATGTCAGGGAGTTGGGTGAGCAGTTCACGGCAGGAGCCATAATGTCCTCTCAGTTCCTTCCCTGTCTTCATCCAGTTCTCTCTCTGTCACCTCCATCTTCCTATACCAGGCGAAGGCATGCTTCCCTAAAAGTGCTAAATAAAGCTCAACAAGGAACTGGAAATGAAAGAAGAGCAGGCCACTGCCTACATTCTATGTTTCTTGAGCAATCATAAAAAGAAAACATCATTTCCTTTGAGGGCAGAGTATCATGGAGTTTGCCTCTCCATAGGACTGAGGTCGGAGACCTTGGAGGATGAAGGAGAGGAAAAAGGTCAGTGGAGAAATAGAAACATTGAGTTAAACCTCTCCTTGGTCCAATTTTTTCAGTACTGAACTTGCATTTAATGAATCATACTTTTATTTTAGATTAACATTTAAAAAATGTATGTACTTATTATATACAATCTGATATTACGATATATTACATAATGACCAAATCAGAATAATTAGCATATGTAAAAGGAATTATAAATTCTAGCTAGCCTGTACAAAAGACACATAGTTCAGGTATTTTATAATAAGATCTGTAACCATGGATTGGGCAGGTTTGGAGCTATTCTAACTTATATCTCAGCCATATGTCCCTTGTTGCTTGCTGTTTCTCCTGCCCACCTGCTCATGATCCATCTCCTCTCATGACAACCACCTCCTCTCTTTGTCTCCTTTCCTGTCTCCACCTGTGACCCCCAGCCAGGTAACTGAAAACCTGCATACCTCTATCTATTGTCCAATGATAGGCTTTATCCTTTTACTGACCAACTAACTTGGGGAACAAGGTTCATACAACAAAAGCTGGCATAGACGAGAATATCTGGTGGTCAGGGGCAACCAGATCTTGGGGGCCACTATTTAACATTTGAATACATAACAGCACCAGACCAATCCCCTTACAAGCATAGCCATCCCCTTACACATTTGTCATATTATTGTGGAGGTCATCATTCTGAGTCCCTTTTCCTAGTTAATTTTGAAATACAATCTTACATTATGGTTGGTTTTAGTCATCCTCCTCTACATGAATGTTGGAAATTTTTCTACCTGGCAACAAAAACTATCAAATTATGTCAATCAGGAATGCAAATTATAATTGCCTGCAGTGCATTTTCATAATCTGCAACATAAAATACCCCCCAGAAATGATTTCTGAGCATAGGGCCCCTAGTCCACAGAGACTAGATTCTACCTCCTGGTTCATCTTCATGGCACACAGTTGATACTAATCTTTGTATACTTTCTATTGAGAATCTAGGGTGAGCAGAAAAGGATATGCCTAACCAAAGAGACCCCCACTTGTTTGCTCCCTGAATATGTTCCTCAATAGCAAAACAAAGTCAGAAAGCTCTAGTCCAGGGAAGGATCCTACAACTGAATCAGCTACTGTGATTTCCAAACAGCCAATACCCAGAGCTGTGGCTCCTCTATGTTTGCCAGAAGCACAGGGGACTGTGGAGCATGTGCAGTATGTCTGGTCTAAATCAAGGTAGATGATAACCAAAGAGGAAACACTGCAGTTTGAATGGTATATACTTAAAAATGTAAAATATCAAAGCAACAGAGTTAGCTCTGCAGTTAAGAGCTTTTAACTCTTCCGGAGGACCTGAGTTTGGTTCCTAGCATCTACTTTGATCAGTTCACAATTGCCTGTAACTCTAGGGATCCAATGCCCTCTCTGGCTTCCATAGACACCCACACCTGTTTGGCATATATATTATACACAGACATAGTCTACTTGCAGGCCTTTGTGAAAAAAAAAAGTATCATCCTGGTGAGTACATGTGGAGGAGGATGCTCACAGAGCAGTTCCTAGGTGGATGAACTCAGAGGCAGAATGCTGTGGATGCCATAGGTAGCAGGGTACTCCAAGGGTGTCTTCTAAAGGAAACTCATCCAGCTGAATTAAAAACTGTCAAACCGTTGAGCCTGTGTGGGTGGGGCATGGCTAATTCCTGAGAATTAATTAATTCCTCAAGGCACCTGTTTCAGTTCTGATTCAAAGTATTTGGCTCTTTCTAATGATCTGAATCTTATCAGTAGCAACATTTTCTTTGATTCCCTAATTTACGTGTGCTTATGTTTTGGCCAAACTATAGGTTTCTCAAACTCTTCTGTTCTGCTTTTCATCACCAATTACACCATTAATCTAACTAAAAGGACCTAGCAATAGATACACCATGGCCTGAAGCTGGGATGCCTTAAAATTTCTTCCTAACACATTAGCTAAGTGGTCAGTTTTAAATTCAATCTCATGCAAGGTCTCAGGACACAGACAAAATATAGACAAGTTCTTTAACAGATGTAACATTCATGGCCTCCATTCTAGTTACCTATACACTCATCATCCCCATTTGAAATTTCACAAACACAGAATTCAGTGTTCACATTCCTATCAGCATCCCATCAGAGATCCCACCAGAGTGATTTCATCAGAGATTCCACCACTGATCCCACCAGAGAGAGATTCCACCAGAGAAAGATCCCATCACAGCTCCCACCAGAACTGCCTGTTATCTTCTATTTAAAATGTCTAAATTTCCTCTCTCCTGATTCTCCAAAAAAAATTTCCAGGATCTTCCAACAAACCAGTTTGAAAGGCTTCTAACCCCTTGCAGTCTCAAGGTGGTGATATACCACTTCTCTGATATCAACCTTTTGTGTTAAACTCTCTGCTCCTGTGACAAGACACTTAAACAAACAACATGAGGGGTTAATTGTTCTTATGATAGTGAATGTTTTAGTCCATCAACTCAAGGAGGAAGCAGAGAAATATGACAGCTCATATACAGTATCCAGGAAACAGAGAAAGAATGTTGAGCTAAAGTAACACCATCTTACCCTAGCTCTATTTTGTGTCTGCTTATATAACTCTCAGCCCTCTCCACCCCAACAGCCACATCTGCCTTGATAACACATGTGGGATTTCCATGACTCTGACCGTAGTCCAGCTGTATTAAGGAGATAATATACTTATGCGAACTAAACTAAAACAATTGAAAAGGGTATAGATAAAATTAATTGTATATGAAATAGCTACTATGTTTGGCTTAAACAAATGTTGCAAGGTTACTCTAACCCTTATCTAACACTGATTTAATTTGCCTTTTAAAATGCTATACCACTGAATTTTAATACCAATAGACTTTCTGAGGCATTAGCCCACTCTTGGTCATCAGGCAAAAAAAAATTAAAGACCTCTTATACTATTAATTAAGATGGTGGACTGTATCTTTCTCATGAGGATTATTTCAGATGTACCCACATTCAAGGTAGGCATTCCTCTTAATTAATTCTGCCTAGAAATGCCCTTACATAAATGTGTTAGTTTCTCTTAGGTACTTCTCAGTTTTATCAAGTTAACAATCAATGTTACCTATTACAGAAATCAAGGCAAGTAAGAGACCTCCCATTTGCTAGTGTAAATGGAATCACTTCCACCACACTTTGTCCCTGATACCAAAGATCTCACATGCAGTATTTTTCCCTCCTATCATCTCTGAAGATAGCTGTCAGCTTCAGGGGAAAAAAAATCATTTGTTCAGATAGAGGCCCTTTCTGGATATAGTGGGAAGTGTGAAAAAAAATGGGGTTGGAAGCTTCTGAATTCAAATTTCAGTTTTGCTGTTACCAGTCCTATGATCTTACACAAGAATATCAGCTTCCCTGAGTTGTGATTCCTTCATGTGCAAAATCTTTTTTTAAAGCTCCAATAAAAATCCCACTGGATATGTTCAATTGCTCACACAGAACCTGGCACAGGAAGAGTAGCTATTTTTTGTCCATGATCCTACAAAATTCTATCGTTTTCATTTTGTCAAGTCGATCCCATTTAAATGCAACAGACTAGCTAGATGCTGAAAGGATGCCTGTCTTAAATCTCCGTATAATGGGGTTAGTACCCCAAAGAGAAAACCTGCTCCCTAATTGGGAAGCCTTCCCCTATCATTAGTGTGTTCTGTGCAATCCACATTTCTCAGACCTGTGCTCAAAGTTTTACCAAGGGTGCGATGGGTGTGTGCCTAACCCATGGTCAGGTGCAACCACAAGGTTTTCAGCAAAAGCCTTCCCTTGCCCCGTGTGACAATGAATAAAAAATGCCTAAACTGTAGAGGAACCAGTTTGTTCATAGGAACAGCTAGCTGAGAAGAGTTAGGATGGGGAGGTGGAAAAGAGCAGGGGAGAGGAGAAAACAAACACTGTTTTAATTAAACATAGTGTATCTAAATCAGAGAGGTATGCCCAGAGAGCAAGGAAGGATGAAATGGAATTTTCAGAAGAAAACAATTTTCCCCACTTTCTTGATCTCATTAACATCAAAATGAGCCCCCAAGGAGGCTGCTTTTGCTGCAGACAGAATAGAATATCTCTCCTGAGTCACACAGGATTTGTGCTGCTCTGGACGGGCCCCTCTATCCCAGAGTACCCTTCCTCACCCTACCCAAGAGGACCTTGTCCTTGCTTAGCTTCTAGGAAGTGTGAGGACTCCATGGTGTCATACAACCTTTAAGAGAAATGCAGCATCTTCCTGGCATCTATGATTCAGGTGCCTTTGATCTTGGATTTGTTTTCCCCAGATCACAAGTCCCTGCTCCCCTCTTGCCTTCTCAAGACAATCCCCATATTGACAGCTTCTTGACTGGCAAGGCTGCCGCCCTCTACAGCTGTTGTATCTCCAAGCACCATCAGGAAGTCCTGTTTGGGTTTAAGCCCTGCTCTTGCTCAGAAATCAAAGAGGTTCTAGGCTGACCTCTAGGGTCTCACTATTGTCTTGTTGGCTGATAATTTCACTTCACGTCTGATCGTTGAATACTGTGGTGACCTGTGGTCACTGGCCTTACTCAACACCCATTTCTTCTATCTGAGTTTCTATGTCCTCCACACCAGAGTCTTACTGACATGGGGCTCTGTTTATCATCACTCTTCAGTGTTCCTTGAGCATCAGCTTTTGTCAAGAAAAACAACTCATACCCAAATCTCTAATTCTGATATTGCATGTGTGCATGCTCGAATGAACACACGCACACACACACAGAGGCACTCATGTTACTAAATATATTGAAATGTTTCAATGGGGATGTCACACATTACCAAGGAAATCAAGGTCTCTTCATGGGGTTATTAGTCTAGTTCAAAAATAAAAAAATGTTGAGAGCAGATACAAATGAAAACTCAAGAACAATGCTTTTCAAGTTTAAAAGAAAAGCCCCAGAACAGCAAACCATGAATATTAGCAGCTGCCTAGAGGTGTATGGAGATGAAAAAGTAACATGGCATTCCATTTGTATTAAGTCAGTGAAGGGACATCCAGCAGCAAATGACAAGAGTCACAACTAAATCAGAGAGGCTAAGAAACTTTGCATTGCACCCTCAGTAATGGACATTTTAAAGAGCAGAAAAATAAGGAGGAGCCAAAGAAAAAAGTGTGAGAATGATACTGAGAGGAATGGATGAAATGTCAATCTCTTTTACCACTCAGCACCCAGCACCTAGCACCTAGCACACAGCACTCAGTGTATAGCACACAGCACTCAGCACTCAACAGTCAGTCAAGTACTATATTCTCTTTAAAAGACCAGAACAGCTTCAGGAGTCCATCTTAAGAAGACACCAACAGAGTCTGTGGCTCAGCTTCCAAAAGACATTGTGTGAACCACTTAGGAAATCAGTGGCACTCTAATAAACTTTATTCTAAAACCTGGTATGCTAGTTACTATTCTACTGCTGTGATGACACAACACAACCAAGGCAACTTAAAAAAGAAAGCATTTAATTTAAGGGCTCATTGTTCTAGAGGGTTAGAGACCATCATAATCATGGCAGGCAACATGGCAGTAGGCAGGCAGGTAGGGTGCTAGAGCAGTAGCTGAGTGCTTACATATAATCCACAGACACAAGACAGAGAGTGAGACAGCTACCTAGGAATGGTGTGAGTTTTGTAACCTCAAAGATCCTAGTGATATAGCTCTTCCAACAAGGACCCCACCTCCTAATTCTTCCCAAACAGTTCCATCAACTGGGGACCAAATATTCAAGCTTATAAGCTTATCCGGCCATTCTCATCCAAGCCACCACTCTTGGCCAGCAAACTGCAGCTTGATTGCAGAAAATGAGTTTAATCAGAACCTCTCAGTATTCAGCAAAGTGAAACGTTGTTCAAAGTTGCAGTTGCCAGGGCAACTTAGACATGGGTTCCAAGTCATATGCCACAGCATCAGGAAGGATAGCAGAAGGGCAGGGCCAGCATCACAGCTGGAGTCCTGAAATAATGTCCAGAGGTATGACCATCATCTGTAAATTGACCTGTGGAGGCCTACCCAATAACCAGACAAGAACCACCATCCCATAAAAGGCCCAGAGACAAGAACAACATTTGCAGCTATGCTGCTGAAGAACTTCCTCATGGTATGCATAGCATCTATGTCACAACCCAGAGGTGTGGCAGGCTTCTAGGAGCCTGGGAAAGGAACACGAAGGTTCTTATGACTGACATCAGCAGGCAGGTTAGACTGTATTTTACTCTACACCTTACACCCCACCCATCCCTCTCTCTTTGCAATTATTTCTCCTACATTTTAATACCTAATGTCAATTGATTAGATGATCTTGTCCTGCTTTATTCTTGTTTTCTGTTTCTGCTTTATATTTCCTCCTCCTTTTCCTGAAGTCTTTTTAAATTCATTTTTCTTTTCTTCTCATTTTCTTTTTCTGAGGACATGTATTACTGTACTTTGCAGAGTATTTATGCCATAGCTAGAACTATTTTTTATTCTAGCTTATCTGACCAACCATATTCTTTCATCCCCAGTACCTTTGTCCCCACTATTCCTCCTTCTATTTCTGATTCTTTTCTTTACTTCTCTAGCAATCCAATGCTAAGCACTGGTATTACTCTGTTTTTCCTCTTTTGAATCACACAGTAACTAATACATCAATGCAAGCATGATTACAGTACTCCTAAGACAAAATGGCTCTGTTTTATAGTGGTCCTACCTACCCCCTTGATAGTGGCTGTTTTTGCAGACAGTGTTCTACCATTAAGGAAGTCCTGGTCCTTGAACCTTGTGCCCATAGCACCAATCTAGCAGAGGGAAAAGACACTTCAACCCTACCACAACCTAATCCCTTGTGAACACTGACTGCAGGAACTTGGCAAGAATAAGGATGGATTTTTGAAAAGACTCAACTAACCATTTCACCTCAGATTCTAATGCAAAAACATAAGAAACGTATATATATATATATATATATATATATATATATATATATACCCCAAGGTAAATGTCCTTCAAAAATCATGAATCCTGAAATAATGGCCTCCAATGAATATGAGTTACAATGAAATTCTAGACAAAGAATTCAGAGCAACAAGTACATTCAGAGAACTCAAAGAAGACACAAACTTCTGAATGAATTCCAAGAGAATGGTTTAATTAAATACAAAAGTCAACCCAGGGCATGAAAGTGGAATTCAATAAAGAGGCAGAAGTACTGAAAAAAAAATCAATCTGAAATACTGGAAACGAACAATTCAAGAAGTCATATAAAAAGTTCCATGAAAAGACTCACCAATAGAATGGACTAAGGGGAGCCAGAATATGTGGCCTTGATGACAAAGTCAGTAAATTAAAGACCACAGACAGATTGGTAAGACATTACATATCAAACATCAGAGAACTATCAGACACTATTTTAAAAAACAAATCTACATATATAGGGGAAAAGTTCATGCTAAAAACATAGAAAACATCTTCAATAAAATCACAATGGGAAACTTATCAAATCTAGGAACATAGGTATAGGGAGCATTTGGAACAGCAAGCAAAACAGGCCAGAGAAGAATCTCTTCATATAATATTATAGTTAAAACACTAAAAACACAGGGTAAAGAGTATACTGGAAGTGGCAACAGAGAAACATCAATTATATATAGAAATGAGACAATCATAACAGCAGATTGCTCAACAGAAACTCTAAAGGACAGGCTGGCTTAAAATAATGTGCTTCCAATTTCTGAAAGACAGTCCCTAACGCAACTATTGCATCCTCCAAAAAGTATGTCGTAATTGAAAGAGAAATAGAAACTTTCCATGATGAAAATAAGTTAATGGAATTTATGATTAGTAAACCAGCTCTAGAGAAAATGTTTGAAGAATCCTTTGGGTTGAAGAGAAGGATAAATATATCCATAAGGCTACAAGAAAGAGTGAAACACACTAGAACAGTAGCTAAGCAAATAAGAACCACACAAGCACAAAACAAACACTACAAAAGCAACAAGATGGCATCAAATAATATACATTTTTTCAGTAATTCTGAATATCAATCATCTCAGTTCTCCAATGCAAAACCACAGATTAGCACATTGGATTTTTTAAAAAAAGGAAGCTCTTTGGTGCTATCAATAAACATATCTCATCATCAAAGACAGACACTACCTTGACATGAAGAAATGGAACTGGTATTTTAAGTATTGAAACCAAGAACCAAGTAGATGTCACTATCCTACACCTGACAAAATAGATTTCAAACTTACACTATCCAAAGAGATAGAGTTCACTTCACACTCATTAAGGGAAGGATCCATCAGTTAGACATTACAATTCTAAGCATAGATGTGCTAAATGATGGGTCGTTCTAGTTTCCTTTCTGTCACTGTAATAACACTCTGATTAAAAAAAAAATACAACTTAGAATAGAAATGATTTATTCAGTTTATATTTCCAGGTTACTATCCATCATTGAGGGAACTCAGGTCAGGAACTCAGATAGAACCCTGAGGCAGAAACTATTGAGAAACTGTGTTACTACCTCACTCATAAACTCTTGCTTAGTTAATCTTTCTTATACAGCTCAGGAAAACTGGGCGGGCTAGTTTTATGTCAACTTGAAACAAGCTATAGTCATCTAAGAGGAGGGAGCCTAATTGAGAAAATTCCTCTATAAGATGGGGATATGGGCAAGTCTATAGGACTTTTTCTTAATTAGGGATTGATGGGGTAGGGCCTAGCCTATTATGGGTGGTGTCATTCCTAGCATGATGGTCCAGGATTCTATAAGAAAGTAAGCTGAGCAAGCCATGAGGAGCAAGTCAGTAAGTAGTACTCCTCCATGGCCTCTGCACCAGCTCCTGCCTCCACGTTCCTCCCGTTTGAGTTCATGTCCTGACTTCCTTCATTGATGAACAGTAATCTGGAAGCATAAACCAAATAAACCCTTCCTTTTCAAGTTGCTTTGACCCTAGTGTTTCACCACAGCAACAGTAATCCTAAGACAACTACCTTCCCAGAGAACACTGCTGCCCACAGTGGACACTCCTATATCAATTAACAATCAAACTTATCTCCCACAGCGATATCCTCAGGTCATTTTCATATGAGCAATACCTCAATTAAGATTCCATTCTTACATGTGTCTAGGTTGTGTCATGTTGACATCTAAAGCTGACTACAACATGGGTGAATTCAATTAAACAAATACTTCTAAAATGTCATGTCACAGTTAATCTATGGTGACAATAGTGGTGAATTTAATATCCCACTTTTTATCAATGTACAGGTTATTCTAACTAAAATTAACAAAGTTAATGGCATCATAGATGAAATAGACTTATCAAGAGGAACATATCTCAAAAGAAGAAAGGCTATTTGCAAACCTGTTGTGATCAGAGGGGAAACTCAAAGCATTTCCATTAAAACCAGGAAGAAGACAAAGGAATCTCCATCCTTATTTAACTTAATGCTTTAAGTCTTGGCTAGAACAATCAGACAAGAGAAAGAAATAAAATGGATATAAATAAGAAAGAAAAGAGTCAAAGTACTCCTATTTGCTGATGGTATGATTCTATTTGTAAGAGATCCCAAAGATTCCACAAGAACTCTCTGTAGCCTTCAACAATACTGATAACACACTGATGACAAAACTAATCTCTTTCACAATTATCTTTTTAAAACAACTTCCAATAAACCCAATCTGGAAGCAAAAGACCTCCACAATGGAAACTTTTAAACACTGAAAAGAAAAGGAATTAAAGAAGACACTAGAAGATGGATTATAAGAGTTAATATAGTGAAAATGACTACCTTGCTCAAAATAATACAATGCCCATTAAAATTCCAATGGTTCTCTTCACAGAAATAGAAAATGTATTATAAATTCACATGGAGGCACAAAAAGATCTTAGGCAGCCAAAACAATCCCGAGCAAAAAGAATAATGGTGAAGATAAGACCGTAGCCTTCAAGTTATACTAAAGACCCACAGTAACAGAGACAGCACAACAAAACAGACACTTAATGGAATAAAACGAAAACCAAAAATAAAAGTCCACCAGAACAATTCCCCGGATCTTCATTGTTTTCTAACCACAAACCAGCACATTCTATAATATCTTCTGTTTTCCTAAATCCTCTTGAGACTTGTGATACCTACTGAGATGTGTATAGATTGTCTAGGATACTTAGCCAAGAAGCCAGCCACACACAGGAATCATTTAAAAGGATGATGCTCTTCTGCACCACATGTGGATAGCTTTCAATGTTACAAATGTATTAAAGGAAAGGGAGTGGGGACCAATCAAGTAGTTGTGAGAAAGTGCCCACAATCTCCACAGGTTTGACCCTCCTCACGTTGATCCCAAATTGCATATTGCATTCTTCTTCTTTTTTTTTTCCAATTTTAAAATTACATTTATTTATTTATTTATTTATTTTACGGTCTAGTCATTGCCCACCTCCTGGTCCGCCCTCCCACAGTTCCTCATTCCATTCCTCCTGCCCCATGTCTCCAGGAGGATGTTTCACCCCACTCCCACTTCACTACCCCACCTCCCCACTCCCCACTCCCTACCTCCCTACCCCCACACTACCCCAGCAGGCCTCCCACTCCCTGGGGCTTTAAGTCTCAGGTTAGGTGCATCTTCTCTCACTGAGGCCAGACCAGGCAATCCTCTGCTGTATATGTGTCAGGGGCCTCATACCAGCTGGTGTAGGCTGCCTGGTTGGTGGCTCAGTGTCTGAGAGATCTCAGGGGTCCAGGGTAGTTGAGACTGCTGGTGTTCCTATGGGGTCACCTTCTCGAGGAGATCCAGTGACCAAATTGTATTCTTAATTTTACCCTTTGCTTTTTTACTCCTCCAGTTCCTGGGCCTGCAAGAAGAACCTCTTTTTAGGCACTTTCCTAAGAACTGAGCATCTGATGCTCCTATGAGGCCCTGGCTTTCCCCCCAGCAGGCAAAAGAATGTCCGTTCTAGTGAAAGTTAACTAGTGAGACAAAAAGATTATAAACCACCATAGGATCTAATTGGATCCACTGGCCTGCTTTTTATATAGTCCATAAGATCAATGACATCTGTTCCACTTCTTGCTACATATTAAATTCATCGTGCCAGGCTTACTTTGTCCAGTCTACATGCCTAACAATGACAGAGCTCGGGAAATGCAAGTCTCTGTCTGAGTCCATCTATCCTGGTTAGAGATGGAAGACCACAAGTTATCTGCTTCTGCCTGGAGTATTCCAACACTCTGGAGCCTAAGTTTAGAGTGGCATGGCAAGGGGGTAGGTTTGGTAGTGGAGAGGGAGAGAGAAGGGGAAGTAAAGTGCCACTACACACAACTCATTGGTATCTGATCCTCATCAGAACGCAGATGGCTGGGCTATAATACTGCTCCTTTCATAGACAAGGAAACTGAGTTTCGAACAAGTTATTTGTTTAAGATAGCATAGCCAATAAACAATAGAACCAAGATGGTTTTAGTAGCAGGTACTGTTTGCAGAAAAAATAGAATTCATTGTGACATTTTCATTCACATATAAAGAGTCTTGATTCTATTCACCTCCATTATCCCATACTGATCATTTTCTTTTCTCCGTCCCCTCACCTTCTTACTTACATGTCTTTTCACAAAGTTGACTGCACATATGTGAGAAAATGAGATATTTGTCAGAATCTGTATTACCCTACTTGGCCTAATATGATGATCTTTGGCTCTACCCATTTTCCTTATAAAAAAATTAGCATGATCTCATTCTTTTTATGCTTAATAAAATCTCCACTGTGTACAGGCTACATTTTTTCTCTACCCACCATTTGTTGATAGGTATCCAGACTGATTCCATAACCGTCATTGTGAATAACTTTCAGTAAGCATGGGTACCGGGCACTGCCATAGTATGCTGATTTAGATCACTCCATATTGGAAACAGGGCTTGAAAACAGGCCTGGAGGCAGAGCCTGTGAGACTTCTCTGGGGCATCCTTAAATTGGAGCTGTATCAGTGAGTTTTTGTCAACTTGACCAGAGCGAGACTCATTTAAGTAGAGGGAACCTCAATGGAGAAAATATTCCCTTTGGACTGGCCCATTGGCAAACATGTGGGATGTTTTCTTCATTGATGATTGATGTGGAAACACTCAGAGCTCTGTGGGTGGTACGATCTCTGGGCAGCTGGTCCTGGGTGAATCAGAAGGCAAGCTGAGCAAGCTGGAAGAGAGCCGACAAGCACCATTCCTCTTGGTCTCTGCTTCAGTTCCTGCCTCCAGGTTTCTGCCTTGAAAACCTGCCCTGACTCCATCAGTGATGGACTGTGATGTGGATGAGTAAGCCGAATAAACTCTCTCCTCCCCAAGTTACTTTTGGTTGCAGTGTTTCTCAAACAATGGAAAAGAAAACTAAGACTCTACAAAGCACTAAATACCCTGGGTGGAAGTAAGATGTAGTCAGATGTTCATGAGAGCACGTAATAATGCACAGCTTTGGGGTACTACTTACATAAAATGGCTAGTAGCTTTTTCCCGTAGTGGTTTCCTCTATCTGTAAGCTAACTCACAGTCCCATGTCCAGAAGAAAAAGAAGGAAACTTCATTTTTCAAATGAGCTACAAAGGAAAATGACAAACATTGAGAAATTGGTAGCAAAAGGCATAATTCGGTCAGTATGTCCACTCAACACATGCCTCTACGCTGTATTCTTTTCTATGTTTTATTGTATTGGTTTTAAGTTTTATCATATGTTTGTGTGTATGCATGCATGTGTCTCAGTGTATGTGTGTGTATGTGTGTGCACGCACACTCGTGTCAATGTGTGTATGTATATGTGTGCACACTTGGGAGTGTGTATGAGTGTGTGTGTGTGTGTGTGTGTGTGTGTGTGCAAATGCCTGCCAAGACAGCTTTAGAGTTAAGAGAGGTCATTAGCCACTCAACATGGATGCTACAAACCAGACGCTGGGCCTCTGAAAGAGAATCAAACACTCTTTAACAGTGAGCTGTTTTTCCAGCCCTCTGTTCTCTCCTTAACCCATGTACTCTGTAATTCTTTAGAATAATAGGAAACTGCCTCTTTGGGAAAAGTAAATGACAATTGAATGAGGTTAAGAGATGTTTAAATCTGAATATTTTAAAAAGGAATGTGACTATGGAAACGTTATTAAGGGGAGATTCAAAAATCGACTTAAATATGCCTGTATATACTGGAAGAATCTGGGAAGCCTAGCCAAGTCTTGGGTGTTTGTATTTTCTAACGATGTAGGGTGCACTTCACAGCAAGATGCTACACTGAAAGATGTAAGGGATACACAGAGGAACAACACGTGATTAAAATTCAGCCTCAAAAGATACTACAAAGGAAGAACCAGAAAGTCATGTGAGGGCTGGCACAGGCTGGCACAGGCTGGCATGTCTCACATCCAAGTACTAACCAGGCCAAAACCTGCTTAGCTTCTCACGATTCTCAAGCCAATAAGCCCTGTGCCTAGAAGCTCCTTGGAGTAAGCTTCCCAATGGCTATGTCATTGGGACCACAGGCCTGAGCCCCAGCATTTAGGAAGTACATAGGGTCTCACATTTGAGAGGAAACCCCTTCTGAAGGCTGTGAGACTTACAGCTAAAGGCTGAAAGGAGGTTTTCAATTGCCACAATATAGCCAGCAAAGGTTTCCAGTGACTTTGAGGCCAGCTGTGGAGGTCACAGGTTTCCTCGATGCCCTAAGCATGTTCCCCGCTCCACTCTGGCTAGGCTATTGGGGATTCCCCACCACTGAGCTTCACTCTCAGCCAAGATATGCTGTCTGAGAAATTGCCATGACTACCCCCCCACCCCAGTAGGTCTTTAAAAATAAGTTATACACTATGTAGCGGGAGTTCACCAAGTGACTAAAGGTAAAGGGGAAAGTAAAACAAAAGGAGGGGTAGGGGGCGGAGGGGGGCGCGGAGGGGGTGACAAAGCATTATCGGGCAGCTTTGATCTCAGCGCTCTTTCCTTGCTGCACTCTGGCTTAAAAGGAACAGAAAAAAGAAAGCAGCACTTCAGGCAGGAAGTGTCTATTATTCAGAAATGTAATATAATTATGTGTCTGCATGGCCCAGTTTATCAGACAGCTTTCTCTGGAAGGATGTGGTGGGATTAGACACACCACCTCCTTTCCTCCCAGCTCCTTCCCACCCCAGACTCCTACCTCCCCCTACAACCTTACCACCCCCCACACCCCCACCCTCCCCCTACTGCCAGCCCTTTCTTCTTCTTCTTTTTTTCCCTCCTTCCTCCAGGACACTTCCAATTTCCCAGGTTTCGTGACCACTTACATGTCTTTCCTGAGTGTTTTTATATAGCGTAGGAAATTGGGTAATGAAAGCCGAGTCATACATTTCTGCTTTATGTTTCCAAAGAAGCAAGTGTGACTGTCAGGTTTACAAAAGATTGTTTATGTTCACTGGCGTGAAATGGGGAGCGAGCGTTCGGAGCAGAGAGAGAGAAAGGCCGGCCAGGCTGGGATGACAGCAATGCATTCATCCTCCACGCTACAGCAGACAAAGCTCGGTCCCCGCCTGACAGGGACCATAAATCATGGGCAGGAGATGCTGTACCTACAGCTTATACCATTCCAGATGACAAACACACAGTAATCCACAGAGCACAGCACTTTCGCTCCCTTCTCCCCTCCGAGCGCCAGCTTTCTCGCCTCACCTTCCTCACCTCCCTCCTCCCTCTCTTCTTGTCCCCCTCTTCTCTCCACATCACCACTCTCTCTCTCCAAGGTTCCTCCCACCCTACCGCTTGATCCTCCTCTACTTTCTCGCTTGTGAAATGATCATTTCTTTTCCAAAACTATCTTTTGTTATTTTCTCTGCTGCTCTTGCTCTGTTGTTAACCTCCCTTTGTAACAATCTGGGATTGTTATTTCCTATTGGGTCATCTTCTCTTCCCCTTTGTTGTTCTGTGTTTAATTTTATTTAGCTAGTGTATGTTGTGTGTGTGTGTCCCCTGTTCTTGTGTTTAATTTTATTTAGCATACGTGTGTGTGTGTGTGTGTGTGTGTTTGGGGTGCTGGGCATGGAACCCAGAACCTCACAAATGCTAAGCATACACTGTATTACTGAGGTACATCCCAGCCCTATAGAAAACAGAATTCTTGCTCTCTGTCATCTCTCCATCTCTCCTGTCATAACTTTCCAGTCTCATCTGGCTCACCTGGAGCCCTTGTTCACTAATAAGAATGTGATCTTCATCTCAGAATCCTCTTGGTACAGAAGCAAATAGAGAAGAGGGACATTACATGTTCCAGATTAGTTGCTCTCAGCCTTATTAATGCTTTGGCAATGCCATTTCTCCTGTTATGGTGACTCACAACTATAATTCATTGCTACTTCATAACTGTAATTCTTCTACTGTTGTGAATGGTAATGTAAATATTTGTGTTTTCTAATGGTCTTAGGTGACCCCTGTAAAGGCGTCCTTTGACCCCTTGCAAAGGAATTATGATCCACAGGTTGAGACCCATGCTCTAGAGTATGTGTTCCATCTGCAGGCACTATGTATCTCCAATGGGGTCAGTTTTAGGGACAGAACAGCTCTGGTCTGTGACCTTGGGATCCAGGCCAGGCTTCCTTCTTAGTATTTATGGATTCAGGAAAACCCAGGGTCCATGCTGAGACATGGCAGGTCTTCTCAGCAGAGAGAGGCCATGGGTATGTGACCCTGCACACTCTGAGCTCTGTTATGAGTGGGTTCTTCCACAGGCCTGAGAACCTCCTCACTCCCTTGTCTCTGTTTTTATGCTATCAAGAGTTTACTCAGACTACTCCAGAGGCACATCTTCAATCTCAGTCCTCAATATTCACGCGTGTGATCAGACATGGTGTGATCAGACATGGTGTGATCAGACATGGTGTGATCAGACATGGCGACGCTGGAACATTCCCCGGGGGGCAATGCATCTTACAGTCTGCTCTTGTAGTTAGTTGTGCTAAGATTTCGAGCAAGAACCCAGATAGAAAACACTAAATCAGAGAGGTTTGTCTTCTAGAACTTCAGCTATGGGAAACTCAGCTTTTAATTTGAGCTCTAATGGAGCCCTGGCTCCCAGAACTAAGATGGCTGACCATCGAGTCTCATCACACTTTGCGTTAACACTAGGATCCTTGCACACGGGCAGCCATGCAAACGGTATAATCCATACAAAAGCATACCATGATATAATCGTGTTTGCGTTCCTAATTGTGCGTCACTAACCCAGTATTTTTAAGTGTCAAACTAGCATTCTGAAGACCAGCTCCATCTAGATCCAGACTTCCCAGGCCTTTGTAAATGATCAGTCTTCACTGTGTAGAAATGAAATCCTAACCATGCAACTGACTCTTCAAACTCTTGGGACCAAAACAGGCTTGGCCAGGAGGACTAGGAATAATTTTCCAGGATGACTTCCAACCAGTCAGCCCAAGAATGACCCCTATTGACTAAGGCTGGGGTGGGGGACTGTCTAGGTAGCAGGTCAAGGGTCTCACTCTATGTACCTTTGGAGCACTGAGGGCCTATCAGGGTCCATTTGAATTGGTCCACTCACAGCCTGGCATGACTTGGGTGGTGGGGGAAGAAAGTAGTATTTCAGAATGTAGGAGAACTCCAGATGTTCCAGACAACACCTGTGTCAGCCGCTGCTAAGAGCCAGGTAAGAGGCTAATGGCTCACACTGGAGAGAACCAGAGCCATTGATGAAGTCTGGAAAGAGACTAGCAGTTTGGCAAACATGCAGAGAGAGTCATTCCTCACTAATGTTCTTTCTTGGCTCTCTAATTATATCATTTCCTTTAAGAAGTCTTGGGGGTTCCTTTTCATCCTCCACCCCTTATCTCAGCTTTTCCAGTTGGCCCATACCAAGATTTAAGGAGGAAGACTATTTAAACCTCTCAAAGTCTTCCTAATAGGGTCCTCTGGTTGGCCTTGGAGGCCTGTTACAGAGGCAAGATGATAACAAGAACCAATCGGGAGGCTGGCGGGAGAAAAGCCGGGCATGGG
This sequence comes from Mastomys natalensis, assembly GCA_021653895.1. Taxonomy (NCBI): domain Eukaryota; kingdom Metazoa; phylum Chordata; class Mammalia; order Rodentia; family Muridae; genus Mastomys; species Mastomys natalensis. The sequence continues at coordinate 737,399 of JAJTUV010000266.1, read as the reverse complement.
GGAGCCTCTAAGAGGAGCCCATCCCTTATGCCGTCTTGCCATTGTGGATCAAATGGCTATCCTGGCAGATCCCATCTCATTTTGTGCATAAGATGCCAAGCCTGGAAGAAAGGGATGCTGGGCTCAAAAGAATGCATATGTTAGGGCAAGACTTGGCCCTCCCTGGAGTCCAAGCTCCTGTAAGGATGCTCCTCACTGTACTGGGTCCCTCGTTTAGGCTGGGACGGTATCTTCTCTCCTCATTTTGTATTATGATTAGCTCAGATCACCATCATGATTAAAAATGGTTAACATTTATTAAGCGTTCACCAGATGTGAGGCACTTGTACTTCATGTCCTATCTAAGTGAATCTTCTCGACTTCCTAAGGTGAGTATGGCTTTTTTATTCAGACACAGATTAAGTGACTTGCCCAGATAGAAGATGACTAACCGCTAAGCCTGTTCTTTCAGCCACTAGCTATAATGCCACTTTTAAATTGAAATTACTCCCAAAGGGCATTAAATTAAGCTCTTTACATTTTAGCGTGAATGAATTTAACTGGGACTTTGTGTTCAAAGAGATATTTCCCCAGCCCACAGCGTTTAGAAGCTATAGGAAAGTGGAAGCTCTTTTGGCCCAGTTTGCCCAAGGCCCCGACTCTGCTCCCCATCCCAGATTCCAGGGACAGAAGAATTTGCCTTTGAGTAGGGTATTAATAACAAAGCCAAGTTCTCAATTTGGACAGAAGCAGCTATCCATTAAGAACCTTCCAGAAAAATATCTGCTTTGGTCCATTTCATTGCCCCAGATATAGAATTCCACTCAGGTTTTCCCCCCATCCCGAAAGGCCTCATGTTATAATTGTAATTAATTGGGCCTATTAGAATCCCAAAGGGAGGGACAGAAGGGAAGAAAAATGAGCCCTGCAGGGCCCCTCCTACCCTGGCCATTAGTCACTCACTGCAGAATATAGGCCCAAAGAACAGTTAGTTGCCTTGCTCAGAGGAGGGGATATGGGAGGGGCACAGAGCAGAAAAGCTGGGAGGTTCCTGGTGAGGGGCGGCCCCTTTCTAGTCAGGTGGCGCTTCCACCCATCCGTCAGCTCCAGATGAAAGGCTATAAAACCAACGCGTGCGGAGACCGTAAGAAAATATACATCCTGATGTGTCAGGAATACCTGTGCGCCTTTAACCTCAACTTCAGATGAACCAACACACCTCGGAGCACATTTATATGCAAAGGCATATAATATGTCCCCTGTATCTAATTATCTGTCAACCCGAGGCAGTTTGTTTTCCAAATCGGCCTCTCGGCTGTGACTTTACGAGGTCATAAAGAAAACGATGCCACTCTGCACTGAAACGCAAGGAGAGCCCAGATCAACAAATTATCCTCTTTAATGGTGTCTCTCAGCCTCCAGAGCTGGGCCTGGAGGAAGAAAGCAGCCCAGTCCTGAGCCTTCCCAACCTCCAGAGAAAGGGGCAGAAGCGGCACAGTGTGAAACTGAGAAGACATGGGGACGTAGGACATAGCCAATGAGAAAGACTTCCCTTGGCTTGTTCAGCTGTCCTCAGCTTTATTTCTCTGCATGAGCCACATCTGTCAGCAAACCTGTCAGCTGATACCTCCAGTAACGGGGTGTTGTCCATGTTCCTGCAGGCTTCAACACCAACCCCTACCTAGACCTGCAGCCCTGTGCCCCGGAGCAACTTCAGCTCCCAATAGTCCTAGGACGCTTGCTTCTCAAAGAGAAGTGAGAGAATTTAGACCATTCTCCTGAGAGGATTCCTTCTTGAAGGAACCCTGGTTCCCGGGGAAAGCGGGCAGCTGACAGCTTACTTCTCTGTTGTGTCTGGGAGGAAACAGTGGTGGCTCTTTTAAACTTCTAAGCCAAAGAGAAAACTCCTTCTCCCCCATATCAGGAAGGTAGGTGGCAGCAGCTGCAGCAGGAATGCATTGTGAACTGCTAGGGGCCTGAACTCAGCATCCTACACACTTCAACACTCATCCAAAAGCAGGCGTGAACACACACACACACACACACACACACACACACACAGGGGGGCCAAGGAGGGATTGTCCCAGCACAGTCTCTTCAGCTCCTATTAGGCCTCATCTGATCTTTAGCAGATTAATTAGGAAGTTTGTCAGAAGCCAGCCATGAACTGCAGCCGCTCCTCTCTGGGAGTGGTAATGGTGCCAGTGAAATCCAAGCTGCAGGAATTCCACTACCCACACGGCTCCTGTGATTAATGATAGAAAGGAGGAAAAAAGAGAGGTCAACAGCTGAGTGCAAGGCAAGTTGCTAGACAGGGAGTAATTAAGATACTTGGGTAAATATGATTAATAAGCTCAAACTGGCACGGTGCGCCATAAACAAGACTAAACAGATGGTCCCCCTCTCTGCTGAGAAGGCTGGGCACTTGCAAACAAGGAGGGGGTAATGGGGAGGGCGACTCAAGAGGCATGGCTGTGGCTTTCTTGCCTGAGCTGACCCTGCTAGAGAGACCGGTTGAGACGCTAGGGAGAGGTCAGGACATGGAGGTAGCTTGGAGAGTCTCTAACAAACCCCTTATTCAGCACAACACAGATAGTACAGACAGTTCCTGATCAAGCTCAAGGCTTCTCTTCGAAAGCTTCTCTCTCACTGTCCTGCCGTCCCCAGATCAGATGTGGTGTTCATTTGCTTCAGCTGCGTCTCACATAGCAGAGCACAGCGTAGGCACCTGAAACACAGAAATGTATCAGATCCCAGCGGTGAAGATGAGAAGTTCATGGCCAAGGTACTGACAGTGTTGAGCTCTTCTTAGGCCTGTGGAAGAATCTGTCCCACACTTCTCCAGCTTGTGGTGACTGTGGCATTTCCTGCTTGCATCTACTTCCAGGTAAGGTTGCTTTGTGAGGTCTATGCTCAGATGGGACCATCTACAAGGGAGGAGGATGCAGTTCAATCTACAACAGCCACCGATGACCTAGAAAGCAAACAGGAGAGCAAATTCCTTATCAGAAGGAACACAAGCCTTTGTGTGTGTGTGTGTGTGTGTGTGTGTGTGTGTGTAGAGGCACTTTTGAGATGGCTTGCATGACAGACTCTTAGTTCTCAGCTTGTCACTTAAAAAAAATGGTCCATGCCAAGTGTGGTGGAGCATGCTTTAATCCCAGCAATCAGGAGGCAAAGGCCAGCCTGGTCTATGTTGCAAGTTCTAGGATGACTGGGACTATATTGAGAGACCCTGTCTCAAACCAAACAAACAACAAGCAAACAAACACAAGAGCCCAGATTCTCAAGCATCCCTGTGTGATGGCACGCAAGGAGTGGAGGCTTTGAGAGAAGACTTTTAAAAAGGAGCCATGGCCAGCTGTCCCCAAAGAGCCTGATTATCAGGAAACTTTAGGACTTAGAAGAGGGAACTATAAACACTTGGTTTAAATAGCAGTAATGTACCAAGGTGTCTGTACCTATAGACAAGGACAGCTGTACTACACGCACCCGAAGGACAAAGCGTTGTAAGAGAGACAACATCAGAGCTCAGACTGTTTGGTTCCTGTGTTAGTTCCCTGTGACTGTTGCAACAAATGATCACAAACATGGTGGCTTAAAACAATAGGAAGTCTCTCTCTTAGAGTTTCTAGAGATCCAAAACCCACATAATCAGGATAAAATTACTTTAGCAGTAGGTGGTGCTCCCTTCAGAGGATCTGGGAGGAGTCTGGCAGCTCCCATTTCCTTGGTTCATGGTTGCATTCTCCAGTCTTCAAGGCCAGTATCTTCTTATCATAGTCGGTTGTTTGTACATGGCCTCTCTCAGCCCTCTTCTCACAAGGACCCATGTGGATAAGCCAAGTCAGTTCCCCATCTTGAACTACTTAACAACATCTGCAAAGACTTGGTTTTTTTTTTTCAAGCATACTGCAATTCCCATAGAATTTGCTTTTTCTAATCTCTCTCAATTGGTCTCTGTGAAGCTAGACAACCTGGCAAACGAGGAAAACATGCACAGGTGTGGCAAAGCGTACCTCTTCACACCAAGTCAAAATTATCCTTAGGAGATGACTTTCAGGTCCTGAATTTGTTCCTACAAGTAACTTCTCTATGGTGTATAGCATTCATTTATTTAAATTATTTTGTTACAAAAGGACTGTTTCAAATTTTAAGTTACCATTTTTTAAAATATGGCCAAGTCAAGGACATTAATATTAAAACTTATACTTTGTATTTGTATTTCATGATAGAAGGCATGTTGATGCTACAAAATATCAACGTGAAAAGATTGGTCTCAGGACAGTCCACAGACTTCCAGAAAAGACCACTGGCAACCCTGTACCTGGCATGTCCCACTCTGGTCTTTCCCTCACTGCACCAAAGGTTTTGAGAATCCCTCAAGACCAGCTGTGTCAAGATGCTTGACTGGAGCAGGAGTCTACTCTCAGTGGATGACTTGGAGGGCTTCTCCCAAGTCTGTCACCCACAGAGTGACCCTCAAGGGACCAAGTTGGGGGAGTAGGCTGACTGTTAGTATTGAGAAGACCCTTTGCTTTAGGTTATAACTGCAGTGTCCACTGAAGGGCACCTGTTAAAAGCTTAATTTCCAGCTCATGACACTGGAGACCGTGGGGCACCCGGGTTTTCTCTGTTTTACATCCTGGACATGAAACAAGTGGTTTTGTTTACCATGTGCTTCCTGTTCTTTTACCCTCTCACTTAAAATGTGGAAAAGGCAATAGCTTTCCCTCCCTCTCTGGTGGGGACACATTCCCAGACCAGGGGAAGCCTGAAACCACAGGTGACGTCACTTTCTAGCTTTGCTATAGTTCACGCCTGTACACACATGCCTATGATAAAGTCTAATTAGGCATATAAGAGATTAATAAAACTAATAAGTTAGAACAATATAGCAATACACTCTAATAAAGGTTACCTGAATGCTGTCTCACTTAAAATAGCCTATTGTATTGTACTTACCTTTTCTTTCATGATATAAGACGATGCAATGCCTCTGTGGAGGTCAATGAAACAGGCATTGTGACTTGGGACTGGCTGCTACATTAGAGTCACATGATCACATGCCCTGAATCAGCAGTCAGAGACTAACAAGAAGGCAGTGTGTGCAATGTGGATACACTGAACAAAAGGATGACTTGTGCCCCAGACAAGATGGGCCAGGCCAGTGTGAGAATGTATTACGCTATTCAGAACAGTGCACAGTTTAAGTCTTGTGAATTATTTATTTGGGGAAATTTTAATTTAATATCTTCAGACTACGGACTGCTGCAGGTAACGGAGACCGTGTACTTCAAAGTCATCAATGGGATAGAATATTTTATAAACAATAAAACCATAAAATGAACAACGTCATTGTAGGATATTACCGTGGAGGTACTCTGTTGATGACTGTGACATTATTCATTGTGTGACAGTTTGTTCACCTAATGCTCCTTGCTATGAAGTTTCCAAGTTTCTTTTCCTCTTTCAGTTGAAGTTAAGTATAACACTTAAGGTATGGAATATCTTCACAATACCGAAGATATAGAATCAGATTGATAAACAGAGAAAATATGGTTCGCAAATACAACGGAGTAGTATTTAGCCAGAAAGAAAACTAAAATCTTGTCCTTTGCAGATGAAAACAAAAGACAATGTGTTAAGTGAAATAAGCTGACTCAACAAAGCAAGGCTTACGAGTTCTCTCATGAGAAGAAACTGAAAACATTGACCACACGTGCAAACGGATTAATATGGTCTGGGAAGGGCTTTGGAAAGGGAGGAGTGAGCGGATGGATGGAAGGAAAGCGGTTGGATTTGATCAGTGCACAATTTACATATGAAAATATCACACCAAATCCCATCAATATATACAATTAACATGTTAATAAAAGCAAAGAGCCAAGTAAAGTAGGAAAACACATCCCGTTGAGGACTTTATTAACCTTTCTGAAATATCGTTCCCTACCATTTTCTGTTGTACGCTCTTTTCCCAAGCAGGATAACAATGCTGCTCTCAAGTATTCAATGTGACCAGAGAGCACATGTACCTGTTTCTCAGCAGACATCTAATTTATCCCAGTGACATCGAAGCTTCATCCTCTCGACACTGTGACACTCACACCTGACAGAGAGGACTATTGCCAATAGCACTTCCTTTGTAATCATAGCATCTGATACAGGAGAAGCCACCTTGCAGATTATGTGTGGCCATCACAGGGCTGGCCTTGTCGCTTGGCTCTACAGGAATCTGTGCAAACTTCTGGTCCCATGAGAGAGGCAGAGCCCACTGTGGGCAGTGGTCTAAAGATGGGCAGTTCTCTGATGCAGAAGAGTGTTCACACTTTGTCATCGCCACTGAGAAATGTAAGAATGATATGAAGGTGTGCTCAAGGGAAGCCAGAGGGAAAAAGGAAGCACTGGGTACATGTTGGCTCTGCACAACGTGTAAGGGACACAGAGTTTCCAGGTGGCCTTAGCAGAAGGGGAGTGATGACAACACACTGGAATGAAGTAGTAATTGTGACAAATTTCTAGAAAGCACACACATGGAAGAAGCCGCCCTCAGGAGCATAGCATTTCCCCTCCCCCACCCCCAAGCAAGCAGTTGGTACAGACTGGTTATCTTAAGGGTAACCTGGGAAAGCTGATACTAGGGTAGAGGAGGGGAAGCAAGCCAGGGGAGGTGGGAGATGATGTCTTCACTGTGAGAGAGGTATCTGAGAAAATCAACTTAAAGACGGAGATTTGCTTGGAACGCTAGTGTCAGAGGTCTCACAGTCCATGGTCACTTGGCTTTGCTGTTCCTGGGCCATGAAGAGACAGAACATCATTGCAGGGAGTACAGAGTGATGTGTATCTGTGCATGAGAGTATATGTGTGCGTGTTTGCAATCATACCTGCTGCGTGTCGGAAGCATAAGATACATTCATCCAGGCTGTTACTTCTTTCAACTAGGCCCCTGTATTCTACAGTTTCCATTACTCTCCTAAAGTCCATTCAGTTACAAGTCTAATAATGTGTTGGACAGTCTCTCAAATCCAGTCATTTCTTAGAAGAGTAGGCAGCCTAGAGATTAGCACAAAACCTTTGTGGGATTTGCTAATTTTCAACATTAACAGACGGAAAGGGATCTACCAAGAGTGCATTATCACCTGCAGGGAACAGGGGAGCTCTCCACACAGAACACAGGCCTCAAAAACAACCTACCCAAGGGCTAGGGGACCACTAGCCATTGGTAGACAGCTGCTCTGTACATGTAACAACCAACACCTCTGTCACCTTTCACATGGATAGAAGCGCCAACAGGGAGTTGTGGTACTGGTGAGTGGAAGTCATATTGGCACAGGCAAACATGGCTAGTGCTTAGGGGAAGGGTGCCCAGGGTAAGTACCATAACCCATGATGAGTTCTAACCTAGAGTATCAAAGGAGAATTGGCATTTATACTGGGGCATGCTAGATACTTAGGAGTTTGCTGGGTAGTGATGGGTAGAGGCTGTTTGGAAGGAGAACATTCATTCCAAACCACAGGGAGGGGAGGGGGGACAGAGGGAAGTAGTGTGGAGACTATGTGGCTCATTTCAGAAGCTTCAGGTGGCATGGGCTGTTATTTCCGTGGACAGGAGGTCTAGGGGACCAACTTCAGAAGCCATAAGGGGCTAGGCTGTGGTGCCACTGAAGTTGGCATTTCCTAGAATTGGCACTACCTAAGCTGTGCAGGCAGGGAATAATAGAAACCCAAGGTTGAGCTACTCTAGGCTAACATGAGGAGTCAGCAATCCCAATGAACCCAGCTCCTTATAAAGCATGAATGGGGTGGGGCTGGAGAGATGGCTCAGTGGTTAAGAGCACTGGCTGCTCTTCCAGAAGGTTCTGAGTTTAATTCCCAGCAACCACATGGCGGCTCATATCCATCTATAATGGGATTTGATGCACTCTTCTGGTGTGTCTGAAGACAGTGATAGTGCACTCATGTACATAAAATAAATAAACCTTTTTTTAAAAAAATGTAAATGAATGAAAAGAAAGTGAGCCCGCCAATTGATGTTGTGGGTTTGACTTGCAGGATCCACATACCTGAGTAACACTAGGCTCCAGCTTCAGAGCTGCCCTCAGCTGTTCCCTCCAGAGATAAATGCACAGTCAGGCTAATTGGGCAAGCCTTTTCTGTAAGCAGTCATCACTTGAGGAACCCAAGATCAGGCAGGAGTATCCAGGTCCCTGGAATCCACCTTATCCTAGCTTTGCAGCAGATGATGGTACGACAGGGGACTGTTTATCATTACTTTGAAAACATTCATTTCCATGCTTGGTTGTTTTTTTAGGTAGTTTCACTACGCAGTGCTGGTTCACCTAGAACTTGCTGTGTAGATGAGCCTAGCTTCAGAGTTGTGATAATCATCCTGCCTTACCCTCCTGAATGCTGGGATTACAACTCGTGTCCCCACTCTCTGCCTTCCTGCATTTTTTTCATGTATCATCAGATCCACCTGAGTAAGGGAAGAACAAATTGAAGCTTTGTCTAATGTCAAGGAACGTTAACTCTCTCAATCCTTCTGGTTGACCTTTGGAAACTGGTGAAGTTCCAGTTAACTCAGTTTGCTTCATCATCATAAATTTGGTTGGCTGGGAGCTTGATGCAAGACAACAGCCTCACAGTGGTACCTTTAGCCATTAGGAGGCATCACCAATTTCAAAACAAACTGGCCAACAAAGATGCTAGAGACTGTTTCCTTATAAGGACATCCTGTGGTAAGCAAGCTTCTAGGATAGTCACCATACCTGCTGATGTGCAGTGTCAGTGAGCATTTGAGTGTGGTGACAGGCTGGCCCATGTCTAATGAATGGAACATAGCAAAGGGCATGGACGTCTTTCAAAGACAGCCACCCTCCTCCTCATCCTTATAATGAATAATGAAGCAAGACATATATGCCACTGGGTGGAGTCACTCATATGGTAAAGAACCAAAGTGTCTTCTTCAGCCAGTAGCCACCAGGAAACTGAGGCCTAGAGAAACTAAGCCCTACCTCAAATACTCGATGAGCTTGGAAGTTGACTTCATTTCAGCTGAGCATCAGATGGTAGCAACCCTGACCATAGTGTCTTGATAACAGCCTTTGAAAGGACCTAGCTGAAACAGGCTCAGGTTCTTGAGACAAGATATATGATTTTGTAAAGCCAGTAAATTGGGGGATGATGTGTTAGATACAGGTAGAGAATGACCATGGCCATCACAATGGGGGAAGACACAGCAAGAGTGTAGACACATGCAGAAGGTTTCATTTGAGTCACTGAGTCACAGCAGGGATAGCCTCCCTCATGGACAGGATTTCTACAGAAGGTTAAACAAAGACTGGAAAGGCCCCTGCCTTTCAATTTTTTGACAGGTGGAAATCCACAATTAGTCTTTTCTTTGACTCAAAGCTCTCACTAATTGTTAAAATATAGTAAATTTGGAGTCACAAAGCATAAAACCAGGTCCCAAAGCCTTCATTATTGAATATTTTTGATGTGTCCTTGTACATAAACCATGTTTATGAAATGAAAGTATGAATTTAGGAAAGTTAGTTAATAGGTTTAGCCTACACTTCAATTTAAAAAAACTCAAATAGCATTTATGTATCTTTATGTAACAGGGCTCCAGACCTTAGTAGGTCTCCAGACCTTAGCACAACTGACTCCATGATGGAAATGCCATTCAGGCTGTAAAACTTAACATGTAGACAGCACCACCAACCAAAATTGAAAACAAAGAACTAATCCATCAAAGTCCTACAGTTCTGGGAAAGTCTTTGGTTTCTGTAGTTCTGCTTCTGGGTAACTGTTGGTAACTGAAGTATATCAACCCAGGATATAGGTTTTGTAGTTAAAAGCTCATCCTGAGAAATGCTTGGTGCTACACTATGATCCAGAACACCCAGTGTAGTTGCCAGCCAGCTAGCAAAGACATTCTCTTGGCTTAAACCCATGTCTGAGCAGTCCTCTCTGGTGAATACCCCACACTTTATATACCTGTTGGAATTAAGAGGGTTAAATGAAGTAATATAGTTGAAAGTGTTTCTAAGTATAAAAAACTCTATACAATCAAGACTCAATTCCTTTCTCTTCTGTGGCACTCCCAAATGTGACACACTCCTAATGGTGAGGTTCCTTAAGGCCTTTCCTGGAGGCAGTTTTCAGAAAAGTAGAAGTGGAAGAAGCAAAGGCACCTGCCAGAGATGACACCCACCTCATAGCTGGCAAATCTCTAGCCCTAGGAGGAGTACTGTAAAATGTAGGTAGCCGATTCCCAAGGTCCATCCTAGGGACCATTTCTTCATCAGCTTACAACAGGCCCAACCCTATGTACCCACCTCCACCTCCATTATTTACCAGGCATACATGGTATGCTCTGCACCCAGACATTCAAGCATAGTAATGTAACATTCCCACAGCCTAGCCTCTATGATACTATATCATTACTGCCTTTTATGTGTGTTGAAACCGAGGCTTAACTGGGCAGTACAGCTTGACCTGCCTCAGTAGGATGTCACACATCCACTGCTGGGCCAAGTCCTGTTTAGGTGAGGTGCCTTTGTTGGCTCCTTCATTCTGCATCTTCCCTGGGAGCAATTTCTCTTCTTTCTATTTCTCTGCTTCTATCTTCCTATAAAACATGCTGTGACATTTCACACAAAGAGCCACATATACAAATCAATTGCAATCAACTGTACTTCTTTCCCAATGTTAAAAGACTCATAAAGGAAAATGCACTTGTTCCAAATACCCTTTTCTGACACTAAATCAACTCTCTCCTTCTTGGTGGTATTTCTGCACAAATTGAGCCAGGCCCGCAAGAGACCACAATTTACCTGTATAAAATCCTGGTTTGCAGGGGCTGTCTAGTTGTGTTAATAAAAATAGCAGATCTGTTAGCTGAGCTTTCTTGGGGGTTGGTTGTATTGTCTTGACGTTTATATCAAATAATAAAGGCATTGGGCAACTTGCAACGGAGCTAGGTGTGGTGTGGTGTGGTATTATGACCAAGCTGTGGTCAGAAGTCGGCCTCATCCCTACGCCCCCTCAGTCAGAATCATCTGAGTCTGTGGAAACACCCGTGTAAAGCCATACAAACTTCCAGCACAGAGGACATTGGTGGCTTAGTCCCACCCCTATCTGAGGAACTATTAATAATTGATGACTACCAAGAAAAAGAGTTTGTTTTCTTTTAAAGGTGTGGTTCCTGGTAACTGGAGCATACACCCCGGTGGATCTCATGCCCCAGAGTGTGTAGCTAGCATTAACTGGTCTAGATGGGTTTTTAAATAAAATAAATAAAGACACAAAGTTGGGTGGGTTGAGAATGGAAAATGGATCTGGGAGGGGCTGGGGAAGGAGGAGGAGGAATATAATCAAAATACAATGTATGATGTTTTTAAAGAATTAATAAGATGTATACTAAAAAAAAAAAAAAAAAAAAAAAAAAAAAAAAGCAGTGAATTATACAGGAATGGGGCTTCTTAGGGGAGAATCCTCAAATCCATTTGACTCCAAATGACTTTGGATCTCTGATGCCTGTCACCACCTAACTGGGATTTCACAGGCTTTGTAGGTGTGGTTACATAATCACTGGCTGGTTCGGTTTCTATCTGGACTTGGTTCGGTTCATATAATGCAAATACTATGGTCTTCTTAATTAGATTGGAAACCCCAGTCCTTTCTTTTTAACTTCCACTCCAACAAGGTCATGGAGGTTTTCCTTTAGCATTTTTTTTTTTTTTTTTTTTTTTTGTCAATCTTCACTAACCTTTCTACCACTGAGCCACAGGGGTTTGTGGCAGAGAAGCTGAAACCACGATCAGATTTGTATTCAGAATGCAGACTACCAACTAATTTTGTTTCTGCATGAGCATAAACAAGGTTCTCGAAGACATAATGAAATCAAGGAGACACCTGAAGTGCTTTTACCTTTTGTTATAGACAGCAATTTTATGTACCATGTGAAGACGAAGATGGATGATGTCAACTAGGGAGGAAACAGGGAATTCAACAGTTGACATTTATGTTTACTTAGTTTAAAGAAGTAACTTGCCAAGAGACTCTGCTACTACCGAGAAGGCTTCTCCTGGCTGCCTGTGGAGCTCTGAGGGAGATGCTGTCATGGTGCTAGGCTTTCTGGTCTGGACTCAAGCAATGTAGAGATAGATGGTTGTACACAGGTCAGGAGAGGTGTGGGGTGGCAGAGTCAGGATATTTGGGGACACAGCAACCAGGTATGTGATTTAACGTAAGCATTACTCATCTATTTATTAACATTGCAGATTCCTGAGGAGCTTGAGAAGAATGGCTTGCTTTGGCTCATGGTTTCAAAGATATTAGCCCATGCTGCTTTGATCTATGAAAGCAGCACATCGCACAGAAGTGCTTAGCAGAAATAAGAGATGTACTCACCTCACGATCAATAGGGAGAGAGAAGGAAAGGGAGAGGGGAGACGGAGGTGGAAGGGGGTGGCTGAGGTTCCACTATCCTTGAGTAGGTATACAGTAGGTACAGAAGAACCTAACTCCTCCCACTAGGCCCTACTTACTAAGTACTTCATGGTGAGGACCGCAGTCTAAGGAGTCTTTGGGTCCACAGTAAACAGCAGGGAAGTTGAAAGGTTTCAACTCCAAGGAAATGTCGGAGAGATCTGTTTGATTACCAGACAGGAAGTAGACAAAGTAGACAAAGTCCCAGAGAAGAAAAGAACTTTGGAATGCTGGGAAAGAGCAAGAGTCTGGTAAGCTTGCACAGGGACTCTTGAGCGTCTCCGAACTGCCCCTATAGGCTTCATACCAGGCAACAAATGATGTAATCAAAGCCAGGTTTAGGACAGAAGCTAAGAGAATGATAGGGACAGTGGGTACAGGCAGAGAGAGGACCATGAGTCAGGGGCTGTTGCAAGACCCAGCCCAGAGAGGGAAGCAATTGGCTGGAATCCTTGCTCATCACGGAATAGACATATCTTAGCTACACGTGTCCCTGAGAACCAAATATTGACTGAGCTTGCATCTTTGTGGCTTTGAAAATGCAAGTTTGGTAAAATTCACTGACACATAAGATCATTCAACATATATTATCTGCTGACTGCTCTGCTGAAGTCAGAAGCATTTAGTTAGCTCAAACAAGACAGACAAGAGAGGGCATATAGATGGATGGTTGAATTCGCAGATATACTAATCTTCCCCTATGTCTGCTCTTAGCTGCTTTGTTCAGATTTGCACATATCTCTGAAAGGTGAAAAACTCGCCATGGGAATGTCTCCAAAAGTTTTGGAGTACATCTAACCAACCAGTCACTGTCTATCTAGAACAAGAGACTAGCCAGGTTGTAATGGAAATGATTGTTTAAAATCTCCTCCGGTGTTTGTCATGGCCTCGAGTAGGTAGATGATAAAATTATTCCCTTCATCACGCAAGGAATTGTAACAAAGTGTTGGGACCATCTTGAAAAATGCTTCAGGAATGGTTATGTACAAGAAATGTGGGCTCCGCTGGAAATCAAGGAGACCGTATGCGCTGTGGGGGAGGAAGGCAGGCAGAGATTGAGGGCCAAGTTGCAACTCATTGGCACAACACATATTTTCCCAATATAAAAGCAAATGGAGAATCCGTAAATAAATTGACTATATAAAAGTGTCCCTTTATATTACTCCCTCACCTTTCTAAGGGGAAAACAAAAAAGGAAAGGGGGGAAAAAGGTATTGGGTTCATTTTTTCTTCTCACAGCCTTAGTATAAAAATATCATTTCTTCTGGATAATTTTATAAAACCAACAGCAGTCCATATCTATTTAAAATACATATGCAGCCTCGAATGCAGTTTCCCCCCTCCTCCCCGCACAAATGATCCAGTAACTAGCATCAGTCCAACTGCAGAGGCAGCTGCCCCGTAATTACGGCCTCTCATCGCACGTGTAGGAAACAAGCTGTGGCATTTGGGAGAGGTCTGCAAAAATAGGTGTCAGACCTTAACTAATAGTGATTGTCCTTCCATTCTACTGTAATTTACATTTAATTCACACATTTCATTTCCATTTAAAATATGATTACAGTGTTTTGAAGCACATCTCACCTGTCCCCTCGAATTACAGGGGGATGAGAATAACAGGAAACAGCAGGCACCAGGAAGGTGGCACAGCCCTTGGGGCTGGGAGTCCGCACATGCGCTGCCTCTCAGAGGTCACAGGGAGAGCTGTGGGTGAGAGGAGGGAAGCAGAATTGGAGAGGAAGGCCCCAATAGGGAGCAGGGATTGGAGAGGTAAGGAGTTCACCAAGAGGAGTAAAGATCCCATCTCCAGGGGCTCCCCGTGTATTGTATTTAAAGCTCTTATATCCTGGCAGAACACCCATCCTTCATTTCATTTATTTCAGGTTCATGATCTACTACTAAATACATGCATCCAGCAGAAAGCAGATGCTGCTGTGTCTGATGTTTAGGCATCTCTACCCTGGAGGCAGCAGAAGAAAGAGAGAAAGTGAGAAGGCCCGGACTTCCTATGTGTTGATGCAGAGAGGCCAGAATGCCCCATGGATATACGACATCCTTCAAAATATACCTCCTTGGGGCTGAAGAGATGGCTCAGTGGTAAATAGCCTCATGGTCTTCCAGAGGGCCTGGGTTTGAGTCTCAATGCCTATAGATGTTATGGTCTTTCTTCTATTGCAGAGAGTCAGTGAATTATTTTCTACCCTTCTTGTAGCTAGCTTAGTCATGGAACTAGTTTCACCACTGAAATATGAGCAGAAGTTGTGTGTCAGTTCTAGGCCTATGTTAAGATACTCCCTACTCTATGCTGCTTTTCTGCTAACCATTCAGAGATGAACAGCTGCAAGGATGAGGTACAACTAAAGGATGACCACACCCACCAAGAAGATGAATGGTATTCCCTGGACCACTTCGAGAAAGAAGTCTGCCCACTAACCAAGAACAGTTGAGCAATGCCATTTTAACGACATTCTATTTTGGGAAGGCACTGGAATGTTAAAAACTGTGCACTGTGGCTTCTAGTATTGCGTTAACCAATGAACTTGCCTACCACTCATTTCTTTCAGCTTGCTACAATCTTGTATATTTAATTCTTAAGAAATGGATCTCTGTGGTCAAGCATGGTGTGCATGCCTGTAATGTCAGCACTTAGAAGGCAGGGGCAGTAAGACCACTTCAAATTTGAGGCTAGAGTGGTCTATGTAGAAACTTCCAGACCAACCAAGGCTATACGGTGAAACACACAAAAATCAAAAGAAAGAAATAGGTTCCTATGAGGCCACTGCTGATTTCCTTATTACCTAGTTCAATAGATACCTTTCAGTCTATTCTACTCGCCCCTTAGGAGTGCTCTGTACAATTGTCCTCACCTTTATTCTTAATATGGTTTCCAGGACACTATAAATTCTTTGGAGTCTCCATCCCTCCACCTGTTTCTGGGTCCTCTTGGTGGAGTTTTAGCTCTGATTCCTATTCTCAGAGATCTACAAATTGGCCTTTGACTTTCACCATGTTGAGTTACCTAGAACTGAATTCACACTCGCCATGAATACTGGGAAAACAGATGGAAAATGACATTAAAACAGTTTTTAGACATCTCAAGGCAGGCACTACAGACTGAAACCCTCCTGAGAAAATGTAAAGGAACAAGGGGAACCTGACAGCACCCTAGCTTTTTCCCAGGGTCACCTTTAGGATTGCAGAATAGTGAAAGAAAATGCTATCCAAACGCACTACCATGTTCATGAGGCAGAAAGGAAAGCAAAAACTCAAGGTGACTTGGATACACAGTAAAATAACAAAGAAGGAGTTATATAGAGAAAAGGAGGAATCTGTGGCTACACAGTAACATGAGGCAAGCTTGGTAACATCACTGGGTAGATGAAGAATGGCTGGCTGTTAGAATACTGTGAGCTAAATAATTCCCTGCACTCACAAAAGGCTACACTATATGCAAGCCCAATCAACCAGGTTGGCAAGGCCTGACTACTGACGGCAGTCAGTAGAGACTCTACAGAGATCACACTAAATCAGTATGAATATCTCTAGAATAAAGGCTGCTTTAAGCCTGGTTTTATGCAGCTCAGATAAGCTTCCACGAGTTGAGCTTATCAACAAGGAATTGTAACTTCTTCATATTCTAAAAGTAAATCCAATGAAGTCTAGAGTTGCCATTACATTATAAATAATCTGTCATCCAATCAAAAAGCATTATACCTGACATCCAAGAAGCAGATAGAGGCTGTTACAAAGATCCACAACTGGTCAAAATGCAGAGGTAAGTGACTGGTGGGGTGGGGATGTCCAGAACTTGTTGGTATATCTACAACACAACATGGATACCTAAGGAAAATTGTAAGAGCCACAGGACCAGGTACCTGCTGGGAAATAGAATCTTCTAGATGTGGCATGAACGCTTCACCTGTGAAATCACAATATAGTTGCCTAATCTAGACTGCATAAAATAAGACCGGCCAACATGGCCATGTGGATAGGGGAAATTTTATGAAGCCCTCATCCCTGGATGAAGAGCTATAGGCAACCGATGAAGGGCTGCTAAGAAAGAAAATAAGTTCCCTCCAGGGATGACCCCAATAGGATATCCATTATCCCAATTTGTCACTCCTAAACACAAAATTTGATAACCCAGATGAAACATTCAAATTCATAAGCCATACTAAATAGACTTAATAGGTTGTGTGTTTATGTCTGCTTGTATAAAACAGTAATTATTATAGAAGAGATCATGAATTTTAAAGTGAATTGGGGAGCAGATGGAAAGAGTTGGGAGAGAAGGAAGGATCAAAAATAATATTAATACAGTACCTATGTACAAAATTCTCAAAAATTAAAATTAAATTTTATAATTAAATATAAGAAAAAGAACAATAAGATTGTTAAGGAAGCAGAGCAAGAATAGCATTATAAGCAGGGGAAAGATTAATTTCTACTGCAAATTACTCCTAGAGGCAATACCAACCGAGAATAACAGAGAACTTTTCTACACTAGAAATAATTGTCAATCTACAATTAGATTCATAGAAAAGAATGACTAAAAGGTAAAGATGTCACCTAGAAGATGGGAGAACTCACCACTAGAACTGCATGGAAAGATGTACAAAAGAAAAGCTTTCAGGCAGAAATGAAATGGAAGCAGATCTGCACAAAATGCACACACATACAAAAAAAATCCTCAAAAAGATAAATACATGGCTAAGTACGAAAGATGTAAGTGACAAAAGCAGGTTTTGAAAGATAGAGCATCATTGCAGATACTACAGATGTTTAAAGAAAATAATAAAATGTGTGGTATAACTTTATATAAAATTAGACAGCCCAGATAAAATGCTCAAATTCATAAAAATATGTAAACA
Organism: Mastomys natalensis; assembly: GCA_021653895.1. Lineage (NCBI taxonomy): Eukaryota > Metazoa > Chordata > Mammalia > Rodentia > Muridae > Mastomys > Mastomys natalensis. Next base: position 720,054 of record JAJTUV010000266.1, on the reverse strand, counting down.
ATGTCACCTTCGTAACTACGATAAGTTAACTTAGCCAAGTCACAGAGTTCAGGCTCAAAATACAAAAAACCAATTATACATTTTATAGTTACAAGGTCAATTTAAAATTAAGGTGAAAAAAAAAATACCCGACAAACATGTAGTATATATACAAAAGAGCACAGCAAACTACTGTAAACTTATATGATAAGTATGGAATACTTAGAGGACATGAATCACTGAACTCATACAACACAGACAAACAAAACAACAACAACAAAAACCCAGAAATCCCAAATAAAGCCCTGCAAGTGAAGAACTGAAAGCTGGAATCACAAATCCCCTACCAAATAAAAGTTCAGAACCTGATGGCTTCGTTGGAAAAGTTTAGAAGTCATTTTAAAATTAATTAATCCTAGAGTTAGAGAGATGGCTCATCAGTTAAGAGCACTCGGTGCTCTTGCAGAGGCCTGAGTTCAGCTGACACTCACATGGCAACACACAACCATCCTTAACTCCAGCTCTAGAATAACTAATGTGTCCTTCTGACATCCATAGGCACCAGACACTGTGTGGTACATACACACATGCAGACAAAACATTCATACACTGAACATTAAAAAAACATAATAAAAGGAAATCCATTCCAGTTTTTAATCAAACTATCCCCTCTTCTCTCCTAAGGAGGGGCTGGGGAGAGTTGAAAAGGAAGAAACTTGACCAAACTCACTCTACAAGTCCAGCTTAACCCTAATCCAAAGAACAAACAATAACAGTAAGAAAACTGTAGAACAGTAACACCAAGAACTTAGATGTAAAAATTCTCAATGAAACACAAAGCAAAACAAATGTAACACCACACACACACACACAAGCATATGCTAAGATTATATAAAGTGCACTTCAGGATCCAAGCAGCATGCCATGTATGCAAATCAATAAAAGTAATAAAAATAATATACAACAGCAACAGGATGAAGGTATTTGATCATTTTTAATAAATGTAGAAATGGTTTATTTTTATAATGTTCAACATATTCTTGGGATAAAATCAATAGGTGAGCTATTGCAAGACTATAACACAATAAAGGCCGTGTATGAGAGCTTCACAACTAACATCGTACTTCATGGGAAAACCTGGAAACCATTTCCTCTAAATACCTATTTTCATTACTTTTACTCAACACAGACTGGAAGTCCTAGCAAACCAGGCAAGAGTAAAGGACAGGACAGCGGACTGGGAAAGGAGGAGTCACCATATTCTTCTCTCCAGAATGACGGTGTATGGAAGAGCCACTCCACCAAAACACTGATTCAGCTGCTCAGGAAACCTGATGTATGAGGATAAGACGGGACCCTTACCTCTAATCATGTGCAAAAATCAACATAAAATAGGTCAGAAGCCTAGGCATAAGCCCAGATGCTATGAAAAGATAGTGCCAACACTTTAAGGCATCCAAACTTTGGAGATAAGACCCCAAAAGCACAGGGGAAAAAATAGACAAAAGGGATAATGTCAAACTAAGAACCCCTGTCCACCAAGGGCTGCAATCAACCAAGTGTAAAAGCACAAAACCTCCAGAAGACAATCTCAAACAAAGTTCCTAATGAATGGTTTTTATCCACACTACAATTTTTTCTGCTATTAAAAAAATTAAAAACAAGAAGACTAGCCACAGACTTGCCAGGTTGTACATTTATGTAACAATACTCTTATCCAGAAAACAACTTAATGGTAAGAAAAGACTCCGTGAAATAACGAATTAAAGGATGGGTCATATTAATCACAGGAGACATTTAACACCACCAGTTGTTCTACAATAAAATTAAAAGCACTACCAGTTCACACCAAGGAGAAAGACTAAGATAGAAAATGTTGACAAGTGACAACCACTGAGCCATCTTTCTTTAAATTTATTTTAAAGTAAACAAAATTTGATATTTTTATACTTCTTATTCTTTCTCTATATTTTCAGAATAAAGGCCAACATACTGAATGGTTTATAACTGAATGATCCTGGGTGGTCTGGTCCCATGAGTATCTCCATCCCACCTCAGCACCCATTCCTCTCCACATCTTGGTTATTCCTCTCCCTTTCTGAAAATGGTATGTCGCTACCCTCGTCCGACCAGCAAAATAAGGCAACGGCAGCCGTGTTCTTCTTCAAGCAGTTTATTCCGGCTCCCTTGTACAGCAAGCTTGCTCCTTCTTTCTTTCTTCCTTCCTCTCTTTCCTCTCTCCTGCTCCTACTCTTGTCTCCCTTCCTACCGCCCCAGCAGCCCCTTATATGCATTGCCTTAATCCTATCAGCAGATGCCACACTGTCACTGTTCATTGGCTGTTCCATATGATGGGCTGATTGGGTAACCACACCTCGAAGCGCAAGCCTTCCAAATATGGAGTTGTTTTTCTCTTTAGCAGTGCCTACACATGCTTGCTAGCTACATGCCAAGTGCCAGCTTTTAATGGCAGGGAGAACTGCTTCCTACAGTGGTAACCTCTAAAATTTCCAGAATTGTTTTCTCCCAGCCAGAATTAGCCATTAATTGTTGATTCATGACATTCTCTCATTGTGTGACATGCACTGTCTACATTGTTCAATAGTCAAGTGATTGGGTCTTGTTTGCTGTGTTTTAGTGTTGTATTGTGATTTTGTAACAGCTTTCTTCTAGCTCCACTGTTTACTTCTGGACAACCTTAACAACTTTCACAAATTCAATCCAGGCTGAACTCCATGATATCTTTAGCTAACTCACATCCCAGCTAAGTTACAGCACTCTGTGTCCAGCTGCCTCACCAGATGTAACAAAATCATCACTGTCAACCAAATGCACCATTTTCCTAACCATTTTCAGAACTCAGAACTGGATCCACCATTCACCCAAGTGCCCCCCTCCCAACCTCTTCTTTGTTCCCCATAGCCAACTCAAGCAGATAAACTTGCTACCATTTTAACTTTCTTCCTCCCCATCCTCTCATCTAATCCAAATATCATATCACACTTTGATTGCTGATATAACTTTCTAACCAGTCTCTCTTACTTGTTTTCTTATCACTAGTAGTGAAATATCTGCTAAAGTCAAAATGAATCTTTGATAGATAGATACAAGTAAGTCACCATCCTTCCCAGATACTGTACAGTCTATACTCCACATTCCTCACCAAGCCCTACACCAACTCTCTCTACCAAGTGCATTTTCCCTTCAGTCTATGCAAATATAATCCCCTCTCTAAGGGCATGGCTTGTTTTCTAACCTAAGGAATTCATAATCATAATTTTAGTGGGTCATCATTGGCCATATATAGTTTGGCTCAGTTACTCATTTGTTCACCCATTCATTGATAAATTTTGATATGAAATGTAATAAATATTTATAAGTTCATGCCAAACAAAAGTAGAAAGTTTAATAATGATCTACATACCAAGTCTGATGGTGCAGGCCTTTAATCCCAGCTACTCATGAAGAGAAAGGCAGGAGAATCACAAGTTCTAGGCTAGCTTAGACTACAGAGTGAAGGTCAGCCTGGGCTACAGAGTAAGTTCAAGGCCAGTCTAGATGACTCAGAGAGATCCTGTTTCACAATAAGAATTTTTTTTTAAGTCTTAGGATGTATATACTTAGTGGTAGAACACTTGCCTAGCATATTCAAGGCCACAGGTTCAGTTCCCAGGAATGTAAAATCACCATCATCACTGTCTTAGTCAGGGTTTCTATTCTTACACAAATATCATGACTAAGAAGCCCACAGGTTTATTTTATCCTTCATTCAGAGTCTTTTGCTCTCCTTCTTCTCCTTCTCCTTCTCCTTCTTCTTCTTTCCTTCTCTGTCTCCTCTTCCTCCTCCTCCTCCTCCTCCTCCCCTCTCTTTCTCCCCCCTCCCCTCCTCCTCCTCCTCTTCCTCCTTCTCCTCCCCCTTCTCCTCCTCCTCCTCCTTCTCCTCTTCCTCTTCCTCTTCCTTCTCCTTCTTCTCTCTGTTTCCACAAAACTGCTTGTGCTTTTTCACTGGTTTATGAGAGTCCTTTGTGGTCTCTGCTTCTAACTCTGTGCCTGTTAGAAACCATTACATCCGACCTGGATGAGATGCCCTTCCTTCCCACTTCGCCTAAGAAACCCCTGCTCATCCTCAGATCTTCGTCCCACTATCACTCCCTCAGACAGGTTCCTCCAGCTTCTCCAATTTGATTGGATCTTACTATTTTGTGTTTTCATGGACCCAGGGGATTCTTCCCATTTCTCCACTTCTAATCTTTACATGTGTATTCTGGTAATGTTTTAGGGACATGCTTAGAGAGGAAGATGCATCTATATTTTGCTTACAGTTTAATCTACTACACCTGACATGTTTCCTGGTGCCAGGGATAGAACCAAGGGCCCCACAAATGCTAAGTACATGCCCCACCAGTGAGCTACACCCTAGTCCACTAAATATTCTTAGAAGAACAAATAAATGCTGCATTTTTCATGTGCGTTGTTTCACATCTGTTTAAGCTGTGGTCTTAAACATTTAACCCATCCTTTTCTCTGCCTCTCACATTCACTGCCTTGCTTCAGTCTCTTACAAAATGCACTTGTGTTTTCTATAAGCAGTCAAAGGCCCAATATAAGAAGTTGATGCCCACATACTTGCTTGAGAAACTTTCAATCTCATGGGAGAAAGGGGGTAAGATAAAGAGAACCAAGATCTAAAAGACACCCAAGAAGGTTAACAGAAACAACTCAGTTCCTGGTTTACAAGGCAGCGAGGATTCTGTCTTAACACATGCCAAGAAGCCCTTATTAATGGTTTTTGGTTTTGTGTTCCAAATGCAGTTTGAGTTGATAGGGCTGGAACCCATTTTGGAGGGATGTTGACGAATGGGAAATGGCCTTCAGGAAAGGGAAGGGCAGACATGAGCAGACCTGTTGCATAGCTCTCTCATTAGCTCCAGGACCATCTCTCATTGCTACTTATTTGGAATGACCTGGGCATGCCTCCAGTCACAGATCTTTGAGAGACCTCTCAGGGCCATCTCTAACTCTACCCTTTTTGCCTTTACAGCATCTCTGCTACTGCTGTAAACACATTTATGAGCTCTGCACAGACATTGATCCATGGGTTCTTTCTCATTTGTGTCAAGAAGGTGAAAAAATGTTAGAGAAGTATTATCAAATTCTATTTCTACCAGGGCATCTCTGTGGAGGAGAGCATAGCTTGGGTGGACAACTGGCCGCCAGAGGTTGAATTTTTTACTTCAACTGAAAAAAAAAAAACCTGTCTCGGGTATCTTTACAGTCTCCTTCTCTTTAGATTGGCAAACACTTTGACCATTTTGAAGTATTATTTCCCCCTTTAGGACAATGTACTTGAGTTCGGGTTCTTTCTGTTTTGTTTACCCAGTAATCATTTCGGCAAGAGGGATGCATGCACCTGTTCAACAGGCCCATTAGACTCTGAATTGCTTTTCTCCTGAGCAGAGTCATAGAGGAAAACTAGCCTTGGCACTCAACACACATTGCAACAGAAGAGAACATTACAAAGAAGGCCACACAAGATACAATCTCAAGCTATAACCTAAGTGGCTGAGGTTGAGAGATGGAGGGCTAGGGTTCCCAAGAGGGAAGGAACCAGCGCAAGGTAAAGCTGCCAATCAGTTATGAGCATTTTTCTCCCTGGTGGTAAAAGGGAGCCAAGTGAAAGGCCTTCACACAAGGCATTATGAGTTTTTGGGAACTGGAAATTATCGGGGTTCTCAGTGCCACGGGGTAGATTTTTTCTTCTTTGGCCCTCCCTAAGTTTAGACTCCTCTTCTCTGGGGATTAATTTTTTTACTCCCACCCATCCACTGACTGACCCCCGTCACAGGGATAATCATGAGTAAAATTAGTGAATGTTCACCTGCTGTGTTCCCCTGGTGATGTAAAAGTTTTTGGGCACTAGAAAGTGCCATCCTTTCTTTTTTTACAGTATTGAAAACCCTTCCCCTATAGCCCACTGTTCTTGAAGCAGTGCTAATCGTCCAAAAAAAACACTTTTCCACCTCCCTTTTTCCCAGGTGACCCACAGCAGTCCTCCAATCCCTTTGTTCCAGAGGCCCTCAGAAAGGGGCTTCTATCAGTCTCAGACTCAATGATTTGGGGGTACGGGGGGTTTTCCACACCAGTAACAGGAAAAAAGCCCCCCATGGGTGAGGCCTGGAACCCTTTACTTAAAGGGAGGTGGAGATCCACGGGGGTGGTCCGGGGAAATTTTCGGGGCTCTGGGGGATCCATCCTTGTGGGGTTTGAAACCCTTTTAAAAAGGGGAATGTGTTTGGGTCCACCCTTCTAAGTCTGCAGATGGAGAATGTGTGGTGTTCCTGCATCTTGTGCAGTTCGTCCTTCCATTCCACACTGCATCTTTTTCTCTCACCTACAACATTTGAATTCTAAAATGTCCTTTGGCTATTCCAGTTAAGTAGTCAGGTTTGAATAACTGTGATGCCAAATACTGTCCATCTTACCGAGTCTGCATATTGGGTTGCAGCATTTATTGTTGTCATTAAATGTAATCACCAGCATCTTTGGCACCAAGTTTATTATCTTCATCAGGTCTTTTGCTCTCCTTCTTCTCCTCTCCTTCTCTTCTCCTCCCTTCTTCTTCTTTCCTCTCTGTCTCCTCCTCCTCCCTCTCTTTCTCCCCTCCCTCCTTCCTCCTCCTCTCTTCCCTCTTCCTCCTCTTCCTCTCTCCTCCTCTCCTCTTCCTTCTCCTTCTTCTCTCTGTTTCCACAAAACTGCTTGTGCTTTTTCACTGGTTTATGAGAGTCCTTTGTGGTCTCTGCTTCTAACTCTGTGCCTGTTAGAAACCATTACATCCGACCTGGATGAGATGCCCTTCCTTCCCACTTCGCCTAAGAAACCCCTGCTCCTCCTCAGATCTTCGTCCCACTATCACTCCCTCAGACAGGTTCCTCCAGCTTCTCCAATTTGATTGAATCTTACTATTTTGTGTTTTCATGGACCCAGGGGATTCTTCCCATTTCTCCACTTCTAATCTTTACATGTGTATTCTGGTAATGTTTTAGGGACATGCTTAGAGAGGAAGATGCATCTATATTTTGCTTACAGTTTAATCTACTACACCTGACATGTTTCCTGGTGCCAGGGATAGAACCAAGGGCCCCACAAATGCTAAGAACATGCCCCACCAGTGAGCTACACCCTAGTCCATAAATATTCTTAGATGAACAAATAAATGCTGCATTTTTCATGTGTGTTGTTTCACATCTGTTTAAGCTGTGGTCTTAAACATTTAACCCATCCTTTTCTCTGCCTCTCACATTCACTGCCTTGCTTCAGTCTCTTACAAAATGCACTTGTGTTTTCTATAAGCAGTCAAAGGCCCAATATAAGAAGTTAATGCCCACATACTTGCTTGTGAAACTTTCAATCTCATGGGAGAAAGGGAGTAAGATAAAGAGAACCAAGATCTAAAAGACACCCAAGAAGGTTAATAGAAACAACTCAGTTCCTAGTTTACAAGGCAGCGAGGATTCTGTCTTAACACATGCCAAGAAGCCCTTATTAATGGTTTTTGGTTTTGTGTTCCAAATGCAGTTTGAGTTGATAGGGCTGGAACCCATTTTGGAGGGATGTTGGCGAATGGGAAATGGCCTTCAGGAAAGGGAAGGGCAGACATGAGCAGACCTGTTGCATAGCTCTCTCATTAGCTCCAGGACCATCTCTCATTGCTACTTATTTGGAATGACCTGGGCATGCCTCCAGTCACAGATCTTTGAGAGACCTCTCAGGGCCATCTGTAACTCTACCCTTTTTGCCTTTACAGCATCTCTGCTACTGCTGTAAACACATTTATGAGCTCTGCACAGACATTGATTCATGGGTTCTTTCTCATTTGTGTCAAGAAGGTGAAAAAATGTTAGAGAAGTATTATCAAATTCTATTTCTACCAGGGCATCTCTGTGGAGGAGAGCATAGCTTGGGTGGACAACTGGCCGCCAGAGGTTGAATTTTTTACTTCAACTGAAAAAAAAAAAACCTGTCTCGGGGTATCTTTACAGTCTCCTTCTCTTTAGTTGGCAAACACTTTGACCATTTTGAAGTATTATTTCCCCCTTTAGGACAATGTACTTGAGTTCGGGTTCTTTCTGTTTTGTTTACCCAGTAATCATTTCGGCAAGAGGGATGCATGCACCTGTTCAACAGGCCCATTAGACTCTGAATTGCTTTTCTCCTGAGCAGAGTCATAGAGGAAAACTAGCCTTGGCACTCAACACACATTGCAACAGAAGAGAACATTACAAAGAAGGCCACACAAGATACAATCTCAAGCTATAACCTAAGTGGCTGAGGTTGAGAGATGGAGGGCTAGGGTTCCCAAGAGGGAAGGAACCAGGCAAGGTAAAGCTGCCAATCAGTTATGAGCTGGACTTATGATCACAGATAGCATAAGTATGTCCCAAGCCATACTGTGTTCCATCTTGTTATAGAAAGAATCAGCTAAGGAAAGAGATGGGTGCAAGCAGAAGAAGGAGATGAAATGGCAAGTTCAGAGAAGTCTGCATAACCCCATCCTAAGAGCTCCCTTTGCATCTTATGGCTGGGTGAAGGAATCGAGGAGAAGGTCTCCAATGGAGCTAGTGGAAGAAGGAGTTCAGAGAGACAAAAACGGGGAGAGATACACTCGGACTCTTTGCAGCAAAGAGTTGCTCTTCTGCATAGGACTAAGGGGTAGACAAATGGCACCTTCTCCTCAGGCCTTCTCAACCTTGATGCTCATGTTGGAAATGGAGAGAACACCTAGACAGGACCATCCAGGTTTTTTTTTTTTTTTTTTTTTTTGTTTCCAAGTGTCAGAGTCATAGCTCAACACAGAAGCTGCTCCTGGGCCCCAGTGACTTACTTTGTCATCTGCTGCCTCTTGTGCAGGTGCGTGCATTTTAGCTGGAGGTGCCCGGGCATGGCAATCGCTCTCCCTGTGCCCATACATTATCAGTATTTCTAACATGTGGCTTTCCAAGCAGGTAATGCATTTGCAGAGACAGTGATCTTTCATTGGGAGATTACAATGATTTGTGTTCCCTGTCTAAACTCCAGCATAAATTTCAGAGGCAGCGAGGCATTGGCTTGTGTCAAGAGCTGCTTTTGGAGACATGGCAAGCCATCTCTGCAAAGCTCAGGTTCCCAGCCATTTGTCCTGGTTAGGAAATGGCTTTCAAAGTCTTCCTTGTGCTTCATGTCTATTTCCTTTCTTTAAAATTGCTCTTCCAGTCAGTCACCTTTGTGGTTGGGTTCAGCCCTCAAGTGTTTCCAGGGCTGGTCCTAAAGGAAAATAGTCAAGCAAATCAGCTGACTCCCTGGCTTCCTGGCTCCCTGGCTCTCTGGCTTCACTGAAATTCACAGTGTGGCCAAGTCACTGAAACTCCTAGGCCTTCTTCCTCATCAGCAAATTGGAAATTTCAATCTCTTCTTGAGGCAAATGGGAGGATTAAACAAGGAAGCATAAATGAGATTCCTCCCATACACCTAGAAAATTGTAGCTGAAAGCCATGCAATTGTCCCCAATTACATGCCTACCTCAGGCCTTCATTGGACAGTCCCTTCATTACACCCTACTGTTTCCAGATCACTCTGAAATTTCCTGAAGTGTTTGTAAACTAGATGAGTACGTCTGTGTGCCGTGTGCATTAGTTTGCTAGGGCAGATGTAACAAAGCAACATCTGCTGAGAGGCCTAAACAATGGAACTCATTTTCTTGCAGTTCTGTAAGCTGAGGCTTCAAATCACAATGTAGCAGAGCTGGTTTCTTCTGGGATTTCTCTCCTCTGCTTGCAGATGGCCATGTTGTTCCGTGACTTCATGTGACACTCTGCCCTGTTAGCCATCTGTGTCTTCTTCATATTGGATTAGGCTCACAGGGCACCTTGTTTTTTGACTTTGTCAAGTCTTTAGGGACTGCATCACCAGGTAGTTGCATACTAAAGCACATTTGAATTTGGAAGGGGTAGATAGGGAGGCAAACTTATCTGTAGCATCAAGCAATAGTTGAGGTGTAACTTCAAGGGCATCTCAAAGTCAGAGTAACTGTGAGAGACTCCCCATCACCAAAATCACAGTGTAGTCTGTGTCATGAGAGTGCTGTTAAGAGTTCTCTCATAGTCATTGCCCGCCACGCCCCAACTGTATAATAAAAAAAGCTGAGGGGTAAGAACACAGAAGGGTCTTAAGGTCTCACCACAGAAAATGAGTGTGAGAACCAGAGCCAGATTCCCATTGTATGACTCCCGACTACCCCAGGTAACTATAGACATGGACTGGACAGACACACAGCATAACTATAGAAGGCAGCCCCAGGGTGACTCAGTACCACAGACATGGGCTGAATAAACACACTGTATAACTACAGAAGGCTGATGTAGCTGTAAGGTTGTACTACACCTAAACAGTAAGGAAGGGGAGAGGTGGGGGGCACTCAAAACCAGCAGGGACTAACAGTCAGTCTAGATGACCACTGAATGTCCCTTGCTTCATTTTAATAGTATCACTGAATCCATAGTTTTGCAAAATGCTTCCATATCGTGCATCTGGTACAAGGACACACCCAAAAACCCACATAAGACGAGAAAAGTTGAGTGAACCCTGTTTGGGAAAATCCCAATATTCCCAGAATTCCTTTCATAGAATTCCCCCTCCTTTTTCTTTGCTTAACTCAAGAATCAGTATTCCTTCCACCCCCACAATCAGCCTTCCAACCTCCAATCAGCTCAGCTAACCAGAATCCTGCATCTCTCTTAAAGAACCCATACTCACTCCTTGATAAAACTTTCTCCCAATTCCATATTTTGTCTCATATCTGAATTCTTTCCGTGACTTTGACCAGAACTCAACTTACCCCCACCAAAATTCAATGAAATGATTCCTAATGATATTCTGCTATCCTCATAGATCAGTGCCCAGTTCAGTTGTCCTCAGAGAGGCTTCATCCAGCGAACAAAGAGAGCAGATACAGAGACCCACAGGCAAACATTAGGCAGAGCTCTGAGAATCCCACAGAAGAATGATTGTAGGAGCCAGAGGAGTTGAGGACACCATGCAAATACAGCCCACAGAATCAACTAAGCAGGGCTAACAAGGGCTCACAAAGACGGGAACAGCCATCACAAACCCTGTATGGGCCTAAACTAGGTCCTCAGCATATATGTTATACATATATGTGCAGGTTGGTCTTCTTGTAGGACCCCTAACAGTGGGAGTGGAGTAGGGGGTGTCTCTGACTCTTTTGCCTGCTCTTAGGATCCCTTTCCTCCTACTGGGTTGCTTTGTTAAGCCCTGATGTAAGGGTTTGTGCCTAGTCTTATTGTAAGTTGCCATGCTGTGTTCAGTCAATACCCCTGAGGAGCCTACTCTTTTCTGAACAGAAACAGAAGAGGAGGCCATCTCTAGGAGAGGGGAGGTGGGTGTGTAAGGAATTGGGAGGGGTGGAGGGAAGGGAAATTATGGTCAGGGTTAATGTATAAGAGAAGAATAAATTAAGAAAAAAAAAAAAAGAACTTAGAAACACAGGAAGAAGCCCCAAGGTCTCCCCATCCCTGAGACAAACCAGCCTTTAACTTCCAGCTAAACTGTTGATTTAGACAGGTGTTGGCCAGTTCTACAAGCAGCATACTCACAGAGGCAGATTGGCTCCTGCAACACATGTGCAGAGAAAGAATGTTATATGTGGTTTGCCTCCTGCCTAGCCATCTCTCTTTGCCTCCTTTTATATCTGACACAGTAAATGTCACTCACCAAGTGGCCTCTGGAAGATAATGCTGATGACTTGGGAGGTTTTCCCATGCTAAACTTAACTGAATCATTTCCCTGCAGCTTAGAGTTGTTAAATAGAAGATCCTTTGTTACCCTGTCAGATGCAGACATTGCAAAGAAACAATGGATAAAAAAGAACATTTGTGCTGTCTGCATATACTCAGGAAGAAGATAACTTAGCTGGTGACCTCAATGGACCAAGAAGCCAACCATGAAAATTCAGAGCTAACAGAGATTTGCATCAAGGCTCCTGGGGAAAATGGTACCAGTAAGCCAATGGAGTTCTCCCCCCACCTGACTTTCTGTGTTTCCAAGCAGAACGTGCACAGGTATATCTACATATAGATAGCCAGACTGACATGATTGATTGATCAATATGTGATAGAGATGATAAACAGATGTGGTAGATGAATGATAGACAGATGACAGATAGATGAGACTGAAAGGCATATGATAGATGGTAGATAGATGTGAAAGATAGATGAAATAGATGTGATAAATGGTAGGTAGGTAGGCAGACAGACAGACTGACTGATTGGTTAATTGTAGATAGAGCTCCATTCTGATACTATATATCCCAATATTCTCCACTGTTTTGTATCATCTGAGTGAGTAAGTGTTCTGGACACAGAAACTATTTGATGGTTTTCCTCTGAGTCAAGTGGAAAACAGCACAGTGGAATAGAAGAGCAAGTTCTGCGTCTACTTCTGCAGGTATTTGACCCTGACACTGGTCAAGCCTCTTTCTTTTCTAAAGTGGGGTCTCACTATGTAACCCAGACTTTCCTTGAACTCACAGCCCCTCTATTTTAGCCTCCACAGTGGGGTGATTACAGGTTCATGTCACTACATCCACTGGCCAATCCCCTCAACGCCATCTTCCTCGGAGGCTGAGAAGCGGTCTGATGGGATTTTGAAAAGTATGGCTTAAAGATCAGAAAGACCTCATCTAAATCACTTATTAAGTATGTGACCTTGAAGCTATCTGTTATCCTCTCTAAGGAGCTTTCACCAAGGCTATAAACAAAGATAATGGTGCCTACTGACCTGTTAGGGTGCTGTATAAAACAATGAGTTCACATACACATAGACACCTATAACCTGTCCTGGCGTTTGGCTTATCCTCTTGCATGGAGCAGCCAGAAGGGATGGGTGGTTACAACCAATGTCTTAGGAACCATGTACCAGATATGGTGCTAGAACCGTCACCTGTCCCAGTTACTCTCAATACGAAGTCCCATCTTCCTTCATTTCTATCCTCCCTCCTCTGGGACCAGGCAGAGTCTGCAAAGACAGATACTCAGGCACTAATCACCAGCTGGAGCTCCTGGGAAGCATAAAAGCTGGTTTTCTGACTGTGGCCAGGCATCTGTTTAGCCAGTAACAGCAGCATCTCTTCCACAGCTAGGTGCTTTCTCAACTTAGTTTCTCCAGCCTCCAAGTCATGGAAGCAGGCCCAGCATCTCTAAATGTGACTTCGTCTTCTTAATGTTCCCTGTGGGCACATCAGACTTCAGTGAGGCTGGATGAGAGCCTAAATGGAGAAAGTGACTGGAGAGAGGGAATAGAGAAGGTCAGTTGAATGGGGAAAGGTATGTCCTGTGCAGCGATCAGCCCCAAAACAGCAGAAGAAGATGTTGCCTATCTGGGAGTCAGCAACTAGGAAGAAGCCAGCACTCCAAACTGTTGATGATTGAATAAATGACCACCCAGATCCTAAGCCACTTCAAAGATTTGTCACAGTTGAACTCACTAACTCCTTCTCTTGTTTTATTAAATTTCTCTGAGCCTCTGTTGGCCTGCCAAAATCAGCTAAACAGCCTATTCATCATGATTCTCTGGTAGCCTATCAGTACCTCCAAGGCAGAGACTGCTTAATGCTTAGTTCCTAATGCTTTGAAACTTACAGGGAAATTGCTCCATAACTGTTTGCTAATTTCATTATAGACAGCATGCCCACTAGTGTTCTGCCCATGTTTTCAGACTCCCAGGTTCCTTGGGACATTAAGATCAGGTCAAAGCCATCCTTTCATTGCCTTTTACTGTAAGGGTTAGCTGCGTGTCCCAGAGGGAAACCACAGAAGGTAGATGCTTCAGGACCTCCTATGGTATGTTTGTTGTGTACTGGTCTAGGATTTGATCTAGAGCATAGGTCACTCCAAAGGTCTTCCCAGATGTTTAAGCACAGTAATGCTGCCACCAGAGCTAGGGCTAGGAAAGACTCATTTTTACATGTAAGAAATATTTTAAGAGCAACCCCAATTAACACTGGGAAGCTTGTAATAGTAAGAAACTCAGAGACTCTGAAAGTCTCCATCTAAGTTTTTTCTCATATTGTACCTATCTACCCTTTGATCTTTCAAGCGGGGGGGGGGGGAGAAGGGAGAGAGAGGGAGAGAGAGAAAGAGAGAGAGAGAGAGAGAGAGAGAGAGAGAGAGAGAGAGAGAGAACAGGCAATTGGTCCCTACAATGTTTTCTGTTTAAACATGAAGTTCAAAACAATCTCTAAATAGAGGCTGACCTTCATTCATGAACTATCATGTAGATGTGAATAACATAACTGAGGAAAGCTACTTCTTATCCAGTGTCATTGGCACACACAAAACCACGACAGTAGAAGATTGTCCCTCTGTCCCCACACCACCTCTCTGCACTAAACTAGACTGAAGAGACTCCAGGTAACTTCTTAGGAAGAAAAAAGTAGATATCACTTTAAGACAGTACATAATTCAACACCCAACCCATGAATTCCTGTTCCACCACACCCTTGCAGAAGAAAGCTTTGATCAGTATCTACTCTAAGAAGGGGAGGGGCGAGGAGGAAGGAAGGGAACACTTGGTAAACAGTATTATTAACCCATAGGCTGGTGATAAATCAGGGCGGGAAGGTGACCTCAGCGGGCTGGAGTAATCCTGCATGTCGAGATGAATTTATGAGGCCAATTTTATTGGCCTGCGTGACCCAGGCTCCCTGGAGATGCCTCGGTAACAAATGCAATCCACTTCGTTTATGAGCTGCATGTAGTACCATCTATGGGATAAGACACATCACCTAACTACCTCTCTAAAAGGGCACCCTGAGTGTGGCTCCTGGAAGCAGCGCTCCCAGCCTAACCTGTCACTCCCTGAGAGCCCAGCAGGCCTGCTGAGGACTTCACGTCTTCAGCTGTCCTGGACTCTCTGGTCTCTGCCTTCTGAGCCAGAGTAGTCAGGCCCTTGCTCTCTCTGGGCATGTTTCATCCCTGTAGAAAAAGAATGGGGGGGGGGTTGAGGGTTTCTAAGCAGAGTTCTAGAAGTGTTTGGAGGAAAACAAATCCTGTTCACTACAGGATAGGTCAGTAGCACTGACTTTAGCTACTGGTTGCCATTTTTTCTTCCCCATTATTAGACTGACTAAAAGTGTCCTGTCTAAACACTCTCACATGGCAACTACTGGTCAATGATACTGAAGGTCCCTCCCTGAACACAGACATCCCAGGGGTGTGTATAATGAGCTGTTCCATGTCCATCCACATGCTAAGAGCACAGAAGCAGACATTCTTACTGCTGGCAGCCAGAGGCACCTGGGATTCGGCTAATACCATCCCACTGAGAGGAGGCAGCAAGAATCACCAAGGTCCTCCATGAGGGGTCTAGCTCATACCTGGCCGTCACCTGCTCTCTGCTGGCTCCAAAAGCTTGGCGGAAGGCGTTGAAGTCTATTTGACTGTCCCTGTCATCATAAGGTTTACGGATGGTTAATTTATTCTTTATAGCACAGCCATTGATGGCTGTTAAATCACAAATGAGGGCCAATAAAGGGTGAATTGCAGCTGAAATTACACTGTTTATATGACAGCAGAGTGCCGGCTAAAAGATTCATATGCTGCTGATGAAGTATGTTATAAATTTTAATTACCATAGTTTGTACAAATGACATGTTTGAAATGCTATTGAGTAATGTGACCCTGATAATGAAACTATAAAATAAATCATTAACTTTCTGAATGAGCTTTTTTATTTCAGTGCTGCACAGAGTAAACTTTTCCGTTTATCCCGGGATCAGTCTTTCCGTGCCCCCCATCTTGTGCCTGGGGGCCTCACGGGCTCCTCTTCACTCATGCTGGGACAGAGGAGTTACAGGAAGCTGGGAAGCTTCCAGGCAGGACTGATGCCCAACACATAGCTCAGGACAAGGTGGGAAGCAGCTGGGGATGAGCCTGAAATAACCCAGTTAAGCTCCCCACCCCCTGGAAGACCTCTGAGCCTGCAGACCCTCCTAAGACCCACCTATTAGCTACTGGGCACTGATGCTGGATCCGTCAGCAGCAGCACCTGTGGTCAAGGCCTACAAGACTCAAACTCTATGTGAGTGTTGGACTATGCAGGAGGATCCTAAGGAAACTGGTCAGTTTTCCTGGTCCACAGCCAGACTACAAGTACAGAAGAGAATAGGCAAGCAGCCATTGAACAGCTTTTCTATTGTCAAAGCATCCTATTTCGAAATCCTGCTCCAGGCATTTATTAATTTGCCTACAGCAGTGCTCCTAAGGTACAATGTCCCTGTGGGTTTTCAGTGGGGCACTGTGCTGTTGATTGTTGGGATAGAGGGTTCTTTGTGTTGAGATAGAGTCTCACTAAGTGGCTCAGGCTGGCCTCCAATTTATGATCCTCCTGCCTCAACCTAAGTGCTAGAATCATAGGCCTGTGCCACCATGCCTGGATAAATCACTGTGATTAAATAAATTTTACAGACAGAGCCTGAAGCTCCAGGACAAGCCTAGAAAATAGAGCCACCAATGGCCATTTAGAGAAGTTCTCTACTCCCAGAGCCACTGGTCAAAGCTCTCAAATGGCAATATGTCTCTCAGCCCTGAAGGATAGGAATCACATTGTCTGAGTTGAGCCAAGACAAAGTTGAGCACATCAAGAAAAATGAAATGACTTTTAGCATGAAAGGCCACCATGTGAAAGAAGAGAACAGTGGTGGAAAACATGGAAGAAGAGGCTTAACTCCTTGTCTTAGTTAGGGTTTCTATTGCTGTGAGGAGACTCCATGACCATGGCAACTCTTACACAGCAAAGCTTTTAATTGGAGCTGGCTAACGGTTCAGGGGTTTAGTATATTATCAGCACAGCTGGAAACATGACCGGCTGATGCTGGAGAGCAGCTGAGAGCTCTACATCTGGATCTGCAGGCAGCAGGAAGAGAGAGTGAGACACAGGGCCTAGCTTGAGCGTCTGAAACCTCAAAGCCCGCCCCCTGTGACACTCCTCCTCCAAGAAGCCCACAACTCCTAATCCTTTTCAAGTAGCCCCGCTTTCTAATGACCAAGCATTGAAATCTTGAGCCGATGGGGGCCATTCCTATTCAAACAACTCCACTCCGGGACATACATAAATTCCAGAAGAAAATATGAAATTTGTAAATGTTCCTAGAGATTTTTCACAGCCAGCCCAGTCACGTCAGGATGTAACTAAATGGAGGGTCAGTGAAGTGGTGGCAGAGAAGATTGTCACCCACATAACCAGGCTAAACAAGGGGTCCAGAATGGGACTTTTTCCATTTCCATGAGCACAATACCTCAAGATAAGCTCCGGATAGACTGTACCATAGACTTGATGATGGGTATCCTCTGATTCTGCTTTTGAGAAAGGCCACTAGGTATCTCTCCCCCTTTACAGACAGGCTGCAGTCTGCCAGGAATCATGGGGAAAATGCTACTGCATCAAGAACGTACTGCCCTCTGAAGCGTGCTGCATGGACAGAGTCAAGCTCAAAAGGCACACTGTGGGTTTCCTCTGGGTGCTGTACAGCGGGCATCTGTAAAGGACAATGCGGCCTGATAACAAACACTGTTGTTTTCAAAAGCATCTAACACTTCAGAGGCCTCCCTTCAACTACCAGGTGACAGAACAGAAGGGACGCTGAGCGCAACCTTCCCTACTATGGATGAGCACATGGGATTTGTCATTGATCACAGAGCATGCAGGAGGCTGGAGGGAGGCATCTGAGTACATTTTATAAATGAGCTGAGAAACCTGCAAAGTAACGGGGTATTTGATTTTGCTAAGGAATTGTTAACTACATTTTAAAGAACTGATGGTGGTCTTTTAATTACCCTTTTCAGGTCTGTATTAAAAACAGATGGAAAGATACGGTTCCCATGGCTTATTACAAAATAACCCAAGGTAGGGGCAGAGTGAGCGACATCAGATGAAACAAATAAATCTTGAGATGGTATTTCTAAAAACCAGCAACGGGTACATGAGAAGAGGGGCTAATGCATTATTCCTATACCTATATATGGTTCAAATATCCCGTTATAAAGAAAATTTAAAATTAATCATCTAGGCTTCCAGGGTCAACTGTCCAATACATTTCATATAATGACCACCTGTGATAAAATATGTCCTGTGTTCTGAAATATGCTTCTAGTGGTGTATGGGAAGGATGAGCTTTCTCCCTCCCTGTGCTATGGGAGAAAGAAGTAGCATGGTTTCAGAGTGCAGCCAACTCATGTACCTGGAGATAACAACTCCTAGGCCTGGGGCTCACTAGCACAGACCCCTAGCACACCCACTGGCAGCAGAAGAGGGCGCGCCCAACAGGACTCAGCTAAATTGCATCTACTTGAGTAGGTCCCCACATTCCTCAGAGATCTGCCTTCCTCATTTGTAGATCCAAGAAGATAGCTTCAACCTGCCTACCTATAAGGATGTACCAGTCCAGGTGAACATGAAGAGAGCCCGGTAGGGAGAGTGCAAAAAGTATAGGAGCACAGATGTTGGACTCTGTTGCCACTGTGTCCTGAAATACTAGAAAGAAATCCCCCAAACAAACAATTCATATATTTTAAATCATGCATCACTCTGAATCATCATGAACTCCCATGCTATCCAGTACCATCTTGTTTGAGGCATGAAAGGCCACTGTGTACAGTGTATCTACATTGTATAAGCTACCCACCATATGGCAGTGAGAAAGAAAAGGTTATACTCATATCACTTTTATGAGAGCATCATTATCTCATCATGAGTTGTTCTTAATTTTCTTCTCAATAACTTATCACAGGCACACATGTACAAGAGAAAGCACGTTAAATATATAGGGTTTGGGTATATGTGCAGTTTCAGGCATCCACTGGAGGGGGCATGGTCTTAGAACCTACCACAGAGGGTTGACCCTATTCAAATCCCAGCTCTGCTTCTTATCAGCTCCACGGTTCAGTCAAGTTTTTCCATCTCTTCTGCCTCAGAGTCCTCTACCACAGAAGAGACCATTTCAAAGAGTTATCAAGTTAATATATGTAAGCAACAAAGAACAATAGCAAGCATTGTTTAAATTATCTGTATTAATGCTCCATGACAGTGGATTTCAACCTTCCTCATGATGCAACCCTTTAATCTAGTTCCTCATGTTGTGGTGATCACCCCCATCATAAAATTATTTTCATTACTATTTCATAACTGTGATTTTACTGCTAACTGTGTCTCAGTACCTAAGGCCTTTGGAAATATGTGTTTTCCGTTGGCCACAGCCCACCGGTTGAGAACAGCTGCCCTATAACCGTGGGTTGACATAAGATGCCAATATTATTAGAAAAACCCTACTATAGTATACTAGAAGGAACTTTAGAAATGACTTACCCCAGATTCACCTTTCAGGAGCTCACAAAGGTGACATGTCACCTGGAATCATATGATAGAACCAAGCATATATGTCCACTGTCTATCCTGCCACATCTGTCTACTGAGCATGTGTCCATACAGAAAGATGGCCAAGCCATCTTACAGCCTCATGACAGATCTGGAGTCTGAAATCTTACTGAGTCTGAAGGGCAGGAGGTCCAAGAGAGCTGAAGAGAATTCCCTGCTCTGTAATCATCACTGGACCCCTGACAATGGAGCACAAGCAACCGAGATTCTCCCACGTGACCTTTGCCTTCCTTGGTTTGTTCCCAGAGTGGGCAGTCCTTCCAACACCTCCCTCAGAATTATCAGCCACCACAAAAACATTTCCAAGGCAATGGTGCAAGCTGCCCTACTTACCATTAAGAGAAAGGACCGCATTATTACTGTTATAAACCATTGATTAAGGTTTATAATAGCAATAATCCCTCGAAATTCATTGTTACTGCAGTTAATGACCAGTTTATTAGAGCGTTAACCATCCTTGGCAATGGGCTGAGTCGTTTAATGTGGGTAACGACCAATTTCTCAAGGATTATTGCTTAAATAACAGTTCTTTGTGAGATGTGTGAGCCACCACAAGGTGCGGCTCCGGCCGCAAGCTTCTGCTCTGAAATAATTGTTAATTATTTCCTCAGAACCGCACCGCACAGCCCCATATCTCGGCAGTCCAAAGACTGAATTTCTTGGGATGTGTTTCATGGATACCAATGAGTCAGAAAGTTGGACCCAACCTGAGTCTTAAGTCAGGACTGCGCCCCTTCCAAGAGAAAGCCAGAAATGGAGCTAACACCTGGATAGCCTCAGACCTTTCAAACAAACCCAGTGCTGGGAGGCAGTATCCAGTTAAGACTGCTCCTTCCTTTGCCTTGAGTTTTATTACTAGGTTTTTTTTTTTTTCCTACTTACATTCTCCATTCACCTCAGAAGGCTCAGGGAAAGTCTGAAGGATGGGAAGTGTGATAAAGCCAACATCATACAAGTTTTGAACTCTGAAGCAAATGTTCACCTGTGCAACCTAGCCAGGCAGGCCCACAGAGGCATGGAATGATAGGTTCTGAGTCCTGGATACTATCCAGCAGCTCACATGATACTGAAGGCCATCTTTGGTAGCCACTAAGCTTTGTAGTTTGCATCTGTACTTGTTTCAGGCAAGCAAACATAGCTGGGACAGTTTTACATATTTCATTGTTTGGCGTAGGTTCTGGAATGTCACAGTTCTATTAAACATAATGACAGAACTAAGGACCTTGCAATCATTACACACCTCCTTGCTCTACAGATAAAAGCAAGGGGCTATCACACAGCCATTTAAAGAGGAGTTAGGATTAAATCTTGGTCTTGGTTTTCTAGCAGTCTCCAGACCACCTTTTAAAACAGATCCAAGTGGGGAAATGTCTCCCAATAAACGGTATCAGGAAACAAAAGCAGAGACAAGACACCCTTTCTAAGCATTTAAAAGTTCTCTGATGAAGCCAGGCACCCTCTTCTGCCCCCCAGTTTCGTGTCTAACTCAATGCATGCATTTCATTGCATTAACCAATTTCTATCACTTTCCATTAGCATTAGTGTTTCAATAACTTTTATTTTTCTTACATGATCTGAAAGCTGCTGATATGATTATACTCTAATTGCATTATATTAACCAAAATAAATACTAATAGGGTGTGAACCTAACATAATGAGATAGGAAATTGCTATCTGAGTCCCAGTGTAGACCAGAGAGAAAGCTGGTGATTCACTCAACAAGCACGTATTCATGCCCTGATGTCCTTAGCACTGAGGTAATGCCCTGTTTTCTCATCATTTTCAATGATTAATTTGTCCCCCCACATAGAAAGAAAGTGAGACATTTTGGATCTTCGAATCCTTCAACCTCTCTGGTTCAATTTAATAGCAAGAATCACTCTCTCACGATAACAAGGGGAAAGATCCCCAGCCCCTCCCTGCCCCTGTGGCTCAGTGAAACAAAGCCCCAGCAACCTATCCAACCATATTGGTTTAGATACATGGACCTGAAGGCCTGGGTCTCTCACACTCCTATGAATCAGATGGGTAGAATCCAGCTGATAGGAAGGTTGGGCTCCTTTTCCCAACTTCTCCCTGACTCTCCTGCTTAGGCACCAGCTTCACTGTGGTGAAAAGGGACCTTTCTTCTATAGTTTTAATGCTTACAAGCCCATATACCAACATTTCTTAAGTCATCAAACGAAATCCACGATGGTATGGATTATATAGATAATCTCATTAAGTAACAATAACCCTGCATCTAACACGCACATTTCCGATTACTCTGCCATCTATATGGATGTGGGATATTATGAAATTTCATCTTTATAAACGTGCAAGATGCTATCAGTTATGACTGACGCTTAACTTCCTTTAGGTTCACTCTGTCAAGTAAATGAGTTAATGTGTAATGTGTTTTAGAGAGTGCCTGACACAGGAAGAGTTCCACAAGTGTTATCAGTTATCACTGTTGACTATTAAGCAATACCTAATGCTAAATGTGATAAAAATCTATCGTTTCCTGTATATAATCATAAAAGAAATAAACAACCCCAGCAATAGAAATGAAAGCAATATAATTTAATATGTGTAGCAACTTTCTAAATTGTAAGTATTTTTCTACATTGGGTATATCTAGATGAATGTATGAGTGATGTGTGTGTGTATGTGTTTGTGTTTTACACAAGAAGCCTAATATAGTTGATGAGCTATAATTGTCCTTGACTTTAGCCTTCGTAGACAACCAAGAATTGGTCTTCATACTCCTAGTAATGGGGGCCTCAGAGTCTGAACCAGCCATTCTTTGTAACCAGACAGGATCAGGACAACAACCCAGCCACAAAACCTCTGACTTACAGTTTGTCAGGCCTGCAGGATGTGCTGGGACTCGAGTCTAGAATAATTGTCATCAGAGAGACCAGAGAAACTTTATCCAGCAACTGATGGGAGCAGATGCAGAGTCCTACAGTCAAAGATTAGACATAGCTCCGATGACTCCTGCAGAGGAGGGGAAGGAAGGATTGGAGAAACTAGAGCGACCAAGGACACCACAAGAACAGAATCAATTGCCTCAAGTGGGCTCAGGGAGCCTGTATGGGTCTGATGTCGGTCCTCTACATATATAATATGGCTGTATAGCTCATTGTTCTTGTGAGATTCCTAATAGTAGAAGCAGAACTGTCTCTGACTCTTGCCTGTCTTTGGGACCCTTTTCCTCCTACTGGGTTGCCTCATCCTACCTTGATGTGAGAGCATGCATATGGTCTTATTGTAGCGTGTTATACTGTGTTTGGTTGATGCCTGCAGGAAGACTTGTTCTTTTTTGAGGGAAGGTGAAGGGGGCATGGATGGGGGAGGGGAGGGAGAAGGAGAGGGGGAAGGAGGAGAAACTGCAGTTGGGATGTAATATATGAGGAAATAAAAAGAATAAATAAATAAAAAGAAAAAAAACTACAAAAAAAAGAAAAGAAAATGATATTCCACACAAAAACTTATGAAACACTTCCATTTAAATGTTCTGAATACCTGTTTGTTTGTTTTTTAAAGAAAAAGAATTGGTCCTCATTCCATGAGAACCACTTCTCTTTGCCAAGCTTCCCAGAATCTACCACGGTTTTCCTGATTCTCTCCCTTCTAACTACACGAAGAAGACATTTGCAACAGGCCAGGGTTTGTGCTAAGTGCTGGAAATGCAAAGAAGAGCACAGCTTTCCTGCCTTGAGGTGGCCTATAGATCAAGAATAGCAGGCTTGATGACTCGATGATCCTTCACTATGAGTTGAGGATGTGACAGCCAGGGAAGGAGGCTACAACATCGAAGGGCCAGCAGTGGACACAGAAACTGCTGTTTCTGCCTAGTGAGAAGAGAGACACTTTGAACCATTTTACCAATGTGTAAGTTAAAGGCCAGTTTAAGGCTAAGAGGGGAAAAGAAAGGAGGGAAAAGGAGGGGAAAAAGAACGGGAGAAAAGAAAGAATGGATCACCTTTGGTAGACTAACTCCGGAATTTTCTTTAAAAATCACAAAGGTCATACGAAAAAGTTTTCGTAGTCTGTTGGTAAAGGATAAAGGTCAACTCTTTGGGCTTAGAAACCCTGTCCTTGGGTCTTCATGGACTAAGATGGAATGTTCTAGGATAGAGAAGAAAGAAAAAAAAGTCCAGAGAAGGATGGATAAAATTGCAGAGGATGTTAAGGCCTAAGAAAGTATGACGTCAACATGAGACCACCTTCCTCTTGGAAAATCCAAAAGGAGTAGCGCCAGTCCACTCCTTAGAGAGCAAGGGGTCCTGATGTCACACCTTAGAGCTGGAGGCATTTGTGAAATAAAGGAGCCCAGAAACTCAGCTGGGATAACCCTGTAGTTGACCTGACCACAGGGAGAGAGCAGGGGCATCTCAGTGTAGCTCCTTCTCTCTCCTTCCAAATCCCAGAAAGCGCAGCCCAGCTCCTTGTTAGAGGCATCTCAGTCCACCATCCTAAGAGTGGGACCCACAGGGTTGGGATGAGTATTCCTTCCTCAGATGGTTTGTTTCACCGACAGAACATTACTATTTCTGAGATCGCTTTGCTTCACGGCTTTAAAAAAAAAAAAATCATTGCTGGGTTTTTATAGTCACTATAGATACATTGGGTCCCCTAAGTCTTCTTGGCTTGCAGCATCGGTTTGTGACCAACAGTGACACTGACCACCTTTCGCTTTCACTCCAGAGAGACAATCAGCTGGAATTCTGTTGCAATGGCCCATGCCAGGAAGGACAGAGATTTTCTGTACTAGGGTCTGTTCTGTTCTGAGGAGGGCACAGAGGTGGCTCTCAGATGCTCAGAGTTCTCCTGAGTTCTTGCAGTCCTCTGGTTAATGTAGGTGGGGGGTGAGAGGTCACAGTTAAATTCCCATCCAGCAGGTCTGACAGGTACATAGCATGTAGCAAGACTAAAAGCCCCAATTCCACTCCTTAATTAAAAACATTTTTCATTCCAAACCTATAAAAGGCAGATGTGCCGCATTCCCCCCCAACCACAGATCGCTGCTCTATATTGAGTTCTGCGGCTCCAATTCTTCTTTCCCAGAGCTTGGAAATATAAGGCCATCAAAGCACAGCGTTGTGGTACTCCTTCCTCCGCCTCCTCACCCCCTCCGCTTCCCCTTTTGCGGAGAAACACTCATTTCCATCTTTGCAGGGGTTATGTGTGTAAGCCTCTCGTGGCACCTCATTGCTGAAATGGAGTGGGAGGGCCGCGGCAGCCATCTTCCCAGATAGACAGGAGGCAGGGCTGATGGTTCATTGTTCTCAAGTGCCTTTTAACCTGGCCCTCAGAAAAATAACAAGAAGCCGCTTAGGCAGCAGTAGTCCTGGCTTAACCGGCCTTTCTGACGGTGCTTGACTCAGGTTCTCTCTAGCTGTGGTACCTAGAAAGAAGGCAACTCGTCGGAAGACAGATACCGTTTTATGGTGTTTTCCTGCCTTGCGCGACCCTTTCGCTTATCAAATGTCTGCAATTACGACATTCTGTTTGGTTCTGTGGTTCAGAAAGTCACAAATTAAGCCCATTGGGTAGCACATGACTGTAATCCTGGTACTCTAGAGGCTAAGGCAGCAGGATCGTGATTTTAAGGCTAGCCTGGGTTGTATAATAAAACTTCAGTTTTAATTTTTTTCCCTAAAGATCTGGATGCATAACTCATAAATGAGAGTGTTTGTTGAAAGAAAAGTAAAATAAGCAAAGAGAGGGAGAAGGAAAGAAAGGAGATCCAAATTAATTCAAAATTTGCTGCCTGTGTTTATTGCTTGTTACAGTTGGGGTCTTGCTTGTCTCCCAATAACTGCCCATGAATAAAAGGATTGATTCCTGGCCTAGAGAGCTATTAGAAGGAGTAGAATTTCTTTTCTTTTTTTAAAACATTTTAAAATTTATTCATTCTACATCCTGCTCACTGTCCCCCTCCAGGTCACCCTTCCCACAGTCTTTTCCCCATACTCCCTCCCCTTCTCCAGTGGGGGCCTTCCAGGGTACCCCCCCACACACTCTGGCTTTTCAAGTCTCTGTGGGGCTAGGCACTCCCTCTCCCACTGAGGCCAGACAAGACAGCCCAGCTAGAATATATCCCACATGCAGGCAACAGCTTTTGGGATAGGCCCCTACTCCAGCAGTTCAGGACCCACATAAAGACCAAGCTGCACATCTGCTACATATGTGTGGCAGGGCCTAGGTCCAGCCCTTGTATGCTCTTTGGTTTGTGGGTCAGTATCTGAAAGCCTCAAGTGTCCAAGTTAGTTGACTCTGTTGGTCTTCCTGTGGAGTTCCTATCCCCTTCAGGACCCGCATCCTTCCTCCTAGTCTTCTATAGGAGTCCCCAAGCTCTATCCACTGTTTGGATGTGAGTTTTGGCATCTGTTTGAGTCAGCTACTGGGTGGAGCCTCTCAGAGGACAGCCGTGCTAGACTTCTCAAGACCTAGCTATACCACTTCTGGGTGTATACCCAAAAGATGCTCCACCATCCCACAAGGATACTTGCTCAACTATGTTTGTAGCAGCTTTGTTCTTAATAGCCAGAAACTGGAAATAACCTAGATGTCCCTCAACTGAAGAATGGATAAAGAAAATGTGCTACATCTACACAACAATACTATTCAGCTATTAAGAACGATGACATCATGAATTTTGCAGGCAAATGGATGGATCTTGAGAATATCATCCCGAGTGAGGTAATCCAGTCCCCAAAGGACATGCATAGAATGTACTCACTTAAGTGTATATTAGCCTTAAAATATAGGATTCCCATGTTACATACACTCCACAGACCCAAAGAAGCTAAACAAGAAGGACGGCCCAAGTGAGAATGCTTGAATCTCATTTAGAAGGGAGAATAAAATAGTCATAAGAGGCAGATGCAGAGAGGAATTGGATAAGAGAGAGGGAATGGGGAATTGGAGGTTCAGGATCAGGTGTGGGGAGGGACAGGAGAGACGACCAGATGAGGATGAGAATGAATGGAATTCTGCAACTGATGGGGGTGAGGAGTTGGGGCATCTCCAGGAGGACACAGAGACCTGAGATAAGGGAGGCGAGGTGCCCAAGAATCAGTGGGGGTGATCTTAGGTGTAACTCACAGCATTGAGGATATGGAACCTGAAGAGGCCACCTCCTTTATCCACACAGGAACCCCAGCGGAGGGATAGAGACACCAACCCACCCACAAAACTTTCAACTCAAAATGTATCCTGTCTACAAGAAATGCAGGGATGGGGGATGGAGCAGGGAGTGGAATTTCTAACAGGTAGGTCTAGTTGAGGAAAGAGAGATTGCTGGGAGCATTGGTATCAAAGGGGGTGTGGTGCCCATCCCTTCTTTCTCTCCTTGTTGGTTAGCAGGAGACAAGCATCTTCCCCAGCTGTGTGTTTCTGCTATAAGTGAGCATCATCTCAACAGATCCAAAGCAACGGGGCCAGCCAATCATGGACCAAAATATCAAAACTGTAAGCCAAGATCAATTGTTTGTTTCTTCTTAACTCAATCACTCCAGGTGACAAACACCCTGTTAAAGCAGCTGTCAGAGGAAGAGAAGGTCCTCACTGTTGGTCAGCTGTCTTCATAAAGGTACTCGATCCTCATTGGCTCAGCATCTTCCAGTGATGCCCTCTGGTACTGAAGGACAGAACTACCAACCCATCCTTCATCTCTTTCTCCACAGGCACACCCAATACCCTCAATTCAAGTGTAGCTTCAAGGTTCTTAATCCATGGGTGCAAGGTTTTCCATGCTGCAGTTTGGGTACTCAGCCACTTTATAGACTGTCTCTTTCTGGGTTTCAACCAAATGTTGTTATTAAATGTTTAAAGGGATAAAAAAAAAAAAAAAGCCCTTGCTTTGTGAGTAATATCTAATACAATCAATAAACTTGAAAGAAAAGGGAGCCCAAAGCGCCCACAAGACACTTTTAAGATTTAATTGTTCCACAGAATTTTAAGTAAGTAGTAGAAAGAAAGTAAATTGCATGAAACCAAATATTTTGCTTCAGGCTTCCAATTCATCTCACTTGGCAGTTCCCAGGGGCTAGTGCCAGAGCAGTAGAGCTGGGGACTTTCCAGTGCAGACAAAGATTGTGCGTTGGATACCTAAAGAGCCTCCTAGTCGCTTTGAAATGGGGATAGTTCATCAAAGTCTTGCTTGTCGTGAAATTACTGGGATTCAAGGATGTAGCTGGTTGAGCAGGTTAAAAGACAACATTTTGCTAAACCAAGGGCACACGTTCTTACTAAAATTTAGCGATTAAAAAAATCAGGGCAAGGGGCAGTTTTGGAGAGAAGTGAATAAAGTACTTGCCACCCAAGTAGGAGGTCCTGAATTCAGGTCCCCAACACAGAGGGACAAAAAGCTGGGTGTGGTGGCATGTGTCTACAAACCCAGTGTTCAGAGAGTAAACATGGGCTGATCCCAGGGTCTCACTGGCCAATTAGTTCAGTCAAGTCAACAAGTTTTAGATAAGTGAGAGAGTCTATATCAAAAAATAAGACCTCCGGAGAGCAAGAGAAGAAGACACTCAAAGTCAACCTCTGAGCTCCAGACGCACGCACACACTCATACGCATGCACACATGCATGTGTGCACACAGACGTGGGCACACCTTTACACTACACACACAAATACACATACACAGGTACACAGGGATGCACACACACATTTACACCACACACATACACACAAATTAATTTTTTTTAAAGAAATCATGGGAGCCGTTCCAAAAAGGGCAAGGTTATAAGAGATGAGAAAATGATACCCCAAAAGAAGAGTTGAATCCAGATACCATCAGGAACAAAAAGAAGCATCCATTGCCCCCTGGAAGTTGCAGTGTAGGAGTCTTGGGATGTTTCCTGCATGCTGAGGGAAGCTGTTAATGAAGCATGTCTGGTTCCTCCCAGCTAGACCACCCAGGATAAGAGGAACCCCTCAGTTATTTGGGAAATCCTGCCCTGGAATACTCCACAGACACAGAACACAGGCCACATTCCTCGCGTCTCGTCACTGTAGAAGCCTTTATCTCTCCTGACCACAAGTGTCAGTAGGCCAGAAGATACTTGCCCAGAAGGAAAGATTCACTGTTGTCTTTGGAAGGCTGTTGCTGCTGAGGAGGTTTAGAAAAGATGAGGGAGTTGGGAGGTCAATGGGTGCTGGGTAGGCCTAAGAATAATGGGAATCCGGGGTTGGTAGACTCAACACAGCCTCTAGGCCCAAGAAATATTCTCCTTCAAGCCTTAGGAGACAAATGTATACTTTCTAGGCCTCTACTTCTTTCCCTGCAAACAGGAAAGAATAGTAGTTCCTATAACACACAGTTACTGTGATAACTAAAGAAAAATCATGTGCAAATTATAACTGGGGCCTGCCCCTTGCACTTAGTAGGTGCTCACCAAATTTATATATATATATATATATATATATATATATATATATAAACAATAATTAATAATTGCAAGCTACAAGGCAATAGAAGGAACTTTCTGGGCTGGGATCAATGCTCTTGACTGTGTTGTCACCTTGGAAAGGCCTTCAGGATGGATTGATGGGCATTCCCACACATACCTCACTTATAACTCTGTCCAATGGTGTGTCTGAGACCTGACTTGGCCCTACAATCTTTCTAGAAGCTCAGTTTGATAAAACATTACAGTAGTAGTCCATCCCTCCATGGATGCCACAGCTTGATACAAAAGAAAAATATTCTCTGATATAGAAGAAAAACCTAAAAATACATCAGAAAAATGCCGACCACTGGGTGCTCAGAGATCCGGCCATAGGAACAAAAAATGAGTTTCTGACCAGTCCACCAAACACTTTCCAATTTCACACAATTAACATACATGGCCTTCGATACAGTCATGTAGCAAATGGTCTGCAGCCCCAGTCCCATGATACATACCGTAGTACTTACACTGATCACATATCCCAAACCCCCTGTGTGGGTATGGCACGCATGTAGGTCTGTCATGGAAGTAGGAGAGGAGATACTTGTAGAGTGTATGTCAAGTGTTCAAAAAAGTGGCAGCTTAGTGATTTTTGTAATCTCTGTAGATCGCATCCTTTGTGCCCTAAGAAGGCCCAAGTAACAAAGATTGGTCTCCATTTTGTGGTCTTTTGTGACATACTGGAACCTTTCTGAGGTGGGGCCTTGTAGAAGGATGTCAGGCCATGTATGTGCTCTTTAAAGAGATAATGTGCCCCGCCCCCAACCTCTTCTTAACATTCATGTTTGCTTTGAGGCTGCCATGACGTAAACATCTTCCAATCCTGCATGTTCTCACCCTAGCATGCTGCCTCCTCACAGGCCCTGATTATCAGAATCACAAATCCATGGACTAAAAGAGCAACAATAAACCTTCCCTCTGTATAAGTTCAGCTCCTTGGGTGTTTTGTCACAGTCTAAAACACTTCCTCTTCAATAACAGTGGGGTCAAGCCAACCCATATAAATAATGAAACTTTCAACTCTGGGACAGAGAAAAGTGAAAAGGGAAGCCAGCCACCAGACTAGCTAGAACTTCCTTCTCATGTCTGACCTTAGAATTTAGTCTGTCCAGTCTGATGGCAGCAGAAGGTTACATTGTGAAGGATGGCATACCTCCATGTAGGGGGCTGAGGAAGCCCGCATGATTGTCCTAATGTCACCCTGAATGAACATGGGTTGTTGACACGGCCCCAGTCATATCATGGACCCCAATGCCTCACACCCATAAAGATGGCAAAGCCTTCCCTGGGTTGGGCTTAGAGGGATGGCAAAGCCTCTATCTGCTCTGAGTGCTAATGTTGGGAGTGCATGGTGAAGGTCTGCACAGGAGCTATCAATCATATCTTCCTCTTCCAGGATGACTGCACCCTGAGATTGTTTCCTTCCTTCCAGAGACCGCCTAAGAAGATTAGCTAAACCTGCCTCCTTGCCCAGCTGTGTACAATAAACCTGCCTCCTCCATTCAGGTGTTTAAAGTAAACACGATGAGTTTCTAGGTTGCTGTTGATGATGCATCTCCGGCCGAACACAGCAGATCCCAGCTTTTCTGTCCGTGTGTCTGTCCATTCTTTATCCTTTCATCACCACAGTCTAGAACCTAGCATGAAGGACACAGTACTTCCAAACCAGACAGTGCTACAAAAGGTCAAGAGGGCTCATAGAGGGTCTGTATTTAACCGAGCGAGTGTGTGCACATGCACACACGCTCACACACACAACACACACACACATACACACACACTCCCGTCAGTGATGCTAGGAACAAGTCTTCTTTAGAGGTTTCATCTGCCCCCTAAGTCCTTTCCTTGCTCTAATTCTGCAGACACTGAGGGTCCCGCCAGGAACAGCCCAAAACACAGGGACAGGAAAGACAAACGTCTCTGTTCTTAGATGGTTCAGGTCATGCTACAGGGAAATGCATAGGAGACACAGTGCATTTTGATACTAAAGTGAGATTTCTTCAAGCAAATTCCATCCATGTTCTGCTGGTCAAAGCTGAACAGGGATTCAGTCCAGGAAGCCCCTCACATAGCTAGCTCTTTGTGATGCTAACACTCATGGTGACCATGAGTTCTGAACAGGATTTTCAATTATCCAGTGCTCACTTGTATGGGGCCTGAGTTCCTTGCCCATATGGGGAGTATGGCTGTGCTTGGCCAGTTTAACGAGAAGCATCAACTAGAGCCTGTTGCAAATGCTCCCCCCAAGACCACCTTTTGGGCTCTGGCTACCCTCCACTGTCCCACTATTTGTTCTGAGCAGCTGCTCTCTTCTGCCCATTTCTCCTCTAACCTGTCCCCCAAGTGCCACCAGCAATTTTCCAGATCATGGAGGAACTGATGGCTTGTTTGTGTCGTGGTGTGTGTACTTTCTACTCCAATTTTATTCCTTATCTCCCTGGACAACTCAAAAGGAGACACAACCTAGGAGGGCATTTCCAAGGGATGATGACGGGCTCTCTGGGTTTCTTTGTGGAGTGATAACTGAGTCCGAGAGAACCCTGTGGAGGCAGGGAGGTTTTGGGTCAGGAGACCGACTGGATGGGGTAGTAGGAGCCACCTGGGCTACTTCTCTGAGGATGAGAGTTGTTATCTCAGCTGCATGAAGAAGGAGGGAGGGTGTTTCCAGGCACCTGGCTCCCCTGCCCTTCACGTTCAGAGCCGGCTGCTTGCTGGGGAGCTGGCCCTCTTTTTCACCTACATGTTATTCCAGCCATAAATCCAAGTGACAAGCTTGAACTTTCCCCAATTGACATGTTTACAAGGGAAGTCCACATTTGACAGGAAAATTAAGCCTATCAATCACCTAACGAGCTCGCTAATGAATGGTTCTCTGATCTCTGGTAGCAGGATTATTGATTAGAGGTGAGCAGCTCCAGCCCCCTTCCTTGTCTCTACTTTTCCCCCACCCCAGGCCTCCCCCACCCCAGCCAGATGTGGCTGCCCTCTGACCTCTCTCCACCACCTTTGTCCCACCTCCCGAAGCTTGAGGAGGGTTCTGGTTCAGGGTTTATCGAGAGGTCAGCCCTCCTCCTGGCTCTGCTCTCTGACAGAACAAAGGGAACAGATGCAGACTGGGCCCCAGCACCCACCAGCATATGGAAGCTATCTCCTCCGTCCTAGTAATTACCCAGGAGCTTGCTTGTTCAATGGCTTTGGTTTTTATTGCACAGAAACCAAGCTATTCCCCAACATAAAACATTTTAACGGTGTCTCCCTCCGGGGTTTCTGGGAGAGGTCCTGTCAGGTATAAAATGTGCAGAACCCCCTGACAGCCCACAGGGGCAAGGGCTCCCACAATAAAGAGGGGGGGGGCAAGAGCTGCTGAGAGGCTGGATGCAAAAGGAGTCGGGGTCTCATCCCTTCTGGAGGATCTCAGAGTGTTCACATAGAACTTTCAGAAGTGTTAAGACAGACGAGAGAATGAGCTAGAATTGTTTCTTTTAAACACACTAAGTCTCCTCTTCTTGCAAGTATGCGGTCTAAAGTATGGGTCAGACACCTAAGATATGTAACGTTTCATGTATGAACAGATGACTTAAGAGATCATGAAAGACCTGACACCTATTATGTGCCAACTTAATAGAAACGACACAGTTCTGCTTGGTTCTTCTGTGGGAAGTCGGATCTCACAGGTTGACTGAAGAGCATGAGCCTAGAATAAATAGACACCAGAATACTGAAGGAGATGAGCCACTGGCTGGCAGTGGGTCGCTCTTAAACACTGTCTCAGAAGGCTGTCTCTTTTAAAGCATGCTCTAGACCAGGGGAATAGGCTGGCAGAGTCCTAAACAATCTGAGAGGGTGTGTTTCTTTCCTAGTATCCCCATAGCACACCTCAAGCTGGTGACTTATGACATCAGAAGAAAGGTGTCTTCTTTCAGATTTAGAAGCTGTGGGCTCAAATGATGTCAGTACACTTGCTCGATTGGAAGGCTTCTGGGAAGCCTTCTCTTGCTATCACCAGATATCCTAAGGTTCTGTGAGTAGAGGCTTCATTGGCTTCCCACTGTCCCCACCTCCACATGGCCATCTCTTCTGTGTATCTTAGCCTCTTCTTGGGAATTAGACTTAGGGCCACCATAACCATGATGACCTCATCGCTAATTATATCCAAAGACCTTGCTTCCAAATAAGGTTATATTCAGAGCTTCTAGGCAGACATAAGTCTTTGGAGGAATTTCTCTTGAATTTAGTCCACAGTGTAACATAGCAGAGAGCATGGGGTCACTCTGTCCCTTAGTGTACCCCCGAGCTTCTTGGTGTCTGCTGTAGACATGCTGCCACGGGAGCCTTTCCAGTGGAAAGGGTTCAAAGCCTGAGGTGTGCCAGGAAAGACAGGAGAACTTTACTAAGGAAAATTGCAAATGCAAACAAACAACAACGAAAAAAAATGAAGATGGCAATTTGAGTGTTTAAAAATGTGCTCTGGGTAATTCCAAACAAATTTGAAAGCCATTTTCCGACCATAAAATCTTCTGTTCTAAATCAGCAGGTCCCAGGCAAGCCAGGTGCTCAGCCTGCAGAACCTCCACGGCTGGCAAGGGCAGGCCTGGGAGTCTCTGCTCACCTGCAAGAGTGATGGCGGGGAGGGAGGGAGGAGAGTCGGCTTCGTCAGCTTCGTTTCTCTAGTCTCCTGCTCACCTCACAGACCAATGTGCTATTACTTTGCATTCTGCACTGGGGCTCTTCCTAGAAGGCAGTTAGGCCCCTGGAGACCCCAAAATAATCAGCCATGGTGGTCAAAAGCTTCCTTCTATTTCCCATCCCCTTCTAGCCAAGAGAGAAAGGAATAAGAAAGAATTGACAGAGGCAGGCAGATTTTTGAGTTCGAGGCTGGCCTGGTCTACAGAGTGAGTTCCAGGACAGCCAGGGCTACACAGAGAAATCCTGTCTCAAGAAGAAAAAAAAAAAAGAAAAGAAAAGAAAGAAGAAAAGAAAAGAAAAGAAAAAGAAAAGAAAGAAAGAAAAACAATCTAGTTCTAAATATTCCTACTCTGGAGCCATGGAACCTTTTTGATGTGTTGGCATTAAGTGCCCGGAACACAAACATTGAGACACTCATGGGCCACCTGCTTCTAATCCCTGCTTCAAACAGGCCTACCTTGCTGTTCTGGGGACCTCAGAAGAGGCTTGGAACTGGGCAAGCCCACATCAGAGCCTGAGGACAGACACATGTTCTGAGTGTAAGACTGGGATTGACCCAGAAATCTATTCAGTGCTACCTTATAAAATAAAGGGAGTTTAGAGGGTTCAAGAGAAAGAATAGACTTGGCATTTAGCAGATCTGCCTTCTAAATGCAAAGCCACCATTCATCAGCTATGTAAACTTAGGCTTCTTCCTTTCTCATCTCTAAGCCCTAGAATCCATGTCATCAACATGAAAATTACAGCAAGCAGCATGTCCCAGACAATGACCAAAGAAGACCCCCAACAAACAGACTTCCGCTCTCCCCTGTAGCTTGAAGTACTGGCTAACACAGTTAGTTGATGCATATAAACGGTCTCTGGATTTTGGTGGGAAAGCAAGGAAGGATTGATGGTCCTAAGGAACTGATGACTGAGTGAAGAGTCACTTCCCTGTGAGCTACCACCCTGCCTGGGCTGTGGCTACAGGTTTCCTAGAATTCTTATCCACAAACTGGCTTTGGGGACTTGAACCACATTCCACAAGCTTGTGACTGAAAGTGAGTCTTGCTCTGTATTATTGCCTAAGCATGGGAGCAGAGACCACTTCCCTTTTGCATGTGTGCATCTCAGGGGTGTGGCTGAGGATGTTCCCTCTACACAGAGCAAAGTCCTCTGACCTTCAGGTGTGCCTCTTTAGCTCATTCCCTCCAGGATCCCTGATGCCCTACCTCTGAGAAGAAGAAGGAGGAGAGGAGGAGGAGGAGGAGGAGGAGGAGGAGGAGGCGGCTCAGGAGAAGGCTGGGAAAGCTATTCCAAGTGAAGTGCAATGCCACTTGGGAAGGATACATCCCGTTAGTCCTCCAGACCACGTGGTTGATCAGTCCCATGGCCTTCCCACCCGCCTAGGCTGGTTTTAAAGCCTAAGTCCTGGTTTCCAGCTTGTTCTTGAGCCTCCCACATGACCTGAAACAGATCTA